>CM042695.1:51031396-51631396 GCA_023614405.1 Avena insularis
TAGAAACACGTGGATGGAGTATTTGGCAGGAATCAGACTGCAGCTCTGGTAACACGTCATTTTCAGCTCTCAACCATGACCACTCACGCCATTCTCACGAACAGACGTGAAATCAGAGGAACACAGAGGTTTTGTGCACCAAATGGAGAGCTGCTTTTCCGATTCTCCTTTTATTCAGCTGGTGAAGGAGGACAGCGATCCAATCGATCTGGGCCATCCCACAGACACAACCGTGGGCTCGTGCTCTGTGTTTAACTGACGAAAATGAAGACACGGTTTAATTGCCGAAACTGAAAGCAAAACACAACAGAGACGAGATTATTCAACAGACCTACCTAGTGATAATTGTGTTAACAAAACTAGCATGGTGGCCCTCGCAATTGCGAGGGTGTGAACGTTATCATATCTAAACATTTCCACAAAATGTATGCATATTTATGGTTTCACAAACACTTAAATATTTTTTTTCATTGATTGATGACCATTTGTTTTTTCTTTTGTGAGAACTTGTAGCATTTCGTTCTTTATGACATGGATAGTTAAAATTATGATGATGCATTAACAATGATGTGTTTTCATCTCCTTATGAATATATGTCGGTTGTGGTCCAAAAATAAATTAATCCATTAGATATTGGTTCTCAGAAATTTGTAATTTATATATGATTATTTGTAGTACACCTCAGCCATGCATTGTATTGTGCCTTTATTTTGTACTTTATAAATGGAATAGTTTAAAAATTCTGCTAGATTAAGTTGATGATTTATATATTTTCTCTTTAAGAATATTATCTTGTTGAGTATCTGACCGCATGGACCAGATGTTTGAAATAAGCTAACTATAAAATCCTCTCATTTTAATGTGTACGATGTAAAGACAATTCCAGTAGAAATATGATCCAAAACTAGATGAAATATCCCTGAAGGTGCCTAGAATTCACTTTGCCTCTAACCTTATGGTTACCATTATTATTCAATTGAAAAGAACACATTCCGATCTCCATATGGTGACCTTCATCTAAAAGAAATTAGAAGGCTTCGGGAGGCACTAATTAATCAATCGGCTTCTAGTTTAGGTGTGTTTGCTTAGTGACTTTTTCTGCGACAATGTCATGGTGGCCAACACCACAATGTCCTGGCAGTAATAAAATGCCTATTGCCTCCGTCTGTGTCATGATTTCTTCGTATGGATCAGGTTTTATTGCATATTAGTGGTTCATTGGCTCGACTTTTCACTATTTTTGGCGAATTTTGAAGTTTTTATTGCGAATAGTGTGTCCTCGCTAGCCACGATATGTTCGATGATCTTAGAGTCCATCCCTTTGAAGTGAACCTCTTATATGTTTTACAAAACTATGAGGTGAATTTCAACTTTTACATATCATGTTTTTATGGCCAACATATCCTAGTGCAATACTCTTATTTTTGGACACACCCATACAAAAGCTAAATACAGAGTGAATCAACCAGCTTTTGAGTTTTTTTAATCTTAGGTCAGCTTAGAGTTAGCTTCATGTCCTTATGTCCGCATTCGCAAAGATTCCATGAGCATAAATCTCATGAACCGGAATCACATGCACATATGGCTCCTGATGTATTTAACTTCTGTTTAAGTTATATAAATAAAAATCAAATCTATGCATGAGCATCAAATAATATTTACCCATATAATTCAAGCATTTGAAGCCCAAAATAATTATTATAAACTTGTATAAATGTTTGCACTTTCATATTATATTAATCTCTAAATTAAACTTAGTGTATTGTATAAAATGGAGGATTTTTCTTAATTAATCATTATGTACCTTAATCTACCGTGTCATAATCATGCTTCTGTTCGCGTCCAACAACTCTTGGGCCTTATTTGTCTTGGGTCTTTGTGATCGAAGCTTGGAAATAGAAGCAAGTTGTGCCGAAGTTAATTACTCCATTATTTGGGAATAGTTTGGGTGATCTAAGCCACACTCCAAAGCATTAGCTGCATTTGGGAATAATTATTTTATCGGGAATTGGAAGTTCGGTACATGAATTGGAAAACGAAGTGACACGTTTGGTTGGCCAGGCCCAATTTTCTCGTTTTTTTCTACTTGGCTCGAAGGGTGCTGCATTGGGGAAGATTGGGCTTGGGCCAAGTTTGGCAGTTCGTTTGATTGTCCATATCTAGTTTTTCTGTAATTTTGGTAAGTTGTTTGGTTGGCAACAAAATTGATTTTGTCACGTTTGATACAAAAAACATGAATGTTTGGTTGCTCATGCCATAGTGATGTGCTCACCACTTCTCAGAGCTGGTGATGTTACCGCCTAATACCAAATAGGTAGCAAACTGAACTAGCAGTTTTAAACAAGTGGCAAATTAAACTTGTAGTACCAAATTACCACCCTAGCTACTAGCAAATACGAGTTCACGATAATGTTACCTAGCTACTAGCAAATGACAGTTCGCCACAATATTACATAACTACTACGAATGAATGTTTTACACCCATATCAGGGGTTGTTCATGGAACAGAAGGGCAACATTTCATCAACAAACCATATTCTTCATCTTCTTCAGATCATGTAGTTGCCTCTCGTCGCCCACATGTCGAGCGTTCGTTGTTGTCTCCCGCTCTTCCAAGCAGCACAATCGTTATGGGCAACACCATAGCCATTTCCAGTGTCGTTGTCGTCAGGAACTACATCTTCCTCAGCTGAGAAGTACTCATCGGCGCAAAATTGCAAGACCCGGTTGTGAAAAATGCAACATGCAAAAACAAGCTTTACTTGGGTGGGGAAAGAGTGGAAAGGCTTCTGATCAAGGATCTTAAACTTGTTCTTTAGAGTAGCGAAAACCCTCTCAACCGTGACTCTAAGGCTAGAGTGCCTAAGATGGAAAAGTTCTTTCGGAGTCTTTGGATAGTTCATAGAAGAGAACTTATTGAGATGGTACCTTGTTGACCTGAAGGATGGAAGAATTCCAGACCGAAAGGCATACCCGGCATCTACAAAGTAGAATTTGCCGTCAGGGAGCTTGAGGCCATCATGTATGCTAAGGCTGTCGGCCAGAATCGTCGCATCGTGGGAAGATCCTTCCCACCCAGCAAGCACATATGTGAACTTCATGTCAAAATCAATAGCGGCAAGAACATTCTGACTGGGATAGTGCTTCCTCCCCCTATATGTAGCCTGCTCAGCTTTCAGCACTCTAACCATCACATGAGTACCATCAGTTGCTCCAATACAATCCTAGCATTACAAAAATGTTAGTAGGATGTCTAATACAATCATCCAACGAAGAACATGATAGAGTTGATCACCTTAAAAAAGGGGAACCATCAACAGTTGCCATGTATCTTCGCGGGGGTTTAACCAGATGGTGGCTTTATCATATGTTCTCTGAGTTCTCCAACAGCATACAACAGCTGATAGAAATACCGGAAAATTGTCTCGGTTGATCTCCTTCATGTGTTGTGAATTACTCGGAATCTCTGGTTATGGCCTGGAACATGAAGAAACAGATCCACTTGTTCTTTGATACATCAGTTGATCCTGTCCTTGAGCAACCCCCTAGACCTGAACGTTTGCACAAGATGGTTAAATGGGGCTCTTATCATCCTGAGCATGGCGATAGCCTCCACATCGTTGTTGTTGTAGATGTAGTTCAGATTTGCCATCCTCTCTCTGTCGCGCTGCATCAAGGGACCATATTTCACTGACAGCCTGTTATTCCTACCGGCTGCTCTTCTATAAATCAGGAACATCCATACCTAAATCACAGCGACTAGAGAAGCTGCGTGGATGATAACCTTCAATTGGTGGCCCTAAACGGAGTGTCATTGCATAAGCATTGTGTATGTACTACCCCAATGTCGAGCTAACTACCTTGGTAAAAATGTTGGAGAGGAGGCAAGGTTGTGGTTCTTACATTCATGGTGGCGGACGTCGAGGACCTGCCACAGGCGGAGAAGAAGACGAGGGAGAAGTCCATGCCATGCCGGAGTCAGATAGAAGATGCCAGTCGATGCCGGAGTGTGCGTAGCCGCTGTTGCCGGAGATCTAAATCGCCGCCGCCGCACAAGAGAAAAATGGGGAGGGATTTGTCTTTCAGTGGAAGGTGGTAGCATAAGAGGAATGTGAGCCTACTTTTCGCGCCATGCGGTGTTGTGATTTTTTCGGCTCCCGCCATCTCCCCGCGCACGTCGTCCCTCCCCTTGCGCTCCCTGGTGGAAACACTCCATTTTGGCGTTCCTCTGGAGCCAGGATGTTTTAAGACCCGTGCGGGCCAAATCCCTGGCACGCCGCGAGACACCAAACGGGGTTATTTCTTCCGGCCCGATGCGATAAACGAAAATTGGGCCAACCAAACACGCCCAAGACATATGATGATGACCGACCGAGGGCGAGAAGCTAGTGCCGGCCAGTCGTTTTTCGTTTCTATATTATGCCTGTGATAGGGATGGGCCAACAACTACACCATGACGTGTGATGTGGAACGATCAATAACGCCCTAGTATTGAAGATAAAGCAAACCTGGAACAGAAAGCAAAAATAGGATAATTAGCCTCGATGCTGACAGGGTAGTCAAAACACTAGTTAAGTTGCAAGTAGTTGTCAGGCCTTGTCATCGTGCGCATTGCCCACTGTCTTGTCCTATCCCCAGACTCATATGTTGTCAGGCCTTGTCTTCTAGCGCAGTGGCTACTGGAAATTTTTTGGGCATGTTCGATGGTTTTATTCTGATGGGTGAAGAGTAATTAGAGTTGTGAATATGGATTTTTTTTATCATAAAAGTTTGCTGCAGCTCTGGCAACTGACAATACTAATACTCGTGAGAGATATTGAAATTGCTCCTAGGGTCGTGGAGACTGAATGTGCATTTTCAGTTCCTGATCGGTGCAACATAAATTATCGAGTGCCACTGGTAATACTCCTTAGAGCTATTGAAATTGTTCCTTTTTTTATACTGTCTGCTCCATGCATTGTTGTTCTTATCTCTATGATATGATTTACCCTTTTAGAATATTTATAGTCTGTACACTTGAAAACTTCCAACCAGAAATTCTGCATTTTCGAATGATGTCAGTTTAATATTCCATGATAAATGTGATGTTGTTTCTCTTATTGTGAAATTCAGTATCCTGAATTAGATAATGACTGGCCACCCAGGAGGCGCACCCATGACTGATGACCCAAATTCAGAGAAATGGAGCAGCACATCCAACAGCCAACTTTTTGTTTCCCTTTTGTGTTAACTTTGTACCCAGAGAACCAGATGTTGGCCTGGTGGTTGTTGCTCCGGGTGTGGAGCTAGCCGGTCCGGGTTCGAGTCCCAGCTATGGCAATACTTAAAAAATCAAGTCCCCGTTGAGGCATACTTGAATAAATCGGAAGTCTCACCTACCTAACAACGTATAACCAAGGAAGGGATTATTTCCCCATTGACAACTTTTTTTAACTTTGTACCCACGGAACGGCTGCATACTTGAATAAACCGGAAGTCTCACTTACCTAACAACGTATAACCAAGGGAGGGATTATTTTCCCATTGACAACTTTTTTTAACTTTGTACCCACGGAACGGCTGCAGCAGACTTTGCCTGTATTCATTCAGGAGGATTATTCGTAGGTTGAACAGGATGCAGAGATCTCTAGCTGGTAATAAAACAAGATGCATTCGCCTTTTCTGCTCAGGAAAGGGCACCACTGAACAACTTTATAACAGTGCCACCAAGAAACCTGCTGGCGAGATGCAAAAGACCAAGGTGTGTGAGTTCTGCGGAATTTCATAGTCCTGTTACAGAATATGTATGGAGTGTTGTGCGCTGTGCCAGAGTCTCTCGACGAACTGAATAGTATCTGGTTGGTCGAGTTCCAGAGCAGGGAGAGGCGCATGGTGGCAATAGGTGTTTCCAACAGATATAGCTCTCAGAGAACCTTCTCACACTGTTTTCTATGTTTTCAGATTGAAACTTGCTGCGTAGAGTTGTCAAAGGTTGCATCTGGAACTCTCCACTCAAGACATGGCTGGTGCCCAACGTCTGGGAAATGGATAGCTACTACTCCTTTCGTTCAGAAATATAAGACATTATAGCATTATAAAATGAACGTATCTAGACGTCATTTAGTGTATAGGTTCATTCCAAACCTCTATGAACCTATACACTAAAAAACTTCTAAATACATTTGATTCACAAAGCTAAAATGTCTTATATTTTTTGAACAGAGAGACCGAGAGAGTAGTAGCTTAGTTCTTTGTACGTCTTCCTGGGGTTTTGTAATGGCTGGCTCTGGTCGAAGAGTCATTTTGTTTTTCTTATGTCGGCGTGCTGGTTTGGCGCTCGGCAGCAGTTAATTTCCTGACTAGTAAACCTTGTGATAAAATGGTTTCATTAAAGAAATTAATAAAAAAAAGAATAATCGCTTGGGATTTACTTGAGCTGGGAGCCGAGTACCATTTATGTCTGATTAGCAATGCGTTCTGTTACCCTTTCCTGCTTTAGAAGCTAGAGCACGTACACTTCACAACTTGCAACCAGAATTTCCATGATGTCAGTTTAATATTCGATGATAACTGTTCTGATCCATACTACACTGACAGGAACAACCACATCACACTGAAATCTGGGTTGTCGCTGTCAGAGATGCAGGGCAGGGCAGCAGGGCGGCACTTGCAGAATGGACACATTCTACGGATCAACGTTTTCAATCAAGTCAGGCAAACTTGAGCTTAATATATGCTACTTATAGAGAGAGAGAGGGAGAGCATTCATCGGGACGAAACATTACCAAACTCTATGTACACAAGAGATTAATTATGAAGACGGGATTAACTAAGTTACAGCAAAGAGGTGGATCAATGGAATGCAACGGAGGGATTGACAACACAAGGGAACTGGCCGACACAATTAAGTAAATTACAGACAAGAGGTGGATCAAAGGAACTTATTTAAAAGAAACGGAGGGATGTCTTGGGTGCACACTTGCGGCGCTCTTGAAGGCAGACTCCACATCAGCAAGTACATTGTCCCGATTTTTGCTTGACAGGAGGTCGGTGAAGTGACTCACTTCGATTTCCTGGAGGCAGGGCAGGCACTGCATACCGACCTGTGAAATGCCCGTCCAATTTCTGGAGTTAAATCCCAGGGTGAGCCTTTGTAGCTTGGGCATAGCTCCTGCTTCCAGGCTCAGATACGCGGTAACATTTTGTTCATTAGACCAGAATGTAACATCCTCCAGAACCGGGAATAACCCAGTGCTGATGACGACCTTTTCTTGGGAGACATAGAACCCGCGGAAGTCAGCCTTGGCGAGGGAAGGAAGCTCTCCAAGAACACGAACGTCAAAACTCGTTAGCTGCAACAGGTCCAGGCTAAGGATCCGGAGGCAGCATAGTTCACCAATCCATCTAGGGAATCTACTTAACCTCGGCAGCTCGAGTACCTCCAGAAACGGAGGAGGATCATGTAATTTGTCCAGCGGGTTGTTTAAGCCATCGGATTCAATCCTGAAATGGAGGATCAGATGCTTGAGGTCTCGGAGCATTCCAATGGAGGACACCAAAGCGTCAGCGCATTCAAGCGTCAAGCACTTGTACCCCTCAAGAGACAACCTTAAATCCAATTCCTTCAGATCAGTCAGCTGGCTAAGGCCTTTGATATCCTCCAGCGAACTCTCTGCCAAGCCCAAGCAACTGAGGGTGCGGACTGATTTCATGTTTTGGATCCCTACAGGCAGCTCAATACCATTTGGAAGTTTCAGATGAAACAAGTTGGTCAAGCAACTTATATCTGATGGCATGCTTTGTGCGGACCAAGAGACTAATTCCAGGGTCTCCAAATGCACAAGCCCTTGAATTTTTCTAGGGAGCACTAGCCATGAATTTGGGGCATAAATCTTCAAATACCTCAGTAGAAACAAATGACCAATTGTAGTGAGTTCGACTTTCGTACCCCATTGCTTTGGAAACTTAAAAAAAAAAACCCGCAAATACTTAAACTGTGAAAGATGAAGCGTGTACTTGGACTCACTGAACCATGCATATGATCTAACTTGTGACATGCTACTAGCAAGGACCTCCGACGTTGCACCACCAACACTTGATTGCAAGGATAATCGACGAACCTTGTACTCGCAACTATGCAATCTAGCCATGTCTTCAGAGTTATATGCTACACTGATAAAATTATCTTCTGTACTCTTGCTTAGGATCAAATCAACTAACATGTCATGTACTCTGCAAGAAATTATCTCCCCATATTTTGTTCTTCCGGGCAGAATCAGACTTTTATTGATAAGCTCATTGAAATAACTTTTTGCAACATCCTCCAAATCAACTTTGTGCGAGCTATAGATTAAGCCTTCAGCTATCCATTGCCGAACCAGGTCATCCCTGATGATCTCAGAATCTTCTGGGTACATGCCAAGGTACAAAAAACATGGCCGGAGACGAACAGGAAGATGCATATAGCTAAGGTTTAGTATACCCCTCATCTCTTCCAAGGTGGGTTTTGTGGCAAACTTGGAACCAAGAGAATTCTTTATGCACTCCCATTCCCTCAACGTTCTTGGTTCATGGCTAGCTACTAGGCTAGCTATGGTGATAATTGCTAGTGGCAATCCACCACACTTCTTGAGAATTTCATCTGAGATTTCTTTAAATTGTGGTGGACAGACATTTCCAGGTCCGAATACTCTATTAACAAATAATCTTCTTGAGTCTTGTTCTTCGAGTTGTTTCATTCTATAAATATTCGCGCGATCACTGTGACAAGCCCAGAGAGCTACTTCATCAATTCGTGTGGTTACCACCACTCTACTTCCATTACTATTTTCTGGGAAGGCACAACTAATGATATCCCATGCTTGCTGATCCCACAAGTCATCAACTAATATGAAGTACCTACAGAGAAAAGCATCAAAATGAACGAATCAAAACATGGTAAAGTATGTCGACATATGTCTTCCTAAATTTATGGAAAAAACAGAAATATGGTAGAATTTTGAATAAAAAGAAATATTGGGTTCAACATTTAATATTTATGTCCCTACTTAGCATGGCTTATATACTCATCAATTGGAGGTTAATTTATGATTTATATAATTAAATATAGTGTATTCTAAAATTAATATATTTAGAGAAGTTCAATTTTTATCCTAGAACTAAAGCTTTGATCCAAATAGTAATCCTTATGAGCTAGCACAACTTCTCCATAGCCAAAACGCCTCACAAGGTTTGGTGTTGGCCCAAAAATTCTCTTAATCCACTAGTGGAAACAGGGCCTCTAGTCCCGGGCCGTAAGGGCCTTTAGTCCCGGTTTTTGAACCGAGACTAATCAAGCGGGTTACACTACTAAACCAAGATGCCAAAAGCAGTTAGATGAGTATGATCAAATCACACAACTACTGAGAACAATACCAATGCAAGTATAGGAGTGAGTATACGGAGAAAAATATACCTCTTGTGTTTGAGGTATTCTCTAACGCAGTCAACAATTTCTTGCAGCTCATGAGCATGAGAAGACTCCTTCATCCCAAGCTTGCGTTGTAGGCCAACGAGAAGACTTTTGACATCAGGTCTTTGGGAGACTGAAACAAATGCCTTGCGGTCAAACTGCCCTCCAATCCTATCATAGACTTGTTTGGCAAGCGTAGTTTTACCCAGACCTCCGAACCCCACGATAGAAACCACTTTGAGCTGTTTCGGGGAATCCATCAACAAACTGACAAGCTCTTCTCTTGGGCCGTCAATACCAACAAGTCCTGATGCCTCCCTGTACATCGCCGACATCCGGGGATCAACGGCAACAACACCAGGACTCGAGCTGACACAATCATCAATCTTGTACCTCTCTCGCCGAGCATTGGCCTCCACTGCAAGAACCTTGAGCTCCCCGATCCGGTTAGCGATCTGGTGACGCCTCCCCAACCTCCTTAGCCTTTTAGCCATCTTCTTGACAAAGCCTGTCTTTGCATCGGCACCATCAATTTCATGCATGAAGTCGTCGATGCAGTTCTCCATGTCATAGGACATCTCCCTGACATGGTCCCTCCAGTTCTTGGCAGAGGGATCAAGCTTGTCCATCAGTTCCATCTTCTCAAGTAGAGCTTGCATAGCGCTGAGCTCGTCCCTCAGGAATGCGGCCTGCTTCCTCACTCCGGTGAGCTTCTTGTACTCATCGCCGAGCAGCTTGGTGAGCTTGCCGAGGAGCGGCTTCATCACCACGGTCGTCAAACTCGCCGCCATCCTGGTCGAGCTAGGTCCCCCCTCCCTCCTATCGCTCGGATTGTACCGCTGGCCGAGCAGTTTGGTGCTTGGTGTGGTAGCTAGGCGAACCGCAACTGCCGCCCTTGGACCAGAGAGAAAGGCAGCGAGTGGAGGCTGTCGCGGGATCTAGCTGATGAGAAACTTGACGCCAGAGGAGGGGTGGCGCGGGGGGCTCTTCATCTCTGCGCGACCGCCGGCGATATGGCTGGAGCAGACTGATATCCCCTGCTCACCACCACACCGGATCTGGACGAGGAAGGTGAGTACAGTGGGAGGGCGACGCCGGCAGGCCGTGCAGTTCCTGTCCGCGCCGCTGCCGACAGTGGAGAAGAGGCTCCGTCGAGAGGGGGAGGCGGCGGTGGCTGCTGGTTCTGGTGCTGGGTAGATTCTGGGGGTGAGAGAAGCTCGGTAGAGAGTGACCGAGGAAGTGACGAGATCGGATCGGGAGTTCTTTGGAGAGAGAAGAAAAAGAAGAAGGAAGGGGCGTTGACGCTCATTGACCAGACCGCGTGGAGAAACCGCGTGGGCATCTAGATTAGACTCTGCTTGCATTAATCAAACTTAGGAAATACAGAACGGTTGCAACATATATCGGCAATAAATATAAGCCCTTCAGAAATACAATGTATAAAGTGTGAGATTTGGTCGTTTTTGTAAATTGAAATATCCACATGAATTAAATTTAGACCTTGTTTGGTTTCATTAGAATTAACCAGGATTGGCAGAGATTGAGATTATTAAATTCCATCTAAATCAAAATCCCCTCTAATCCATTCCAAACAATTCCAATCTAATCCATTCCAAACAATTCCAATCCACTAGGGGAGTGGATGAACAGAACAAAGTCTTAGGCCTTGTTTTGTTGTAGTGGATGCTACCGGTTTTCCCGTGTCTAAACCCGGTCCAATCTTTATCCACCCAAAACCGCTCTGGTCCGATTTGTATAGAGGGATCGACCGGGCTCAACCCAACGAAACCCCAGGAAACCCGTAGAGATCGGGGTGGAAGCGAAACACGCGCCTCCCCTCGTGTTTCTTCCTCCTCGCGTGTTGGCGGCGCGGCGACGCACATACTTCGCTCCGCCATCCCCACCATCCCTATGTCGTTCTGCCGCCGGTGGCTCTCCGCCATCCCTTCTTCCCACCCCGCAGCCGAAGACGATATCCCGTCGCTGCTTGATCTGATTCTGCTCCGACGCCACCCACGAGCGTACTCTGAGATCCCTTCGTCGTCCATCTTCTCCGGCAGTCCTGGCCTTCTCTCCTGTAAGTCCTTCGACTTTTCCCCTCCTCTCCCATCTATTGCTAGATGAATCCTGGGTCGATTCCTCTGTAGATACTATTCTTGATCTAGGGTTCTTGATTCCAACCGATGGCTGAAGGATGAATTCTTGGTTAGTTTTTGCTGGTCGTTGACCTGTTGCTGCACAATTAGATTTCACATCCTGTTGGTACTTGGGATTTCTTCTTTTAGCATGATAGATTCATATGTAGGAAGCTTGGGTACTAGTTTCTTGATGAGAGGTTGCATCTGAGAGGATTTGTTTATGCAAATGAACTTAGTCTTGTTGTTGTTGGAACCAGTAGTCTTGCTACTACTACATGATGTTGTGATGTGAACAATTTGGAAAATAAGGGCCACTTCTCTAAATTGTTGTAGATGGTGTTCTCAAGTACAAACAAACCATTCTTTTCCTTTTGCTATTCCGGACCTATGTTTTACATTACGTAGAACAACACCTTCATATTTGGAACATACATAAATTGTACTGGTTTTTATCAATTGTTCTCGTTTCTCTCTCCAAAAGCATAGGCCAGGGACTTATGCAATGCAAGCTATCTCGATAATCGAAATCCAAACTTAGCATCATGTCCGTCCCCTAGGCTGTTCTATTTATTGTCACTGACCTTTCTTTTCAGATTCAAACTAATTGTCTTCCAAGTCATTTTATACTGAAACAAGCTGTAATTTGCAACAATCTTTCAAGTCATTTTACACGAGTGTAGCCACAAGTCACAAAACATGATTGTTCAAATTTACTCCCTGGCCTATGTTTTCTCGATGGAGATAGCTTGCATTGCATAAGTCCCTGGCCTATGTTTTCTCGATGGTGTTCTCAAGTATGAAGAAATCGCTCTTTTTTGGTTGTTGCCTTTTGGACCTCTGTTTTAATCGATTTGGTTAGTGCAGTCAGTAGCTAGACTTTCAGTTGACTCGTAGGATGGTACGGTGTGAGGACCCCTCTGTTGACCGGTGGAGGCTGCTTGGTTTAGTCCCACCTCGCTTACGGGAGGAGGCCACACCCACCTTATAAGGGAGAGATTCCTTTCTCCCATCAGTCCGGGCTTTTGGGATGGAGTGGACTCTCTTCTTATTGTTGGGCTGTGAGCGCATGAACGTCCAGAACATGGGCTGAGTGTTGGGCTGGCCAAGTGGACGCTGACATCTGGTATCAGAGCTAGCGATCGCCATGCCTTCCTGAGGGGCTTCTCAGGAGGATGGGATGTTAGGCTGCTGTTGACCGGTGGAAGCTACACTAGTTTAGTCCCACCTCGCCTACGGAAGGAGGCCACACCCACCTTATAAGGGAGAGATTTCTTCCTCCTTTCAGTCCGGGCTTTTGGGATGGAGTGGGCTCTTTTCTTATAGTTGGGCCGTGAGCGCATGAACGTCTAGAACGTAGGCTGAGTGTTGGGCTGGGCCAAGTGGACGCTAACATCTGGTATCAGAGCCAGCATCGCCATACCTTCCTGAGGGGCTTCTCAGGGGGATGGGATGTGAGGACCCCTCTGTTGACCGGTGGAGGCTGCTTGGTTTAGTCCCACCTCGCTTACGGGAGGAGGCCACACCCACCTTATAAGGGAGAGATTCCTTTCTCCCATCAGTCCGGGCTTTTGGAATGGAGTGGACTCTCTTCTTATTGTTGGGCTGTGAGCGCATGAACGTCCAGAACATGGGCTGAGTGTTGGGCTGGCCAAGTGGACGCTGACATCTGGTATCAGAGCTAGCGATCGCCATGCCTTCCTGAGGGGCTTCTCAGGAGGATGGGATGTTAGGCTGCTGTTGACCGGTGGAAGCTACACTAGTTTAGTCCCACCTCGCCTACGGAAGGAGGCCACACCCACCTTATAAGGGAGAGATTTCTTCCTCCTTTCAGTCCGGGCTTTTGGGATGGAGTGGGCTCTTTTCTTATAGTTGGGCCGTGAGCGCATGAACGTCTAGAACGTAGGCTGAGTGTTGGGCTGGGCCAAGTGGACGCTAACATCTGGTATCAGAGCCAGCATCGCCATACCTTCCTGAGGGGCTTCTCAGGGGGATGGGATGTGAGGACCCCTCTGTTGACCGGTGGAGGCTGCTTGGTTTAGTCCCACCTCGCTTACGGGAGGAGGCCACACCCACCTTATAAGGGAGAGATTCCTTTCTCCCATCAGTCCGGGCTTTTGGGATGGAGTGGACTCTCTTCTTATTGTTGGGCTGTGAGCGCATGAACGTCCAGAACATGGGCTGAGTGTTGGGCTGGCCAAGTGGACGCTAACATACGGATCCTTATGATCACGGTGCAGGGTTTTAGCTCAATCTATTTGAGAACTTTTGCATGTATTCAGAATCTTGAGCCTGACCCAACACAACACATGTAGGTAGATACACAGCTAGCTACTATGTGTTGTCAATCTTCCATGACAATAGGTGTTCTTCCTCTTACAGAACAGTAGGCGTTGTTTAAGCTTGCGCCAAAAGAGGGTTCATCAAGAGTATAGTGTTCCTGACATGTTTTCTGTATGATTTTTATTTTCAGTTTAATTAGTAGTGTCATTCATATTGCAGCAGGGTTCTGTCAGTTGTGCCTGTGTACCTGAAGCAAGAACATGTAAGCATCCTGGCCCTTATGAATGGTGATCACATGTGTTTGCTTCTTAGGTCCTTCCGAGAATCTGATGGTCTGTTTTGTTTGACCTAAAACAGTTTTGCATTAGATTTTATCACCTATATTCAGAAACTTAGATCACAAACTTCTGTAGATAATTATAATGGACCTTGCAGAGATTCAGAACTTAGATCACGAACTTCTGTAGATAATTATGGACCTAACCTTGCATATATTCAGAAACTTATTCTAAACTCGTACTAGTACTTTGTTGAGGGATACAGTTTTTAGCCGAACATTCTAGGTTCATTCTCAATCTCTCATGACACAGTGTACTTTCAAGAAATTTCCTAACAACAAAATATGAGATGTTGTCAGGACAAATTCCAAGACCCCCACTTGCTATCAACAGAACACTCAAAGTAAAAAGGAAAAAAAGAACCGCATATACCCAGCAATGTTTGCACCGAAGCTCCCCACCATAGCAAACCAACAATAAAACATATATCTCAATTTTCCATGGCCTGTCTACCTGAAACTGATGTAGTACGAGGATCATGTTTGCTTTCAAAGCACCACCCACAAGCTTGCTGAACTTGCTTGTTTTCCTTGGTGGGGTACGTATGTATGTCAACTGGTAGACTATGTTTGGTTTTTCTGCATGCTAATATGTAATGCCTAAGATGCAATGTCCTGAACAATTTTTTTAGGACAATGGCTGCTGTTGATTTACCATTTTAAAATTTACAGCTTGTACAACTTGCTGAGTTAATTTGTAAATAACATTTTTTAGCTTTAAGTGGTGTTTGGTGGTTGTACAGTGTAAGTTCTGCCTACCGTGATTGGAGTGCAGCTTGTTGCTGAATGGGGTGACGCTGGTGAGATTGTCTGAAACTAATGTAATTCCCACTCCCTGTTGCCCACGCGCAGCGCCCCATGGCCCATCCTCGGCCCAGCTGCAGCCCACCCGGCCCGTATCTCTTCGTCGTGCTTCTTCTTTCTTCTTCCTCGCGACGAACTGAAGCAGCTGTGTGTGCAGCGCCCTATTGTCGATCTTCCTCGTGTTATGATACTCGCCGCCGCCGATGAGCTCAAGGATAAGAACCAGCGCGATGTCCTCTCTCTCCCCATACCCATCTCACTCTCTCTCGTGCTCCCTCGCGGTTTTCCCTCTCTGGCCGGAACCCTACCCCGCAGGTGCCGTGTTGCCCGCCGTACCAGGCCTCCCCGAGCCAAGATGATGCTCCTCGGAGCTTCACCTCGTCTCCATGACCTCTCTCGCCTGAGGAATCGGCCACGGACATCCTCAGTAGAGCTCCCCATCCGTTTCTTATCCGACGACGGTCATCGCCGTTGCCGTCGATTCAAGTCGTGCATCACCTCACCGACCATCCTACTGTGTTCCTGGTGAGCTCAGGAGCACACTCGTGCTCTCCATCCTTTCCCTCTCTTCCTGGTTCACGCCCGCGTCGTGCGCCTCATCCGCCGCCTTGATTGAGCTCGCCGCCCGACAACCGCATAACCACCCCGCGCCGCGCCATTGCCGTTTCTGGCTCAGCGTGAAGCGCTGAGTCGAGTGAGACCAACCCCGCAACCCAGGGTGCTCCCGATCTACGGATCAATCCACGATATGAAGATCAATCCCCAGATGACGTCATGCCTACGTCATAATCCTTTTTTTATTTAATCTTTTCTGGAAATAATAAATACCCCGTGGGGCTCAGTCATCAGTGACTGAGGGTAGCCTCGGCCCAGTGAGAATAACCCCACCCCCTCTAGTGACATCAGCATGCTTCTGTGCTGACGCGGTAAACCCTTTTAAATGGTTTAATAAATCTAGAAATTGGTATAATCTTGGAAATTTAATATCTTTTTATTTACAATTTAGAAAAATATGTATAATATATAAAAATGTTCAGAGAAATGAGAGCTGTCTATCTAATCTATAATCATGCATTGTTCAACAAGTTTCATGACAAGTTTAATTAGAAGAACAAACAACCCCTCTCATATACATCCGGAGTTCTTCCGAATTAGGGTTTGTGCCCCTCGGAACCCCGATTAAATTGTTGAGGATGCTTTAGGGTTACATTTCAATACAAATTAACTTGTCATATCATCATCCTTGCTTGAGCATTGCATCGATGCCATGTGTTTGATTGTTTTCCTCTCTTTCCGGTGTTGCTTCTTCCCGATAGAATACGATATCGAGATCGAGATCGAAGACCGAGATCAACACCATCGAAGATCGATGAACAATACTTGACCATCTTCTTATCGGTTATCAATAGGCAAAGGCAAGCATAGCCCCACCATGATATAATCCTATGTTTTCGAAAGCATTTCAATTCTGCCATGATGCATACGATTCTACTGTGGTCTTTTATCGATAGATAGAGTATCCTATCTATTGCATAACTTCCTTTAAGCTTATATTACCTGGTCCACTGCTCCTAGCATAACTAGGTTTGGTTTGTGTGCGCTGCTAGAGCTTTTATCCGTGTCTTGCTTAGCCATGCATAGCTGTTGAGTCCAGTCCATCCAGATGATGTATCAGATGCAGAGAATCTAGTACGATAGGAGAACATGATGATATGATATCAGAGGTGATATGAGATTAAACTTGCTAAGGCTTATGGGAGGCCACGGTGGGATATGGTTTTTCTAGTCCCATGCTTGCCACCACTAGGAACCGAGTTCTTGCCGTTGGAACCGAGACGAGCGTACAACTACATGGGGCCTAGAAAACCTCACGAGCAACTAACTTGCCTAGTGGATTCCATGAGTCACATAGTTCGGCGTTCCATTCGACATATGCAGAGAAAACCTTTTGAAAGATTTGCCGGGTGAAGGTGCATTCATAACAGGTAGGGAAGCGTGGACCGGGTTGCTTGGGGTTGATGGCGCCCCTGGTAAACCAACCTCGCCTCACATCTTTTAAGTACCGGCTTCGGGATTTGACCCGTTACGACGGAACCATACTTATTGCGTGACTCATGGTCTCGGCGAAAGCAAGGTAAAGGTCGTGTCTAACCAC
The DNA here is from genome assembly GCA_023614405.1 of Avena insularis. Taxonomy (NCBI): domain Eukaryota; kingdom Viridiplantae; phylum Streptophyta; class Magnoliopsida; order Poales; family Poaceae; genus Avena; species Avena insularis. Next base: position 51,048,541 of record CM042695.1, read on the forward strand.
CCTCTGCCGGTCTTCCAAGGAAGAGGGCTAATCATGTGGCATTAAGAGAAGGTTAGTACGTGTGGGTAAAGTTGTACACCCCTGCAGGGTAATAATCTTTTCGAAAATCCATGTTCATGGTTATGAACGCTTGGTGACCATATTCTAAGATCATAGAGAACTTAAACCTTATCGTAAAACTTGGTAGATCAACGTGTGCTTAAGGATGCTTCCTCATGGGTACGAGGGGGTGATCCTAGTTCAGGAGATGATGATGATTTGGTGGATATCAAAGATGGTGATCAATATTTCAGAGATGTCGCTCTCTTATCCCCTTTTAAAACACTCTGAATAGACGAGCTTCTTCTCCCTCTTGTTTTATAAACAAAAGATGGTTTTATGCAAAACAACTCCACCAGCCAGAAGTCTTGCGGAGTACACCCTTTACTCACCCTTGCTTTGTTGATACTTTTGGCAGAGTAAGTGTTCACCTAAAGATGAGTTCCGTACTACATCGACATCGACGAGTAGCTTGGGGTTCCTGGTTGGCAGCCTGGAATCTATGGGTTGGGACGTCATTGTTATGCTTCAGGCCTCTTAGGCCATTTGTTAAGTTTGCTATATTTAATAGCATAATTTGGCTTCCGTTGTTTGATGTTTGTTGTCAGTGACCTCTGCTTGTAATAATTTGGCTCTTCGCTCACTTATGAGCTTGCTGTAATAATTTTTGTGTCGTTGGGTCACTGCCATGTTATCGATTCTTCACTGGATATTCTCGAGCTCAAGGTTAAGCTTATTTCAGACGGAGGTCTGGGATTTGTTTAGCCCTGATCCCGGGGGTGTCACGGGTCTTGGTATCAGAGCAGTACCGACCGTAGGAAAACCTTGCTATTGGTCGATGTTGAGTCTAGTGTTTGTGAAAACTATTTCAAATCCAAAAAGTATTTGTGAAAACTCTAGTATGCTTCCTTTTCTCCTTATCCAATTTCGCTCTAATTCTAGGTCATCTTATCTCGAGTTGTTTTTGGAAAAGTCTTGATATCTCCTCTAGTCTTTCAAAGCTTAGGTGCCTTCTAGGCATGTCGTTTCTAAGCCAGTTGACCTAGTGTTGAGTTCTCTAGAGTTGTGTGTTATGAATTTCTTGTTACCCCTTGCTCTGCTTCATCTGAGAGATTCCTTTGTATCATGATCTCTCTATCTTTCGGACCCACAATATTATATTGTTGGATCTGTGGTGTTCTGTTCTAGGCTTCGAGGTTTCCTTTCACCTCGCATGCCTCCTTTTTATTTATTTGGGTACTTCAGAAGTCTTAACTTCTCTTGGGAGCTACCTCATGATTACTACCTTGCAGTGTACGCCATGTCACTCAAGAAGTAGTTACTCCTTTCTTTGGGTCTTAACCCTTGGACTTGAACCTAAGATCCCCGATTGTGCTGGATTCTAGTGTTGGGAATCTTGTACATGAAGCTGACCTTTAACCCAAGATCCATTGTTGACCCCTGTGGTTAATGTTCATACATTACCTTAGGATGGCTAGTACCTTCTAGTATAGCCTTCAAGCTTGTGGTTTTTTGTTGCGATTGATTTGTGACAACTAAGGACTTCCCCTACCACTAGCTATGGCAGATGTTCTTTAATGGAACCAAATAGATCACGACAAGAGTACTCCTCGAGAGTCTCGCATCTATATTCGTGACTCTGCCAAACCTTATCTCTTCTATGCATTGGTTTCGGGAGATTGTTGACTTATGCATCCACATCTCGGGATTCTATCCTGAGCATGTTCTTTCTCTCTTGTTGCTTTCTGACCTTTTTTTACCAGTTGGTAGCCAAGTAGTAAATGTGCATTGATGTCTTCCGATGCAAGATACTCTTGTGGTCCGTCAAGATAAACCATTTCGGGATGTCTAGGAGAAACAAACTCCAGTACCTCGTCATATCTAGGACCAGGTCTAAGTGTTGTAACCACAGATCAAGAAGCATCGATTAGCTTCTATCTGTTCTATCTTAAAGTATCACACTCTTTTATACTAGGAGGTCGTGTCAAGTTCCATGACCCCTTAATGAAGTGATGTTCTTACACATATTTACCCACCCTCCCTCGAGCTTTCATGCTCGTGAGTGATGCGTGTGCGTAATACTGTGGCCATCTGAGATTCTTAGCAATTATTATTGTTTTGAACTCTAAGGACATTTGAGTCATTCTTAGCGTGACTAGTTAACCTTATCACTAAGCAAAGGATGATTGTGCTACCAAGTCCGCTCTTCTGGTACATATCTTCCATCAAAGACTTAGGTTTATGCCGAAGCTCTGAGACTATGTCTTCTGGCCTTACTAAGCAAGTTTCCTCTCGAACTAAGTGATATATCGGTGGTTCGTGATATTCTAGTCATCTTTCTAGAAGTATCCCCATGTTTCCACATGACCGTGTTGTCAAGTTCTTGAGCAAGCAAGTTCTCTGAACTGCTCTTCTCTCCAAGGATACGTACTGGATACCTCTGAACTAGTTGGTTGAGTTTAAACAACAACTTGGAGAGTTGTAAGACAAAAGTTTATTCGACTTAGTTCATCTTAAAGGGATGTCTAGTTTTGTTCTTGCTGAAGAAACATAATATCTCCTTTGTGGATATGTTATCTTCCCCACCTTTGATTTGATTTGGGTTATTGTCAAATCAAACTCAGTTCCAAGGACTATCTTGATGATGATGTTTACTCGTGATGTTTCACTTAAGTACATCTTCGTGTCCTTTGATCTGACCAATATTTTTGCCTTGTTCAGGCAACATATGAGTCTATCTTCTCGGAGTGTTTTGATAAGTTTGTTGTTGAGCCCATCAATGACATCCTCATTATCTCCATGTTAGATTGTATTCATATGGAACACTTGGCATTAATGTTGGAAACTTTTGAGATCCATCTTCGAGTCATCTTGAAGTATGAGTTCTGGATGTTAGAAGTGACCTTCTACAATTCATGTGCACTGATGAAAGATGTCGCCGTGGATTCGAGAAGAGTTATCTTCCTTTTCTTAAGGACACATGTGTGTTTTATTGTCAGTACCTTATGTGTGTGAAGTTGTCTCCTAACAAGTTGTTAAATACATGGGTATAGAAATCCAGCTCAGTCTTTTGGAGCTTTACACTATAGACCCTACCTTGAGAATCTAGTGACTTTACCTTTGCGGTAAATGTTGCGAACTTTCTGTTCGGACACGCTGAGTCTGAAGTATCATTCCACCTAACCAAAGCTGAATCTCAAGAGGCAATGATGGTTGGTGTTCCTCAAGGATTTGATATAGGTCTCTTTGTAAATCTGGTAAGATTGATGTAATGGTTGACACACTTAGCCGGAAAGACCTAACGTCATATTCCTTGATTCAACAGTAACAACTACTCTTCATGAGGCTTCTGCCATATTTTATTATAGTAGTTGCGCTTATGGTTTTCTTTTAATCCGAAGTCTGACCTTTACTTGATGCCTTGTTTATCAAACATTAAGGAGACCATTTATAGTAGTGCTGCTAAGTGTCTCTCGGTCGATCCTCGAGACCCTTTATGTTGGCAACCATTTTGTTGTGACAAGTAATTGAAGTCTGAGAATGAAGTTTCTTTCTTCTCGTGTCATCACGAATCTTCTTAACTGTTCATCTCGGTGGTGTAAAGTGATATCACGATCTTTGGCAAAGATTTTGATAAACCTGGATGAATAAAGAGTCGTTTTCTCAACCATGTTTTAAGAGCAAATATAATTTTGGTAATCAGAAGTTTCTCTTGGTAATGTTCCTTGTGACTCTTACGAGTCGTTCCCATAAAACACTTTTCTGTCTTGGCCTTCTGTTGAATGAAAGAGTGATCCTTTTGTTTCAAAAGTAGTTCAGCAGCTTGGTTTTGTTGATTCATATCTCTGCAACCTGAAATCTCTACTTAAGTCGTTTAGTAGAATTTCGTCTCGAAGTCTGTGATCATGTTCTTCTGTTGGAAGCTTTCTTTTTCAAAAGCTTCAAAAAACCCTGCGAAATCCATGGTCTCAATCCTTATGAAGACCATATATCTAACAATTTGAAACCTTCTCCTCTTGTTCCTCAGTTACCTTGGCGTGTTTCATGCGTCATCTCAGAGTTGTTTCTGAACACTCCATCCCTGAGTTGACCATGGGATACTCGGTGTGTTGTTTAGTGTGTTTCCCTCTTATCCTTAGAGTGACCCTGTTTCTTTCTCTCTCTGTCTCTTCCTACGTTTGGAATCTCGGGTCGAGATTCTCGTAAGGGGGATAGAGCTGTAACACCCCAATTTTAGTTAATCCTTAATTAGGGTTGTTTGTGCATTCATGAGCATCATCTTTAAAATGCATGCATTGAAGAAATAAAATAAAACCCTAATATTCCCCTCTCTCCCTTTGAAATACATCAAAATGGTTTTCAAAATTTTAAACTACCAAAAACAATTGGAGCCCAAATTGAATAAAAAGGGCCCCATACTATTTTACTATGTTTTATAAAACCTCTGGTATTTTTGAAATACCCAAAACAGTTTTAAAATTGGAAATACAAAGAGAAAAGGTTTATAGAAAATAGAAAAAATGTTCGCCTAAAAAAATCTAGATCCAGACCACTCTAGGTTGCAGCCCATCTTCCATATCTCCTCTCTCTGTTGCCCATGCGCAGCACCCCACGGCCCATCCTCGGCCCAGCTGCAGCCCACCCAGCCCATACCTCTTTGTCGTGCTTCTTCTTTCTTCTTCCTCGCGACGAACTGAAGCAGCTACGTCTGCAGTGCCCTATCGTCGATCTTCCTCGCGTTATGATACTCGCCGCCGCCGATAATCTCAAGGATAAGAACCAGCGCGATGTCCTCTCTCTCCCCATACCCATCTCACTCTCTCTCGTGCTCCCTAGCGGTTTTCCCTCTCTGGACGGAACCCTACCCCGCAGGTGCCATGTTGCCCGCCGTACTAGGCCTTCCTGAGCCAAGATGATGCTCCTCGGAGCTTCACCTTGTCGCCATGACCTCTCTCGCCAGAGGAATCAGCCACGGACGTCCTCAGTCGAGCTCCCCATCTACTTCTCCGACGATAGTCGTTGCCGTTGATTCAAGCCGCGCCTCGCCTCACCGACCATCCTACCGCGTTCCTGGTGAGCTCAGGAGCACGCTCGTGCTCTCCATCCTTTCCCTTGCTTCCTGGTTCACGCCCGCTTCGTGCGCCTCATCCCGCCGCCGCAGTTGAGCTCGCCGCCGACAACTGCCGCAACCACCCCGCATAGCGCCGCCCATTTCTGGCTCAGCGTGAAGCGCTGAGTCGAGTGAGACCAGCCCCGCAATCTAGGGTGCTCCCGATCGACGGATCAATCCACGATCTGAAGATCAATCCCCAGATGACGTCATGCCTACGTCATAATCCCTTTTTTTATTTAATCTTTTCTGGAAATAATAAATACCCCATGGGGCCCAGTCATAGTGACTGAGGGTAGCCTCAGCCCAGTGAGAATAGCCCCACCCCCTCTGGTGACATCATCATGCTTCTGTGCTGACGCAGTAAACCCTTTTAAATGGTTTAATAAATCCAAAAATTGGTATAATCTTGGAAATTCAATATATTTTTATTTACAATTCAGAAAAATATGTATAATATACCAAAATGTTCAGAAAATGAGAGCTATCTATCTAAGCTATAATCATGTATTGTTCAACAAGTTTCATGACAAGTTTAATTAGAAGAACAAACCAACCCCTCTCATATACATCCGTAGTTCTTCCGAATTAGGTTTTGTGCCTCTCGGAACCCCGATTAAATTGTCGAGGATGCTTTATGGTTGCATTTTAATACAAATTAACTTGTCATATCATCATCCTTGCTTGAGCATTGCATCGATGCCATGTGTTGATTGTTTCCCTCTCTTTCCGGTGTTGCTTCTTTCCGATAGAATAGGATATCGAGATCGAGATCGAAGAACGAGATCAACACCATCAAAGATCAAAGATCGATGAACAATACTTGACCATCTGTAACAAGTCAAGTACAAGGCTCCCGAAGATCTTCTTATCGGTTATCAACAGGCAAAGGCAAGCATAGCCCCACCATGATATAATCCTATGTTTTCGAAAGCATTTCAATTCTTCCATGATGCATACGATTCTACTGTGGTCTTTTATCGATAGATAGAGTATCCTATCTATTGCATTAGTTCCTTTAAGCTTATATTACCTGGTACACTGCTCCTAGCATAACTAGGTTTGGCTTGTGTGCGCTGCTAGATCTTTTATCTGTGTCTTGCTTAGCCATGCATAGATGTTGAGTCCGGTCCATCCAGATGATGTATTAGATGCAGAGAATCTAGTATGATAGGAGAACATGATGAGATGATATCAGAGGTCATATGAGATTAAACTTGCTAAGGCTTGTATGGGAGGTCACGGTGGGATGTGGTTTTTCTAGTCCCATGCTCGCCACCACTAGGAACCGAGTTCTTGCCTTTGGAACAGAGACGAGCGTACAACCACACGGGGCCTGGAAAACCTCACGAGCAACTAACTTGCCTAGTGGATTCCATGAGTCACATAGTTCGGCTCCATTCGACATATGCATAGAAAACCTTTTGAAAGATTTGCCGGGTGAAGGTGCATTCGTAACAGGTAAGGAAGTGTGGACCGGGTTGCTTGGGGTTGATGGCGCCCCTCATGGGTACGAGGGGTACGAGGGGGTGATCCTAGTTCAGGAGATGATGATGATTTGGTGGATATCAAAGATGGTGATCAATATTTCAGAGATGTCGCTCTCTTATCCCCTTTTAAAACACTTTGAATAGACGAGCTTCTTCTCCCTCTTGTTTTATAAACAAAAGATGGCTTTATGCAAAACAACTCCACCAACCAGAAGTCTTGCGGAGTACACCCTTTACTCACCCTTGATTTGTTGATACTTTTGGCAGAGTAAGTGTTCACCTGAAGATGAGTTCCGTACTACATCGACATCGACGAGTAGCTTGGGGTTCCCGGCCGGCAGTCTGGAATCTATGGGCTGGGACGTCATTGTTATTCTTCAGGCCTCTTAGGCCATTTGTTAAGTTTGCTATATTTAATAGCATAATTTGGCTTCCGTTGTTTGATGTTTGTTGTCAGTGACCTCTGCTTGTAATAATTTGGCTCTTCGCTCACTTATGAGCTTGCTGTAATAATTTTTGTGTCATAGGGTCACTGCCGTGTTACCGATTCTTCACTGGATATTCTCGAGCTCAAGGTTAAGCTTATTTCAGATGGAGGTCTGGGATTTGTTTAGCCCTGATCCCGGGGGTGTCACAGGTAGTAGTTTTCCCAAACAGAAAACCAAGTGGGTTATCCATATTGGAAACAAAGTAACAAGCAATAACAAAAACAATACTCACAGTAGAAGTTTCCTTTACCAGTTCCACTCTTCAATAGCGCTTCACTCCCCGGCAACGGCGCCAGAAAATAGTCTTGATGACCCACAAGTATAGGGGGTGTATCGTAGTACTTTCGATAAATAGGAGTGTCGATCCCAACGAGGAGCAGAAGGTGTTGAACAGTGGTATGAAGCAGGAAATCCCTGTGAATATTTAGCAAACGGATTTTCTCATAAAGCAACAAAACAAAGTGCAAGTAACAAAGAACAAACGCAGCAAGTGGCCCAATCCTTTCTTAGCAAAGGACAAGCCGGTGGAAATACTTATAAAGACCAAACGTTCTCGAGGACACATGGGAATTCTGTGAAGTGCTTTCGCTTCAAATAGCTGAGTACTCTTCTTTGGTGTTGTAAGTGTTGTGTGGGTGAACCTGTGCTAATGTACCGACCTTACTTGGACTAATACATACTTGTGATTAAACCCCCTGCAAACATCCGTAACTACAGGAAAGTAATTAAGATATAAATCTAACGACAACCTTAAACTCTGAGATCCTACATTCCCTTGTGCAAAGGTGTCCTAACGGGGGTTCAGGTTTCTATCACTTCGGCAACCCCACAATTAGTAGCCAAATACACAATGCATTCCCCTAGGCCCATAAATGGTGAAGTGTCATGTAGTCGACGTTCACATGACACCACTAGAAGAATAGCACCACAACTTAAATACTAACCATTGAATAATAACTCAACACAAATCCACTAATAAAAACATGACTTCTCCCATGTCCTCGAGAACTAAACGAACTACTCACAAGACATCATATGGATCATGTCGTGGTGGTATCACGACATATGCCATGGGTAGTCTAAAGTTGGGGCCGATGGACGTGGAGGAATCCGGGGAGGGATGATGCAGTGAAGACCGCACTCGTATGAACAAAGAGAAATACAATGTATATAGGATTGAGTCTCTCAAGTGGAGATAACACCTCATTCTCTACATCTAATCTCTTATAATATTGCCATACTTGTGCCTATAATCATGCTCCTTGAGCTGTATCTCCTATGCCTCTATCTAGAACTCTCTGTGAGATTGGAGGACGACGAAGAAGAAGAGCTCCTATTGAGCAGAGAGGGGAAGAGCCCTTCGGGGCCTCTCTTAGAATGATCCCCCTGGTGATCCTTATAAAGGGGAGCCCAGGGGACAAGACTTGTTCCCCACGGTTGGTATCTAGATAGCATATTCCCAGCATCTTCTGGAGATCCTCAGCATATGCCTTGGCATCTTTGGAGATGACAGGGTATATTCTCTAGCATCTTCTTGATGCCAAGGGCATATTCTTTATGCCCATGTTTCAGTCTAAGCCAGGAGGGTCCCAAGACTGGCACGGGATTGGTTGGCCTTTCCCGAATTGATCCTCGGCCCAAATGCCCTGTACGAGGTGAAGATCCGGCCTCCTTCCTGATTGACTCGGCCTAGGCCAAAAGAGGCCCAGCCGAGTCACTCCAGCTTCCAGCCGAGCTAATGGAGACGACGGGCCGAGTCACACACTTCATTCGGCCCAACCGGGTCTCCCTTCGTGGCCCAGGTCAGTTGATCCGGAGGCGCCAGCCTTCTGTGGGACGAATCATCCAAGATTGGCCCACCAGGAAGCTGGCGGGCATAGTGGCGGCAGCCGCATGGTGGGCGGATTGGTCTCACCGGCCCACCCGGGGTTCCTCGGGCTAAATCACGAGGCAGTGGCGACAAAGCGCGGGAGCTGGAGGAGTCCTCGGCGCGGGAGCGAGGCATTGGCGGGAATGGGGGGAGATGGCTCGGCGCTGGGTGGCGCGGTCGAGGCAGAAGACCCGCGGTGGGCCGACTAAGGCTTAGGCTAAAATTCCAAGAGTAACGACAAGAATGATTGGCGAGGGGCCCACTAAATTTCAGCTAATTATTCGCCCATGTATATTCTGAGCAGGCCTATTCTTGTTTAATTCGGCCCAGTCCTATCTCTATTCCTTTTTCCTTTATCCTTTTCTATTTATCTTTTATACTCATATTGAATATCATTTTCTCATATATGTATCTTATTGACTCACTTAATTCATCAACTCTGGGGTACCTGGGGGTACACCCCCGACATTAGTCCCCGAGGCTATGTGGGACTCGTGGAGTCATGCATAGGCTTTATACAAATTATCTCCAGAGTTGTTTATTTGGCCTATAGTCTTTTCATATATCATTGACTCCTGGCCCTCTAAGGTAGTGGCTCATAACTCTTTTTGGGTAAGTTTTTTGACTACCGGCCTGCTTTGGCTCTGGTCTTAACCCTTTTGGGTAAGTTTTTTGACTTGTGGCCTGCTTTGGCACTAGTCTTTCAACCACACCGGGTAAATTATGAGTTCTGGCCTTCTAGGGCACCGCTCTTTTAACCTCTTTGGGTAAGTTATGAGTTCTGGCCTTCTGTGGCACCGCTCTTTTAACCCCTTCGGGTAAGTTATGTCTTCTGGCCATTGTTGGCACTGGTCTTTTAACCTCTTTGGGCAAGATATGACTTCTGGCCATTTTTGGCACTGGTCTTTTAACCCCTTTGGGTAAGATATGACTTCTGGCCATTTTTGGCACTGGTCTTTTATCCCTTTTGGGTAAGTTATGACTTCTGGCCATTTTTGGCACTGGTCTTTTAACCTCTTTGGGCAAGATATGACTTCTGGTCATTTTTGGCACTGGTCTTTTAACCCCTTTGGGTAAGATATGACTTCTGGCCATTTTTGGCACTGGTCTTTTAACCCTTTTGGGTAAGTTATGACTTTTGGCCATTTTTGGCACTGGTCTTTTAACCTCTTTGGGCAAGATATGACTGACATGGTTATACCCCGCGGGTACATGATCTCAGCATACCTGGTCTAGCCCAAGGAAGGCCCACGGCAGAAGTACGCCGGCCCATGAAGATTTTCGGGTGGCCAAGGCCCATGACGCCTTCGGATCCTTGGAGAGCAAGACTAGGGTAGATAGGAAATTCAAAGGGGAAAAACCCTAGAACCTGTAACCGACTAGGTTTATGCCCAGGACCTGCCTAAGTCTATATAAAGGCCAGGAGGGCACGACCTAGATCTCTCTCATACCACCGCATACGCACCTCCACGCCAGATTGCATCTGCGCACCCCTATAACCTTCGGTTCCGCCGTAATCAAGAGCAGACAAGCAGGAGTAGGGTTTTCCCTTCGGGAGCCTAAACCTGGGTAAATCTCATGTCCCCTGGTTGCTTGTCTGTTAACCGTTCCACGATCTCCAGCATCCCCATCTTCTCCAAAACCCAAGTCCATAACAATGGGCATTGATGAGATCAAACCTCGTCAATTAGCGCCGTCTGTGGGAACTGGGGACGCTGATTGTGCGATCGTGACGGTCCCAACCCGATCGATCTACAACTCTGCGGCAACGGAGAGTCACCTCCTCTTCGGCGCTTTCGACTTCACCGCCCACTCACCGGCCACCATGAAGGACTTCGAGCCCGTAGGCGACGGACTTGAGATCCTGTTCGGGAGTTTCTGCTTCCAGGTGGGGCAAACTGGCACCCTCAGCCTCCCTGAGCGGGTGCCCCTGCCATCAATCAGGCCCGCTTCATGGGCCCCACACCCTGTGCTACGCACATCTTCATCAACAGATGAGTCCTACGACAACAGCAGCTGCAACTCCGATCTGTGCGATCCGCCATCGGATGAAGGGACCTACGGTTCCGGATCCGAAAGCTGCGGCAGCAGCGGACCAATCTACGAGCGCTACCAATGCGCTGTAGTCATCCAGAGCGACGTGGATCAGCAAGCGCCCAACCCGCCACCTAACCCGACGCCCAACCCGCCACCTAACCCGCAAGACAGAAACGGCGAGAACAGAAGAAGCCAGTCCCCCCCCACCCGAAGGGGGCAACAACAACCATGTCATACGCCTTAGCAAAGAATGATGGGCCCAGGCACGCGCCGCCGTGGCGGGTGACATAGTCCTGCCTGCAGAGTCCTCCCGGGACCTGCTGATGGCCTACCATCTGCTCCTGATCGAGGAGCACAAGAAGCAAGTCAAGATGCAGGAGGCGCTTGACAAACGCAAGCAAGCAGCCTCAGAGTCCAGCACGCGACGAGCCGCGCTCTCCGCCATGGGCATCGGCTCCAGCTCGAACGGCAACCACGGCAACAAGCACCGCTCCCGAACGGAGAACATGGACCCCAAGGAGCGCCGTGAGGTGACCCGAACCCTCAACGCATCCTTCATGGAGATGGATGCCGGCGGCAACATCATCCTGAAGACACCGCAAGCCGCCATCATAGCAGCCACTGCGTACCTCGCGGCCCACCCACCTCCGGAGGGGGACCCGAAGAGAGCCATGCACAAGTCCGCATTCACCGGACTTGGACTCGTCGGAACTGCGCTCCATCAAGCCTACGGAGCCGAAAAATAAAGCTACGGTCAGGTTCAACCGCAGCCCCACTCCTTCATCCTAAGAGGAGGATCATGACCTTCCTCGAAGGCACAAAAGCTCGCGTCATCGCAGCCACGATTACGACACCGGAGACGCGCTAACACAGCGCAAAATCGACAAAGCGCGAGCTAAGCGCGCATGCTCGTCTGAATCCGAGATGGACGAAGATGAAGGAGAACTCCGCGGAGCCCGGTGCTTCAGCAGATCTGTCCGACGGACACGGATGCCGCAAAATTTCAAGCTTCCTTCGGATACTCCGAAGTTCGAAGGCACACAGGACCCAAAGGCATGTCTCAGCGACCACCTGTCATCCGTCAAATTGCACGGCAGAAACAAGGAAACCTCCATGCAATGCCTTTATTTGCGGTGTGTGCAGCCGGATCACTTAACAACTATCTTGAGGTCCATCCAAAGCTGGGAGGAGCTAGCTTACGCTTCATCCGAAACTTCAAGGGCACCAAAGAAGAGGCCCGCCTCAATCGAGGAGTTGGGCCTGCACTCAACGCAGGCGAATCCATTCGCTCGTACATACTGTTGGTCAACACCATGAACTCATGACGCACATCTCCGAAGAGAGGGCCATCGACGCCTTCAGGGACAAGCGTCCGCCAAGACTTCAAGGAGGAACTTCCGGCGTCAAGCCCAAGACTCGACCACCTCATGGACATCGCCATGCGGGTGGGTGGCGAAGATTCCATCCACCGGCGATCGGAAGAAGAGGACGACTACGGCCACTTATTTAGAGCGCAGAAAGAGAAGATCGCAGCGTCTCGGCGATCGCGATGGACCCGACATGGTCGCGGCCGTCTCGCCGATGGCCGCAGCACGCGTCACCATAGCGGAGGATACCGGAGGAAACTTCGCGATGGAGGGCGCCTAACGCGATGTGGCAGCGCCGCGACCGCGATAACGGACCCTCAGCATACGAAAAACTTTTGGGTCCATGCACCATCCACTTCTACATCGACAAGCAGGATGACAAGAAGAAGGCAAGCCACATGCTCAAGGACTGCCGCGAGTTCCAAAATTCTCAGCGAAAGCATGGTCCAGATGAGGCAGCAAGCCCCACTTCCTGGATTTGGGAACGCACCCACACCAGGTGAGATAGCGCATGGAGCTCCTCCACCGCCACCTATAGGAGGCCCGAACCAACCAGTCGCACCGGCACAAAACAACGCTGGGAATGGGTATCCTCCGCCAAAAGGAGCACTGATGATCCAGAAGGGGCGCCCCACGAATAGGGTGTAGAAGAAAATCACCCGTCAGATCAACCTGGCCGTGGCAACTCCACCGCCATCCCTGAGTACCTCAGCGGATCGGAGTCCTGCATCACGTGCAGTCGTTTGGACCACCCTTGCCAGATCCCTCGCCTAGGTCATGCTGCCCTGGTTGTCGTGGGAATGACCACGGCAGACGCTGCAATCGGTTGCGAGTAGTAGAACATGGGGCAAGGGTGGCCAGCCATCTGCGGTGCGAGATGAGGGTGGAGACATAGGGTTTTACCCAGGTTCGGCCCCCCGGAGGGTAAAGACCTACTCCTGCTAGATTGTATTATGATGAGAGTACAATGGGGCGAGCTGGCTAAGCGGTGAGTACTTGGGTGGATGATGGAACATATCTTCTACACGCCCTCTAGGGAGGTTTATATAGACTCACCCCCCTAGGGTTTACAGATCTCAACCGAATCAGTTAAGGTTTCGGCAATCGTTTAACCTAATCCGACTGGGCCTATCTACTCTCCTGGGCCTTCAGCTTCTAGTCGCTTGAATCTACGCTAAGTCTTGATCCAGTCGCCGTCCTGCAGGCCCACTCGCCATTCTGGGCGGTCGGAAAGCATACTTTGGGTATACCCAGTAGGCATATCCCCATCGATAGTCCCGAGGCCGTCGTTGATTGGTCGCAGTGTTCGTTATGAGTAGGGAGTATCACGGACGCCAATCGGCGGCGGACTCTGAATAAAGGAAAAACCAGTCATTCTAGTCGCAATGATAGGGTCGGTCAATTGGGTCGCTCGTGAGCGAAACCGTTGGCGAATGTTGATCCTTTGTTGTAGTGATCGAATTGGTCGTGGTCGAATGGATGAAGTTGGGCCGTCGAGATAAGGTCAAAACTAGCCGTTGGGTAATCCAACGGTAACTTTGGCGTAATCACCGCGTAGTAACGGCTCCCGAAATTGGCGGGTAGCAACCGCTATATAAGGGAAATGGCAGGCGATCGGGAAAACACTCCTTCGTCTTTCCTCCGATTTTGCCCATCTCCGTTTTCCCCCGCATCGCGATCCAATCAATCCAGAAAGCCTCGACCTCCACGAACCTTTCAGCCAATGGCCCCCTCCACCGAACCATGGGGCAGGTCCAAGTGCACCAGGGTGCTACTGGCTTCCTTCGAGGAGGCCGGGATCCTGCGCGCCGGTAGGTGACGCATCCCAGCGTCGAGAGGTGACTCAGACCAGCGAGGAGAATTTATTTGCTTTGACCACACGGAGCGGGGGCTGGGATTCCCTACGTCTCTCTTCTTCCGGTGCTTCTGCGCCTTCTATGGAATCCAGCCGTCGGACCTAGGCCCGCACAGCATCGAGCATCTCGCCATTTTCATGGCGTTCTGCGAGTGCTACTTGGGCTGCAGGCCCTACTTCCCCCTGTGGCAAGATCTGTTCCATGGGAGGGTCAGTCGTGAAGAATCAGGCGGCCCAATGCTGGTCGCGGGTGGCTTGACGTTTCAGTTGAAGTCGAAGGCCTCCTTCTTGACGATGCTACACCAAGCGACAGCAGTGGAAGAAGTCCTGGTTCTATGTCACCGAGGATACTGGGCGAGGTAGCGATCCCAGGTACTCCGCCGGCCGTAACTTGGCCGACTCGGTCGGCAAGCTCCCACTAGACCAGCGGATGGTCGTGGGCGAGATGCTTCAAACCATCCAGCGGCCTAAAGATGAAGGGCCTCAAACCATCAACTTGTACAGCAACTGGCTCGGGCAGCGACTTCGTTCCGCCCCGCCGCGACCATTACATGTACGAGTACGAGGGAAGATTCGGCGAAATCACCTCGGCAGTGGAGACTTCGAAGACTACGTCTGGCGCTGAAGAAGATCACCCAGCAGCATATATGGGCCTTGAAGGCGGTGCGCCCCCTACACCGCGAAGCATCCAGCTCCGACGGTAAGTCGCTGTTTTCACTACCATTCGCAGTCGCAGTTGATGCTTTCGCGGTTATGTTAATATTGTCTCGTGCCTGCTGCAGCTATTCCAAGTGGTGGAAGGGTGGCTCCCACCCGCGGACGACGAAAACTCGAGCTCGTCCGTCCAGGACGGGGGCGAGTCGCCTCCTGCCAAGGGCGGCGTCGGGGCGGCAGTGATGATGACGGCAGCGATGGCGAGCCCAGGCGCCCGATGGTTCGCAAAACTCGCGGGCAACATCAGCGCGAGCTCGAGGCGAGTAGAAGTCTCGAACATCATGACGATGACGATGACGAGCTTCCCGAGCACACCTCGTGTCGTGAGGCTATGCCGTCGAAAAATAAGAAGAAGAAGGAAGTGAAGGCTCCACCAAAGAGAAAGACGAAGCCGGCGAAACAGGCATCTCCGCCTCGTTCGGCGAGTAGTTCCGACGCCACCAGCTTGGCCAAGGACGAAGCGCCATGCAGCAATGACACCGGATCGCTGCCACCCTGGATGAGGTACCTCTGGCCTCGCTTCCACCCCTATTCGCCCCGGTCTCTGGGTTGGGAGCTGCTCCAGCCGCAGCAACTTCACCTCCCAGGAGAGCTCCTGCCAATGTTGTCTCGGAAGCTCCTGTCGCGGCCTCGTTGTCGAAGAGGCCTTCCGTGTCTTGGGCACATGATGTTTTGGAGATAGGCCTCAGTCGGAAACTGGGCCCCGAACTGGAGAAGCCGGCCGGCATCCGCACGGGACTACGATTTATACCAGTCGCCAAGTAAGTTTCGTTCATCTACTTGCCTTTCGTTGTAATCGGACCACTTTGCTCATATAGTCAATTCGCAGGACTGGAGTTAAAAAGATCGGCCACCCTTCCGTGGCCAAGGTTCCGCCAACCGTCACCGTGGAGGACCCCTCGCGGAAGAGAAGAGCTGATGACACCGCCACTCCTGCCGACAGCGCTAAGAGGGCGAAGGGCGATGAAGTCATCACGGTTTCTGACGACATGGCCGTTGCTCAGTGATCCTCCGACCGCGGCGGAGGTAGTTTCGAAGATCAAGGAGGCTGTTTCCTTGCCCGAGCCGACTCCTAGTGGCGCTGGGGCATTTGCTGCTACCTTCCCCCGTTTCATGGCCAAAGCAACCACGGCGAGTGGCGCGATGTCGAGCAGTGCCAGGGTCGTTGAGGCGGAGGTTGAGCGGCGTCGCGGACACCCGGCGCTGCTTGCATCTATGGGCCTTCTGACTTCCACGGCATGTTAGGCGCAGCCATCCAGTATGTCCGATCCCGAGGATCGGGCCACTGATTTTCAGTGGTTGGATTCTGTTAATGTTTTTTGTAGCATCTAGTCCCCGAGTGCCTGGTCGCTGAATTTCAGCGGGTGGGCACTTAATGTTTTTGACCTCCAGTCCCCGAGTGCCTAGTCGCTGAATTTCAGCGGGTGGGCACATAGGATTTTTGACCTCCCGTCCCTGAGTGCCTAGTCGCTGAATTTCAGCGGGTGGGCACTTAGGATTTTATTGTGGTTGATAGTTTGATTTGTTTGCAGGGCTTGCAGCGTGAATCAGCCGATTGGCTCGCTGCGAAGTGTCGCGTGGATAAGGAACTTGTGGCCGTCCAAGAAACAAACAAGGGACTCCAAGCACTCGCTGCCAAGGCGGAGGAGGTCCGCCAGGGCCTTGTTCCAGCCAGCGGTGAGTCGATTGAGTCTGAGCAGGCCGGATCGCTGATCTTGAGCGCGAGCTCAAGGAAGCAAAGGCGGAGGCGACTTCAGGGGATGGGCGAGCCAGATCTGCTGTTACGGCTGCCGCTGAAGAGCGGAAGGTCTCTGACGCCCTCGTTGCTGGGCTACAGAACGACTTCTCCTCGCTTCAAAGTTTCATCATGGGCCTCTGCCGTCCTTTGATTTGTAAATTTTCCTGCCTCTGCTTGTAATAGCTGCATTATGAAATCGTCGTTGTACTTACTGCCGACCCCTGTCCGCAGGTCGGATTATCGACAGCTCGGAGGAGGCGCAATGCGGCAGCGGCGATGTGTGACCACTCGTCACCGGCCACGTTGTCTGCGACTTTCATTCGAGCGTATCTTCAAGAGATGTCGCCCACGGAAGTGATTCCCAGCGATCTCGTCGAAGTATGGCGGTATCTGGAGAAGGCGCCGTCAGTCGTCGAGTTCATGATGCGGTCGGCATTCCGACGCGGGGCGGCGATGGCGCTTAGCCTTGGGCTTGCCCACTTCTCGGAGGACTTCGACCTTGACGACGTGACGAGTGGCTACCCCTCGTCGACGGGCTCGGTGGAGATTGCCGAGGTGCTGAAGCTGACGGACCAGGCCACGGTATACTCCGATCGCGTCTGGGCGATGGGCGACCTCTTCCCTTATCGAGAGGCGCTTCGCCGCGATCGAGCCGCGCGCCGGGACTTCAAGGTCGAGCAGCCGTTCCGTGCGGCGATGGCGGGTGAGTTGACGACGTACCCGTCGAACCCGTACACGCCCTTCATTCGCAACCGCAGGGGTGGCGGCAAGTCGACGTCGAAGCCTGCGGAATAGAAACATTGTGCCTTGGGGCGTTAGTAGCAATTGGCAATTGAGCCCAAATTGTATTTTTGAACGACTTTGTTCTGCTGTAATGGAATCTCATGTTATTTTGTGAATTGTCTTGCGATTTTTATTGCTGATTGGACGAGTCCCCGAGCGCGTCCGCCCTTTTTATGGGGTTTACCTCGTTTGTTATGTGTTTGTGGTTTTGAACGTTTTGTCAGTTGTTTTGTTATTGACGTCGACTCGCCCGAGCTTGGAAAGCCAGTCGCAGGGCGACTCCCATGAGTGCTCTTTACTTGACCGTTTTCCCTTGCGCGAACGAGGTCGGGTGGCCGAGTCCCCGAGCGTGGTACTTGGTGATTCTAGTCGCAGCTCTAGGGTGGGTGAGGACTGAGCGCGTTAGAGTAAGCGCGTCACTCCTGCCTGACCCGTAGGGTCAGTCGCATGGCGAGTCCTGGGCACGCTCTCATACTTGGCGTTTTTCCCTAGTCGCTCGTGCTTAACTGGTCGTCAGTCCCCGAGCGTGGTACTTGGCCGTTCGAGTCGCTGTGTCGAGGATGCGGAGGATCATGGTCGCTGTGAGGAGCGAAGGTAGTTGTCTTGGCTCGTTAAGCCGGTCGAGCTAGGCGACTCCAATGGGGCTCCGGGTAGGCGTTTTTCGTGGACGTTACGAGTCCTGGGGTAACCCAGTGCCCTCGTAACGCACTACTTGGCCGTGCCGGTCGTTGTACCAGAGGTTGACTGCTGTAGTTAGCTTGACGCTGTTATTATGAGTGCGAGTGGCACAAGACACGAAGAGTAGACGCAATTTGCGGTAACCAATATGTTTTATTTCGTAGCGGGTGGAGGGTACATGTATGGAGTTCTAGGAGTAGAACTTCCATAGGAGGTTTACATTCCACGGTCGCTTGACGTCGAGTTTCCCGTCTCCGCGGACGTCGGTGAGGTAGTAGGCGTCGTTGCCGAGTACTCGCCCGATGGCGAATGGTCCCTCCCACGTGGGGGAGAGCTTGTGCATGCCCTTCTTGTCCTGGATGAGGCGTAGCACCAGGTCGCCTTCCTGGAAAGTGCGAGTCCTCACTCGCCGGCTATGGTAGCGGCGGAGTCCTTGCTGGTAGATGGCAGTGCGGGAGCGAGCTAGGTCGCGTGCCTCGTCGAGTTGATCGACTCCATCCTGGCGTGCGAGTTTGTTTGCAGCCTCCGTGTAGTGGACAACCCTTGGCGAGTCGTTCTCTAGGTCGGTGGGCATGACTGCCTCGGCGCCATACACCATGAAGAAGGGGGTGAACCCTGTCGACCGGTTGACAGAGGTGCGGATGCCCCAGATGACGGAGGGTAGCTCCTTGACCCAGCACCCGGCGGTGCGCTCGAGTGGTACTTGGAGCCGTGGCTTCAGGCCATGGAGGATGCTCTGGTTGGCCCGTTCCGCCTGGCCGTTGGACTCCGGGTGAGCGACTGAGGCAAGGTCGAGTCGGATGTGATGTTCTTCGTAGAACTCGACCATGGTTCCTTTAGCGAAGTTGGTGCCGTTGTCCGTGATGATGCTGTTTGGGAACCCGTAGCGATAGATGAGCTCGCGTAGGAACTTGGTGGCGGTCTTCTCGTCGCATTTCCGGACTGGCTTGGCCTCCACCCACTTTGTGAATTTGTCGACTGCGACCAGGAGGTGGGTGAAGCCGGAGGGGGCCTTTTTGAAAGGGCCTACCATGTCCATACCCCATACGGAGAACGGCCAGGTGATGGGGATTGTCTTGAGCGCCGAGCTCGGAACGTGGGTCTGGTTGGCGTGCCGGCACCCGGCGCATCGCTGGACAATGTCGACGGCGTCTGCATGTCATGAGGCCGAGAGAAACCGTGTCGCATAGCCTTTGCGACCAGAGAGCGGGTGCCGGTGTGGTGGCCGTAGTCGCCGGAGTGGATGTCGTGGAGGATTTTGCGTCCTTCATCGGGTTGGACGCAGCGTTGGAACACGCCGGTCACGCTGCGCTTGTAGAGCTGGTCGTCGATGATGACGAAGGATTTGCAGCGGCGTGCTATCATCCGGGCGTCTGTTTCGTCTGCTGGCAAGGTGCCTCCCTCCAGGTAGGCGATGTACAGCGTAGTCCAGTCTTCTGGCTCGGCGATGAGTGCGACCAGGGCTGCCTTTGGTTGCAACGGAACTCCGATGTCGATCTCCCTTGGGGAGAGATGGAGGGCTTGGTGATGGTGCCGAGGAAGACGCCGGCGGGTGGTGCGAGTCGAGTCGAGCCGATGCGAGAGAGGGCGTCGGCCTCCTCGTTTTTCCGCCTATCGATCCACTCGACGGAATAGCCTGTGAAGTGTCCGCCCAACTTGTCCACTGCTTGGCGGTATGCCGCCATGGTGGGGGAGACGGCGTCGCAGGTACCGGCGACTTGCCCAGCGACGAGGTCGGAGTCTCCGTAGCAGCGTAGGCGGTTGACATTCATATCCTTGGCGGCTCGCATGCCGTGGAGTAGTGCCTCGTGCTCGGCCATGTTGTTAGTGCAAGGGGTGAAGTCGAGGCAGAGGATGTAGCGTAGCTTGTCGCCCTTCGGAGAGGTTAGCACGATCCCTGCTCTTGGAGCCGTCGAAGTGTAAACTCTAGTAGTGGAGGTATGGCAGCTTTTCTGGCTCCTGGGCCTCCTCCCAATCGGCGATGAAGTCCGCGAGAGCCTGCGACTTGATCGCTTTACGCGGCTCGTACATGATGTTGTGGACGCCGATTTCGAGTGTTCATCAGCCGCATGGGCGAGAAGGCCCTGCCATTCTACCAACTGCTACGCAAGGCAGATAAATTCGAGTGGACACCCAAAGCGGATGACGCATTCGAAGATCTGAAGCGACTACTCTCCACCTCGCCCGTTTTGGTCACGCCAAAGGAGCGCGAGCCTCTGTTGCTGTACACAGCAGCCACACACCAGGTGGTCAGCACCGTGCTAGTGGTCGAACGACCCGAAGAAGGCAAGACCCACAGGGTCCAACGCCCAATTTACTACCTCAGCGAGGTATTGACGCCAACAAAACAGAGGTACCCTCACTACCAAAAACTCGCCCACGGCGTGTTCATGACGGATCGTCGGTTGAGCCATTACTTCTAGGAGCACCAGGTGATGGTCGTCAACGAGGCACCTTTAAACAGCATCCTGAATAACCAAGAGGCCACAGGACGCGTGGCTCTGTGGGGTATCGAGCTGTCACCACTAGACATCGTCTACGAGAAGCGACTCGCAATCAAGTCTCAAGTCCTACCTGACTTCCTTGTACACTGGATGGAGCTGCAGCTGCCAGACACCCCAGACATGTCGCGGTCATGGACGATGCACTTCGACGGCTCCAAGCGTGAAGCTGGAGCAGGAGCCGGGGTCATACTGACCTCCCCACAGGGCGACAAGATGAAGTACGTCCTTCGGATGAAATTGCGAGCTTCTAACAACGAGGCCGAATACGAAGACCTCATCCACGGCATGAGGATGGCAAAGATCTGCGGCGCAACGCGTCTGGTCATCTACGGTGACTCCAACCTCGTCGTCCAACAAACAATGAATGAGTGCGACGCACATGCCGAAAACATGATCGCGTACCAACGCACTCGAAGGAGAGTTTGACGGCTGCGAGCTTCGACACGTTGGAAGAGAAAGCAACGAGGAGGCCGACATACTCGCCAACATCGGCTCCACCTGCGCAAAGGTACCACCAGGTGTGTTCCTCGAACAGATCTGCATGCCATCCATCAAGCAGAAATTCCCCAAGGGATCACTCGAAGAAGCAGAACACTCGGGGGCTACGCTACCCGAAGGTCATGAAGGACCCGAGAAACCGGACACAGAGGTCGCCATGGTCAACCTGATGCAGGTCATGGCAGTCGAAGAAACCTGTACGCAGCCGTACCTCCAGTTCTTGATAGATGGAGAACTGCCTATCAGCCCGACGGATGCCCGGCGCATATCTCGCCGGTCAAAAGCTTTCACCATCATCAATGACGAGCTGTACAAACGCAGCATTACGGGTGTACTACAAAGGTGCGTCACCATCAGTGACGGGCAAACCATCCTCCAAGACATCCACGAAGGCATCTGCGGCCATCACGCAGGCAGCCGCTCCCTTGTTGCCAAAGCTCTACGAGCTGGATTCTACTGGCCAACGGCCATGAGCGATGCAAAGGACATCGTCCGAAGATGTAAGGGATGCCAAAGGTTCGCCGACAAACCACACGCACCCGGGTCCGAGCTCAGGACCATACCTATAGCCTGGCCCTTTGCTCAATGGAGCCTCGACATGATTGGCAAACTGCCAAAGTCCTCTAAAGGGGGGCACGTCTACCTCCTGGTCGCAGTCGACAAATTCACCAAGTGGGTCGAGGCCATGCCGGTCACTAACCAAAAAGGCACGACCGCCGTCAAGTTCTTTGAATCCATTGTCTACAGGTTCGGTGTACCGCATAGCATCATCACCGACAATGGATCGAACTTCATCTCCAAAGAATTCCAAGACTTCTGCGAAGGCCTCGGAATCAACATCACATACGCCTCAGTGGCACACCCGCAAACAAACGGGCAGGTGGAAAAGGCCAACGGCCTAATCGGCGCTGGCATCAAGAAGCGCCTCATGAGCCCACTCGAGCAAAAAGCTGGAGCATGGACGGAAGAGCTACCATCCGTCCTATGGAGCTTGCGTACCACGCCAAACAGCTCCACAGGCTACACGTCATTCTTCATGGTGCACGGAGCCGAAGTCGTGCTGCCAGCCGAAGTACGCCACCAGGCTCCCCGGGTCGTCGCTTACAGCGAAGCCGAATCCACGGCTGCACTCGAAGACGCTATCGACACACTCGACGAGGCACAAGACATAGCAGCCGCTCGATCAGCGGTGTACCAGCAGAGTCTCCACAACTACCACAGCCGACGGCTACGCCCAAGGTCCTTTGTAGAAGGAGACCTCGTCTTACGACTCAAGCAAGAGCGACCGAAGAAATTCGAGTCACCATGGGAAGGACCCTACATCATCACCGAAGTCATCCCAGGTGGCGCCTATCGCCTCAAACACGTGGAGTCTGGAGTCGCATACTCCAACCCATGGAACATTGCGCACCTGCGACGATTCTACCCCTAGATATCTACCCATTTACTTTCAATAAGGCTATTCAGCCAAGGCTACTCAGCCGAACAATGTACTTCCTCCATTGCGATATAAATAAAGCTAAGTGTCTCGCCCCAAAAATTTTGTTTCGCTATTCGCACCTTTACTTCATGCTACAAACGCACTCGGGGGCTTCCCCCACCTCACGATATCATCGACTGAGGATAACACGTGTATACCTGAGTAGCTGACCACGTCAGGCTAACGAAAAGGACACGTACGCAAACAAAGCACTACGTGCTCAAACAACAACTGCATCTTTATAACAAAAGGGCAAAATACGCCCAGACAAATACATACAAATTTTACATCTATCTCTTTTACAGGTACTACCTATTCCGAAGAATAACTTGAGCACGCTGCTCAAACAAATCTACAACCTGTTCGGCATACTGCCTTACAGCCGCATAATGCGGACCCATATCCCACTCGCCACCATCCGGCCGAAGGGGTGGCCCAGCCGCTACAGCAGATAAATCTACATCAGGGCGGTGCAGCCTCACAAGGGACAAAGCAGCCTTCATTCCTGCGACGAGCTGGTGCCGCACCACCTCTTTGACATTATTC
The DNA here is from genome assembly GCA_023614405.1 of Avena insularis. Taxonomy (NCBI): domain Eukaryota; kingdom Viridiplantae; phylum Streptophyta; class Magnoliopsida; order Poales; family Poaceae; genus Avena; species Avena insularis. The sequence continues at coordinate 51,071,738 of CM042695.1, forward strand.
ACGTTCCGAAACTTCGACAGAAGACCAGCAAGGTTTGTTGGCACGACATCCAATGGAAACATAACATGAAGCACCGACGCAAGCGACGTCTGCACCTGACGAAGCACCCGCGAAACTTGGTGCACACGATCTTGCACCGTCGCAAGGACCATAGCGTGGTCACGATCCATCCAGAAGAACCCGTCGGCTTCCATGTCTTGTTGAGTCAAGCAATTGACCCAAACAACGACACGCTCTTTCTCCTCCCTTGGAGCAAGGTTAGCACCTGCAATACTCGCATAAAAATAAGACGCAAGGCCAGCAGGCGCATCCGAAGAACTGAGCTGCAGCTCGAAACAAAAAAAACTTACATTGAAGCTGCTCAGACAGTCGGAGCAATTCCGCCAGCAAGTACTCCTCCCTGGCTGCACCACGATCCGCCTTGGATTTCCAAACGTCGGCATGGCCACGCACCCCAAGCAACTCCTTCTCGAGACTACGAACACGGTCTCGAAGAAAAGCAAGCTGCGATGAATCATCCAAAGATGGCCGCAGCCGCGCTACAGGCGAGATGTCAACGGGATCAGCACCCGAAGGACCCTAGAGCAGCAGAAAGGCAAAGACATAAACACTCAGACGGAGAAGAACGCAACTCAGCAGATTCATTAAGTGAATAAGAAAAGCCACTATGTGGCACAGGGATTTGGTTCATCAACATAATTACAACAAAAGAAGACTACAACTATCCTACAGCTACAGCGCCTAAGATGCGGCACCCTGAGTAGTCTCGGAGCCGGATTGCCTCGCCTTGGCTTCCCCCTGCTGCCGTAGCGCATACTCGGCCAGCAGATCAATCAGCTTTGGCCCATATCGCTTACAGCGAGCGGAATAGGTAGCGAAGGCTACCTCGGATCCATCCGCAGCCGTCGGCATCCGGGAGGTGATCTGGGGAAGGTGCAGCTCCGCTCCAGCCGCCAACGCCATCGCCAGCTCGATGACATCGGCGATGCCCTTCTTGCGCTTATGCGCCCGCAGCGCTTCGGTGACAATTGCCTCCACCAGGGCGTCAACATCATCAAGGGCCGCGCCCTTGGGGACAAGCTCCTTGTAGAAGCGGCCAAGGACCTCCTTGGCCTTGACAAGCGAGCTGATGACGGTGCCGCGGCGATCTTCGACCGCTGCAGTAGCATCATCTAGAGCACTCCCGTGCTCCAGAGCGCCACGGTCAAACTCGATGCCTGCGGCATCCGAGACAATAAAGAAAAGGAATAAAGCACCGCAGCAGAAAGAAAAGAACACCAAAAAAGATGCAAGTGAAGATACTCACCCGAAACAGCCTTGGCAGCAGCCATGAGCTTGCCTGCCACCTCTCTTTCACGCGCAGTTGCAGCAGTGGCAAGCTGCTCCTCGCGGTCCGTGGCCTCCCGCTGCAGGCGTTCCTTCGCCTCGGCCGCAGTGGCTAGATCCACCTCGAGGCGCTCCTTCGCACCAATAGCGACCTCGGCCTTCTTCGCTTGACCGAGGCCCTTTTTGAGAGCATCAATCTCACGAAGAGAGGCGTTATGCTCCTCTGCATTCAAAAAATACAAGTCGGATAACAGGAAAAGAATACACGAAGAAGCAAACATCAAAGGCATAACAATACCTTGAAGCTGTTTGAGGCTGGCCTCCAGCACTAGGTGGTCCTGCACCAGTCGCTTGGCATCCTGCACAAAAGGCTGCAGGAAGAAGAACTACTAGTCAAGAAAAGAACTCGGGGCTACGCCCAACAGAAAAGAACAGAAGCAAAATACACACACGAAAACGCTCGAGGGCTCCCCCTGAGACTCGAAGGAAGAACAAAACAAGAAAAATCTTTTACAAGACGCTCGGGGGCTCCCCCGTGGCAGGAGACAGAACTACTTACATGATCCGATGGCGACGCCGAAGGTCCACTCGCGAAATTCTGAGGCGCAACCACCTGAACCTCCTGCGGAGGAGGGTTCGGAGCAGCGCCCTCAGAGGTAGCCACTGTTTGAGGAGGAGGAGACGCGACTTTCGACTCCCCCATCATCTCCCGCGCACCATCGCTAGAGGAGTCGTTGGAAGAGTGCCTGCACACGTACAAATTAGTACAATTACAAAGTAAACAGTAAAGAAAACTCAGTTCAGAGGGAACTTACGAGTCAAGCTCGCTCAGGTTGAAGACAGGAGGGGTCCTTCGGACCCTCTTCTCCTCTTTCTTCTCTTCCTTCTTTTCTTCCTTCTTCCGCTTCGCTGGCGGGTGTGGCGCTACAGCCCGCACGGGAAGAGCAGGAATAGGAGATGAAGAGCCTCCATGTCCATCACTGTGACGCTCAAGACACAGAGGGTTCCTAGGAGTCGGAGGAGTCGACGCATCCGAAGACTCGCTGGAGCTCCGCGATCGTTTGAGAGTGTGGTCCTCGCTCAACTCGTTAGCATCTTCAGCAGGAGACCGCGCCGAGGGCAGCTCGGACATGGAATCCACCACATCAGTATCTGGAGCATCCGGATATACTTCGGGTAGTGGAGGCGACATACCCGACACTTTGAAGCTCTGCACAAGAAAAGAACAATTTGTTAGCAAAACAAACACAAGTACAATGCAGTCGAAAAATAAGCTCTACGCGCACAGATCTACACCTGTGGAACAGGAAGCGTAGAAGAAAATGGAGGAGTCAGCGACTTCCCCGGGATATCCTCTCCAGCCTTGTACTTCAGTAGCGTACGAAGGGCCCTGTCGATATCTCCCTGGGAGAGCTTCTCGGCCGAAACCCTCGTCGGATCACGGCGCCTAGCATAAAGGAACATCGGGTGCGCCCTAGCCTGGAGTGGCTGCACCCGACGCTCGGGAAAAGTGCGGATGATATCCACACCGTTCACTTCCTTGTCCGGAATCAACTGGAGATCCTCCACCCGCCGATAGAGAGCCTCTATCTCTGCCACCTCGCCATCCAAGATCTTGTTTTTCCAAGACCTTTTCGGCTTGATCTTTTGGGAGGGGTCGAAAGGAACAAGACCAAAATCCCGCCCAGGCACCATGAAGTCGCGGATATAAAACCATCGCCTCCGCCAGTACTGAACAGATTCGGACATGGAAAAAGAAAAGAAAAGCAGATTGGGCCTGAGGGAGATGATGCAACCCCCAATGGGATAAACACCATCCGAACCGGATTGCCTCTTCACGGAATAAAGTTTCCGGAATAGGCCAAAGTGTGGCTCAATACCGAGCCAACACTCGCAGAAAGTGATAAAACAAGTAATGTGAAGAAGAGAATTGGGGGAAAGATGGTGCAATTGGACACCGTACAGAAAAAGCAGTCCACGAAGGAAGTCGTGGACTGGGAAGGAAAATCCGCGAATGACAAAGGCAAGGAACATAACCCGATACCCAGCAGCGGGACGGGGGATTACCTCATTGCCTGGGAGTTTGACGGCCTCCCTATCCTGCGGGATCAAGCCCCGCTCGCGAAGCTTGCAGAGATCACTCTCCCGCGTCTCCGATCGCTGCCAGCCACCATCGGTGACACGGGTAGCGGTGGCGCCTTTCTTCCCTCCAGCGGTGCTGGTACCAGCCGCCAATGAAGATTTCTTCGGTTTCCCCATCGCGGTAAGGCAGCATCGGCGGTGAGAGCGCAGAAGGGAAGAAGGAAATGTGAAGGGATATTCCAATGCGCAGCAAGAACACTCAGAGCGCAAGGAAGCAGTGAAAACAAGAATAGATGCGGTGAAAACAAACTGAAGTTTTCCCCAATGATTATAAGGACGAAGAAGACGCACGGCCACCGTCCATCGAGAAGACCTAACGCCAACGGCAGGATCTGACCATACACGTGTCAGCATCGCAACGAACCTTCGCTAACACGTCGTCCACTATGCGCGGAAATCAAGGCGACGCCGTAATTATCTCCATGCCACGCGTGACCGGTCAATTCAAGGTCAGAAAGCGGGACCCACGTTCGTCCAGTCAAGTCACCTCTGGCGCAGCAGACATTTGAGGTCATCGATCGTCAGCACTGACGTCATCAAAAGCTATACTAGCAATAGTTATAAGTTCTTTGGGCTCAAAGCTAAGAGTACTCACTCGAATCTACGATTCGACTAATTACTCGGGGGCTACTCCTATCAGGAGCGCTGGCCGCGCACCCGAACCATCAATAGAAGCGAAATATTTCTTCGAGTCCTACGTCGAGTCTACGACTCCACTACGGACTCGGGGGCTACTCCCATAGGGAGGATGGATTTAAGCATCCGAATTTTTTTGTGTCCTACGGACTTAACGCTGCACAACGTCTGAATAAAAGTCTCCGCTCGAGTCTACGACTCGAACAGACACTCGGGGGCTACTCCCATAGGGAGCGCTGGTCGCGAACCCTATGAATTCTTCGACTATGATCCTTCGGATCAGAATACAAAAACTTTTCGGCAACTCTGCCCAACCAACGCTAATTGAGAAGCATTCTCCTTGGCCACCCGAAACACCTCCGCGGTGATAAAACTTCGGATGCTGTGTCTGCGACATAAAGATAAGACCTACAGATATCATCTGATGGCCTGGCAACGCACACGACTGCGCTCTGCTAGTAAAAATCCGTGCCAACAGGCGCGATGAAAAATCCCGACGGACGCGTTGGGTACATCAATTAAATTCACTGGAATTCCACTCCTGTAAGTCCTTCACGGACTGAGTCGAATTACGCCAGCATATGTTCCAGGTTCGAGTTGAGGGACTCGAATCTGAAGAAGATCGTGTTGTTTCGTCCTAAGACAGTTAGTTGACCCTGATCCGTCGGGTGAGTCAGGCACACGCATCAACTATCCCTACATATTAACTATTGAAATACATAGTCACACCCGAAGGATTGAAGAGTCCTCAGCCGAATCTACGATTCGACTGATCACTCGGGGGCTACTGACATGGTTATACACCGCGGGTACATGATCTCAGCATACCTGGTCCAGCCCAAGGAAGGCCCATGGCAGAACTACGCCGGCCCATGAAGATTTTCGGGTGGCCAAGGCCCATGACGCCTTCGGATCCTTGGAGAGCAAGACTAGGGTAGATAGGAAATTCAAAGGGGAAAAACCCTAGAACCTGTAACCGACTAGGTTTATGCCTGGGACCTGCCTAAGTCTATATAAAGGCCAGGAGGGCACGACCTAGATCTCTCTCATACCACCACATACGCACCTCCACGCCAGATTACATCTACGCACCCCTGTAACCTTCGGTTCCGCCGTAATCAAGAGCAGACAAACAGGAGTAGGGTTTTCCCTCAGGATCCGAACTCAGGTAAATCTCGTGTCCCTCAGTTTGCTTCGTTAACTGTTCCACGATCTCCAGCATCCCCATCTTCTTCAAAACCCAAGTCCATAACAATGGGCATTAACGAGATCAAACCTCGTCAATGACTTTTGGCCATTTTTGGCACTGGTCTTTTAACCTCTTTGGGCAAGATATGACTTCTGGCCATTTTTGGCACTGGTCTTTTAACCCCTTTGGGTAAGTTTTAATCCGAGTTATCTGTTTCCAAATCCGAGTTATTTTACTCATATTTGACTTATGTCTCGAATCTGAGTTATCTGGCTCAAAATCCGAGTTATATGACTCAAATCCGAGTCATCTGATTCCAAATTCGAGTTATATGACTCAAATCTGAGTCATCTATTTTCCAAGATATAATTTGATCCGATGAGATGATGTCAATTTGCCTTTGATATGGATCCAAGATATAGATCCGAGATAAAGTTTTGGGATATGATAATAGGGCTAATCGCTAAGAGATCTGATTCGAGATGTTGATATGAGATATAGATTCGAGATATGATAAGCTGGCAAATAGTCATCCGAGATGCGAGATAACCTGGCAAGATAGTGAAATATCAATCCGAGACATAACATAACCTGGCAATCTGGCGAGCTGAATCAAACTTTAGTCCGAATCAGAGATAAGCTAGTACGCCAAGTTCGAATACAAATCCGAATTATAATATACCCTGGCAAGCTGAATCAAATGTTAGTCCGAATCAGAGATAAGCTACTGAGATGAGTTAAAGGTTAATCCGAGGCATAAACAAACTAACTCAAATTATATCCGAATCATCAATAAGCTGGCTGGTGAGCTGAGTTAAAGGTTGATCCAAAGCATAAATAAACTGACTCAAATTCTATCTGAATCATCAATAAGCTTGCTGGTGAGCTGAGTTAAGGGTCGATCCAAAGCACAAATAAACTGACTCAAATCCTATCCGAATCATAAATAAGTTGACTCAAATTCTATCCGAATTATAAATAAGCTGACTCAAATTCTATCCGAATTATAAATAAGCTGACTCAAATTCTATCCGAATTATCAATAAGCTGACTCAAATTCTATCCGAATTACCAATAAGCTGGAAAATACATACCCAAATCAACATAAGTTTTTCTCCATCTAAAGGTGATTCTATGGATACGTTGGCTAGTCCCCGGGTTGAGTCATTTTCTCCCCGGGGTGAAGGATCGAATGTTGGTGGCCAAGTTATCTGTTACTTACAGTATGCTTGGATAAGAGTCTGATTCATTCTTGCTGAGTCTTACCTGCCTTGCTGAGTCAGATTTGGAGACCCCTTTGCTTACCTCTATGTTCTCTGTTCGCCTGGAGGAGCTGCAGATGCTCTATGAAGATGAGGTTGATGAAGATGCTCCCGTCCGGATGGAAACCCAACCAACGCCACGAAAAGGCCCCATGGTGGGCGCCAAATGTCGTGGTGGTATCACGGCATATGCCATGGGTAGGCTAAAGTTGGGGCCGATGGTCGTGGAGGAATCCGGGGAGGGATGATGCAGTGAAGACCACACTCGTATGAACAAAGAGAAATACAATGTATATAGGATTGAGGCTCTCAAGTGGAGATAACACCTCATTCTCTACATCTAATCTCTTATAATCTTGCCATACTTGTGGCTACAATCATGCTCCTTGAGCTGTATCTCCTATGCCTCTATCTAGATCTCTCTGTGAGATTGAAGGAGGAGGAAGAAGAAGAGCTCCTATTGAGCAGAGAGGGGAAAAGCCCTTCGGGGCCTCTCTTAGAACGATCCCCCTGGTGCTCCTTATAAAGGGGAGCCCAGGGGACAAGACTTGTTCCCCACGGTTGGTATCTAGATAGCATATTCCCAGCATATTCTGGAGATCCTCGGCATATGGCTTGGCATCCTTGGAGATGCCAGGGTATATTCTTTAGCATCTTCTTGATTCCAAGGGCATATTCTCTATGCCCATGTTCCAGTCTAAGCCAGGAGGGTCCCAAGACTGGCACGGGATTGGTTGGCCTTGTCCCGAATTGATCCTCGGCCCAGATGCCCTGTATGAGGTGAAGATCCGGCCTCCTTCCTGATTGACTCGGCCTGGGCCAAAAGAGGCCCAGCCGAGTCACTCCAGCTTCCAGCCAAGCCAATGGATATGACGGGCCAAGTCACAAGCTTCATTCGGCCTAGCTGGGTATCCCTTCATGGCCCAGGTCAGTTGATCCGGAGGCGCCAGCCTTCTGTGGGACGAATCATCCAAGATTGGCCCACTCGGGAAGCCTGGCGGGGCGTAGTGGCGACGCTGCTCGCGGTGGGCCGGATTGGTCCTCAGCCGGCCCACCCGGGATTCCTCGCTGGCTCGTCACGAGGCAGTGGCGACAAAGCGCGGGAGCTGGAGGAGTCCTCGGCGCGGGAGCGAGGCATTGGCGGGAATGGGGGGAGATGGCTCAGCGCTGGGTGGCGCGGTCGAGCCAGAAGACCCGCGGTGGGCCGACTAAGGCTTAGGTCAGCCCACCCGGGGGGAGTGGCTTTACGAGAATGATTCGGCGGGGGTGGGCCGACTAAGCTGTTCTCAGCTTTGATTCGGCCCATGTATATTCTGAGCAGGCCTATTCTTGTTTAATTCGGCCCAGTCCTATCTCTATTCCTTTTTCCTTTATCTTTTTCTATTTATCTTTTATACTCATATTGAATATCATTTTCTCATATATGTATCTTATTGACTCACTTAATTCATCAACTCTGGGGTACCTGGGAGTACACCCCCGACAGATCAAGATCAAAGATGATATGATAATGGATAACAATCTGAACATAAATAATAATCCAATGGTTCCACTCCCAAGCATCAACTACAATAGTAATTAACACCAGGAAAGATTCCCCTAAGAACTAAAGCAATATCCAACACAATTGTTACAGCGGGACGGAGTGGTGATGATGGTGCTGGTGGAGATGATGGTGTGGATGATGATGATGATCCCGATGAAGCCTAGCTTGACGATGGTGTTGATGGCAACGATCTCCCCTCTCTGGGAAGGAATTCCCCCGGCAGAAATCTGTCTACTAGCGAGATCTTTCTCTCTCAGTGTTTTCTGTCCCCCAGAGGCGGCGGAAATCTATCTATGGTCGCTCCCTTAGCCTTAGGGTTCCGTAGGGAACATATAGGCGAAGGGGCGGAGTCGGGAGCCGGGCAGGTGGGCCACACCTGCCCTAGGAGCGGCCCAGGGTGGGTCCGCGCCTAGGGGGTGTGGGGCCCCTGCGGCCCTTCTTCGCCCCTCCTTCTGGCTTCCTCAATCTTTTGGAAAAATAATATTTTTCCATATTTTTCTGGTATTTTTCTGAACTTTGCGAAATTGCATCAAAACGCCTTCTTTTCCATCAGAATCCAGACTCCGGCAGTCCATCCTCCAAGAATCATCCAACATGCAAAAACAGTGGAAAAGACATAAGTAATACCTCATAATAAGACAAATATCAATAAATAGAGGTACATTATGATATATATGAAGGTGATGCAAATTGGGCGTATCAGCATCGGGGGGACTTTATAGGCGAAGAGGCGAGGCAGGGGGCCGCCAGGGGTCCTACACCCTTCCTAGGTGTGGGCCCACCTAGGCCGCGCCTGGGGTGTCTGGCCACCCTGTGGCGCCCCTCCGTCTCGTACTCCGGCTTCGTGTTGCCCACGGTAAAATATTGACTTTGGCTTTTGTCCCGTCCAATTCCGAGAATATTGATTTTCTGCCTTTCTAGAACCAAAAACAGAAGAAAACAGGCAACTGGCACTATGGCAACTTGTTAATAGGTTAGTACCAGAAAACATATAAAAACACCTCAAAGTATGGACAAAGCAAAGAAAAGTAGATAGTAAACAAGCATGAAGCATAAAAAATTATAGATACGTTTCCGACGTAGCAAGCATCCCCAAGCTTAACTCCTGCTCATCCTCGAGTAGGTAAGTGATAAAAGAATAATTTTTGAGGTGACATGCAACATCAAAACCAAGATCAAACCATTTGCATGCATTGAAAGTTGGGATCAAAGAACTCTAAACATGTGCATGAAAGATGGAGTTCTAACAATAAGAGAAAGTAACTATGCATGCAACATGAAAGGCTACAAACAAAGATCATGAATAACATGCATTGAAAAATGTTTGTTTGTTTCATATACATAAACCATAGCATAGTGGCATTCAGCTTGTCCCTCATGGAGTAGAAAATAGATGCATAGGACACCTTCAAAGTTCATAAGAGTGACTAGATACAAGTAGCACAAGAACAAGCAATATCATCAATATGCAGCAATCATTTAGTTTTGGGACAATGCACATAGAACTAAGAATGACAAGTATGCTCTCTTAATGGTGCCTAAAGGTATAAGGTGGAGACTCAATATAATAGTGGAAGAAAGGCCCTTCATAAAGGGAAGTAGGGATTTCAAGTTTCAAAAAGAGCTTCCAAAAATTATGGTACTTGTTAGCTTTCATCCCTCATTGCCCCTATCATAAGCATCTTGATCTGATTAAGTTTAAAGTGAACAAACTATGGAGTATATGCTTGACAAAGTATAAGTTAGCAATCTCATGTCCCTTGAATACGAGGGCCACACCTCATGCTACTCAACTTTAGTCACTTGTAAGTTCTTTTCATAGTAAGTACATGTGTATCATAGAAAACCGCCAACAGGGTACCCCTTGCACATGGTACAGGAGCTATCCCATAACCAAAATGACAAGGCAAGCAGACAATGAGCATCTCATCGATCTTTTTATTTACTATGTGCATAGCTTTTTATTGAGGATGCTTCACAGAATGCTCATTATGGTGATGCTGCAAGTTTCCACCATGATTAGACATGGCTTAGGCTAGCGACCCAGGCGTTTCTCTAACACAAAATACATAACTCCATGGACTTACTAGATCCCTCTTTATTTCACACTGGTGACATACATAGACAAAATAGCATGATATCAACTGTTACAAAATACGAGTGCAATGTTGAAAATGTTCCCCGTGACAGCACGGTTCTGCTAATTCCAACGTATAAGTGCAAGCATATACAACTTAGATGACACAATGGTTCAAGTTTATTAGGGGCAAAGAATATAAAGTGTGCCATCAAGTTTGTGAGGGTTTTAATCACTAAGTTTTCACATAACAAAATACTTTTTAATTGGAAGATAGCTGAAAACAAGAATATACTTGGAATGGTGTAACACACCATGCATAAGAGTTTATAGTGGACACTTTGGAATAACTTGGTTTCTTGGGAGTTGGAAGCATGAGTAGAGCTTACTCATACAAGTGGAGGCTAGCAAAAGACTGGGAGCAACCAACTAAGAGAGCAATGATGGCCATAATCATGCAGAGCGACAAAACATTACTAATCAAAGCATAGAGAGGTACTACAAGTCAAGGAATAAATGATCATAGAGGCTATGGTGACTTATTCAAAACTTAACATGGTGTGAGCATGTGCCAAGTCAACCCAAACAAAACATCAAAGGAGAATACCACAATACTATGCTTTTGCATGCTAAAACAACGCATGATTCTTTCAAGGCACACTAAGCAATCCCAATTGTTTGGAACAAGACATGCTACAGCAATATTCACTAAGCATAAGGTCAAAATAACACCTAGAATGTCATGCTAAAGTCTAAGTCACGGTCAATGCAAGCTCCTCTTGCACTTTCAAGCAGGAACTTCCTACTCATTTCCAACACCAATTGACTTATTTGAAACAACACACCGAGAACGGGGGGTCCAAACTACTTTATTCAAGCAAACTAAACAAACTAAGCAAACCAAACGAAAACTAAGACGCTCCAAGAACAACACAACAGTGCATGAAACAATAAAAACTAAGTGTCTAGGAAGGCCTGGGCTTTTTATTGATGAAGAAGGGGATGCCTTGGGCATCCCCAAGCTTTGACGCTTGTACCTATTGGATATTTCTTGGGGTGACACCGGGTTGGCATCCCCAAGATTGAGCTTTTGTCCATCCTTCTTCTCTACACCTGAAATTTTTCCTTCATACAAAACTTCACACAATCTTCATTAGCAACATTAGTTTATTCAAAAGATAATAGACCTTTGGGTTTAGCTTTGGAACAGAATTTTTTTTCACTAAAAACACGAGCTACTGTAGCAACTCCTTAAAAAATCTTAATTCCCCAAAAGAGAACTCAAAAAGGAATCAATAAGAAGCAAATGCAAATAATGGCATAAATCTGTCAAAAAAGACCAGCAGGTAGAAACCTATTTTTTTCGAAAATCTTTTGTTGCTCAAATAAAAAAGTGTTGAATTAACTAAAGTTAGATAACATACTGGGGGATTTATTCGTAAATTTTTAGCTCAATCCGATTTACAGAGAATCCTCACGAATTTTTATGGTGGAGGACAGAAATCTATTTCCGGACAGCAACTCCCCAAATCTTACTTCCCTCTCATTAGAGGTCATTCTTGGCACAAAAAGCAAACAAAAAGGATAAGGAGAGGTCATTAATGAAGTAATAACTTCCAAGACTTAAGAAAACTCTTGGGTTATTTCCCAACAAGTAGTTTTCTTTAACGCCTTTAAGTTAGGCACAAGAAAGTTTGAGAAGATGCTCACATAAGAAATATGAATTGAAGTAAAAGAGAGCATCAAGAAGCAAATTCAAAACACATTTAAGTCTAACCCACTTCCTATGGATAGGAATCTTGTACACAAATAAAATCACAAATAACAAAGTGACAAGCATAGGAAGATAAAACAAGAGTAACTTCAAAACTTTCAGCACATAGAGAGGTGTTTCAGTACCATGAAAAATTCTACTTTCCTCTCTCATAATAATTTTCAGTAGCATCATGAATAAACTCAACAACATAGCTATCACATAAAACATGCTTTTCATGATATACAAACACATAATTTCTATCAAGCTCAAAAATAGTGGGATTAAAACCTTCACAGGTTTTACCCAAAGTAGATAGTTCAAAAGGATCCACAGGAACATAACATTCATCCTCCTTTGGTAAGCATGAGGTACAATCAAATAATATAGGAGGTAAAGATTTACTCTCATTAGAAGGTAGGCATGGGTAGATCCATTCTTCCTCCTTTTGTTCATGACTCTCCTCCTCTTTTTCATCTAATGAGCTTTCAGTTTCAACAATTTCCTCTTCCATAGGCTCCTACAAAGCATTAGTCTCTTCCGTGTGTGGAAAGTATCTATTAAAATATTCAAGAATATAGCCATTTGCTTCCTTGTAATTATCAAAGAAAAATTTAAGTATCTCATAAACCTCACATTCATAAGGTGCATCATCATTATTTTCAAGCAAACTAGCAAGTTCAAATGCACCCTTGAAGGCAATAAATTCTTCAATTTGTTCCACATCATAAAAGTCATAGTTTCCTTTAACATAAGAAGATATGGTAACATTACCATTATACTCACATTGAAAAGGCAGGTGTTTATACCTCCTACATCAACAAGATTTATCAAAGCAATAAGTAACATTATAAGTAGAGAACACCTCTCTAGCAATAGTATTCAACTTATCAATTTGTTCCATAAGTGTTTCCCTTTTAGTGACAAATGGTGTTCCTTATAATAATACTTTTCTTCTTCCGTGAACCCGCCTTGCCAATAATAACTAGTTTCAAAGAAACCATCCATTGATAGAAAGCATGACCAAGCAAGGCAATAACAGACCAGCAACTAGAGCAGGAACTAAAAATTTTGTGTGTTTTTGATAAGAGAAAGTAAACCAAACTATTTTTTTTTGGAGTTTTTGATAAAAAGAGGCAAACAAAACCAAGCAAAAGAAACTAAGCAAACTAAAAACATAGTAAAGAAAAAGGTTGAGGAGGACTCCCCTTGTGAAGACGTCCTTAGCCTCCCCGACAACAGCGCCAGAAAATAGCTTTCTGGCTTGCTGTTGTCGTGGGGTAACGTGTGTGATTTCCTTTTACCTTTCCTCCCTGACAACAGTGCCAGAAAATCTTGTTGGCTGGCTGTTGATGTAGAGCACTTCGTCGGGAAACCCCAAGAGCAAGGTGTGAGGCAGCACAACAGCAAGTTTTCCCTCAGTAAGAAACCGAGTTTATCGAACCAGTAGGAGGAAGGAAACGTCTCAAAGGTATTGCAAGCAATGTGGAAACCTACACAACACAAACTCAAGACTTTGCCCCAATGAAACAATGAGGTTGTCAAGCTCACCGATTTGCTATAACAAAGGATTAACTGTATGGTGTGGAAGGTGATGATGGTTTGCAGCAAGTAAGCAGTAACACTGGAGGATGTATCAATGGTAAAGATTGGACCGGGGTCCATAGTTCACCAGAGGTGCTCTCCTTAGATAAAAAAACATGGCATGAAGGGTAAACAAATTACAGCAGGGCAATTGACAAGAACTTAGCAAGGCATAACAATGCAATACTAGACAAAAAGATCCTATGAGATTCGATTGGGCAATACAACAAGATACATATACCGCCATCCAACTGCATCTATGACTAGAAGTCCACCTTTGGGTTATCATCCGAACCCCCTCCAGTATTAAGTTGCAAGCAACAGACAACTTCTTTAAGCAAAGTGTGTAAGGTAAACAATCCACTTGTTCCCTGAACAAGATACCATTGTTTTCTCCCTAGTAGCAACAACACATCTACAACCGAAGAGATTTTTGTTACTTCCCTTGGAAACTAGAGGCATGGACCCACTATCGAGCATAAATACCCCCTCTTGGAGTCACTAGCAACTACTTGACCAAGATAGCTACTAACAACGGAGAGCATGCAAGATCACAAACAACACAGACATGATAGAATCAAATAGACAAAACCATTAATCAATCTGACATAGTAATCTCAGTATCCATCAGATCCCCACAAACACAACATGCATGATTACAAATAGATTAGATCTTGATCATGAACGGAGCTCACAAGATCTATACATGAAAGCACAAGGAGGAGATACAATCATCTAGCTACTACATGGACCCGTAGTCCACGGTGGAACTACTCACGCTTCATACCGGAGGCTGGCATGATGAAGAAGAAGGCCTCCGGGATGATCTCCCCTCCGGTAGGGTGCCGGGAAGAGCTTCAGATCCCCCCGATCTAGGAACAATGGTGGTGGCGGCTACAGAAGGTTTTGTGGAATATTAATCGGATGTTTAGGGTTTTGGCATCGGGGGGACTTTATAGGAGAAGAGGCGAGGCAGGAGGGCTGCCAAGGGTCCCACACCCTGCCCAGGCGCGGGCCCACCTAGGCCATGCCTGGGGGTGTACACCTTGTGGTGTCCTCCATCTCGTACTCCGGCTTCGTGTTGCCCATGGTAAAATATTGACTTTGGCTTTTGTCCCATCCAATTCCGAGAATATTGATTTTCTGCCTTTTTGGAACCAAAAACAGAAGAAAACAGGCAACTGGCACTATGGCAACTTGTTAATAGGTTAGTACCATAAAACATATAAAAACACCTCAAAGTGTGGACAAAGCAAAGCAAAGTAGATAGTAAACAAGCATGGAGCATCAAAAATTATAGATATGTTTCCGACGTATCAACGACAACGCCCCCAAGAGGGAGAACGGTGCCCTCAAGCGCAGCCGCTGTTGGCACCGACCAAGTCGAGCTAAAGTTTCGTTCGGAGATCTCGACCACTGCCTCCAATGGACTATCACCAAGATGGTCCATGACACCCGGCGAGCAAGATCGTCGGCGAAAGAGATGATGCCCACGCGCACAGAGACATGCCCCGCCACCCGCGCGGGCAAAGGTAGTGTAGGGGTTCGTAGCATGGAAAACAAAAAAATTCTACCGCATGCACACAAACAAGCCAAGATCTATCTACTAGATTATAGCAACAAGTCGATTAGAGTACTCACCCTCGAAGATTCCAAAGCGGTTAACGAGAGCAGATTCTCGTGGGTGATGTAATCGTACACTTGCCGATCTCAAGATTGCGTAGACGATCCTTCCGACGCTTCATTCCGGCAGCGCTTCCGCAGTCGGTCACACATTCGGTACTCGATGAAGACCTTCCTCTCCCTTGTTCCAGCAAGCAGCGGACGTTGTAGTTCTCTACGGTGACCCAGCATACCACTGCATTATGTAGTACACTATAGTCGTTGACATAACACTAATGAAACACCGTTCACTAGTATTACATCCCTCAGAGTGGTACAACAGAAACACAACGGGTCTAATACATGGCTAAAGGTTACAACTTACTCTATACACAAGATCCAGAGAACACCTTAGGTTAAAGAGAGAGAAAGAACTTCTTACAAAGAAGAATCAAGGATAACAATGCAAAAACTATTATACTATTAAGACTAGTATTTTAACTACGGGGTTGGTATTGCTACTATTGCAATACACTATAGAAATAGGTTCTTTGGCTAGAGAGTATATTCCTATTTAATCAGTAACTTCGCCTTCACTTGAGTTGATGTACATGTTGACTTTCCTGTCTTCATTGAAGAGCCTTTAGCTTTGGATGATGATTCCTGGAGCATAACTTGATGTAGATGTTGTATGTACTGGCTTCAGAATCTAGCAAAGGTTAAGAAGATACGTTGAGTACGAGCATACTCAGCAAGTTCACTAGAAAAGGAGTGTTTGATGCACTATATCTACAGCCACAGACCATAGGTCGTATGTGTAACATCCCAGGATTAGCACCTCGAAATAGACAGGACACATGTTTGTGCATTGCATTTATGCATAAGAAAATAAGGGGAATTTTCGCGCAAAACTAAAGAAGCTATAGAGGGATCGAGATCTCTCTTGTTCTGGTGCAAACATCAAGGCAAGTGCGATTGATTTCGACATGACTTCTATTTTACTTCTAGGTTTGAGGGGAAAGCAAATTCAAATTTGAATATTCTAAAGATATATTTGAATTATAAAAGAATAGGTAAATGGAAAAATAAATGAATTCCAATAATACAGAGATAACGGAATTCTTATTTATAAATAAAATATAAATATCTACAAGTTCTAAGTTACATTAAGAAAGAAGGTGTTTACTTTGTTATCATCGTATACATAATCTTACAAGAATAAGAAACAAATACTACTTATAATTATTACCCATAAGAATATTTTACAACATTTATTGAATACTAATATGAGTAAAGAATAAAACTTTACTTTAACAAAAATAATACCTTCATACAAAAATAGCATTACTCAATATTACGATATTTTTACACTTTTGAATAAAATGAAATTATTACAATAATAATCCTTATATATACATATAGTATTGTTGTTCTTTTACAATAAAAGAATGAAAGCAAATTACAGGAGACAAATAAATTGAAAAAGGAATTTCATAAGTGAAATAATATTTATTACAAGAAAATATATATACAATGTCCTTTACAAATGATAAAGTAATTTACAAAAGAAGTAAGTAAAATCTAAAACTAAATTAATCTTCACTTTCCCCATCTTCTAAATCTTTCATTTATATTTCTGATCTTACACCTATAATTAAAAATAAAAAGAATAACAAAAAGAAAAATAAGAAATGGATTAGTGGTTAAATATTTTCTCTCAGTCTCACGGTGAAATGCACTGTTGGACACATCATTCAGCTTTCAATTGAAGGGGCAAGTTTCACCAATGTGTGTATCTGATCTTATCATAAAAAGAGGCTTCAGTCTTAACATCATAAGCCAGGGGCAAGTTTCACTTTGGTTTTAAATAGTAAACAGATAAGAAGTAAAACCATCAGGAAATATCAAGGAAGTACTCGATCTGATCCATGAGCCACAGCAAGCAAGCAACCTGCTCACACAACCATGCATATGGGTGTGCTGTCAACATAGCAGCAGCCCAGGAAGGAGACAAGAAAGCAAATTTATGTACACAAAGGGGTGAACCAATCGTAGCAACAAGCTACATTCCACCTCCACACTTCAGAGCACATTCCCCATCTCATCATCTTATCATCCATACAAGAACTCGCTGATCTATCCACACAAATCATCTGCTCTGGTTGCCTAGACTAGCCATCCAAGAGCAGAATAAGAAGGAACCAGTTAATAGTACCAGGAGGAAGAGGTGCCATCAAGAACTAAACTAGATCAGCAACAAGCCAAGCAAGGAGGAGCAAGATCCACCCAAGCCACCTCAATTCTTACACAGCAACAGGTTGCCACCATAAGATCCAACAACAGTAGATCAAGAGCAACTACAACTTATCCACAATCTCATCAAGTCAAGATGATCTACTCTACATATCAGGTTGCCAACTTATAACATTAATAGTACATGCTCTTTTCACATACTTTAGAGCATAATTTTTTGTCGGGAATTATTTAAGGCTCTCAGACTGGGTAGAGGTGCTACACCAGTATCCTCCTTGAGCTAGGAAAACTACTTGAGTATTTATTCTCGTTTACAGAGATAAGTGAGGCCTCAGCCTTTGCATCATAGGCTGGAACATGTTGCACACAACAATCATCAAGGGCTAGTGATCCTTGAACATGTAGATTAATTAACATACCAACAGATCCTACTCACTATGAGAATGTTACTGTGCACCCTTCAATTGGGTTCCATAGTATTGAACTCACAGCAGAGGAAGCCACTAAAATTAATAAATCACCACATCCTCCAAGAGATAAATTTTAAGATCATATACAATCAAATAGGATTGATATAAAAATCATCTTCCTAGTCAGGTAGCCTAGGAATCATTATAAGGTCATCTTAAACTAGCACATGCTTCTAAACCTCAGCTCTGCATCATTGGTTAAGATTAGATGACAAGCACAATATATGTGTTTAGCACAGTGTTACTCAGCATTGGATCTATCTTAGAGATAACATTTCCACTTTGTACTCAATACTCACAATAGATGAATCAGATCCTATAAGTACATGAATCAATGATCAACCACATCAGTTCATGTATAGATGGCCCTGCTGCTGTGCACACTCTAAAAACAAGGCACCACAACAGCAAGGACATTTAACATAAGCCATTGTTTAGAATAAGATGAAATGCCAGTATAGAAATCATCAAGATTCCTACCAGCAACCAAATGATGTTTATAAATCATTTCCCTAGTTTAAATAACCAGGAATCATTTGAATCTTCCATTATCATGTTGACAGTATCATATTGTAGACAGTTCATATTTATGTTTCCAAATTATTACTTTAAATAAATTGTCCAAATACATCACTGAAGCAAAGCTTCAGTTAAGATGAAATCCATGTAGTATATTAATCAAAGCTATAGCCACCAGTAACAATCATTTTCAAGTCAACAGCTTAGGAATCATTTTTAATCCAAATATCACCATATCCATTTATTTATTAACAAACATAAGTAATAAACCAAGCCACCAATATTCAAGCACATTTCCTGAATCAATAACCTCAAGCTCACAATTAGGATATTCCCATTCTCATAACTTCACCACCCAAAACCACTAACTTAAATCAGTACCACTGTAGCACTTGCTCATCCAAATTCAAGGATTTTGGATAGCAATAGAGCATCAATAAAGCACTCATAACAGAACTGGGAAGCAGAGCCATTAGCACTAAGGCTGGTCACATAGAATCAGAACTCACCGAGGGTGCCAAGCACCTGGAGCGGAGGCATGTCGAAGTCACGGTGGTCGGCGTCGATGCCGGGGTTGCACGGTTATAAGCTGCACCGTCTTGCTGGCATCGAGGTGGAGGGCGACACGGTGCATTCTCACAACAACAACACCACCACATCACCACTGCAGCGAGGCAGCTTGGGGCGCATCGAGAGGCGTCGGGGTTACAGCCCAAGCGGTTGCTCCTCTGGCAATGGGGTGAGGGAGATGAGGAGAGGGAGGCAGGAGCTCGTGGCAAAGTAGGTCACGCGTGACGAGCGGTCGCTGGGGCGCCGATTTCGTGCCGGCAGGACCAAGCCGAACGCTAGGGTTAGCCATTGGCAGGGGGAGCCGCACAGAGCAAGGCAGCGGCGAGGCGGCGAGGAACCAGCGAAGAAGATTCAGGCGATCCAGCGCAAGCAAATGGCAGCGACCGGCAGCGCTGGGTATGGCCGGTGATGGACGGGATAGCATTTGCAGCGGCGGGTCATGCGTGTGTGTAAGAAGGAGAGGAACAGGACGGGGGATCGTGTGTGCGTGTGTTGATTGAGGGAGAGATGGGCCGGGGTAGGGTTATCCACCAGGCCTGGTCTAGCTGGACCAGGTCGTCCGATACAGCCAACCAAGCAGACTCCAGCTGAATTCTTTGGGTCTGGTTTTAAAAGAAAAAAATCAATTAAAGAGTAAAATAAAAATTACCAAAATGCCCTTCTAACATTTAAAGCTCTAGAATATTATAGGAAAATCATAAAAATACATATAATATATCAAAATATTCACAAAAAATATATATATTTAATAAAAATATAAAACTAATTGTGTAAGCTAAATAAAATACCATTAAATGTTAAGGTCACTGGAATTCTCAATAAATTATATTAAATAAGAAAAAAATCCTAAAAATAAATAAAAATCATTTTTGTGTATACAAATAAATCCACTATTTGATAAAAATACTAACTCAAATTTTTTTATAAGTAAAATTTGAAGTAAATATTTAAATACATTTAATCCTTTATGAAATTTTATAAACATAAAAATATTACTTAAAAATTAAATAAAAATAAATTTTAAGGTCTTGAATAAATATATTACACTATAAAAATATTAAATATATTATTAGAAAAGTCTTTAATATTTTAAATAATAAATCCTTATCTAATACCTATTTTGTGAATTCTTTAAAAAATAATTGTTAAGTAAGAAATAATCACAATTCTTATAAAACCTTGAGCAATTAGTGTCTTTGTACTAAATTCCAAACCCATAACTTAAATTCATAATCAAATTTAAGTATAACTTTTAACTTTAAAATATTTTTTAAAAATCTTATTAAGAATCCTTTTAAATAAACATTGGGTATCACCCATTTATATAATATGGTGAATAATCATTATATTTTAACCACTATTAACATAACTTTAAATTCTAACAAATTACTAATATCATTTAATTATGCTCCCATTAAATAAATACATATTATTTTCTTAAATAAGCAAAACAAATTTAATCTAAATCATTCACTTAAATATAAAGTGAATAATTCCACACCTTAGTTATAGCTATCATAAATCTAAAACTTGGGAATAATTAAAATATATTACATCTTAAGTTTACTTAACCTTTTAAAGTTAACTTTAGTCTCAAAGCTTATAAACATCACGTCTAATAAATCACTTATGTTTTTATAGTTAATTTTGGTCTATTTAACTTAAGACATAAAGCATCTCAAGTCCAGACTAATAAATCAAACACCAAAAGACATTAATCATGTTCTATTAACAATAATGATTGTTTAAACCTTAGAAAGGAAATCTTTTCTTCAAATGTTATTCTTTTTGCCACTTCAAGCAACAACTCTAGGATAGTTCTTTCAAACCTTAATAATCCAATACATAGACTTCCATCCTAATCACCAAATAACAACTAATCTAAATCTTAAATTACTATTGCACTCTACTTTTATATCTTGAATATCAAAACTTAAAATCCCTATAGATGCACTTCATATGAAGTAAAAATTTGAAGATAAACCAACTCTTAAAGGAATCACCTAAGTTCACTTCACTTACAGTATTAAGGATTCACTTTGGGTTTTTTACAAAATGCATAACATTACTTATGCACAACAGCATATTGCTTCTTTAAACATTAGTCCTTACCGGACCAATGATGCATATTTCAAATATTGGATCTTATGTCATCTCGAAGATCGTGAGTGCATAATCTTGCAATCACAAAAGGCAAGTTCACACTTGCTCATGTCCTTTGATTATTTTCTGTAAAGTATTTGCAAATCCAGTGTTGTCATCACCTGCATTTGAAAATGGTCAGAAAACACTATTTTCATAATAATATGATTATAGGTTATTTACCATGAGGTAATAACCTACTATGAAAGTTCCGGTGGTAAAGGAACATAGCATCTAGGACTTAACAACCAATATCGCCAGTGATTCTAGCGCCGTATATTATGCGTTAACCATGAGATTTGGAATGGGACGGAGAAGTCAGTTGTATCCTTTTCCTCTCGTATGGAGGCAAGACGACCTTAACGTGACGTTGTGATTCCTTGTGCGGATCCAACATATGGGTGGGTGTAACACCCCAGTTTTAATTAATCTTTATTTAGGGTTTGTTTGTGCATCATGAGCCTCATGCTTTAAATTGTGCATTGAAGGAAATAAGATAAAACCCTAATCTTTCCTCTCTTTGAAATCAATTCAAAATGGTTTTTATTCCTTTGAACATCGCCAAAACAATGGAGCCCAAATTGATTAAAAGGGCCCCTGAGATATTTTTATATATTTTATAAAGCTTCTGGTACTTTGAAATAATTCAAAACAGATTGGAAGTTCAAATACAAAATAGAAATTTTAAAACAGAAAAAGGAAAACAATTTGCCAAGTAAAAACAAGCCAGGAAGCCAACCAGGCCGGCCCATCTTCCCACTCCCTTCCCTCTCTCCCATGAGCAGCTGACGGTCCGCCCCATTATTCGCCCAGCACTTTCGCCCGTCCCTCACCTTTCTTCCTCCTCGAACAGAAGGACGAGCGAAGTAGCTCGCTGTCCTGCGCCGATCCGTCGCCTCGCCGCCGCGCCATGATGCGTGTTGCCGCCTGGAGACGAGGATAAGGATCCGCCGAGAATGCCTCCCTCTCCCTTATCCTCTCACTCTTCCCCGGTGCTCTCTTCCTTTCTTCCCGCAAGCATCGAACCCTAGCCGTACGGCCGCCGCTGGACGTCGCTGTTTTGGCCACCCAATGCTCCGTTGATCTTGCACGCGTCTTCTCCTTGCCGCCTTGAGTATTCTCGCTGAAGGATCGAGTCGAGAAGGTCTCTGTCGCCCGCAATCGAAGTCGTCTTCCTGGCCTCCGACGAGCTTGTCGTCGTCCTAGCCGTCGATTCCGAGCTCCTCCGACCGATTCGACCCTACCATCGTGATCCCGATGAGCTATTGGTCCTCAAGGACCTCTCTCCGATCTTCCTACCCTTCCCTGGCGCTCTGCCATCATGCAGCGCCCGCCACCGCCGCAGTACATGGTCGCCGGTGACACTCCGGTGACCCAAAACGGGCGGAGCCTATGCTGGTCGCTCCCTCATGTTGCTTTGCGTCGAACACACCTAACCCCGCAACCCCGCTCGCCCTCCACCGTCGTCTGCCACCGTTGCGTGGCTTGCCAACGTGTACCAGGTCCCACTCGTCAGCCTCTCTGGCTAGCTTCTGCCTCGGTGAGGAATAACAAACCGGCCCCCCTGTCCCACTTTGCCTGCATGGAGGCTGAGGTGGCTAGTGCCCCACCTGTCTGTATCTAGGGCTATCCCAGCCCTCTGTGTAAAAAGTATTTCCAGTTTTATTTAAATTAAGAAAAGGTTTAATAATTTCAGAAATTGTTTTCAATATTGTAAATTCAATAACTTTTAATTTATAAGTCAGAAAAATACAAATAATATATCAAAATGTTCAGAAAAATGAAACATAGCTATCTAATCTATAATCATGCATTGTTCAATAACTTAAATGACAAGTTTAATTAGAACAACCTAGTAACCCTAATAGATGATTCCGGAGTTTCCCCGATTTAGGGTTTTCACCCCTCGGAACCCCGATTAATTTGTCGAGCATGCTTTAGGGTTTCAATTCAATGCAAATTAACTTGTCACATCATCATTCTTGTTTGAGCATTGCATCAATGCCATGTGTTGATTCTTTCCCCTTTATTTCCGGTGTTTAGTTCTTCCCGGTAGAATACGATATCGAGATCAAGATCAAAGACCGAGGACAACACCATCGAAGATCGACGAACAATACTTAACCAACTCTAACCAAGTAAAGTACAAGGCTCCCGAAGATCTGCTTATCTGTTATCAACAGGCAAAGGCAAGCATAGCCCCACCATGATATAATCCTATGATTTCGAAAGCATTTCTATTCTTGCCATGTTGCATACGACTCTACTGTGGTCTTTTGTTGATAGATAGAGTATCCTATCTGTTGCATACTCCCTTTGAGCTTATATTACCTGATCCACTTGAAAGGATACAGATGTCGCCTAGAGGGGGGTGAATAGGCGATTAAAACTTTTCCTAGAGTGGCTCAACAAAGGCGGAATAAAACTAGTGTTTACTTTGTAAAGCACAACCTAGAAGAACTAAGGTTCACCTATGTGCACCAACAACTTATGCTAAGCAATACAAGCAACAAAGTCATAGCAAGATATATATTACTTCAAGCACGAAGGCTATCACAATGTAAAGTGCATAAGTAAAGAGCTCGGGTATAGAGATAACCGAGGCACGCGGGGACAACTATATTTTACCGAGTTCCTCCCAACATGGAGTACGTCTCGTTTGGAGAGGGGGTGGTATCAAACCATCAACACCACAAAAGGCCTCCCTTATTCTCCGGTGAATCTCACCCCAATGGGATCGATCCACACTTCCACTATCGGTGCACTTGTCGGTGGCAAACCGGAACCTCTCACAAGGTTGGGGCACTTCTCCACAACTTAATTGGAGGCTCCCAACAAACGCCATCAAGGCCATAACCTGCAACACCAACAAACCGTCTAGGGTTCCAAGAACCCAAGAGTAAAAAGCTTCTCAACTTTCACTCACCAAATCCTCCGGGGAGAACTCAAACCGATGCACCAAATGAAAATGGCAAGAACACAAGTAGTGCTCAAATCCTTCTCTCGCAAATTCCACCAAAGCTACAAAAGCTTGTGGGGGAATAATAGAGGAAGAACAATGGAGGAAATCCACAAAAGACTCCAAGATCTAGATCCCAAGATGTTCCCCTCACTTAGAGGAGAGATGGATTGGTGGGATTGTATATCTAGATCTCCTCTTTCAAATCCCTAAAGTATATGCAAGAATCAAGGGAAGGATTGAAGGGGGAGCAAGCTCAAGAGGGTCAAGAATGGAGGAGAAAGCCTGTAAAACACGAGCCGTTGCATTGGGGAAGAAGGGCCCCTTTTTATAGGCCTGATTTCGACCGTTTTCTGCCTTAGAAAAGTCAGACCGAGACTCCGGTCTACACCGAGATTCCGCCCAACCTCCCACCAGCCTCGACTGCATCTGAATGACCTGGGCCATCCAAGACCCAACAAGACCGGAGACTCCGTCTTCCAACACGGAGACTCGGATGAGAAACTCTTGGAGACTCGGTAGCCTACGGACCTAGCTCCAGACCCCCATACAGTATGTCCCAGCCCTGATTCTGAAGTCACCCCCGGAGACACATCCGGAAACTCCGGACTACACTGGAGACTCCGGTCCACTCAGACCAGAGACTCCGGTCAGGACCAAATAAGAGGCAAACTTCAAATGGCGATATCTAGAGTTTGGAAACTCCGATTGACCCAAAACCAATTTTGTTGGAAAGAGGACAACAAGGGCTACCCAACAAAAAGTGGAAATATTGGATACCACCAAGAGAGAACATTTCATGTATTATAATGTGAGATACCTCTCTTGGTGAGAAAACCTCAAAGATCAAAAACGCAATATGATATAAAAGGGAAATCCGTTTTTGATGAACTAGAGCTTGTTATGAATATTACCACAAGCTCTAGAACCTCACATGGATAAGATACAAATAACAACCAAGAAAGGATGATGCTAAGTATGCAAAGGTTTGAGCTCTCTCTGAATGATATGATCGAGTTACTCACTTGGGAGCCCCTCTTAATAGTACGGTTATCTATCCTATAAACCGGTCTCCCCAACTAACACTACGAGACCGGTAAGAAGGAAACCCTATCAAGATCATACATTTGCCTTGCGCATATTCCACTTGATTACGATGTAGACGGTCTTGTCCTTCTCAAGATGGAACACCTTTCTTGATTGCTCTTGTACGCACTTTCTTGATGAAGGCTTGCAAGTTACTCCCCCATACAATATGGGGAAACCTTTACTTTGACCTTGTCTTCATCGATCCATGATCACCGAGGATGGCAAGATTTAAGCATGAGATCTTCTAGATATTGCACATATTTAGCTTGCACATCATTTCTTCTTTTCTTCATTATGTTGATGCCTTGAAGATACACCAGAGATATTACTCCATCTTATTCTTCAAGACATACTTGCCATAGGTTTAACTCTCACATGACCAATCTGTGGATCATTCTTTGAACACCTTGGTCACCACATGAGATCATTCTTTGAACACCTTGGTCACCACATGATCCTCTTCACTTCTTCTCCAAACCTTGAAGCCAACATATGGTTCAAGAATTGCCTATGGACAATTCCTACAAGTACAACTTGATACAAGCATTAGTCCATAGAGATTGTCATTAATTACCAAAACCACACATGGGGGCCCACATGTTCTTTCACCACTGCTCCTAGCATAACTAGGTTTGGCTTGTGTGCATTGCTAGAGATTATATCTGTGTCTGCTTAGCCATGCATAGCTGTCAGTTCTGGTCCATCCAGGATGATGTATCAGATGCAGAGAATCTAGTATGACAGGAGAATGAGATGAGATGAGATCAGTGATATGAGATTAAACATGTTAAGTCTTGTATGGGAGGCCACGGTGGGATGTGGTTTTTCTAGTCCCATGCTCGTCACCACTAGGAACTGAGTTCTTACCTTTGGAACCGAGACGAGCGTATAGCCACACGGGGCTTGGGAACCCCTCGCCTGATTAACTTGCCTAGTAGATTCCATGAGTCACATAGTTCGGGCCTTCCATTCGACATACGCATTGAAAACCTTTTGAAAGATTTGTCGGGTGAAGGTGCATCATAACAGGTAGGTAAGCGTGGTCGGTGTTGCTTGGGGTCGATGGAGCCCCTGGTGAACCAACCTTGCCTCACATATTTAAGTACCGACTTCGAGATTTGACCTGTTACTGCGGAACCATAGTTATTACGTGACTCATGGTCTAGGCGAAAGCAAATTAAAGGTCGTGGCCAACCACCCTCTACTAGCCTTCCAAGGAAGAGGGCTAATAGCTTGGCATTAAGAGTCGGTTGGTATGTGTGGGTAAAGTTGTACACTCCTTCATGGTTAAATCTTTTCGAAAAGCCGTGTTCACAGTTATGAACGCTTGGTGACCAGATTCTAAGATCATAGAGAACTATAACCTAATCGTAAAACTTGGTAGATCAACGTGTGCTTAAGGATACTTCCTCATGGGTACGAGGGGGTGATCCTAGATAGAGTTCAGATGATGATGAATTGGTGGATATCAAAAGATGATGATCAATATTTTGGAGATGTCGCTCTCTTACCCCCTTTTAAAATATTATGAATAGACGAGCTTCTTCTCTCTCTTGTTTTATAAACAAAAGTGGCTTTATGCAAAACAACTTCACCAGCCATAAGTCTTGCGGAGTACACCCTGTACTCACCCTTGCTTTGTTGATACTTTTGGCAGAGTAAGTGTTCCCCTCAAGACAAGTTTTGTACTACATCGACATCGACGAGTAGCTTGGGGTTCCCGGCCGGCAGCCTGGAATCTATGGGCTGGGACGTCATCGTTATGCTTCAGGCCTCTAAGGCCATTTGTTAAGTTTGCTATACTTAATAGCATAATTTGCCTTCCGTTGTTTGATGTTTGTGGTCAGTGACCTCTGCTTGTAATAATTTGGTTCTCTGCTCAGTTATGGGCTTGCTGTAATAAATTTCGTGTCGTAGGGTCATTACTGTGTTACCGATTCTTCACTGGATATTCTCGAGCTCAAGGTTAAGCTTATGTCAGAAAGAGGTCTAGGATTTGTTTAGCCCTGATCCCGGGGGTGTCATAGGTCTTGGTATCAGAGCAGTACCGACCGTAGGAAAACCTTGCTATTGGTCGATGTTGAGTCTAGTGTTTGTGAAAACTATTTTGAAAGCTGAAAAGTATTTGCGAAAACTCTACTATGCTTCTTTTCTTCTTATCTAGTTTCGCTCTAACTCTGGGTCATCTCATCTTGTGCTGACTTTGGAAAAGTTTTGATATCTCTTCTAGTCTTTCAAAACTTAGGTGCCTCCTTGGCATGTCGTTTCTAAGCCAGTTGACTTAGTGTTGAGTTCTCGAGAGTTGTGTGTGTTGTGAATTCCTTGTTCCCCTTTGTTCCTGTTCACATGAGAGATTCGTTTCCATCATGATATCTCTATCATTTGGACCCACAATATTATATTATTTGTTCCACAATGTTCTGTTCTAGGCTTCGAGGTTTCCTTTCGCCTCGTGTGCCCCCTTTCTATTTGTCTGGGTACTTCATAATTCGTTTCTTATTTTGGAAGATACCTCGTGATTATTATCTTGTAGTGCACGTTGTGTCACTCAAGTAGTAGTTACTTCTTTCTTTGGGTTTTAACAATTGGACTTGAACCGAAGATCCCCGATTGTGCTAGATTCTGGTGTTGTGAATCCTGTACATGAAGCTGACCTTTAACCCAAGATTCGTTCCTTTGACCCCTGTTGCTAATGTTCACACATTACCCCAGGATGGCTGGTATTACAATTCTAGCCTTCAAGCTTGTGGTCTTTGTCGCGATTGAGTAGTGACAACTAAGGACTTCCCCTACCACATACTATGGCAGATGTTGTCGTGGTATTGCACGGCAGATGCTACTGGGGGTAGCTTACGTAGAGGGAGCAAGGCGACGTAGGAGAATCCGGGAGCGAGATAAGCACACGATGTACCCAGGTTCACGTCCCCTCAGTGGAGGATCGCTATGTCCTGCTATCAATCCAGTATGAGTATAGATTGATTTACATGGGAGCCGCCGTAGGCGGAGGGAGAGACTAGAACTAATCTAAAGTGGGAGAGGATCTAATATGACGTACCCCGTGGGGGTGCCCCTGGTGGCTTTATATATGCAGACAGTTAGGGTTTACAAGTGCTAGTGGGCTTTGTATTGGAGTCGCCGTCTTGGGCCTCCAGTCGGCGCCACTCGTCTGGATCGATGTCGCCATCGCCGTATTAGTCGACCTTCGAGGCTAGGTTCCGGCTCGATCCACTGGCGAATCCGCTTGTGGTATACCCGATTGGTATTCCCCATCAGTAGTCCCCGGCGCGTTGTCGATTCGATGCGGGCTTGAGGCGAAGCGCGAGAGTCTTGACGATGGGTCGTGGCGAACCGCGACGAGCTCTGAATAGAGAAAAGAACCGTGTAAGCGGAGGCGGGCGGCGTGAGCGATCGGTGATGGCCGGCGAAATACGCAGGGTGTCGGTGAAGCTGCCAGTTGCGGCGAGTCCCCGAACGTGGAGCGTGCCGAGTCCCGAGCGTGGCGAGTGGCGAGGTCGAGCGACCGGAGAGTGCCGAGTTCCCGAGCGCGCCGAGTGGCGAGGTTGGGCGACCGGCGAGTGGCGCTGTCTGTAGCACACCGACTCCCCGAGCGCATTGAGTAGGGGAGGGCGAGTCCCCGAGCGTTAATCTGTGGCGAGTCCCGGCGCGTTAATCTGTGACGAGTCCGTGGTGGAGAGTCCGCGAGCGTGTCGAATACGCAAGGGCGAGTCCGCGGTGGCGAGTCCCCGAGCGTCTTGAGTACGCGAGGGCGAGTCCGCAGTGGAGAGTCCCCAAGCATGTTGAGTACGCGAGGGCAAGTCCGCGGTGGAAAGTCCCCGAGCGTGTCGAATACGCGAGGGCGAGTCCGCGGTGGTGAGTCCCCGAGCGTCTTGAGTACGCAAGGGTGAGTGCCGAGTGGCGACCGGCGAGTGGCGCTATCTATAGCGCGCCGAGTCCACAAGCGCGTTGAGTACGCAAGGGCGAGTCCGCGTTGGCGAGTCCCCGAGCGATTTGAGTACGCGAGGAACAGTGTCCGCGGCGGCGAGTCCCCGAGCGTGTTGAGTACGTGAGGGAGAGTGTCCGCGGAGGCGAGTCCCCGAGCTTGCAGAGTACGCGAGTGGAGAATCCACAGTGGCAAGTCGATGAGGGCGAGCCGCGGTCATGGAATCACGCGTACACGTAGCATGCCTAGGAGTAGTCCCCGAGGCTCGAGTTGGCTTGTAGAGGAGACTTGAGGCTCTTTAGAGACGCATATTCTGAAAATAGTAGTGATTGCTGCCGAGCATGGCGAGTGGCGAGATCGAGCGATCGGCGAGCACCGAGGTCTAGAGCACGGCGAGTCCCCGAGCGTGTTGAGTACGCGATGATTGCGAGTCTGCGAGGGGAGAGTCCCCGAGTGTGGCGAGTCTGCGAGGGGAGAGTCCCCGAGTGTGGCGATTCCGTGATGATAGCGAGTCCGCGAGGGGAGAGTCCCTGAATGTGGCAAGTCCGCGATGATTGCGAGTCCGCGAGGGGAGAGTCCCCGAGTGTGGCGAATCCGCAAGGGGAGAGTCCCCGAGTGTGGCGATTCCGCGATGATAGCGAGTCCGCGAGGGGAGAGTCCCCGAATGTGGCAAGTCCGTGATGATTGCGAGTCCGCGAGGGGAGAGTCCCCGAGTGTGGCGATTCCGCGATGATAGCGAGTCCGCGAGGGGAGAGTCCCCGAATGTGGCAAGTCCGTGATGATTGCGAGTCCGCGAGGGGAGAGTCCCCGAGTGTGGCGAATCCGCGAGTGGAGAGTCCCCGAGTGTGGCGATTCCGCGATGATAGCGAGTCCGCGAGGGGAGAGTCCCCGAATGTGGCAAGTCCGCGATGATTGCGAGTCCGCGAGGGGAGAGTCCCCGAGTGTGGCGAATCTGCGATGATTGCGAGTCCACGAGGGGAGAGTCCCCGAGCGTGGCGAGTCCACGATGATTGCGAGTCCGCGATGATGTTGGTTGCGCTGTTTTTGTTAGCGAGTCTCTCGTCTTGGCCCGGGGGCCAGTCGCATGGCGACTCCAAAGATGGCTCTCGACTTGGCGTTCTTCCTGGACGATCCGAGGCTCGGTTTGCGAGTCCTCGTCTGCAGTACTTGGCCGTGTGAGTCGCACTATCTAAGGTTGAGGAGGACATGATGCTGTTTGTGTAGCACAGCCATTCATCTTGGCCCGGAAGGCCAGTCGAGCAAGGCGACTCCAATGATGGCTCTCGGTTAGCGTTTTTCGTGGACGATCCAAGGCTCGGTTTGCGAGTCCTCGTCCGCACTACTTGGCCATTGTGAGTCGCTCTTTCAAAGGTTGACAAAGGCGAATTGATTTTTCCCGGGGGGAAGAGACGCCCAGTGGTGAGTCCATGCAGCATGGCATGTGACCCTCTCTGACGACTCGGACGATGAAGGTCCCTTAGAAAGCGCGGCATACGCATTCGACGTAGCCGGAAAGAGTCAACGCGGCGGACACGGGGTCGACACGGCGGACGGAGGTCGCGCTATGGCGAAGTCGACGCGGCGGACACGGGGTCGACGCGGTGGATGGAGGTCGCGCTATGGCGAAGTCGACGCGGCGAACACAGGGTCGACGCGGCGGACGAAGGTCGCGCTATGGCGAAGTCGACGCAGCGGACACGGGGTCGACGCGGCGGACGGAGGTCGCGCTATGGCGAAGTCGACGCGGCGGACACGGCGTCGACACGGCGTCGACGCGGCGGACGGAGGTCGCGCTATGGCGATGTCGACGCGGCGGAGCCGCGAGGGCGAGGTCGCGATGGCGATCCCGAGGAAGGCGAGACCGCGTTGGGTGAGTCCCCGAGCACGGCGAGGTCGCGATGGCGATGCCGCGGTAGGCGAGACTGCGCTGGGCGAGTCCGCGGTGGAGAGTCCCCGAGCGTGTGAAGTACGCGAGGGCGAGTCCGCGATGGCGAGTTTCCGAGGGGTGAGTGCGGCATTATGGTCGTAAGCCAGCTAGCCTGCGTATACATACAAGTCGGAAGTACAAAAATCTTGATATAAGTATATTATGGTAGACAAAATAATTGAATAGATATCACTGGATGTTTCTGTATCCATTCGATACTCTTCTCATTGAACTTGTACGTCTTTGCTATGTATGGCGTTTCATTGGAAGTCGTGTGGATTTTACAATCCATCTACTCCCACGTACGTGATTGATGAGTTCTGGGATTAAATCTTGGACTCACTGATGACATACGTTGCAAATAAACACGCGTGTGTGCGTACAGAGTCAGATTCAAATAGAATAATTAACATGAGAGAGGAAAGGATTAGATCAGTCGGAATAAAGAAACCCATCATTCTTAGCTTCTTTATTCAATCTTTTGATCGCTGTCGATCCGGCCGGCTGTGCGGGTGCACGAAATCGACGGTTGTAGTCCCGGTATCAGAATCGCATCGCTCCGACGCAATCATCCGAGGAAAGAATGGGCCTGCGTTAGACTTGCATATAATCTTACAAAATACGGATTAACTAGTCCGCTCGTTGCATATACCAACATAGGTACAGGAATTAGATCTAAGATAAATAATCAACTGGCAAGAGAGACAAAAATTAATTAAAACTTAGCTGATCGATCCTGTATGTTCGGCGATCGCCACTAGCAGCGCCGACCTGACGCAGACGCCTTCTCCGCGAACGGGCATGGCGGCCGCAATCTGGTGATGTACGTGCAGCCGACCATCCGTCTGCGGGTGTTTTGTTGGGCAGCGATTGAAAGGAATCGGCTCGCTGCAATCCGATCGGCGTTGATGACGAGGGATCTCGCCCGGATTATCACCCTCCAAGCACCACTTGCCCCACGGTGGGCGCCAACTGTCGTGGTATTGCACGGCAGATGCTACTGGAGGTAGCTTACGTAGAGGGAGCAAGGCGACGTAGGAGAATCCGAGAACGAGATTGGCACACGATGTACCCAGGTTCACGTCCCCTCGGTGGAGGATCGCTACGTCCTGCTATCAATCCAGTATAGATTGGTTTACATGGGAGCCGTCGTAGACGGAGGGAGAGACTAGATCTAATCTAAAGTGGGAGAGGATCTAATATGACGTACCCCGTGGGGGTGACCCTGGTGGCTTTATATATGCAGCCAGTTAGGGTTTACAAGTGTTAGTGGGCTTTGTATTGGAGTCGCCGTATTGGGCCTCCAGTCGGCGCCACTCGTCTGGATCCAGTATGCTCCAGTCGCCGTATTGGGTGAGTCGACCCGCTCAGAGCTAGGTTCCAGTCGGCTCGATCCAGCTGGCGAATCCGCTTCGTGGGTATACCCCGATTGGTATTTCCCCATCAGATGTTCTTTCATGGAACCAAATAGATCACGATAAGAGTACTCCTCGAGAGTCTCGCATCCATATTCGTGAATCTGCCACACCTTACCCTTCTCTGCATTGGTTTTTGGCAGATTGTTAACTTATGCATCCACATATCGGGATTCCATCCTGAGCATGTTCCTTTCCCATGTTGTTTTCCGACACCTTTGTCTACCAGTTGGTAGCCAAGTAGTTATCTGCATTGGTGTCTTCCGATGCAAGATACTCTTATGGTCCGTCATGACAAACCATTTCAGAATGTCAGGAGAAACAAACTACAGTACCTCATCATATCTAAGACCAAGTCAAAGCATTGTAATTCGCAGATAAGAGGCATTGAGTGTCTTTCATCTGTTCCACCTTAAGGTATCACACTCTTTTATAGTAAGAAGTTGTGCTATTTTCATGACCCCTTAATGAAGTGATACCTTCACACATATTTACCACCCTCCCTCGAGCTTTCGCGCTCGTGAGTGATGCGTGTGCGTAATAATGTGGTAATCTGAGATTCTTAGCAATTTTTATTGTTTTGATCTCTAAGGACATTTGTATCATTCTTAGCGTGATTGGTTAACCCTATCACCAAGAAAAGGATGATTGTGCTACCAAGTCCGTTATTCTGGTATACTATCTTCAGTCAAAGAGTTAGGCTCATGCCGAAGCTCCGAGACTATGTCTTCTTGCCTTACAAAGCAAGTTTACTCTCGAACTAAGTGACATATCGGTGGTTAGTGATATTCTAGACGTCTACTAGAAGTATCGCCGTGTTACCACATGACCTGTTGTCAAGTTCTTGAGCAAGTAAGTTATCTAAACTGTTCTTTTCTCTAAGGATCCGTACTAGATACCCCTGAACTAGTGGGCTGAGCTTAAACCACAACTTGGAGAGTTGTAAGAAAAAAGTTTTATCCGACTTTGTTCCTTCTTAAATGGTTGTCTAGTTTTGTTCGTGCTGAAGAAAGATAGTATTTCCTTTGTGGATATGTTATCTTCCCCGCCTTTGATTTGATTTGGGTTATCGTCAAATCAAACTCAGTTCCAAGGACTATATTGATGGTGTTTCTTATTGTGATGTTTCACTTGAGTACATCTTCATGTCCTTTGATCTGACCAATACTTTTGCCTTGTTCAAGCAACAGATGAGTCCATATTCTTGGAGTGTTTTGGTAAATTTGTTGTTGAACCCATCAATGACATTATTATCTCCTCCGTGCTAGAGAAGATTCATATGGAACAATTGGCATCAATGTTGGAAACTTTCGAGATCCATCTTCCTGTCAATTCGAACTATGTGTTCTGGATGTTAGAAGTAACCTTCCTTAGTTCACGTGCAATTGTTTAAAGATGTCGTCGTGGATTCGAGTAGAGTTAGATCCGTTCCCTAAGGACACATGTGTGTTTTGTTGTTAGCATCTTATGTGTGTGCGGTTGTCTTTCGACAAGTTGCTAAATGCATGGGTCTAGAAATCTAGCTCATCTCTTGGAGCTTGACACTATAGTCCGTGTCTTGAGAATCTAGTGACTTTACCTCTGTGGTAAATGTTGCAAACTTTATATTCGGACACGCTGAGTCTGAAATATCATTCCACCTAACCAAAGCTGAATCTCAAGCAGCAATGATGGTTGGTGTTCCTCAAGGTTTTGACATAGGTCTCTTTGTAAATCTGGCAAGAATGATGTAATGGTTGACACACTTAGTCGGAAAGACCTTTTGTAGTATTCTCTTGAACTCAGCAATAACAACCACTCTTCATGAGGCTTCTTCTATGATTTAGTATAGGAGTTGTGCTTATGGTTTCCTTTGTATCTGAAGTCCGACCTTTACTTGATGTTTGATTTCTCGAACATCAAGGAGAACATTCAAAGTAGTGTTGCTAAATGTCTCTCGGTCGATCCTCCAAACTCTTTTATGTTGGTAAATGTTTTGTTATGCCAAGTAATTGAAGTTTGAGAATGAAGTTTCTTTCTTCTCGTGTCATCAGGAATCTTATTAACTAATCATCTTAGTGGTATAAAGTGATATCATGATCTTGGCAAAGATTTTGATAAATCTGGATGAATAAAGAATTTCCTTCGTTATCCTAACCATGTTCTAAGAGTGACTATGATTTTGGTAATCAGAAGTTTCTCTTGTTACATGTTTCTTGTGACTCTTATGAGTCCTCTCTACAAAACACCTTTTTGTCTTGGCCTTCTGTTGAATGAAAGAGAGACCCTTTAGTTGCAAAAGTAGTTCAACAGCTTGGTTTTGTTGATCCATATCTCTGCAACCTAAAATCTCTACTTAAGTCGTTTAGTAGAGGTTTCGTCTCGAAGTCTATGGTCATGTTCTTTCCGTTCAAACCTTCTTTCTTAGAAGTATAACTCTTCTGTAAGCCCCATGGTCTCAATCCCTATGAAGACCAGTTATCTAACAACTTGAAACCATCTCCTCTTGTTTCCTCCGTTACCTTGATGTGTTTCATGTTTGTCATCTCAGAGTTGTTTCTAAACACTCCATTCATGAGCTGACCATGAGATACTCTATGTGTTGTTTAGTGAGTTTCCCTCTTATCTTTAGAGTGACCCTGTTTCTTTCTCTCTCTATCTCTCTTCCTACCTTTGGAATCTCGGGTCGAGATTCTCGTAAGGGGGATAGAGCTGTAACACCCCATTTTTAATTAATCTTTATTTAGGGTTTGTTTGTGCACCATGAGCATCATGCTTTAAATTGTGCATTGAAGGAAATAAGATAAAACCCTAAAACCCTAACCTTTACTCTCTTTGAAATCAATTCAAAATGGTTTTGAATCTTTTGAACATCACCAAAACAATGGAGCCCAAATTGATTAAAAGGGCCCCTGAGATATTTTTATATTTTTTATAAAGCTTCTGGTACTTTGAAATAATTCAAAACAGATTGGAAGTTCAAATATAAAACATAAATTTTAAAACAGAAAAAGGAAAACAATTTGCCAAGTAAAAACAAGCCAGGAAGCCAACCAGGCCGGCCCATCTTCCCCCTCCCTTCCCTCTCTCCCTTGAGTGCGGCCAGCCGGCCCCTTTCTTCCCCTTGCCCCTTGCTGTCCCTCACCTTTCTTCCTCCTCGAGCGGAAGCGGCCAAGCAGCTCACTCATCTGCCGATGTCGCCGCTCGCCACGCGCGATCGTGTTGCCACCACAGAGCGAGGATAAGGATCCATCGAGAACGCCTCCCTCTCCCTTATACTCTCACTCTTCCCTAGTGCTCTCTCCCTTTCTTCCAAGCAAGAACCTAAGCCGACGCCCTAGCTCTGCCACCCATGCTCCAGATTGATCTTGCACGCGTCTTCTCCTCGCCGCCTTGAGTATTCTCGCTGAAGAAATCGAGTCGAGAAGGTCTCTGTCGCCCGCAATCAAAGTCGTCTTCCTGGCCTCCGACGAGCTTGTCGTCATCCTAGCCGTTGATTCCAAGCTTTTCCGACCGATTCGACCCTACCATCGCGATCCCGGTGAGCTCTTGGTCCTCAAGGACCTCTCTCCGATCATCCTACCCCTCCCTGGCGCACTACCGTCGTGCACCGCCCGCCATCGCCGCAGTACATGGTCGCCGGTGACACTGCGGTGACCCAAAACGGGCGGAGCCTATGCTGGTCGCTCCCTCATGTTGCTTTGCGTCGAACACACCTAACCCCGCAACCCCGCTCGCCCTCCGCCGGCGTCTGCCACCGTCGCCTGGCCCGTTGGTCCGCGAGCCCACGTGGCGCCTGCGTGGCTTGCCAACGTGTACCAGGTCCCACTCGTCAGCCTCTCTGGCTAGCTTCTGCCTCGGTGAGGAATAACAAACTGCCCCCCCTGTCCCACTTTGCCTGCGTGGAGGCTGAGGTGGCTAGTGCCCCACCTGTCTGTCTCTAGGGCTAGCCCAGCCCTCTGTGTAAAAAGTATTTCCAATTTTATTTAAATTAAGAAAAGGTTTAATAATTTCAGAAATTGTTTTGAATATTGTAAATTCAATAACTTTTAATTTATAAGTCAGAAAAATACAAATAATATATCACAATGTTCAGAAAAATGAAACCTAGCTATCTAAGCTATAATCATGCATTGTTCAATAACTTAAATGGCAAGTTTAATTATAACAACCTAGTAACCCTAATAGATGATTCCAGAGTTTCCCTGATTTAGGGTTTTCACCCCTCAGAACCCCGATTAATTTGTCGAGCATGCTTTAGGGTTTCAATTCAATGCAAATTAACTTGTCATATCATCATTCTTGTTTGAGCATTGCATTGATGCCATGTGTTGATTGTTTCCCCTTTATTTCCGGTGTTTGGTTCTTCCTGGTAGAATACGATATCGAGATCAAGATCGAAGACCGAGGACAACACCATCGAAGATCGACGAACAATACTTGACCAACTCTAACCCAGTCAAGTACAAGGATCCCAAAGATCTACTTATCTGTTATCAACAGGCAAAGGCAAGCATAGCCCCACCATGATATAATCCTATGATTTCGAAAGCATTTCTATTCTTGCCATGTTGCATATGATTCTACTATGGTCTTTTATCGATAGATAGAGTATCCTATCTGTTGCATACTCCCTTTGAGATTATATTACCTGATCCACTGCTCCTAGCATAACTAGGTTTGGCTTGTGTGCATTGCTAGAGCTTATATCTGTGTCTACTTAGCCATGCATAGCTGTCAGTTCTGGTCCATCCAGATGATGTATCAGATGCAGAGAATCTAGTATGACAGGAGAATGAGATGAGATGAGATCAGTGATATGAGATTAAACATGCTAAGGCTTGTATGGGAGGCCACGGTGGGATGTGGTTTTTCTAGTCCCATGCTCGTCACCACTAGGAACTGAGTTCTTTCCTTTGGAACCGAGACGAGCGTATAGCCACATGGGGCTTGGGAACCCCTCGCCTGATTAACTTGCCTAGTAGATTCCATGAGTCACATAGTTCAGGCCTTCCATTCGATATACGCATTGAAAACCTTTTGAAAGATTTGCCGGGTGAAGGTGCATCATAACAGGTAGGTAAGCGTGGTCGGGGTTGCTTGGGGTCGATGGAGCCCCTAGTGAACCAACCTCGCCTCACATCTTTAAGTACTAACTTCGGGATTTGACCCCTTACGGCGGAACCATACTTATTGCGTGACTCATGGTCTCGGCGAAAGCAAGGTAAAGGTCTTGGCCAACCACCCTCTGCCAGCCTTCCAAGGAAGAGGGCTAATAGCTTGGCATTAAGAGTCGGTTGGTACGTGTGGGTAAAGTTGTACACCCCTGCATGGTTAAATCTTTTCGAAAAGCTGTGTTCACAGTTATGAACGCTTGGTGACCAGATTCTAAGATCATAGAGAACTATAACCTAATCGTAAAACTTGGTAGATCAACGTGTGCTTAAGGATACTTCCTCATGGGTACGAGGGGGTGATCCTAGATAGGGTTCAGATGATTATGAATTGGTGGATATCAAAAGATGATGATCAATATTTCGGAGATGTCGCTCTCTTACCCCCTTTTAAAATATTCTGAATAGACGAGCTTCTTCTCTCTCTCTCTTGTTTTATAAACAAAAGTGGCTTTATGCAAAACAACTTCACCAGCCATAAGTCTTGTGGAGTACACCCTGTACTCACCCTTGCTTTGTTGATACTTTTGGCAGAGTAAGTGTTCCCCTCAAGACAAGTTTCGTACTACATCAACATCGACGAGTAGCTTGGGGTTCTTGGCCGGCAGCCTAGAATCTATGGGCTGGGATGTCATCGTTATGCTTCAGGCCTCTAAGGCCATTTGTTAAGTTTGCTATACTTAATATCATAATTTGCCTTCTGTTGTTTGATGTTTGTGGTCAGTGACCTCTGCTTGTAATAATTTGGTTCTCTGCTCAGTTATGGGCTTGCTGTAATAAATTTCGTGTCGTAGGGTCACTACTGTGTTACCGATTCTTCACTGGATATTCTCAAGCTCAAGGTTAAGCTTATGTCGAATGAGGTCAGGATTTGTTTAGCCCGATCCCGGTGTCACGGGCACCCCACGCCCACACTTTTGGTGTCTAGATTATCTATGGATGGTGTTTAGTGGATGGACCATTTAATATGGCACTTGCCAGGGCAACACCAGGTCACAGAGTCTTCGGGAACTCATTAGGGTTTTAGCCTGCCCGAAAGGGGGCTTAACGAAGGTGAGCCAGCCCG
Source organism: Avena insularis (assembly GCA_023614405.1). Taxonomy (NCBI): domain Eukaryota; kingdom Viridiplantae; phylum Streptophyta; class Magnoliopsida; order Poales; family Poaceae; genus Avena; species Avena insularis. Next base: position 51,110,358 of record CM042695.1, read on the forward strand.
AAGGATCGTGCAGACATATGGGGTCGCGGAGAGGGTAGTGATTGGCTTGGATCATCTACTAGGCCCCACACCATAGGAAGTGTGGACGGGAAAGATCGCCCGGTTGTGCAACAAGGATTTGATCTCTCATGGGTAAAGTAACGCACCTCTGCAGAGTGTAAGAAGTGTAACTTGTTACTCCCTGTTCCGGGAAGGAGTTGCAAACGCGTCGGGAAAGGAACTCCATGAAAGTTATGGTAAACCCGTGAAGGCTGACGGACATAGCTTTTCAGAATAAAAGCAACCTTTGGAGAAATGTTTACGAAAACAATCACTTTGACGAGTTTTGTTCAAAAGCGCGAAAATTATTCGGATTTGCTATGCATGAATGCAATGCACACACCTGAGTTCTGCTTATTTCTAAGCTCTAATGCTGGGATATTACATTCTCCCCTCGCGATTCCGGCAGCACGACGACGTGGTGTCGGAAGTAGAGGGGAGATCCTGTAGGGCTTCGCCTAAGCTGGAGCAGGTTATGGTGGATCTAGGGTTTCCGACGATCTAGGGTTTAGAGGGCCAGAGAAGAGGAGGCGTGGCCAGCGACGGCACTGGGAGGCGGCGCGGCGGCTAGGTGGGGAGGAGCTGGTGTTGTGTGTCCTTGGGGCACCCCTCCCCTCTATTTATGAGAGGGAGGGCAGCTTGGGAGAGGGGAGTTTGAATCCTTCCCCAACTCCCTCTCCTAGTTGGCTTGTGGTGGAGGGAAAGAAGGATTCTTTCCTTCCTCCACCAGGATACATTATCCCAGTTTGACTTTTCAAACTTGCCTTTTGACTTTCAATTTGGAGCTTAATTTCTTTCTTGCAAATTCCCAACCAAGTGACCTAGGACATGATTCAATCATTCCACTTATCCATGACACATTCATGTACCCTTCCCATTCCGGTCCGGTGAATCTTCTATACCCTTCTAGAACCTCTCCGATGAAATCATCGGAATCATTTCCGAACTCCAGAATTGGACTTTCCTTATATGAATCTTATTCTATGGACCATTCCAGATCTCCTCGTGATATCATGTATCCCATACGAGACTCCGAACAACATTCGGTCTCCCTACTTACATTCCATATCTACTAAACAACATCGAATCCATAAGTGTGTCTCCCTACGGTTCATGAATTATGCAGACATGAACGAGACTCTTCTCCGATCAATAACCAATAGAGGAATCTGGAAATTCATATGGCTCCCACATATTTCTACGATTACTTTGCGATCGAATGAACCACTTACATACGATACCAATTTCCCTTTGTCTCGCGATAGTTTAGTTATCCGAGGTCTGATCGTCGGTATCTCTGCATACCTAGTTCAACCTCGTTACTGATAAGTACTCTTTTCCCATTCCCATGATATGTGACCCCTTGTGAGCCATTCACATTCTTGCAAGCTAATTGGATGACATTCCACCGAGAGGGCCTAGAGTATATCTATCTGTCATATGGATGGACAAATCCCACTCTTGATCCATGTGCCTCAACACATACTTTCCGAACACTTCCATCTTTATAACCACCCAGTTACGATGCAGTGTTTGATGTCATCAAAGCATCCTTCCGGTGATGGTGATTAGCATGATCTCATGGTCGAAGGAATTAGGTTACTATGTATCAGAAAGCTTATAGCAAACAAACTATTGAAATGACTTGATATTTATGCTACACTTATCTATAGGAGTATGCCCATCACACCATTCTCCTAATGATGTGATCTTGTTGTTAATAACATCTCAATGTTCATGATCGGGAAACCATGATCATCTATCAACCAACAAGCTAGTATTACAAATAGGCTTTACCAGGGACTCTAATTTAGTTTACAAATCAGACAAGTATTAATGTTTCCAGTTAATACTATTATAGCATGAATGTAAACATTTATCATATACACAAAGATATAATAATAACTACTTTTATTATTGCCTCTAGGGCATATCTCCAACAGTCTCCCACTTGCACTAAAGTCAACTAATCTAGATTACATAGTAATATACCGAACACCCATCGCGGTTTGGTGCTGGTCATGTTTTGCCCTCGGGAGAGGTTTAGTCAACAGATCTGCCACATTCAGATCTGTGTGTACTTTGCAAATATTTATGTCACCATCTTGGACATGCTCTCGACTAGCATGAAAATGCAGCTTGATATGCTTCAGCTTCTTGTGTGACCTTTGTTCTTGCGCATTGGCTATGGCGCCCATGTTATCACAGTAGATAGATATTGGGTCCAGCGCACTGGGAACCACACCAAGCTCTATAATGAACTCCTTCATACATATCTCCTCTTGTGAAGCCTCCAAAGAAGATATGTATTCTGCTTCAGTTGAAGATCTCGCCACAATGCTTTGCTTTGCACTCCTCCAGCTAACTACTGCACCATTCAAAGTAAATACGTATCCAGATTGAGATTTAAAATCATCTGGATCGGTGTTCCAACTAGCATCGGTGTAACCATTAACAACGAGCTGTTCATCACCTCCATAAGAAAGAACCATATCCTTAGTTCTTCTCAAGTACTTAAGGATGTTTTTGATCGATGTCCAATGATCCACTCCTGGATCACTTTGATATCTACTAGTCAAACTAACAGCATATGCAATGTCGGGTCTAGTACATAGCATGACATACATGATACATCCTATGGCTGAGGCATAGGGAGTCTTACTCATCCTTTCTCTATCTTCTGCCGTTGCAGGACTTTGAGTTTTACTCAAGGTCGTAGTGGGCAACATGGGCAAGAACCCTTTCTTGCTATCTTCCATTCCAAATCTCTTTAAAAATTTGTCCAAATATGTACTCTGTGACAATGATATTAGGCGTCTCGATCTATCTCTATAAATCTTTATGCCTAATATGTAAGCTGCTTCGCCAAGATCTTTCATTGAAAAAGTATTATTCAAATAATCCTTGACAATATTAAGAAGGTCTACATCATTCCCAATCAACAATATGTCATCCACATATAGTACCAGGAATGCTACAGAGCTCTCTCTCACTTTCTTGTAAATACAAGCTTCTCCATAAGTTTGTATAAAACCAATACTTTTGATCACCTTATCAAAACATTGATTCCAACTTCGGGATGCTTGCTTCAATCCATAAATGGATCGTTGAAGTTTGCATACCTTGTTAGCATCGTTAGGATCGATAAAACCTTTGGGTTGTAACATATACAACTCTTCATCAATGTCTCCATTGAGGAACGCTGTTTTGACATCCATCTGCCATATCTCTTAATCATAATATGCAGCGATTGCTAACAAAATCCTCACAGACTTTAGCTTTGCTACTGGTGAGAAAGTCTCATCGTAGTTAACCCCTTGAATTTGTCAAAACCCTTTTGCGACAAGTCGAGCTTTATAGACAGTAACTTTACCATAAGCATCTGTTTTCTTCTTAAAAATTCATTTGTTCTCGACAGCCTTCCGGCCATCCGGTAAGTCCACCAAAGTCCATACTTAGTTTTCGTACATGGATCCAATCTCGGATTGCATGGCTTCTTGCCATTTATTGGAATCTGGGCTCATCATCGTTTCCTCATATGTTGCAGGGTCGTTGGTGTTGTCCACCAACATGACACTCATAAAGGGATCATACCAATTGAGAGTGGAACGAGTTCTCGTTGACCTGCGAGGTTCCGTAGTAAATTCAACCGAAGTTTCATGATCATCATCATTAGCTTCCTCTCTTATTGGTGTAGGCACCACAAGAACTACTTCCGGTGTTGCACTACTCTCAAATCCGAGAGAAGGTTCGACAACCTCGTCGAGTTCTACTTTCCTTCCAGTCACTTCTTTCGAGAGAAACTCCTTCTCTAGAAAGGAACCATTCTTAGCAACGAAGATTTTGCTTTCGGATCTATGATAGAAGGTATACCCAATAGTTTCCTTCGGGTATCCTATGAAGACGCATTTTTCCGCTTTGGGTTCAAGCTTGTCGGGCTGTAACTTCTTTACATAAGCTTCACAACCCCAAACTTTAAGAAACGACAATTTAGGTTTCTTCCCAAACCATAATTCATATGATGTTGTTTCAACGGATTTAGATGGTGCCCTATTTGAACTGAATGCGGTTGTTTCTAACACGTAACCCCAAAATGATAGCGGTAAATCTGTAAGTGACATCATAGAACGAATGATATCTAAGAGAGTTCAATCACGACTGATACGTCCAAAACGTATCTACTTTCCTAAACACTTTTGCTATTGTTTCTCCTCTAAACTTGTGTGATTTCGATACAACTAACACGGACTGACGCTGTTTTCAGCAGAATTACCTTGGTGTCTAGTTTTTGTGCAGAAAATCGACTATCAGGAAAAATCCCGGAAAATATGCCAAAAATTATATTTCACCAGAAGATCCATGGAGCCAGAAGAAGAAACTAAGTGGAGGCCTGGGGGGCCCACATCCCTGCCAGGCGCGGTTGGGCCCCGCCCACGCCTAGGGGGTGCGGCCACCCCAGGCACCCCCTCGGGCTCCCTCTGTGCCTATAAGTTACCCCTTGACCTAAAAACCGAGGGGGGTTCGACGTTTTCTAGAAAGAGTTCTGCTCTGCCGCCACCATCAGAAACCAAGATTCAGATCCGAAACTACATTACGGCACCTGGGGCCAGGGGAATTTGGAGAGGATCATCGCCATCATCATCACCAACGCCTCTCCATCAACCATCGATGTTTCCCTTATCCATGAGTGAGTAATCCCCCGCTATAGGCTATGGGGATGGTAGGGATTGGATGAGTTCTATCTTGTAATCGAATAAGATTGTTAGGGCATAGTGCCTAGTATCTCTATTAGTGCTATTTGACTTTGTTGCAAATTGTTGTGCTTAATGCTTGTCACTAGGGCCCGAGTGCCATGATCTCAGATCTGAACTTATTATTGAATCATTATGATAGTATTGTTTGTGATCTTATCTGCAAGTTGTGTACACATATCATTGTCCGGATCCAAAGGCCCCGAAGTGACAATAATTGGGACAACCGGAGGGGATGGCTGTGATGTGAGGATCACATGTGTTCACGGAGTGTTAATGCTTTGCTCTGGTGCTCTATTAAAAGGAGCACCTTAATTGCCGATAGTTAAGCTAGAGGCCCGCTTTGGCAGGCTGGGATGAGAAGATGTTCTGGAAGTTCTCATTGCGAGCACATATGACTATATATGAAGCACATGCCTAGGATTGTTTAGTATTTGGATGCTTGTTATTATTTATCTGCAATGCCCTAGATCTTGAAGTTACATGTTTAGACTCGTCCATGCAACGCCCGTCCATCCATCCCTATGCCTACCGCACTCGAATCCCACTGTTTACTGTTACTGTTACTATTGCTCTTGTTCTACTGCTACTGTTGCTTTGCTATTGCTACTACAAACTGTTGCTACTGATAAACTTCTATGAGCAATTACTATTTCTAGGTGCAGCTAAATTGAAAACTCAGTTGTTAAGGATTGCAAGTATTCTTTGGCTCCCCTTGTGTCGAATCAATAAATTGGGTAATACTACCCGCGAAGACTGTTGCGATCCCCTACACTTGTGGGTCATCAAGACTATTTTCTGGCGCCGTTGTCGGGGAGAATTGTAAGTTCACTTGGATCTATTATTGTTCACTGCTACTCCTTTCATCGTGGGTAAGTCTCATGATGGAAAGTTCCCTATTTTACCATACACTACAAGAATTTGTTACTAAGATCTTCCCTTTTTCACTAAAAGGAGAAGCTAGGGATTGGTTTAATAGATTACCTCCTGGTTCCGTTGATAGCCCTGATTGCTTGATTACTTCTTTCTTCCAGAAATATTTTCCTCCTAGTGCTAGACATGCTGCTTTGCAAAGACATTTTGATTTTAAACAGGGAGAATAAGAGAAATTGCTTGAGTCATGGAAAAGGTTCCGTGCCTTGATTCATGCACATCCTGGATGTCCATTACCTAAAAATGAGCTTCTTGATATTTATTATAATGGATTAACTGATGATTCTAGGACATACCTAGATAGCTTTGCTGATTGTGTTTTCAGGAAAAGAACTCCTACAGATGCTGAAGAACTAATGGCTAAGATAAGCAAGAATTATGATGATTGGACTTCAACTGAGCTAAATACACCTGAGCCTATTACTCCTGAACCAGTTGTGCCAGCACCAATTTCAACACCAACACCAAAGAAGAGGGGAGTTATTGCATTAAATGATGAAGTGATGAAGGAAGCTAAGAAGTGTCTAAAGGAGAAAGGTATTAGAGCTGAAGATGTGAAGAATCTACCTCCTATAGAAGAATTATGCATGCCAATTCCCCACTCATCTACTATTGAGGTACACTCTCTCCACTTTAATGAAGGTGATATTCCTTATGGTAAGCCTCCTGATCAATGCTTAGAGGAACTTGACACATTTATTGTTAAACAAGGTAATTTTAATAAAAAGTTCAGAATCATTTATTGGAAAACTCTAGAGCTATTAAAGAGTTGAAAGATATCGTGGAAAGAACTTCTAATGATATTAAAATGCTTTGTAAACACTTTCAAATGGTTCAAACCCAAGTTGATGAACTTGCTAAGGTACAAAAGGATATGCTAGTTAATGCCTCAGGAGATAAACATGCTTATGGAATTAGAACTAGGAGTGGTATAGCTATCTCAAGATCCTTTATATCCTGAAGGACACCCTAAAAGAATTGAGCAGGATTCTCAACAAGGTGAGAGTAGTGGTAGTCCTCGTAAGAGGAAGAAAAAGAAATACAAAATAGTTGAGGAACCACTTGAACCTGCTGTAGATCCTAATAGTATATCTGTCTCTGATGCTGAAACTGAGAGTGGTAATGATAAAAATAATGCTCCTGATAAGGAGGAAGATGAGGAAGAACCTGAAAAGCACACTAAGAACACTAGGTACACAAAGGAAGATTTTATTGCTAAGAAACATGGTAGTGAGAGAGAACCTTGGGTGCAGAAACCTATGCGTTTTCCAGGTAAGAAACACAAGTCAAAGGATGAAGAACACTACAACAAGTTTTGTGAGTGGATGAAACCTTTATTTTTGCAAATTCATTTGACTGATGCTATTAAGTTGCCTCCTTATTCAAATTATATGAAGGACATTGTATCTAATAAAAGGAAGATTCCTAATGAGGAGATTTCTACTTTGCTTGCTAATTACTCCTTCAATGGTAAGGTTCCAAAGAAACTTGGTGATCCAGGTATACCAACTATTCCTTGCTCTATTAAGAATAATTATGTTAGAACTGCTTTATGTGATTTGGGAGCCAGAGTTAGTGTTATGCCTTTTTCTCTCTACAAGATACTCTAGCTAGAAAAGTTGATACCAACTGATATATCTTTGCAAATGGCTGATAAGTCAACTACTATTCCTGTTGGTATATGTGAGGATGTTCCTGTTCAAGTAGCTCATAATTGCTTGGTTTTAACTGATTTTGTTGTGCTTGAAATGCCTGAAGATGATAATATGTCTATTATTCTTGGGAGACCTTTTCTTAATACTGCAGGTGCTGTTATTAATTGCAATTAAGGGAAAGTAACATTCAATATTAATGATAAAGAGCATACTGTCTATTTCCTCAAGAAGGTTGCTAAAAGCTATTGCCTGAATTCCAATGAAAATATTGAGAGCATCAAGGTTGGGGAAATATATTGTCCCATTCCACAAGAAAATTTTGAAACTATTATGATTGGGACCATTGTGATCAAGTTTGAGGTAACATTATCACTTTGTGGAATACAAAGTTTTGTTTCATATAAGATTGTTTTGGTAACAAGACTTGATCAACCTTGTTAACAAAAGGATTTTAATGAACAAAATAATGTTTCCACTGTGGTTATACTTGCTTTCTTTTACTTTTCTCCTTCCTAGTCTTTGCTCTTTCTTTTGTTAGCTTTAGTTTTGCTAATTGTTTGCTTGTTAGAGTGTCTTAGAACTTCTGTAGTTTGGCTTTTGGTTTGCTTTTGCTTCTTCTGAAAAAACTGTTTCTGCGAGAAAATCAATTTTCATACCCTGAAAATTGGCCAAAAATAAAGTTTTCCAAAAAATCCCAGAAAATTCAAAATAATTTTTTCCTCGAAAAAAGAGGCAGAGGTACACCTGGAGTGACCCAGGGGGCCACCCCAGACGCCCACACCCCAGGTAGGCGCGGCCTACCCATGGGTGGTGCCTAGGGGGTCTGGCCCACCTGGTCCCCTCCAAGGTGCCTCCTCCCAGCCATCTTCTTTCTCTCTCCCGAAAAACACCGAAAAACTTTCTCAAGCTCGAGTTCCTGCTGTTCTTGCTCGCGATTTTTGATCTCCTTGCTCAGCCCATCTTTGCTGCTGATTTTTGGTGAGATTGCTACTTGGTATGTGCCTCCTCCACTTGTCCAATTAGATTTGTGATTGGTAGATTGTATCTTGAGTATTTTTCTGCTATAGGTGACAGATTGTGTGAGCTTGCATACTTGTTCTATGCTTAGAGATTTCATTTTGATGCATGTGTAGTCCTCTAGCAAGTTCCTATAGTAGTTGATCTTCATTTATCAACTTGGAAATCACTTGGTTTGATGTTTGTCTAAAATTTACAGAAAAGAGTGGTCATGGACAACCACACATTTGGAGAGATATTTGAGAGTGATGCACCTAGAAGGGCAAGGCCTTCAAGATCATCCTCCCGTGCTAGGCCCTCATACAATGAGGATCTCATCACTCCGTGATTCGGCGACGAGGTTGATGGGGGGGGGGGATGCGCACCCCTCCGCCTTTCCTTACCAAACCTTCTTGCGGGCTGCTGGGATTCTTGATGATTTTATGACCTTGGTTCGGAGGGCTGGACTAACAAGCCTTATGCAGGATGAGAGCATGCAATATGCTACGCTCACTAAATATTTGTGGAGAGCTTCTCCTTTACTAACAACATGTTCAATCTAGATGTTTCTATCAAAATTTATGGCAGATCTTACCATATGACATTAAAGAAATTTTGTGAGGCTCTGGGACTTGGTATGTGATCCCTTATGGCAGATGTACTAAACAACATCGAATCCATAAGTGTGTCTCCTTACGGTTCGTGAATTATGCAGACATGAACAAGTCTCTTCTCCGATCAATAACCAATAGAGGAATCTGGAAATTCATATGGCTCCCACATATTTCTACGATTACTTTGCGATCGAATGAACCACTTGCATACGATACCAATTTCCCTTTGTCTCGCGATAGTTTACTTATCCGAGGTCTGATCGTCGGTATCTCTGCATACCTAGTTCAACCTCATTACTGATAAGTACTCTTTTCTTGTTCTCGTGATATGTGATCCCTTGTGAGCCAGTCACATGATTGCAAGCTAATTGGATGACATTCCACCGAGAGGGCCCAGAGTATATCTATCTATCATATGGATGGATAAATCCCACTCTTGATCCATGTGCCTCAACACATACTTTTCGAACACTCAATGCCATCTTTATAACCACCCAGTTACGGTGCGGTGTTTGATGTCATCAAAGCATCTTTTCGATGATGGTGATTAGCATGATCTCATGGTCGAAGGAATTAGGTTACTATGTACCAGAAAGCTTATAGAAAACGAACTATTGAAATGACTTGATCTTTATGCTGCGCTTATCTATAGGAGTATGTCCATCACACCATTCTCCTAATGATATGATCTTGTTGTTAATAACATCTCAATGTTCATGATCGGGAAACCACGATCATCTATCAACCAACAAACTAGTATTACAAAGAGGCTTTACCAGGGACTCTAATTTAGTTTACAAATCACACAAATATTAATGTTTCCGGTTAATAGTATTATAGCATGAATATAAACATTTATCATAAACACAAAGATATAATAATAACTACTTTTATTACTGCCTCTAGGGCATATCTCCAACATGTAGAGCATCACCACCATCTCGATCCGGAGCCGCCGCTCCGACTTCACGTGCAAAAGCTTAGCACCTCATGCCGATCTACCACCAACCACAAGAAGCCGAGTCTAGAGCCTCGGCCACCAAAAGCGACGCCGCCATGCTGTCGTCCGATCTCCATGGCACACCTCTACCACAGAGTTGCAGGTTCTAGCTAGGGCCACCGTTCCCTATCTAGACTGCCACCCACAATGGCCCTCCGTGGCACCCCACCTCCGATAAACATGGTGCGGGGCCAAAATATGCGGCCTCCACACGACCACCGCACATAGAAGAAGCTAGACCCTTCACCACCGCGTCCTCGGGGTCGCCTACCTGACCTGCCTGCGCCGGCGAGCCGGCGTCGCACCACGCGCATCGCCCCTGCCACCCACATGGCCAAGGAGACAATGCGACCCGCCCCACAACCCGTCCACTGTCGAGAAGATGTCGCGCCGACTTCCAAGGTTTGTAGTCGCCGCCGTGGTAGAGAAGCACCACCACACTGCACCGGGAAGCCCCGCCAAGCCCATCTGGGCCTAGATCAGGCCCTAGCCACGTCCGCCGCCACACACAGCACTGAGGCTCCCGCTTCCACCAACATGCCGACGTCGGCCGCCTCCGCAGCACGTAGCTCGCCACACCCCACGCCACCGATCCGACACATGTAGCAGGGAAGACGAAGCCAAGGCGTCGAGCTGCAACGCGTCCACTGCGGGATCCCCTAGCTACCTTTGACGATGGCGTCCGCCGCCACCACGGCGAGGCCAGCGACATCGGCGGGGGAGAGGAGGCGGTGAGGTGGGGGAGACGTCGTCATCGTCAGGACAGCTCCCCCGAGCCGCCCGAGCGGGACGACGCGAGGGACACGAGCTTGCGTTGGACTGTTCACGTACTTAATGCACTTTTCCACCTCAAGTTTGTCGCGCACCGGTAGATCTTCGTATCCCTAGGCGGAGGGGATGCATCACATCATTGTTTAGCCTAGATAGTATGCCATTTGTCGAATAAATTTTCATTATATCTCTAAAGGTTATTCCATTGGATTAAAAAATGTTCCATAAATAAAATGAATTAAATATGTTCCATAGCAATGAAAAAACAAATATGTTGCCAAAATAATAAAATATTATTATTGAGGCAAAAGAAGCTAGTATTGGTGACACAAAACATTTTGTCCACTTCTTTAAGTAGTGTCAAAAATGAAAAAATTGTAATTTTTAGTAAAAAATAGAAAATATAATTGTGTTCAAAATGATATTTTGGCAAAAAGAAAGGCAAAGTAGTGTAAACCAAAAGGTAAAATAAAAATAGACAATATGATAACCCAGAAAAAATTAAAAAAAACCGAATAAATAACTATAAACTCTTGAAACACCCACATTAACCACAATCTGCAAGATACAAACCAGCAGAGCTTATGCGTCAAGTCTTTATTCCCTGAGGAATTAGATCCTCGGATCAGTTGACTTAGAGGAGAAAAAGTGCAGGTTGATGCATGACTTAAACTTGCCATAATCATCATAACAATGAATTTAACCCGGAAAATACCAGTTGTTCGAGCCCCTAGCTTTTCGCTAGATGGGGCAAAAGTTATATCAACCGGCTTTACTTTTAAAACCGATCTACCAAAATAAATTGAGAATAATCTCTATATTATTATTTTATCCAAAATGATTTTCCTATTTTTTAAATTATCCAAGGCATCTAAAACAATATAAAGTTGTTAATTGGATCGTTCTTTGTTGGATTTTCTATCCGAACAACCTGGAGGTTATAATCAAACTACTTTATTAGGAATAAAAAAATTATGTTAAAAATTAAACAAATCTTTTCTTTACAAAGCCCATTTTCATAAAGTTGTAAATTTTAGGGGGAAAAACTCTAGAATAAGGCCGACGACTCCAAAAAGCGTATTTTTGCCAAATCTGATTTTTTTAAAAAACTTTAATCGAATCTAACCCCACCCTAAAACTAATTTAGAATCTAACCCCTGGGATCGACCACATTTTAAACGGAGCCAAAGTTATATAGGTCGGCGCCAACACGTGACAACAGGAGGCAACCTAGGGAGGTCGGCCGTTTTAACCAGAGCCGATGTCGGCGCCATTTTAAACGGAGCCGACCTCCTTCGGTTCAGTTTTCTGATGTGGGCGTGTCGAACTGTACAACTCCGGTTCCATTGGAGTCGACCCCAAAAGTCTGAATTAGTTTTTTTTTTTTAAGTCAGATTTGATTGAAGTTTTTAGATTTGATAGATTTGGCAAAAAATACCCAAGAAGCACCGGAGACGAGCCTATCAAACAAAAGCCCATTTTCACTAGTGAGTGACTCCTCTCTTTTTTTCCCCTTCACGACCGCCAAGCAGACGACACGCCTTTGCAATTTTTGCAACTGCAACTGCAAGCCCATCCCAAATCCCTCTGCCGCCGCCGCCGCTGCCTCGCCGTCGCCGGCGACATGCTCCGCCTTCGTGCGTGCATCGCTTCCCATCTCCTCCCTTCCCCATCCAACTCTGCCATCTCCACTCTCCGCCGCCTCATCTCCGCCGCCGCGCCGGCCATTTCCCCGCTTCCCGGATTCGCCGTCGAGGACTACCTCGTCAACACCTGCGGCCTCACCCGAGCACAAGCCCTCAGGGCTTCCAGGAAGCTCACCCACCTCAAGTCCCGCGCCAAGCCTGACGCCGTCCTCTCCTTCCTCGACAGCCTCGGTCTCTCCAGCACCGCCGTGGCCGCCACCGTCGCCAGGGACCCCCAGTTCCTCTGCGCCAAAGTTGACAGGACCCTGGACCCCGTCTTTGTCGGGCTCACCGACCTCGGCCTCTCGGGTCCTGAGATCGCCCGCCTCGTTCCCATCGCCCCCGACCGCTTCCGCTGTAGATCCATCGTCTCCACGCTGCAGTGCTACTTGGTCCTCTTCGGCTCAATCGAGAAACTTCTCTGGATGGTCGAGCGCCGTCCCTACCTTCTCTCTGGCGCAGACCTCGACAACGTGGTCAAGCCCAATCTCGTGTTCCTGCGAAAGTGTGGGCTAGATATTGCCAAGCTGTGCAGCCATGTGCCGATGATCCTCACCACCAAACCGGAACGCATCCAGGAAATGGTGGCGCGTGCGGAAGGTATAGGTGTGCCCCGCGACTCTGGGATGTTCAGGCAAGCGCTACAGGCCGTCGCATTCCTCACCGAGGAGAGGATTGCTGCCCAAGTGGACTATTTGAAGAAGACGTTCATGTGGACTGATGCTGAAGTGAGAATCGCCATTACTAGGGCTCCGGTGCTGCTGAGGATTTCCAAAGACAAGCTGCAGTACAGGTTCGAGTTCTTCACCTCCGAGGTGGGGTTGGAACCCTTGTACATTGCTTATCGACCGGTAATGCTCAACTATAGCATGGAGGGCCGGCTCAGACCCCGGCACTACGTTCTCAAGTTTCTTAAGGCGAATGGATTGCTAGATCAGAACCGGGACTACTATAGTGTAGTCATGCTGACCGAGGAAGTATTCATGAAGAAGTTCATATGCGCTCACAAGGAAGCCGCACCACACCTTGCTGAAGACTATGAAGCCACTCGCAGAGGAGAAGTGCCAACTAGATTCAGATTTACATGAGCCAATAACAAGGCTATGAAGATTGGTAAATGGTAACTGCTTAAGGCGTGACAAGGGTTCACTCGGTGTAGTAATTAAGCTAGTGACCCTGTTTTGGTGTACTCTGCCTAACCGGGTGCTGGTTGTTGTATTCTATAGTATCCATACTACTCCCTCCATCCCAAGGCTTAAGGCATATAATTATTTTGAAAAGTCAAGCCATGTAAAGTTTGACCAAACTTTTAGAAAAATTTATTAAGAACTATTATATTATATAGATACCATGTGAAAATATGTTTCATGATGTATGTAAGGGTATGGATTACATAGTGTAAATATTAATATTTTTCTCTAAAAACTTGGTCAAACTTTAGTTGGTTTGACTTTTGAAAAATTTTATATGCCTTAAGCCTTGGGACAGAGGTAGTACATGCTAGTTTGATCATTTCTAACTCCCTATGAATCTGATAATTTGATTCATGAACCACTATATGTTTTTTTTTTGAGAAACTGAATGTTTGGGTGGATTGATTTTCTGATGAAAAAAGCACCTAGAAAACCAGAAAGGAAAAAAAAAGTTCTTGCTTTGTTTCTACCAAAAACACCGGTATGATCTGCTTTCATGGCAAGGTATATCTAGCATGTTCCATTTTCATTTCATTGTCTTTTAGGTTCCATAATACTATGCCGGTTCCATAATACATCAGTATTGCCTTCTGATTTCCTTTAGGATATTTACCTCCGTCTTTCTTATATTGGCTCAGAGATGAGATTCTGGTAATATGTGTTTGATTATTTTGTGTAGTGGGATGGTTACGTTGAAATAGTAGTGACATTCAGTTCTTTGTAATAGTCTGGCTGAGCACAATTATAGTTTCACACTACCCTATCTTACTCCTTGTATTAACAAAACATGGGGTGCAAATTAATTGGCCTTATGTTCAAACGCACATGATTTTTGTCCTTCGAAATTTGGTTGCATATTCTCTTGGGGTTTCCTTTTGGTGCAGAGAGTGCTTCCAGATCCCGCCCCTCTGTATGGTTTGCTATGGGGTGAGCCCTTTCAGAAACCAGTACCTTGCATCTGGTATAGTCAGCACTGTTTTTGTGTTCATGCTTATATAATTTCTGGTTTCCAGAAACAATGATTTAGTAAGTATCCACATCATGGAAAAGAAATAGTATGCACATCCATTATATGACAGGATAACTATAGTCGGCTGAAAATACATTTTATCTTCAGTTCCTTTTATTAAGTTAATTGTTTTGCCAAGACTATGATTGTATATTCTGACCAGAGTATGTCATATGAAACAAAAATGCTTAATATAAAAGAATATCCGAGAGATGAGCGAGCGACCGCCGGCCTTAGGAAATGCAGGACCTAAGCGACAAAACAAAATGAGATAGAAGTTGGGATGGAGGAAACTTCACAGCAATAACCACCAAGAAAATGTATATCTCAGTTTTTCATCGCCAGCCTACCTTGATACTGATTTAGTAGGAGGAAATCAGTACATGTTTGATTTTAGTGCTTCACGAACAAACTTGCTGAAACGTGATGGTTTTCACTTTTCATTGGAGTATGTTGTTAACTGGTAGACTGTGTTTCTTTTTTCTGCCTGCTAAAACGTAATGCCTGAGATGTACTGTCCTGAATTTTGTAGGACAATGGCTGTTGTAGATATTTTTTAGTGCCTCGCTTCAAAATAGATATATTGTGTGAATTCTTAGGATATCAACTATGGTTTGGACCTGTAAGTGGCCAGTTCCAAATTGAAACCGACATTGTTACCATGTCATAAGCTGCAGGTATTATTTGCCGTCTTATCTCTGTTTGAGAAGTAACGACAAATTATTTTTTGAACTTCTTGATTGCTTGAGGTGGGAGCTATGTACTGATGAACAAAGCCTTTTACTGGAATTATCCAAGATTTTGCAACGGTCCCTTCTTTAAATCTCCGAATCCACTTGTTCCAGCGCAGTGGCGACCATCAGACCTCACCGGAGACTTTTTGGGCATGGCCGAGATGGTTTTGTTCTGATGGGCGAGAGGAGTAATTAGAGTCATGGCGATGGATTTTTTTGTCAGGAAAGTTTGCTGTAGCTCTGGCAACACTGCAGCAAGTGCCACACTGGTAATACTCCTCCAATGTATTGAAATTGTTGCTTTTTTAATACTGTCTGCTCCATGCATCGCTGTTCTTATCTCTAAGCTTTACCATTTTAGAATTTATAGTTTCTACACTTGAAAGCTTGCAACCAGAAATTCCGGCCCAGGAGGCGCACCCAAATTCAGAGAAATAGAACCTGCATACACAGCAGCCATTTTTTGTCCCTCTTCTCTGTTTACTTCGTATATACACTTGGAATGTCAGCAGCAGAATCATGGAGTTTGTTGCTTGTCGTTGAGCGGGCGACGCACTGGAACTCGCGTCGGCAAGCGGGCACACACGAACAGTCTTCAGAATATTAGGAAATCAATCCATACGTTAAATTATCTAGGTTTGGATTGGGCGTAGCATGGGGTTTCACCAAATCTAATCCTGGTTCAGATCCAGATTGGGATTCAATCCCTAGCAAACGAATGAGGCATGAGTTTTTAGCTTTAAGTGGTGTTTGGTGGTTGTACAGTGTAAGTTGTGCATGCAGCACTGGTGTGATTGTCTCCAACTTATGTAGTACGCGCATGTTAGTACAAGTGCGCCGCCAAGAAACTTGCTGATGAGATGCATAAGACTTAAGGAAATCCAGAGTCAATTGACCATCTGTTCTTCCAGTGTACCGTGGCAAAATATGTATGGAGTCTCTCGAAGAGCTAAACATTGTCTGGTTGGCACTCAGTTCTTTGTACAATTACACCATATTTACTCTGGCTAAACATTAAAATAACTAGCATGGTGGCCCTCGCAAATGCGAGGGCATCACCTTTAGTTGTTTTATAGAGGACCATGGCTTTGATGTTTCAAAATTGGTGAAATAGGACCTTTGTATTTTTGTGGAATAGAAAATACTGCATTCCACCTTTTATGCTAAATTGATATCACATGCCTAAGAGACATCTTTGAAAGATTATTAGGCTACTTACAAAAACAATAGAATAATTACACAATGTGAAGTTTCTGAATGAGATGGTATATACTATCCATCTAGTTGGGAACTGTGAACTCGTTGGAGAGCTTTCATGCATGTTATAAGGGTTGAGAAAAAACCTTAATGATGGCGTGTATAAGAGATCGATACAAATATGGTTGCCATATACATATATGTTACATGATAAAGATATATGATAAAAGTTAAGAACTTGACTTATTTTGGAGATTTAACAGGAATTTTGGACTGAGTATGCAAGATGAGCATTGAGACTGTCAAATAATTAGTGTTTATTAGCCGAGTAATGATTCTATGGTTCTTATACCATTATGTCGAAACATAAACTATATTTCCTTAATAAGGTGAAACAAAAATAATTTATCCTTGTAACTATATAGGTCTTCTAAAAATTAACATTATTTTTACCTTTATTTCATCCTTGTAGTTCATTTGTCCCTCTCTTATTGTGAAATGCACAACATTCTCATGTTGTTGTGAATACATGATATCTTAGACATGGACAATCTACAATATATAACTTGGGAAACCTTACTTTATGACTTCGACAAGGTAATACTTTTAACCAAATTTATTGACCTAACTTTGTCAATAATATATTTATATATTAATAACAACATATCATTTATTTTCCAATGGATGCAATATAATGTTTCAATTTTTTAAACTCTCTCCTTGATAACCGTATTCTTCAATCTAGCCATTCTAGTTGTGTCATGTAACATGGATGGAATATTTAAGGAATCTTAATTAGTTATCATTTTTTCTAGAAGATAGTAAATTTTAATGACATGTCCTATTAAATATTAAGAATCAAAAACTCGTTAGACTTAAATATTTATCCAAAAGGTCATACTGAGAGAAAAAACCATCTCAGTGTGATGTGTAGAAATACTCTCTAGCATTTGTAATCCTTAAAAGTAAAGAGTTTAGATAAGTATGAAGGTCCTAAGAATTAAAAGTGTATAATGAATTTCAAATTATGTAGTATATAAATATTAGAAAATATTTTTATTTCTAAATAAATATTATCCCGAACATCTCCTGAAAACAACACAATTTATTTGTATTTATACTTAATAGTGTTTCGTTGCTCTCCCTCAACCATGAACATGTTTAATGAATTCCCACGATTGTGCACCTACAGTAGCTTATGGATGGAGCTCAAAGGACAAAACTCCAATTTAGTTCACCTTCTTTCAAATACAAATTTGGTTTGCATTATGCCCATTAAATTATAAGATTATAGAGATATATCCCTCTCCTTCATTGTATCATCTTCGTAAGGTGAGGCAAGAGTGTCACCTCTTCTATCCCATCATGTATTCTCCCCGTGAGGCTGCCACCATGTCCAATTGTAGTAATACTATGTCGGGACACGTCATGAGGGTAAGCTAAAATCACATCTCATATTGTTTTCTTGGTTTTTTTGTCGCTGAGGTGTTGTCATACAAAATAAACGAATATTTTCTAACATGTAAAATAAATGAATATTGGCTGCTTGTATTTTTTATATGCATAATATTTATGACCTCTTTAAATATGCAAGGCGTTAACAGTATCAAATTCAGTTGGTCACGGATTGCTTACCTGCACGGCTTGCTCCCATAGGTGCGCCCTGGGTACGTGGAATGCATCCCGTCACTTTCCCCTATTTTCTTTTGATCATATTCTATTAATTGACAAAATAAAATCCAAAATATGGGAATACGGAGTATATGAAACTCTCAGTGATACTCGGCTCCTTGCCGTGCAAAGGGGAGTCCTAGAACTCATCATGGTGGTGCCCAGAGCTATAAGTTTATAGAGAGATATCGATACCCTTAATTATATCATCTTCATAAGGTGAGGTGAGAGTGTCACTTGTACTTCTCCATCATGTAATTTTCCCGTGAGGCTCCTACAATATCCAATTGTACTAATACTATGATGTGACACGTCATGCAAAGCTAAAATCACATCTAGTATTGATTTTTTTGGATATATTTTTCCATCGACATAATAAATGAATATTTTTCTAACATGCAAAAAAATGAATATTGGTATTTTGTATTTAAATATGCAAGACGTTGACAATATCGAATTCCCATGGCTCGTGAGTGGGAGTGCCCGACGGTGTGCTCCCATCGGTGTGTCATGTGCACGTGGAGTGCCTATTTTCTTCCGATCGTCTGCTATTAATTGCTAAAATAAAATCCAAAGTATGGGAAAGACAGAGTATAAACTCTTAGTGATACTAAGCTCCTTGACACCCGGAATCTGAACCACAAATTAAAGATTAGATGATGAAAAAAAAAATCCGGAGATATTTGGTTCAAGTATGTATATCTGAACTGATTAGATGATTAAAAAAATAGGACACGGGTAGAGTCCAACCGATGTACGTGTGAATTCTCGCGTACTTACGAACGTCTGTTTCTTCATGGACCCACCAAGACTTCTTACACGTGATAGGTTGTACATAATTGTAGATCACGTAACCTATTTCGGCTTTAAATCTTAACCGTTATGATTAAGATGGACGAATCAGATAATTTAGTATATGTGGATCAACGTGGTGCCTCGAAAAACACCCTTATATTGCTTTTAGTATATAATAGATTGGCACTATTCTCTTTTACCCCTTATACAGACAAAGCATGGGATGCAAATTAGTTTGGCTTACTGTTCAGATCCCCATTAGTTTTCATCCTTCTTGATTTGGTTGCACATTCTTTTTGGGTTTCGTTTTGGTGCAGAGTGCTTCCATATCGTGTCCCTCTGTATGGTTTGCTATGGGGTGAGCCCTTTCAGAAACCAATACCTTGCATCTGATATACTCCCTCCGTTTGGAAATATAAGCTGTTTTAGGTTTGTGAAGGAGATGTATCTAGACACATTTTAGTGTCTAGATTCTAGACACTAAAATGTGTCTAGATACATCTCCTTCACAAACCTAAAACATCTTATATTTCTAAACGGAGGGAGTAGTCAGCATTGTGTTACTGTTTATGCCTATATAGTTTCTAGTCCCTGCTGCAATGATTTAATAAGTATCCACATGATGGTAAAGAAAGGAGTATCAACATGCAGTATCCAACAGGATACCCGTGATTTGGCAAAAGCTGAATACGAAATAACAGTTCAGAGAAATTAACGAGCGGCCGCATGTCTTAGCAAAAGCTGAATCTAAGTGACCAAACCAAAGGAAATAGAAGTTTGGAAGGAGGAAACATCACAGCAACCACCCAAGAAAACGTATATCTCAATTTTCCTGCCTACCTTGAAGCTGATGTAGCTGGAGGATGTCGGTACATGTTTTATTTTAGTGCCTCACCAACAAACTTGCTGAATTTTCTTATTTTCCTTGGTGGAGTATGCTTGTCCGTGAACTGGTAAATTATGCTTGGTTTTTCTGCCTGAATGCCTAAGATGCACTGGAATTTTTAGGACAATGGATGCTGAAGATATTTTGTAGTGCCTCACTTCAAAATATATACTTCAAAAGATATTCTGAATGGTTTTTAGTATAATATATGATTTTTTAGGATATAAACTGCCGTGAGTGGCCAGTTCCAAATTGAAACCGAGATTTTTACCTGCTCATAAGCTGCACGTACTAACTGACATCTTCATCTCCGTTTGAGAAGTAAGGATGAATTTTTTCGAACTTCGAATTACTTGAGGTGGGTGCTATGTACTGATGAGCCAAGCATTCTACCGTAGTCATCCAAGTTTTTTTTGCATTGTTCCTTTCTTGAAATTTCTGAATCCCTGTATTCCAGGCTTCCAGCAGAGCCGTGACCATGAGACCTCACCGGAGAAGTTCTGGGCATTGTCAATGGTTTTGTCCTGACAGGGGAGGAGTGAATTGTGGCGATGGAGTTTTTGTCACCAAAATTTGCTACAACTCTGGCAAACAGAACCTACAAGTACAAGTGCACCACCGGTAATACACCAGAAAGTGGTCGAAATTGTTGCTTTTCTTATAATGTCTGCTCCATGCATTGCTCTTCTTATCTCCTTGCTTTACTATTTTAGAATCTACAATGTGTACAGTTCAAAGCATGCAACCATAAAAGTCCATATATTTGAATGCCGTCAGTTTAATATTCCATGATAAATGCGATTGCTGTTCCACTTATTAAATTATAAAGGAGGTATAGCCGTATAGCTGCACAAAATTCTAAGATCCATATGACCTGACGACCCAAATTCAGAGATATAGAACCTACACACACATCAACCAGTCATCTGTTCTTCTCTGTTTACCTCGTACCCAGAAATTTCAGAGTTCGATGCGCATCGTTGAGCTAGTCGTGGTGGATCTTGAAGAACTCGAGCACACCCTCCCTGCTGGCGTCGGCAGCGTCGTACGCCTCCATGAATTCGCTGAACATGAACTCCCTGTACTTGGCCGGATTGGCCTCCTCGTCCACTAGCTCCGGCGCCGGTCTGATGAGGCACCCGTCCGTGGGGTGCACGTGTGTGGCCACCGACATCCTAGCTGCGACAGAGTTGGTGACGGCGCGGTGCTCGACGCTGGCCAGCACCCCATTGGTGACGATCTCCATCTGGTGGCCGAAGTTGATGACGAAGGCACCGGGGACGGGGCGGACAAGGAGCCACCGCCCGCCATGCCTGGCCTGGAGGCCTGCGACGTCGGCCTGGGAGAGCACCGTGAGGAGGTGGCGGTCGCAATGCGCGAGCAGGCCCATGGTGACGGTCGGGTCCGGGCACGGCGGGTAGTAGTTGAGGCTCATGTGCGTGTCGCCGCCGCTAAGGTCCCCCGCGAAGAAGCCCGCGCCGAGGCCGAGCCCCTCGGCGATGAGCGCGAGCAGCGTCTGCGCCAGCCCGTGCACCGCCTCGCAGTACTCGACGAGGCGCGGCACGAAGCTCGCCGGCCTGGAGGGCCAGCAACGCACGTTGTCGTCGGAGGGCGGGTAGCAGCGGAACTTGACGTAGTCGCGCCAGTAGCGTGTCTCGCCGCGGTCGTAGGAGGTGCTGGTGGCGAGCCGGAAGCGCTTGCTCATGTCGTAGGAGCAGTAGGGCAGCTTCTCCTCCGCCGGCAGCGCGAAGAACCCCGCCGCCGCGTCCCGGAACGCCTGCACCGCCTCGTCCGCCACGCCGTGGTTCACCACCTGCAAGAAGCCGAACTCCTTGCCTGCGGCGATGATCTCCGCGGCCACCTGGATGCGGTGGCGGTCGTTCGAGAGGACGCCGCCGTGGAGGTCGATGATCGGCAGGGCAACGTCGGAGGAGGCGGTGTTGTTGTCGAGCTGCATGGCGGCGCGCTTCTCTGGCGGGAAGACGTACCTGTCCGGCACGGTAGTGTGTGCCGGGGCGTTGCAGAGCAGCTCCATTTCTGACCACCAATATAATGGAGCTCTGCTTAGATGGACCAGTGGAGTGGATGAGGAGGGAGGCAAGCTAGTATAGACCAGTTGTCGGTGTGTGTGCTATGGCTACGAGACAGCGGGGGTACATGCTGGCGGTGCAGAGCCGCAGATTCCTGTGAGGGAAGGGAATCTCGATCGGATCAGCTCTGGCTGGCACTGCCATCGCTCTTGTTAAATTAATGCTCTCCTTGGAGCTGGACTGCTATTGGAGTTAACTGACCGATGATCTAGCCTCAGTTTTTGTTGTTTTTGCTGTAATTTATCTTGCTACTATCTATCTATCCATTCGAATGGCAGTGAGAGCTGAAGAAAGGCTAAGCTTCCAGTTAGAGATTTTTATGAACTTTCAACAATACACGGTAGGATCTTTCAACAATATAAGTAGTATGATATATTTCCAAATGACAGAAGGGTTTTTGCAGGTGTGTATGCAAAGGTTCGTGCTGGAGGCTGCAGATTCGTTGTATTGGAGAAGTCATGGAATCTTTTACTACTCCCTCCGGCCCATATTAATTGGCTCAAATTTGTCTAGATTTAAATGAATCTAGACACTATTTAGTATATATGTTAATTCAAATTTCGACAAATCAAAGTCAATTAATATGGATCGGAGGGAGTATTTGAAAGCCTTTCGATATCTAGTTGGACGTTTTTTTCTTCTAAAAAAAAGCAGCTTTTCGAGAGAGACGTATCACATACAAATCCAAATCTCCGTGTGTTTGTTGATTTAAATTTGAGTGTTTTTCTCGCAGTCGATCGGGGGCTCATCATAAGATGTGGGGGCGGCCCCGGCCACCTACACAATATGGCAAGAAACAGGACCAGGTGCATGCGTTCCTGCCTGCACCCAGCCTTCCAGCTAGCTCTGATAGGCGCCCTTCGATTACTGGTGCTAATATAAAAATCTGAATTTCATCTCAAAATATCGCTTATTTTTGTGTCACTATGTTTCACAGAGTCTAACAGAGCTCATGTCGTCACCGCCGTGGACGCCGACCCTTAAAGCTCACCGCCTTCTGGACCTCCGTCCGTGATGAACAGAGTACCAGCATCGCATCAGTTAACAGTGGTCAGTCAGACTCAGATGCATTGGATGGTACTACTCCCTCTGTTTTTTATTACTTCGCGTTCTAGGATTTTATTAAGTCAAACTTTTTCAACTTTGACCAAGAATATAGGAAAATGTATAAACATTTATTATTCCAAATTCATATATTATGAAAATATAACTTATAAAGATTTCAATACTATAAGTTTTATATCATAGATACTTTTATTTTTTGCTAAATATTTGGTCAAACTTTAAAAAGTTTGACTTTGACTAAACTAAGAATGCGATCTAATTGTGAACGGAGGGAGTAATAAGATTAATTCCAGGCGGCACGTCGATCATTGCAAATGTGTAAACATTACTTTCATGCCAAGTTGATCATTTTTGGTTCTCTTCAAAAGAACATCCTGTCCTCCTTAAGCTCTTTGAACTATCGCAAATACTCAATACAAGGAGCCTAACGCAAAACAGAAAAACCAGGCTTTGACCATACATCTATAAGACGGACCGGGCCGGGCCATACTACTGGCCTAACAGTTTTTGAATAGCAGAGCTCGTTTGTCTCATTGGCCCATCATTGACGGCCCGAAACTGATTTGATCAAGACGGGCAGATTTTCCTAGCGTAGTGCTGGGCTGGGCCACCAACATAAAATTTACTCCAACAAAAAGTATTACATTTCGCCGGGGAGAGATCGCTCTGTAGACCTGTAGTCCGCTTCGTCGTGTAGAGGCTAGAGCTCCAGCACGACGACTGCAAATTCGTCAACAAAAGAATAAGAAAATCAGCACAAGGTCGATCAAACATAGTCACAGATCAAATCTTTGGAGATGCTAGCTATGTGGTTAGCTAGATAAGCTTACAGTCTGAATCCGTGGTGATCCACTGAGAGCATGGTGGTGCTGCATGCGTCGTCGTTCTGCTGCTGGCCACCTTCGTCGCCGGGCACCGCGCCGGAGAGCACGACGGAGGCGTCGTCCCGGATGCTTAAGCTGTTCCTGCTGCTGCTGGACGCCGACGATGCCGCCGAGCTCATGCCGTCGCCGCCGTGGACGACGACCGGACGCTGTTGGCTCTTAAAGCTCACCGCCCTATGGGGTGTATGTACGTACGTGATGAACAGAGTGTCAGTATCAGATCAGTTAACAGCGGTCAGTCAGATGCATGGGATGGTACTAAGATTAATTCCAGGCACGTCGATCAGTGCAGCAAATGCGTAACCATTATTACCTTCCATTTCTTAGAGTTGGCCACCGTTGGCGTTGACGAGCGCAGCTTGGACTGAGGTGCCGCGGACTGCGCTACGGCTCGCCGGAGCAGCTCCATCATCCTGGACACGATCGCGTTCCTCCGCTTGGAGATGGTCGTGGTAGTCTCCATACCCACGCCGCCCTCCGCCGTCGTCTCAGACTCGGATTCCGATCCCTCGTCGATGATTGGCAGGACTCTGCACGACGACTGACGATCCATACCACCGCCGCTGTGCCCCATGTCGGCGACGAGCTAGTATCGCTCCAAGACTAAAAGCACGCCTTGACGGCCGGATCAGGAGGATCTAGACATATCTTGCTAAGCAGGAATCGATCAGCGCTAATACCACACGCATAGTTTACAGTCGACAGACCACAGACGCATCAATGCACGTTCGGCAGGTTGGCCTAGCTAGTCCGTGACTCGGTACGAATCTTAAGCTGGCCGCACTACCGAAAAATTGGGCGCTTGCCGTGCGACCCCACAACATAACGCACGGCAAAGAAGCACTGCACAGCGGCACACTAGACGATACACGGCATCCGACAACCTCACGGCAAACCTTAGCGTAGACACACGGTAAAGAATAAATTCACGGCAAAGCCCAAAAATAACCCATGGCAAAGAAATCACACGGCACATTGCCTTTGTTGGGCCCACCATACAACGCAGTTCACGGCCCGGGGTGACGGCAGGGCTTTGCCGTGTGTCTCACCGTCAGACACAGCAAAGTTTTGAATTGCAAATTCCTATTTCTGCGTGAAATATTCACCGCTATTTATTTTGTTCAACGCACGAAACATTCGCGCCATTTATTTTATTTAAAGCGCGAAATATTTCCGCGAGTTTTGTTCAATGAGCGAGGGTCTTTGCCGTGTACTCTACACGATAAAGGTGTCTTTGCCGTGTACCGTACACGACAAAGGTGTCTTTGCCATGCACCTTCCACGGCAACAGAGCCTTTGCCGTGCACCTCCCACGGCAAAGACCTGTTTATTGCCATTTCCATCCCTTCTTTGCCTTTGTTTTCTTTTAGCGCATATTTTATCTCAAATATAACCCATATTGCATCTATGGACACTTTAATTATATGGTTTGGTCGGATTTCGGAGCTCCAGCGGCTGTCTCCCATCGAAACCCTAGTTCTTCGGGGCAACCGGGGATCTACCCCTAGCTCTCTCTTCGTACGAGGGTCTTTGCCGGCTTTATCTTTGCCGTGCCGGTCTTTGCCGTGCAATTTCTCACGGCAAAGCCTTTGCCGTGCCTTTTTAGACCTTTGCCGTGCATTATATGTTACACGACAAAGAATAAATTTCCTGTAGTGTGGCTGGCGCGTGTATATCTATCTACTCCGTATTCACTCACTGGAGAGATCCAAGGGGATCATCGATCGACCGATTGACTGCTCAGGAACCGAACACGTCGATCAGGCTTCTATTGGCCGGTTCTGCTAGGTTATGTGTCTACATAGATCTGCTCTTGTCTGCTTGGGCTGGTGAATGAAATTCAATCAATCACTAGAGGGGTGCATGTGTCCTATTGATGCACCACATAAAGGGTCGTACTATGTGTCCCCTGGGATATTTCCTCCGGATCCCCGCCTCCCCTGCTGACACGTGTCCCTTCAAAAAGTCTCAAATTCCGCTTTTTAATAAATATATCCGTTTTTGCTACAAATAGTCTCAATTTTGCTACATGTAGCAGAAAACGGTTCGGTCCAGAAAAGAACAAATAGACTAGATCTCACTGGAGAGTTCGTCGGAGACCTCGCCGACAACCTTGTAGCAAAAAAATGCCCTAATGTAGCAAAACCGACATCGCCGGAGAAAACCTCGCCGGAGACCTCGTAGCAAAAAATTTACGCTACTTTAGCAAAACCACAAAACAGTGGTAGCAAAAAAAAAATACTAATGTAGCAAGCATGACTTCGTCGGAGTCATTCGTCACGAAACATTGTAGCAAAATATTTGCACTATTATAGCAGACACATAAAACTGTGGTAGCAAACAAAAATCTACAAAAAAAGCCGTCGTCGCTAGAGAAGATGTCGTTGCAGCGATGCTTGTAGAAGTGGCATCCGCCTCTTGTAGCAACATCCATCGCCGCATGTAGCAACCACCGCCGCGGAGGATGGCTGGCGTGAGGCGTTCCAGAGCTCGCTGGCCACGGGCCAGAGGTGACAGCGGCGCGCCATGGAGACCTGCAAGCGACGGGGAGGTGAGGCGACGCGTTGGAGAGGAGCAACACAGGGGGCTGCAGCGGCGGAGGCGACATGGCGAAGAGGAGCAGCGGCGCGAGAGAGACGAGCAGCATTTTTGTTCTCTTGGGAAAGAATGTATGATATTCTCCTAAAGCTCTTTGAGCTGCCAAATTTCAAATGCAAAAGTGTCTAACTCAATACATAGGACCAGGCTTTATACAACACACATACGGAGTACTCCATAGTCCAGGCCCAGTAGTTCGGACAGCTGAGCTCGTTTGATCTTTGCGGCTCGTTAGCGTCAGCCCAGGAACCTGTTTGATCAAGACGGGCTGATTTTGTTAGGTACGGACGGCCCGGCCAGGCTTCCGTCGTGTAGCTAGAGCTCCAGCACCACGACTGCAAATTTGTCGACGATAATCAGCCAAGATCGACCGGTCGCAGAGCCGCAGGTTAAAAAATTCAAGATGCAGTGGCCAGCTAGCTAAGCTTACACTCATGGTAATCCAGTGAGCATGGTGGTAATGCATCGTCATTCCGCTGCTTGCCACTTTCGTCGCCGGGCAGGGCGGGGAGCGCGACGGCGACATGAACACGGAGGCGTCCCGGCTGCTGAAGCTGTTCCTGCTTCTGGACATGGACGACACCTCCGACGAGCTCGTGCCGTCGGTCGTCGGGCGCCGCCGGCTCTGGCCCCTGCTCCGGAAGCTCACCGCCCTCTGTAACAAGTAGTTAATCAGAAATCCAGGATTAATAGTATCAGAAACCAAAATGTCGGTCGGTTGATGGATCGGTTGTTACCTTCCATTTCCGGGCGGTGGCCACCACGGTGGACGCTCTGATCAGCTTGGACTGATGACGAGGCGTCGCTGACGATGACTGCGCGACAGCTCGCCTGAGCAGCTCCCTCATCCTGGCCACGATCGCCTTCCTCCGCTCCCCGATCGTCGTCCCAGTCCCAGCTGCTGCCGTCGATCGGCGCCTTCTCCGTCATCACTGTTAGAGAGTTGGAGTTCTAGTAGACTAGGACATAGTATCGTGTTGTATTCAAACACGAGGTCGAGTCCTTGTCAAGTACTTCTTGTAACAACCACCTGCCCAATATATAAACACCCTCGTGGTACTTGGGAGATTATCCGAGTAGATTCTCTTTAGTTTTACATGGTATCAGGCCGGCTCTTTCGCCGACAAAACTGATCGCCAACATCGGAGTTCATCCCCTCCGTCGCCGCCACCCGTCGTTGCTCCTCGCCGCCTATAATGTCGACCTCAACTTCGTCTTCCCCAGCGGTGATCAACCTCGGCAACCCCCCGTCTGACAAACTCACACGGGCCAATTATCCGGGATGGCGTGCTCAAGTCCTTCCGCCGATCCGCGGCGCCCGCCTCGTCGGCCTTCTCAACGGCACCGACGCAGCTCCACCTGAACTGCTGGTTATCACACCAGCGGACAAAGCTGCCAACAAACCGGCGGAAACAGCACCAAACCCTGCTTATGATCTATGGATCTCGC
Organism: Avena insularis; assembly: GCA_023614405.1. Taxonomy (NCBI): domain Eukaryota; kingdom Viridiplantae; phylum Streptophyta; class Magnoliopsida; order Poales; family Poaceae; genus Avena; species Avena insularis. The sequence continues at coordinate 51,138,373 of CM042695.1, forward strand.
GGGATCAAATTGTGCTTGGCTATCTCCTCCAATCTCTGTCTTCTGAGGTGCTCCCTCACGTGCAACGACTAGAGACCGCTGCCGCAGTATGGCGCGCAATCGAGGAGATGTTTGCCTCCCAGAGTGAAGCCAAGGTCACGAACCTGCGGATAGCTCTGGCCAATACAAAGAGAATCAATATGACCACTTCTCAGTTCCTTACCAAGATGCAAGGCATCGTCGACGAACTCGCCTCCGCCGGCTCTCCTATTTCTGATCGCGAACATGTCTCGTTCATCCTCGCCGGCCTCGGGTCGCGTTATGATGCCCTTGTTGCTGCTCTCGGCGTGATCACTACTCCGATCTCTGTCAGCGCTCTCTACGCGCAACTCCATGCATATGATCAGCGACAGGAGATGTTACGAGGCACCGACAGTGTCGACTTCGAGACATCTGCAAATCTGGCCTCGCGTCAGCAGCGCGGGTCGTACTTCAACAAGCCGCGTGGAGATCGCTCTGATTCCCGCAATGACCGTCGTGATGATCGCCGGGATGACTCTCGCGACAACCGCCAGCCTCGTCCAGGGCGCGGTGGTGGTGGTCGAGCTCCTTCAGGAGGGGGGCGCGGACGCGGACGTGGTCGCCGTCGGACTACCCCCTGGGTCGACGTCACCTGCCAGATCTGCGATCGTGAGGGACACTCTGCCAAAGACTGCTGGTACCGCTCCCAAGATGATGACGGTGATGAGAAGGGGGCGAACAGTGCCTCCTATAGCGTGGACACCAATTGGTATCCCGACAGCGGAGCTACTCATCACATCACCAGCGAACTCAATAATTTGACCGTCCGTGATTCTTACAAAGGCTACGACAAGGTCAACACCGCCAGCGGGCAAGGTATGAAAATTTCTCATGTTGGTCATGCAATTGTTCGTCACCCTGTTCAAAATTTCGAACTTACCAATGTCTTGCATGTTCCCGATGCTTCCAAAAACTTGCTTTCCGTTCATCGTTTCACATACGATAATAACGTGTTCATAGAATTTCATCCTTTCTTCTTTTTGATCAAGGATCAGGTCACACGGAAAACAATCCATAGAGGAAGATGTGTTGAGGGGCTTTATCCACTTATTCCGTCGTTGCAATCTTCCTCACATCAGAAGCAAGTCTTTGTCGCCACCAAGCCCTCTCAAGAAAAGTGGCATAGTCGTTTAGGTCATCCAAATTCTACTATTGTTAGCCAAATTATTAGTAAAAATAAACTTCCTTTTATTAGAACTACTAGCATGGAGTCCGTGTGTGATTCCTGTCAACAAGCTAAGAGTCATCAACTTCCCTATCCTGTGTCCACCAGTGTATCCACTGCTCCCCTTCAATTAGTTTTCTCTGATGTTTGGGGTCCTGCTCCCACCTCTGTTGGGCGCCATGACTACTATGTAAGTTTTGTTGATGATTATAGCAAGTTTACATGGATCTATCTGCTCAAGAAAAAATCTGATGCTTTTTTGGCCTTTGTTAATTTCCAAAAACTTGTTGAAAGAAAACTCAACACTAAAATTCTTACCGTTCAATCTGATTGGGGCGGTGAATATGTTAAATTAAATTCACTTTTTCAACAACAAGGGATTTCCCATCATGTCTCTTGTCCTCATGCTCATCAACAAAACGGTTCCGCGATAAGCACCGCCATATTGTCGAAGTTGGGTTAGCTCTTTTAGCTCATGCCCACATGCCATTAAAATTTTGGGACGAAGCTTTTCTGACCGCCACATATCTCATCAATATGCTTCCTAGTAAAACTATCAACAATGATACTCCTGTTCATCGTCTTCTAGGTACTAAACCAAATTATAATTCCTTGTGCATTTTCGGCTGTGCATGTTGGCCTAATCTTCGTCCTTATAACAAAAGAAAACTTGCGTTTCGATCCAAACAATGTGTCTTCTTGGGTTACAGTCCACGCCACAAAGGAGTCAAGTGTCTAGAAGTTTCTTCTGGACGTGTCTATATATCTCGAGATGTTGTATTTGATGAAGCCGTTTTTCCGTTCCAAACGCTTCATCCTAATGCTGGTGCTCTTCTCAAACAACAGATTCTTCTTCTTGATTCTTCCCTTCGAAATCATGAACAAGGGGACACAATTGTTGATCTTCACATGGAAAATTCTCATGCTGCTAACCCTACTGCTAGCTCCTTTCATGATGTGCAGGTTTTATCTCGACACGATGCTGAAAATTCCAGTGAAAACAGTGCCTCAATTGAACAATCAGACAATTCTGCATATTCTGGGCAAAACGACAGTGACACGGAACACGGAGACGATTCGCTGCCGCAATCCTCCTCGGGATCCTCCTCCCGATCTGCCTCGGATCACGCATCGGGCAGTCCTGCGGTGTCCGGCTCCCGCGCATCGACCCCGCCCAATCCCACACGGACACCTGGCCCGCGGTCCCCGCGCCCTGGACGCTCTCCCCGCCCGTCCGGATCTTCTGCGCCTGGTTCCTCCACCCCGGCGTCGTCGGATACACACTCCGGATCTTCTGTGCCGATCGGGTCCGCGACAGCGACTGCTGATTCCTCTGCTGGGCCCGGCGAGTCTGACGGTTCTGGATCTTCTGTGCCTATTTCTCCTGTACACACTTCTGTGGCACCCCCGACCTGTCACTCGCGCGTCGAAGGGCGTACATCAGCCCAAGCGATATACAGATGGCACCGTCCGCTGGTGTCTTTCTACCACCTCGAGTGAACCTGCAAGCTTAGAAGATGCTCTTAATGCTCCTCACTGGAAGGCTGCTATGGATGAGGAGTATGATGCCCTCATGAAAAATAAAACCTGGAGACTGGTTTCCCCCTCGGCAGGTAAAAATATTATTGACTGCCGTTGGATCTACAAAATTAAGCACAAGTCAGATGGTTCTATTGATAGATATAAAGCTCGCCTTGTTGCCAAACGATTTAAGCAACGCTACGGGATTGATTATGACGATACTTTCAGTCCCGTGGTTAAAATAGCCACAGTACGTCTTGTCTTGTCAATTGCTGTCTCAAGGGGATGGAGTTTGCGACAGTTAGATGTCAAGAACGCGTTTCTTCATGGTGTTCTGAAAGAGGAGGTCTATATGACACAACCACCTGGTTATGCAGACAAGCAGAGAATGAACTATGTCTGCAAACTTGATAAAGCGCTTTATGGCTTGAAACAAGCACCTCGTGCATGGTACTCCAGGTTGAGTTCAAAATTGGCTGCTCTTGGTTTCTTTGCCTCAAAATCTGACACATCATTATTCATCTATCGCAAGTCCCATGTTACTATCTTCATGCTTATCTATGTGGATGATATTATTGTTGTCAGTTCTTCTACAGAGGCCACCAATGCTTTGCTACGTGATTTGAGCACGGATTTTGCCTTGAAGGACCTTGGCGATCTCCATTATTTCTTGGGAATTGAAGTACATAAAGTTTCTGATGGACTCGCTCTCAATCAAGCTAAATATGCCCAGGACATCCTTAAACGGGTTGGCATGGTTGATTGTTCTGGTACACCTACACCGTTGTCTTCTTCTGAAAAGATAACGGCAAGGGAGGGAGACTTGTTGGGTCCAGAAGATAGTACTAAATACAGAAGCATGGTAGGCGCACTGCAATACTTAACTCTGACTAGACCAGATATTTCTTTTGCTGTCAACAAAGTGTGTCAGTACTTGCATGCTCCTACAACTCAACATTGGACTGCTGCAAAGCGGATATTGAGGTATGTGAAGCATACGTTTAAGTGTTGGTATAACATTCATGAGATCCAGCTCTACATTAGTCAGTGCCTTTTCAGACGCCGATTGGGCTGACTGTGTAGATGATCGCAGGTCTACTGGTGGATTTGCTGTTTTCTTTGGACCAAATCTAATCTCTTGGAGTGCTAAGAAACAAGCAACAATGTCACGATCCAGTACAGAAGCAGGATATAAATCAGTAGCTAATGCCACAGCTGAGGTGATATGGGTACAGTCTCTGCTTGAAGAACTTGGGGTCAGAATAACTCAAGTGCCAGTTCTCTGGTGTGACAATTTGGGAGCAATATATTTGTCTGCTAATCCAGTGTTTCATGCAAGGACCAAACACATTGAGATAGACTTTCACTTTGTCAGAGAACGAGTGTTAAACAAACAACTGGAGATCCGCTTCATTCCTTCAAAGGATCAAGTTGCTGATGGGTTTACAAAGTCATTACCTGTAAGAAGTTTTGAAGAATTTAAACATAATCTCAACTTGTCTAAGTTGTGATTAAGGGAGGGTGTTAGAGAGTTGGAGTTCTAGTAGACTAGGACATAGTATCGTGTTGTATTCAAACACGAGGTCGAGTCCTTGTCAAGTACTTCTTGTAACAACCACCTGCCCAATATATAAACACCCTCGTGGTACTCGGGAGATTATCCGAGTAGACTCAAATCAATCTACCTGATCTTTAGTTTTACAATCACCTCCGGCTCTGATTCTGAATCGGATTCCGGGTCTGATGATTCCGACCCTTCGTCGATGATGAGCAGAATCTTGTTGCATCACCGCTCTGCCCCATCATTTCGATCGAGCTAACCAGCAATGGAAAACTGACAGAAGTTGGCCCGGCGATCAAGCACAGTGCATGTTCTGCTGCAGCAGGTTGGAATCTTGAGCTGGTGTGTGGGTATCGATTCATGCATCAGGCACACCGGAGAGCTGGCGATCGATTGATGGGTCAGGAACCGAACACGTCAGGCATTCGGTTCGTAGATCTGCTCTTGTCTTCTTGCTCTGGTGAATGAATTTGATCAATCGACATGGATGGATTCAATAGTACCAGTCACTGGACTGTCACGGGGCGACCGATGCATCGCTGTCTCCGGAAGATTCACGTGCTGCTAGCATGCACCATGGAGTATCTATCTTCCCATGGAACCAGCTGTGGGTGTGCTAGTTAGAATCTATATATGCTTGTTGAGCATGTGGTTTATGGATACTGACGGTGGCGGACCCAGAAACTTCTAGAAGCCTGGGCAACATGCCTATGGCACAGAAATTTTGGACAGATTTCAATAGAAATTCATGGAATATAAGGCGTCGCGCGGCCGGTAAGCCCGTGCGGGAAGGGAAGGTGGATCTGCCTACTGATACCGCAAGTTTTGCTCGGAACAACCTGTTATTTTCTCACGTCGATCTAGTATGTACGTCTGTCGTGCTTGTGTTGGATTATTAGGCATAATTTCCACGATTAATTCCAGAATATAAATCATGACAAAACCAGCTACTAGCTCATGTAACTCGAACATACTAGATGTACTAAACAACAGGATGATCGGAAACAAACAGCAGCCTAACATGTACTCGCAGAACATGATGAATAACCAAACAGGATCACGTAGCACGTACCGTTCGGTTGTCGTAGTAGAAACTTTGGGGAAGAGTGATCGCAGCAGGTGGCGACGAAGACGGCGGTATGCAGCACACCGCGACTTGGATGGAAGACGACCCGTGATGGAGAACTTCGCGATCGGCGCAGAGCGCTTCCCAAAAACCTTATTCGCCCTCTCCCGTACAGGATCACAAGGGCGAGTGGTTCCGGAGACCTGCTCTCCCGTCTGCCGGTGCACGCCGGCAAGCGGGATGGAGTAGACTACGGTGACGGCACAAGTAGAGAGGATGGCAAAACCCTAGATTGGTTTTCGGTGGTTGTTGTGGCGGTAGCGCAAGACTTTATGTAGAGCGGCTCAGAAACCCTAACGGAGGCGAACGTGGGCGAGTCCACGCACGCACGTTCGGTCGATATAGCCCACGAGATCCGGAGCTAACGCTTGACACGTCAATTTTCTGAGCAGCAAAATAAAGCTCGGCTCGGAGATTCCATAACCCGCAACCCGCAACCCGCAACCCGCAACTCTTGTGCCTGTAGCAAGGCCGTGACGTGACGAGACGAGGCGAAGGCGGCGTGCGGCGGCGTCGTCGGAGGAGGAGCGCGTGTGTCTCTCTTATTCCACTTACTTACAAAGTGGTACAACACTCCTCCTTATAAGGTGGTGCAACTCTCCTCCAACTTTCCATGTGGGACTAAACTTTAGCTCCCACTACACTCCCATGTGAGCTGCCACAAACATGGGCCCAAACACATATGGGCTGCCACAAATTTGGGCTTTGAGATTTAGGAAAAATCTGAAATACTCATGGGCCTAAATGGATTAGCCCCATTATTTCTAACAATCCCCCACCAGATCTCAAATGCCCATTTGAAGATTTGCCAATCCTTGCTACTTGTTTATATACCGGTGTTTCAGCGAGACCGTTAAGTTGAACTTCCGCCTAGAAACTTGAACTACCTATCAACAACTTGAACAATGGACGAACCTTGAATTGCAAGTTTGGTGCCAATAGATTTCGCTCAGAATCATAACTAGTACGTGGCTGTCGAGCCTACCCCGGGTTGGAGCATATGCGTCATACTCCTGGTCTCTTCATGAGTTTACTAGAGATCACCCAGATCTCATAGACCGCATGACGTTCTGATCGAGCTCATATAGGTGTGTTCTTTCAAGAATGTCCTGTAGGACGGCATCTTTGCTAATTAAAGCCAACAGAAACACATTAAGGCATGTTGCCAACCTGCCTTACGATTATGAGAGTCATGCATCTTCACATAGAGAGGGTTACAAAATACTCTTCTCAGTCAAACCACTAGCTTGTTCTTCCTAGGTCCAAATTCACGGGATCTCCGATCACATAGGTTGGGTTACCACTAAGGTGTGACATCCATGGGTCTCAGCCCCATCTCCCTCGATGCACTTTCTATCACATTTCGTGATAGTCCCTTTGTAAAGGGATCTGCCAGTTTTTTCTGTTTGAATATACGTAATAGCTTATTACTCGAGTTTCTCAATTTTCGTGATTTCAAACGCGTCTCTTCACGTGTCTTGATGACTTCGCGTTATCCTTAGAATTGTTCACTTTGACAATAACAGTTTGGTTGTCACAATTCAAAAGGATTGCCGGCACAGGTTTCTCAACCACAGGCAAGTCCATCAAGAGCTCACGAGCCATTCGACTCAACAAGGTACGTGTCTAAAGCAAGAAAGTTCTGCTTCCATAGTTGACCTCGTCAATATGGTTTGTCTCGAGACCTCCATGACCTTGCGCCACCTCCAAGGGTAAACACATACCCGCCGTGGCGTAGAGTTCATCAACGTCGAGATCCAATTCGAATCACTATATCCTTCAAGCACAGTAGGATTCCCTGAATAGTGAATCCCATAGCTCATTGTACCACATAGATAGCGCATGACCCTTTCAAGTGCATGCCAATGATCAATACCCGGGTTAGACATGAACCTACTCAACTTGCTCACAGCAAAAGAGATATCGGGTCTTGTAGCGCTCGCTAAGTACATGAGAGAACCAACAACTTGTGAATATTTCAGCTGATCTGTTGGTTCCTTCTTATTCTTTCGTAATGTCAAACTGGGATCATAAGGTGTTGGAGAAGTCTTGCCATCATTAAAGCCAAATCGGCTCAAGACCTTCTCAACATAATGAGATTGTGTTAAAGTAATCCCATTCTCGTTCTTAATAAGCTTGATGTTCAGAATGACATCAGCCTCTCCCAGATCTTTCATATCAAAACTCTTTGACAGGAAAGACTTGACCTCATTTATCACTTTCATGTTTGTACCAAAGATCAGAATGTCATCCACATACAAACATAATATAACGCTATCGCCCCCACCATGACGATAATAAACACACCTATCAGCCTCATTAATGACAAAGCCAGTAGAAAGTAGAGTTCTGTCAAACTTCTCATGCCATTGCTTAGGTGCTTGTTTCAGGCCATATAAAGATTTTAATAACTTACACACCTTTGTCTCTTCACCTTTTACCACAAACCCATCCGGCTGATCCATATAGATCTCCTCTTCCAACTCTCCATTAAGGAAAGCTGTCTTCACGTCCATTTGATGAACGAGAAGACCATAAGAGGCAGCCAGGGATAGTAGTACTCGAATGGTGGTCAGTCTAGCGACAGGTGAATAGGTGTCGAAGTAATCTTCGCCTTCTTTCTGTGTGTAGCCCTTAGCTACAAGACGCGCCTTGTACTTCTCAATAGTACCATCAGGCCTTAGTTTCTTCTTGAACACCCACTTACATCCCACAAGTTTACAACCATAGGTCGTTCTGATAATTCCCAAGTTCCATTAGAAAGAATCGAGTCCATCTCATTTTGGACAGCTTCTTTCCAATCATCTGCATCTAGAGATGCATATGCCTCAGTAATGGATCTAGGAGTATCATCCACAAGGTACACGATGAAGTCATTACCAAAGGATTTTGCAACCCTCTGTCTCTTACTCCTCGTGAGAGGTTCATCGTCATCCTTCTCAAGAAATTCCTCATGTGGTTGTTCAGAATTCTCAATAGATGCACTAGATTCAGGAAGTATTTCCGAAGAAATCCTACCAATGCTATGCATATCTTTCATAGGAAAAATATTCTCAAAGAATGTTGCATCACGAGATTCCATTATAGTATCAACATGCATATCAGGTACCTCAGATTTAACCACTAGAAATCTATAGCCTACACTCCGTGGAGCATATCCTAGAAAGATACAATCCACTGTCTTGGGTCCGAGCTTGCGTTTCTTGGGAATCGGTATGTTGACCTTCGCCAAACACCCCCAAGTGCGCAAATACGAAAGTGATGGTTTTCTCCCAACCCACTCCTCATAAGGGGTCTTTTCTTTATTCTTGTTAGGAACTCTATTCAGGACATGACATGAAGTCAACAAAGCCTCCCCCCACCATGCCTTTGATAAACCAGCAGTGGCTAACATGGAATTCACCAAGTCAGTCAGCGTGCGGTTTTTCCTCTCGGCAACCCCGTTTGATTGGGGCGAGTAGGGAGGCGTCCTCTCATGAATAATTCCGTGTTCCTGACAGAATTCATCAAATATTTTGGGAAAATACTCACCACCACGATCCGACCTAAGACGCTTGATCTTTCTCTCTAGTTGATTTTCAACTTCGGCCTTATAGATTTTAAAGTAGTCTAAAGCCTCATCTTTAGTTTGCAACAAGTAAACATAGCAAAATTTAGTAGCATCATCTATTAACGTCATGAAATATCTCTTTTCACCTTTTGTCAACACACCATTCATCTCGCATAGATCAGAATGTATGAGTTCTAGAGGTGCCAAGTTTCTCTCTTCGGCAGCCTTGTGAGGCTTTCGAGGTTGCTTTGATTGCACACAACTATGGCACTTAGAACCTTTGGCAATAGTGAAATTCGGAATTAAACTCATCTTTGGACATCCGAGATATCAAACCAAAATTAATGTGACATAAACGAGAATGCCAAATCTGGTATCATCATTAACACCACCACAAATATGATTCACGGATTTATTACAAAACTCGAAAGTGAAAATCGGAACAAGCCTCCGAACTCATAACCTTTACCAATAAATTGTCCATGTTTGAAACAACGACTTTATTAGACTCTAAGACAACCTTAAACCCATCTCGCAAAGAAGGGAGCCACTAACGAGATTCTTGTTCATAGTAGGGACATCTTTGACGTTCCTCACCGCACGATCTTTCCGGAAGTAAACTTCAGATCCACCGTGCCAACACCACGAGCGAAGCATGTGATCCATTCCCCATTAGGACGGATGAATCGGCGACACGATAAGAAGTGAACATAGAGATGTCGACACACATGAACATTAGCACCGTATCAAGCCACCAACACGGTGATTGAAATACTGAAAGAACGAAATAAACTACCATACCCATCAAGATTGCTAGCGGTCACGACGTTGATCTTGGCCTTTTTCCCTCTCATGCGGTCAAGCGTTACGGACAGTCCTTGGAAAATGGCGGGCTCTCCACAAGTGTAACAAGACAGTTCACTCTTGTCCCTGTTCTTCTTCTTCTTGAAGGTTGTAGTCTTTCTGGGCTTGTTAAAGGAGGGTTTGAAGTTCCCTTTGTTCTTGCCTACGGTTGCCTTTCGCACAAAGTTAGCGTAGCAAGACCCTCTCCTTTCTCAAGAGTGTCCTTAGCCCGAGCCTTCTCCTCAACATCAAGGGACGCTATCAGATTTTCAACTGATATCTCCTGTCTCTTGTGTTTGAGAGTTGTGGCAAAGTTCCTCCATGAAGGGGCAACTTAGCAATAATGCATCCCGCCACAAACTTGTCGGGTAAGGTACACTTAAGGAGTTCGAGCTCCTTGGCAATGCCTTCGTATCTCATGAGCTTGTTGAACCACAGGAAGGTCCTTAGTCATCTTAAAATCATGAAAGCTCTCCATGATATACAGTTCACTGCCAGCATCTGCAGCACCAAACTTGGCATCCAGTGCATCCCAGAGCTCCTTTCCGTCTTTTATGTGCATAAACACATCACACAGACGGTCAGCAAGAATGCTCAGAATACATCCCACAAAGACAGTATTAGCATCCTCGAACTTCTTCTGATCCTCGTCAGATATAGTTCCCTCAGGTTTGCCTTTACTGATGTGGAACACTTTCATCGTGGTCAGCCAAAGCTCAGCCTTGTACTGCCACCTCTTAAAGTGCACACCGGTAAACTTATCCGGCCTCAGTGCATCGGTAAAACCAGCCATTGTTAATTCAGGAAATTGCCTACAATAAGGTTTTTGGATTGTTGGATTATTAGGCATAATTTCCACGATTAATTCCAGAATATAAATCATGACAAAACCAGCTACTAGCTCATGTAACTCGAACATACTAGATGTACTAAACAACAGGATGATCGGAAACAAATAGCAGCCTAACATGTACTCGCAGAACATGATGAATAACCAAACAGGATCACGAAAGCACGCACTGTTCGGTTGTCGTAGTAGAAACTTTGGGGAAGAGTGCGGCAGGTGGCGGCGAAGACGGCGGTATGCAGCACCGCTGACTTGGATGGAAGGCGACCCGTGATGGAGAACTTCGAGCGATCGGCGAGCGCTTCCCAAAAACCTTATTCGCCCTCTCCCGTACAGGATCACAAGGGCGAGTGGTTCCGGAGACCTGCTCTCCCGTCCGCCGGTGCACGCCGGCAAGCGGGATGGAGTAGACTACGGTGACGGCACAAGTAGAGAGGATGGCAAAACCCTAGATTGGTTTTCGGTGGTTGTTGTGGCGGTAGCCGCGCAAGACTTTATATAGAGCGGCTCAGGAAACCCTAACGGAGGCGAACGTGGCCCACGTTCGGGTCTCGGCGAGATTCCCGCAACCCGCGGCGCGCGCGCGTCGTGTCGAGACGAGACGAGGCGAGCGTGCGTGCGTGCGAGCGGCGTCGTCGGAGGAGGAGCGCGCGTGTGTATCTCTCTTATTCCCACTTACTTACAAAGTGGTACAACACTCCTCCTTATAAGGTGGTGCAACTCTCCTCCAACTTTCCATGTGGGACTAAACTTTAGCTCCCACTACACTCCCATGTGAGCTGCCACAAACATAGGCCCAAACACATATGGGCTGCCACAAATTTGGGCTTTGAGATTTAGGGAAAATCTGAAATACTCATGGGCCTAAATGGATTAGCCCCATTATTTCTAACAGCTTGTACTTCCGATAGATAGACTTACGGGGCGTAACGCCCTTCTCTATCTGTAATACGTTGCCCCTCGCCTATAGCCCTCTTTCATGCTCTAGTTCTTCTTGTCTCGAGCACCGTGTCCCCCTTTCATGGCAGTCGAGTCTCATCCTTAGAGCGATCCACCACATGTCCGTGAGTCGTTCGCCCATTAAGACTAGTACAAGTGAACGTTATCCATGGAACGCTCGTAGTCCATTAAGACATTGCATGATCGTCCGATCACCAAACATGTTATAAAATTAGATTAGCTTATTAGTTGTCAATGCACATGGTCTACACGAGTTTCGCCTACATCTAAAGCCGCTAATAGATGAGGAGGAGTTTCCCACCACTTTGTCTTGTCCTCACACCCCCAAGATGGCTGGTTACGGTTTGCTTAAGGAAGACCCTAGCCCATTGGGCCGTATTTCTCCAACATGTATATTTAATCCTTGAGATGATTTTGGCCCAAAGAGGGAAAAGCTCATGTTTAGTAATTGAGGCCCATTATCTAAAGAAAAAGGAATGGGCCAGCACATAACAAAATGATCTAATGAGGAAATGTTTTACATCGATGTGTAACCGAAACTAACGAGGTCTACAAAAATCCACATTACCTTGACTATTTTTTTAATTTATTCCGGATGATGAAGCGTTCTGATGGAGGAAGGTTTCAAGGGAAATACGAGATCCTAAGAGGATCAGGTGTTCAATGTGCAAGGGAACTAAACCGAACAAAATCAACACTTCAGATGGGCAGTGTATGATAATCCTTATATCGACCGATGGCCGATCTCTATCCATGGTGGTCATTATCAGATCATCTTATTTTTCCATCTCCCCCTTTCATGCCTGGTCCAAAAGGGTATCTGTTAGTTATTGTTTTGAGCTACCCACTAAGCTATCTGAATCATTCATAATAATGCATACACATGATCATGCCCTTACCCCAGCTGTGATAACAGGGCCGGCAACCTGTGATAAGTCCAGAGGGCCAGGCAGCTGCAAAATTGTCAACTCCGGAAACAAGCCGCAAGCTAGCTCTGGCTGGCTAGCTAGCTAGAAGCTGCAACTGCAGCAGCAGCTGCAGCTGCTTAGTCGTATGCTAATTATGTAACCTTATCAATTATAGGCATGCGTCGTCCCCTATTCCTTTGTTCCCGGAACCCCGCAAATCAAAGAAGCCCTGCTGCTACTGATCAGTTTGTTATTGTTTTGAGCTATCTGAATCGGTCATAATGCATACGTTATCATAACATGGCCGGCAGCCTGTGATAAGTCCAGAGAGCCACATTGCAAAATTTTCAACTCAGCAGACTAAAACAGGCTATCTCTAGCTCTAGCTCTATTAGCTAGCTAGAAAGCTGCTACCCCATATGTAGTTATATGCTGGTGATGTAACCAACTCAATTATAGGCATGTGTTTACTGGATTAATTAGCTCGATAGTTTTGACAGCTACTAGCTAGCAGAATTAGTCACGATCGAGCTAGCTAGTTGGCTCGATGTTAACACATACTACTGCTGGAGACGTTCCGACGGTTGAGGAGTAAAATTATAGCTCCTCCGTTGAATCACACAATAGTGACACCTGAATGTAAACTAAGACAACTGACATAGACAGGCATGTACGACTTTGCTGGATATTTACATGTGTGAATGGATGATAGATAGAAAGACATGTTTTTGTCTTTGCACCTGGATGTGCTGTTATGTTTGTTTTCGTTATCTGATGATAATGAAAATCGATCCCGGGATCGAGATAGCTCTTGGATCTCCGGGTTCATCAAGAGGTGCCGAATCATCGTCGACATGTCTCATTTTGATCTATATGTTTGGAAGCAACAGCAAGCTACCTACCTATGTAGTTCGCCGATTTTAGACGTGGATGTCAGGGTTGACAATTTCACAAACGTATGCATGACGCGTATGTTACCTAAGTATCTATGTATTTTGGACACATTCGATTCCATGAAATATCGTCTCACAAGAAGTGTGAGAGACCAATAATACATGGCACGGTTAATTATCGTGGCTGTTCAGTTGCTGCAAAAGATATAAAGCTCAAGTGTGAACCGTGCTTCTGATATTTTCTGATAGCTTTTGTAGCAAATGAAGAACCATGCATACGAGGTGTTCGTAAAGTCAGCTGCCACGTCATGCTCTCATAGGTTTGTCCGGCTTGAAGCATTTTCAAGGTAATTCCCTCTTGGCTGTGAAGGAAAAAAAATGGAGGATCCTCCTCTCACGACCCCCGTGACCCCGCGTCGCCTCCCCTCGCGAGGCGACCGGCGGCGGACCTTCTCCCCCCGCCCTCTACACAGCTCCCCCCTCCCGCGCGATCCTCTCCCATCCGCCGCTGCCGGGAGTTGCCCGCCCGGTGCCGTTAGAGCCTGTGGCGGCGGCCCTCTCCTCTCCCTGGCGTGGCTAGCTCAGCTTGGGCGAGCTACTCTAGCGGCGGTATACTTCGGCAAGCGGCGCTCCGACAGTGGACTGGATGGCTGCTGGGCGAGGGAGCTTCTACTTGGCGGCGGTGGTGCAGAGCCGGGCTTAGCTGGCGGCCCCAAACCCTAGATTTTGGCCCGATCTGGGTTAGGGCAGGCTTTGCTCGCGTTCAGGTCGCCACCATGGTTGTACCAGGGGAACTCCTCGGGACAGGGGGAGCAACGATGCCGCTGCGTCTGCTACATCGCGACGGTGGAAGCTTCACGGGCCCGCTTCGAGCCCGGCCAGGCCTTGTTGGCCTGGTATGCTTCTGCGACTGTGTCCGGTCTGCTACTGCTATGGCGGTGGAGGTTGGTCCCTCCCACGTGGCAGCGGCGCCGCTGTCCCATGTCTTCGCCGGGCTCTTCTCGGTCCGTCCAACCTCGCAGTGTTTGCCATGGTGAGGCGCCGATGATGACTGCAAGACTGTTTGGCGCATGTTGGCGGGTGACAAGTTTGGTGGAGTGCAAGGATTAGATGGGGTTGTGGTTTTTGGGGGTCGGGAAAATCCTCGCCGGCTAGGCCGCCTCCGATGCGGTGACATCTGCGGGTGCCGCCATCCTTCTTGAAAGGCGTCAGATGTACCCTCTCCCCACTCCCCTAAGTATACCAGGAGAAATCCTAGAAGAAGTCCGGGCAACAGCGTCGTCATCGTCACACTCCTTCTTAAATGTGTTGCTTGGTACGCGGCAATTCGGAGGCATAAGATCGTGGTAGAACTTCTCTGGAGGACGCATCGGTTGCGAGTCATTGTCGGTTGTCGATCCGGCGCTGTTGTGCATTAGTTTCTTTTTCGTTCTTTTGTATTTTCTTTTGGGCTTCATTGTGCTGTCGGCCCAAGCAATGATCTCAACGCTTGTACCGTGTAGTTGCTATATTAATATAGCACGGCAAAAGCCTGATTCGAGGAGGAGGTTTTTCCAGCTTGTCAGTTTACAAATCAAATGATACAGAGTTCACAAGGTCATGCCAAATTAGAGAAACAGATTTGCTAGTTCTCATGCGCATGAGAACTGCTTAGGTCTCAGTCACCTCTCTTACCATTGGATTTACCTCGCGATTCGTGCAACGTGAGACTTATACATGAGTTGTAACTATGTTGTAACTGAGATTTAATGAGTTGCAACGTAGTTGTAAAGAATTATTATAAATTGTATAAGTTGCAACTAGGTTGCAACTGAGAATCAGCACGAATAATAAAATGATGTCAGCGACTTAGATATAAAAAGTTCTCAGGCGCCTGAGATCTAGACAGTCCCTTAGAGTAAATATGGTAAAATAAAACCACAACACAATCACGATTAGAGGGTAAAAAGTAAAAACTAAAACTTACTACTAACATTGAGAACGTAACTCATCAATTAAGCGTACAACACAATTGGACATATACTTGATACATGTTCAAATGGATGCAAAACCATGATTTTGGCCCCTGAATTAAACTGAAAGACGATCAAAGATGTCGGCTAGCTACATATGTATGTGTTCATACGAATTATAGTAAAGAGCAGAACCTGACTCTCATCTTACCCCCTCGATTATAACCAGCATAGAATGCAAGTCAACGTACCTCCTCTCCACGCGTCGAGTCACATATAGCTTGATCCTTGGTGGATTCAATGGGATAAGTAGATAATTAGGGAAACCCCAAAAGCCGGAGACGCAGGAGATGCGGCGCCGAGGTTCCCTCAATTAGTAATACTACTCTACTAGTAGTATCCATTAAACTACATATTTTTCTCAACTCTCTCCTCCAGATTCAACGCCAGCTCTCCAAGCAAGAGTAATTAACTCACTCACTGAGTCACTGTTGCTCCATGATTCCGTCAGATGCAGATTGTTTAGTGTTCTACGATGCCCAAAGGGCAGAATCTTAGTTCTAGCTTAGCTAGCACCGGAGAACCGATTGAGAGGCATCATCCCAGTGTCAAACTCTCCTGCAGGTTGCTATAAATACAGCGTTGATCCATGAAAGATTCACAACAACATACAACACCAACGCCATTACATTGCAAGCCAAGCTCGAGGGGCGGCAGCTGCTAAGAGGAAGCTTAGCTAGCAGCTCGGAGAGAGGGCGATATGGAGGTTGAGACCGGGGCTAGGGAGGCCGCGGCGAGCAAGTTCAGCCTTCCGGTGGATTCGGAGAACAAGGCCAAGTCCTTCCGGCTATTCTCCTTCGCCAACCCGCACATGCGCACCTTCCACCTCTCATGGATATCCTTCTTCACATGCTTCGTCTCCACCTTCGCCGCCGCACCCTTGGTGCCTATCATCCGTGACAACCTCAACCTCGCCAAGGCTGATATTGGTAACGCCGGAGTGGCGTCGGTGTCGGGCTCCATCTTCTCCAGGCTTGTCATGGGAGCCGTTTGCGACCTTCTTGGCCCACGCTACGGCTGTGCCTTCCTCATCATGCTCGCGGCGCCCACCGTCTTCTGCATGTCGCTCATTGACAGCGCCGCGGGGTATATCACGGTGCGCTTCCTCATCGGTTTCTCCTTGGCGACGTTTGTGTCGTGCCAGTATTGGATGAGCACCATGTTCAATAGCAAGATCATCGGCACCGTTAATGGCTTGGCGGCCGGGTGGGGGAACATGGGTGGTGGTGCCACACAACTCATCATGCCGCTCGTCTTCCATGCTATTGAGAAGTGCGGCGCCACGCCCTTCGTCGCATGGCGCATCGCCTACTTCGTGCCAGGAATGATGCACATCGTGATGGGTCTCCTCGTGCTCACCCTTGGGCAGGACCTCCCCGATGGAAACCTCAAGAGTCTTCAAAAAACTGGTGACATGAAGAAGGATAAGTTCTCCAAGGTCTTATGGGGCGCCGTGTCCAACTACCGTACATGGGTGTTCGTCCTTCTCTATGGCTACTGCATGGGTGTCGAGCTTACCACCGACAACGTCATCGCCGAGTACTACTTCGACCACTTCCACCTTGACCTCCGCACTGCTGGCACCATCGCTGCATGCTTTGGCATGGCAAACATCGTTGCACGTCCCGCAGGGGGCTACCTCTCCGACCTCGGCGCTCGCTATTTTGGGATGCGTGCCCGTCTCTGGAACATCTGGATTCTCCAAACTGCTGGAGGTGCCTTCTGCCTGTGGCTTGGTCGTGCAACCGCCCTTCCGGTCTCTGTCACCGCCATGGTCCTCTTCTCCATTTGTGCCCAGGCTGCATGCGGGGCCATCTTTGGTGTCGCTCCCTTCGTCTCTCGAAGGTCCCTCGGCATCATCTCTGGCATGACCGGTGCCGGCGGCAACTTCGGTGCAGGTCTCACGCAGATCCTTTTCTTCACTTCGTCACAATACACCACTGGCAAGGGACTCGAGTACATGGGCATCATGATCATGTGCTGCACGCTGCCTATCATGCTCGTGCACTTCCCACAGTGGGGCTCGATGTTCTTCCCGGCCAACGCCGATGCCACGGAGGAGGAGTATTACGGTTCTGAGTGGACAGACGAGGAGAAGAAGAATGGGCTCCACATTGCTGGCCAAAAGTTCGCTGAGAACTCCCGCTCAGAGCGTGGCAGGCGCAACATCATCCTCGCCACGTCCGCCACGCCGCCCAACAACACGCCTCAATACGTGTAAGACCCGTTTTTGTACACACACAAGAACAGTTCTAGTACATATAAGGTAGTGCGTTAGCGTTTCTGTATGCTGATGAAACGTGTGGATGTATCGCATTAGTACCAGCCACAGTATGTGTCAATTCGGATCGGAAATTACAGGAACAACTTCAAATTTTCATGTGTGTGCTCTCGTGTACCTCCTGTTCTGGGTTTAATAGTTCGACATGGCGCTTCTGTCATTGAACACGGTAAGATTAAGTTAACAAACTGATCAAGTTTTTTTTACTTATTTTTCAATAAAGAGTATAGATTAATATCGGAAGATACCAATTACATATAACACAATGTCCTAATGTCAATATGGATACACACAACCAAACAAGACAGAAGAATTAAAAAAAGAAAAGTTCCGCTGCAATGATCAATTCCTTGTAGCAACGGACCAAACATTACCAAGACAACACCATAAATCCATCTTCTCCAAAAACAACGTCTCCAAGAAGGTAATACTACAACAATGTCATCGTCGCTCTGATCACAGATCATATGTTTTCACCCTGAAGAAAGTTCGTACTAAAAAAATAATGCCTTCAACAAGACCATTGCTAGTCACAACCAATTAAAGCCAGACATTAGATTTTTACCTTGAAAGTTTAGACTTTGAACTTCTTTTGTGCTGTACCCCTCACTTACCAATACCGCTGCTCCAAGTCACGAATCACCAAGCCAATTCCACATCGCCACCAGGACTCGAACCACCATTACTAGTCCTCAGATCTCGGTTTTCATGCCATGCTCTACCAATGGAACTAAATAATGTCCCACGATGGCAAAAGACTATAGAGCTTCACATCGCTTTTTCTAAAACCAAACAGTAAAAAAACACGGTTACACGCGACCGAATACCATCCGATCTGACAATCTCTAGGCATCAGTCGATCAAGGGAGTTCGTTGCAGAGCCTTCCGAAACTAGACACTATAGCTAGATCAATGAATACAGACGTCAGGCATATCTTCTTTTTGGTGTGAGAGGGATCCTATGACCGCCTCCATTATTCAAGCTGAGCAAGTATCCCCCACAACACCCGTAGGCAACCTGCAAGATCCGCCGCATCAAACCCTACCAGCAGCCCATGGGCTAGGTGTAACACCCCGTCCAACAACAACACCCGGGGGTGTCACTCCTGGTAGCTTATTAGGATCTCTAGACTGGCCCCACAGACCAACACTAGTCTTTTCTACGCACTTTGTTCTCACTCGTGTGCACCCGGGACCCACTTCTCGGTCGGTCACCCATCCTCAAATTGCTCTAGGCTAAGCACACTTAACCTCGGAATTTTTTTTAGATAAGATTTCAGAAAAGAAGTTGCAACTTGTTGGTATGCGTATCCTATCAATCCTACTAATCTATGTGCCTGGATCTCATATACACCCATCCTTAGAAGATCGATGCCCTCATCGATCAAGCACAAGCCAGGAACATCCGCTCTTGGCACACATTTGTCCGTCTAGTGCGGGCACATATGCCATGCCGTGTCCACTCTAGGCCACACGCCATGATCCACATATCCGCCACTGACCCGCACATGTCTATGTAACCGTGAGGATCGGCTCTAATACCACTTGTAACACCCCGTCCAACAACAGGTCCCAGGAGAGTCACTCCTGGTAGCTTACTAGGATCTTTAGACTGGCCCCACAGACCAACACTAGTCTTTTCTACGCACTTTGTCCTCACTCGTGCACACCCGAGACTCACTTCCCGGTCGGTCACTCATCCTCAAATTGTCTAGGCTAAGCACGCTTAATATCAAGAGTTTTTTTAAGATGAGCTTTCAAAAAAGAAGTTGAAACTTGTTGGTATGAGTATTCTATCAATCCTATTAAGCCATGTGCCTGGATCTCCCACTAGGCCAGCATCGAGAAGGAGGCGATAGAGTAGGGTCGACCCTCCATGGGAACTGACCCTAGCACACAACAAAGAGGAACCGGGGAAGCGACACAGGAGGCACCCAGATAAGAAGATCTAGGGTTTCATCCAACACCACTCATTCCATCCCTTCATATCCATAGCTAGTCATGGCGTGAACGGGAGAGGGCCTCTGCCACCACCCCGACCAGGGGCGCTGCTCGGGTCGCTGCATGTCGAGATGCCAGCCATCTTCGTGCCAGCAGTTCTAGCGGTCATCCCTGGGATCCCCCACCCCGGACCTCCATCGGTGGCTGGGCCCACCGCCGCCACGGCGAGGGCCAACAACAACGTCAACATGAGGAGAAGGCGGCGAGGGTTCTGGTGGCTCACGCGGGTCTCCCTAGGTTGCGACACGGGAGGTGTGTTATTTTCTTGACGATCTACTTTTTTTAGATAAAATGCATTACTACCTGGCTTTAAATTAAAACCAGCGAGTACAAATGAGGTTCTTCCAAACAACCAAACAAGAAACACAATACTAGAGGCCACATGCGGCGAAACAACACCATCAAGGGCTAACACACATAAACTAGAGATTCAGGACTAAGGTGGATGCATCTACGTTAGAATGAAGACATGATGAAGGATGGTAATCACCGCATCCATTAGTGGTAGATGTTTACTTCTTAGGAGCGGCTGACATTGCTGCAGTAAGAGTATTTTTTTATATATAATCAGTAGGTTGTGAAGGGAACTTTGCTTCAATAGAAATTTTGTTGCGAATATTCCAAATAACCAACTTTGAGCAGCAAAAAGGATCCAAATAAACATCCTAGAGTTCCCCGAGAAATTATTAAGGGTCAAAAAGAAACGAGGGAAAAATGATGGTCCACGGAACACCAAGCATCTCACACACCGCGCTCCAGGAACATCTGGATACATGACAATCAAAGAACTCATGATTAACAGATTCAGGTTGGCCACACATGGCACATAGTTTAGTGCATGGGCCATGTCATTTCAATAGTATGTCGTTAGTAGCATGTACAAAGACAAGGGGGGGGGGGGGGGTAGGCCACCCCTAAGGTTCACACTTTGTGAAGAATTCTAGCCATTAGATCTCTCATTTCTTAGTGATTTAGCAAGATCCACCCCTCAAGAAATTTACAACACTAAACCTATCCACTTAGCCCCTCTCAAGGTAAGATGTTGGCCCCGTCCCTGGTTAGTAGGAAGTCGGCTAACAACCAACTACAAAGTGAAGATCTTGATCTTGAGAGGGATGTGTGCTGACCAAATGTCCTTAGCGTAAATATATCTGCCCCCCTGACAGATTTGTCAATATAGGGAGGAAGCAGAGAAATATCCTAACTCCTCCAATATCCAAGACACTTGGTCTGAATCTACTGAGGGATCCTGGTGCTCTAGTTGCTGTGAGAGAATGCCCCACTGGGCCATTTCATCTGGCCCAAAATGCCATCCATCTCCTTGATGGGCCTGGGCTACCGACATTGCGGGATTAGAGCAAATATCAAACAATCTCGGGAATCTATTCATTAAAGGGCTGATACATCGTAAACGTATCTATAATTTTTGATGCTCCATGCTTGTTTAGTATCAACTTTGCTATGTTTTCTCTACATTTTAAGGTATTTTTATACACTTTCTGGAACTAACCTATTGACAAGATGCCACAGTGCCAACTTCCTGTTTTCTACTGTTTTTGGTTTTAGAAAAGCTAAAAAATGAATATCCTCGGAATTGGACGGGACAAAAGCCAAAGTTACTATTTTTCCCGGAGCAATATGGAAACGCGAAGCAGAGACGGAGTAGGGCACCAGGGTGGGCACACCCTATGGTGGCGCAGGCCCACCCTGGTGGTGCCACCAGGGGGTGTGGCCCCCCTGGCTGCCTCCTCGCCCCACCTCTTCGCCTATAAGAAGCCTCCCGACTCAGTGCCACCGCCATCAAAGGGGATATTCGGGGGACATAAAGTCTCTATTCCGGCACCCTTCCTGGATGAGGAAGTGCCCCCCGGAGCCATCTCCTTCGATCTCCACCACCATCTCCATCAATCTCCATCGCCATCTCCATCACCATTGCCGATTCCCATGATGAGGAGGGAGTAGTTCTTCCTCGAGGCTAAGGGCTCTACTGGTAGCTATCTGTTCATCTCTCTCTCTATGCATGATCATATTGTGATCATGAACTTTGTAATTAAGTAGATCTACTCTGCTACTCAAGTGCTTTAATAGATCTCCGGCTCTCCCCACGTGTGTGAAAGTGACAGCGTGCATACTGTTGTGGCACTTAGGCTAGAGTTTACATAAATACTCAAGTGCTTCAATAGATCTCTGCTCTCCCCACGTGTGTTAAAGTGACAGCGTGCACGCCGTGGTGGCACTTAGGCTAGAGTTTATAAATATTTATCATGAGTATATTTTGAGTTGGTTGTCTCTATGAAATTGTGGTGTTTGAAGGAATCATCTAGCGCTCAAGGTGACAGTGTGAGGTTATCTAGATGGTTATTGCAAACTTTAAGGAGTGCTTTTGTAGCCCTACCGTGGATTAGAGTTGTCCAACCAGAGAGTAGTTTAGAGTAGTATCAGGAAGAGAAGATATTTATATGAGAGTGTTCACTAGTGAAAGTATGATCCCTAGGCCTTGTTTCTAAGCATTGAAACACCGTTTACAACTAGATCTGTTGCATGTTTTCTTGCTTCCATCTTTATTTCAGATTGCCTTTAGTATCTTCCTCCCCGTGAGAAAGCTCTTTTCTGGCATCGTTACCACTTATAATCATCCATACCACTTGTATTTCACTATCTCTTCGCCGAACTAGTGCACCTATACACCTGACAAGTGTATTGGGTGTGTTGGGGACACAAGAAACTTCTTGTATCTTGATTGCAGGATTGCTTGAGAGGGATACCTTTGACCACTTCCTCCCTGGGTTCGATAAACCTTGGGTAATCCACTTAAGAGAAACTTGCTGCTGTTCTACAAACCTCTGAACTTGGAGGCCCAAGAACTGTCTACAAGAATAGAAGTGCATAGACATCAAGGGCTCACACAGTCCACTAGTCATACAAGAAAGAAATCCTTCTTCCATTGCCCAAAGAGAATTTGGTACCAAGTTTGAAGTAATGTGTAGTCTTATGAATGTTGTGCCAGAATTGGGACTCTCCTAGCGGCAAGAACAAGAACAAATTGTAGCTCCTAGATATTTTACACTAATGAGGTGACTCCCCAGGCACTGGTTGGTGTCCCCGGTCATCAATTAATCTACAAATCCATTTAGTCATCAAAGTAATGCTGATGATGTTGGAATTGATGAAACCAAGACTGTTCTAGTCCTTTGGATAACAAACATCAGACCAATTTACCCAATGATGCTTTCATTTTTCTCCCACTCCTTCCCAAAAAAGGGAACATGTGTTTGTCGAAGCTTGTGAGTACCATCGACTAGCAGAAAAAGGCCCATTGTAAAAATAGACAGGCTAGAAAGTGGTGAATTCGTCAAGGTTAAGTGAGACGTCAGGGACATGAACCTTCCCTGCCATGGGTCCAATATGTTACCCAGTTGGCACACAAGGTTCTCTAAATCAGACATAGTAATTCTTCTAACAACAGTTTGGAAGCCCAAGTAAATGGGAAGAGCCTAATCGATACTTAAGGAAGTTTGCCACCCTTTCCTGCTTCTGCTGTGAGAATCCCATCACCAAGGATTCACTTTTGGTGAAGTTTATCTTAAGTCCCAAGAGCATTGCAAAGGCAAGGAGTAAGAACTTAATGTTGATAATATTCTTGCAATTTGATGTCTACACACTTCTATTCTTGCAGACAGTTGTTAGGCCTCCAAGTGTAGAGGTTGTAGAACAGAAGCAAGTTTCCCTTAAGTGGATTACCCAAGGTTTATCGAACTCATGGAGGAAGTGGTAAAGGTATCCCTCTCAAGCAACCCTATAATCAAGATACAAGAAGTCTCTTGTGTCCCCAACATACCCAATACACTTGTCAGGTGTATAGGGGCACTAGTTCAGCGAAGAGATAGTGAAATACAAGTGATAAGGATGATTATAAGTGGTAACAGTGCTAGAAAAGAGCTTCTGGCAGGGAAGAGACTAAAGGCAATCTGAAATAAAGATGGAAGCAAGCAAACTGTAACAGATCTAGTTGTAAATGGTGTTTTAATGCTTAGAAACAAGGCCTAGCGATCATACTTTCACTAGTGGACACTCTCATATAAATATCTTCTCTTCATGATACTACCCTGAACTACTCTCCGGTTGGAGAACTGATACGTCGGAAACGTATCTATAATTTTTTATGCTCCATGCTTGTTTAGTATCTACTTTGCTTTACTTGTCTACACTTTCAGGTGCTTTTTACATGTTTTCTGGTACTAACCTATTAACAAGTTGCAACAATGCCAGATGCCTGTTTTCTGCTGTTTTTGGTTTTAGAAAAGTTAGTAAAGAAATATTCTCGAAATTGAACGGGACGAAGGACAAAGTCAATTACTTTCCGTGGGGAACAAGAAATGCACAGGAGAGCCGGAGGGGCCGGCCAGGGGGGGAAGACCCACCCCAGGCGCGGGGGCAGGTGGGCCTGCACCTGGCTAGGGTTTGGCGCCCCTGGTCGCCTCCCGGTCTCGCCCCTTCGCCTATAAGAAGCCCCCGATGTAGAAACTCTGAGTACCCGATCATAAATCCACGAAACCGTCTGTAGCCTCCGCCACCATCGCCCTAGATCGGGGAGGATCTGGCTCTTCCAAAGACTGCCGGGAGGGAGATCATCCGAGGCCTTCTCCAGATGATTCGTGAGTAGTTCCACCTTGGACTATGGGTCCATGTAGTAGCTAGATGGTTGTATCTCCTCCTTGTGCTTTCATGTATAGATCTTGTGAGCTCCGTTCATGATCAAGATCTAATCTATTTGTAATCATGCATGTTGTGTTTGCGGGGATCCGATGGATATTGAGATTATTATGTTGGTTTGATTAATGGTTTTATCTTTATGATTCTATCATGTCTGTGTTATTTGTGATCTTGCATGCTCTCCGTTGCTAGTGGTTATCTTGGCCAAGTTGCTAGTGACTCCAAGAGGGAGTATTTATGCTCGATAGTGGGTTCATGCCTCTAGTTTCTAAGGAAAGTGACAATAATCTCTTCAGTTGTAGATGTGCTGTTGCTACTAGGGAGAAAACAACGATCTCTTGTTCATGGAACATGTGGACTGTTTACCTTACACACTTTGCTTAAAGCAGTTGTCTGTTGCTTGCAACTTAATACTGGAGGGGGTTCAGATGATAACCTGAAGGTGGACTTCTAGTCATAGATGTAGTTGGATGACGGTCTATGTATATTGTTGTATTGCCCAATCAACCTCATAGGATCTTTCTGGCTAGTAATTGCATTGTTATGCCTTGCTCAGTTCCTGTCAATTGCCCAGCTATAATTTGTTTACCCTTCATGCCATGTTGTTTATCTAAGGAGAGCACCTCTAGTGAACTATGGACCCCGGTCCAATCTTTACCATTGATACATCTTCCACTGTTACCTGTTTACTTGCTGCAAACCATTACCTTTCACACCATATGTTTAATCCTTTATTACAGCAAACCGGTGAGCTTAACAACCTCACTGATTCGTTGGGACAAAGTCTTAAGTTTGTGTTGTGCAGATCTCCACGTTGCTTGCAACACCTTTGAGACGTTTCCTTCCTCCTTCTGGTTCGATAACCTCGGTCTCTACTGAGGGAAACTTGCTGTTGTGCTCCATCACACCTTGCTCTTGGGGTTTCCAACGAAGTGCTTCAACCTCTTCCTATCATCAAGTACGCATCAAGATTTCTGGCGCCGTTGCCGGGGAGGCTAAGGACGTCTTCACAAGGGGAGTCCTTCACTTCCTTTCTCTTTGCTTTGTTTTTAGTTTGCTTTGTTTTTTTTGCTTGGTTTTGTTTGCCTCTTTCCAAAAAACCCCAAAAATTAGTCTAGTTTGGTTTGCTTTCTTTATTCAAAAACACAAAAAATTAGTTCCTACCTTAGTTGCTAGCATGTCTGGTTTTGGTCCAATCCCTGTGACACCTATGGAAAATATCTTCACTTTTAAGCAAAAAAGTGAAGAGAGTTTAAAAGAAGCTTGGTCTAGAATCTCTGCGTTACAAAATGAAACTGAGGCTAAGATGAGTCTTAGCTTGGTTATTAATAGTTTCTATCGCGGTATTGCTCTTCGTTATAGATATGCTTTGGATGCTGTGACTGAAAAGGATTTTTTGCTTTGTACTGAGGATGATGCTTATAATGCTATAAGTAAACTAATCATGATCTATGGTACACCTGGTAAGTCTGATTCCTCTTTCACAAGTATTTTTGCTAGGTTGAACCACCTTGAGACCAGTATTGCTACCATGAATAGTTGCTATCACACTCTTAGGGTTTACCATGATTATGTTCCCATAAATTCTGAGCCTTCAAATTGGTTTCCCACAATTAAAGTCTCAATAAACACTACACTTTTTGATGCTCGTTGTGATATCATGTCTGAATTTTGTCTCATGCCTAAAGATATTTTTGATTCCTTCAGTCTTTGGGGGCTTATTGAAGGAGGACAGGAAATCTCTCTTAACAACAACGCCACTATATTTCCCATTGGAATAGCTGAAGGTGTGTTTAAAAAAATCTCAGGGAAAATGGTGTCTACTGATTATCTTGTTATTGAATGTGTAGGCAAAAGACAGATCACACTTGGAAGATCTCTATTGAAACACCTTGGGGCAGTAATAGACGTGGGAGAAGGCATCATGCACTTTACTCCCCTGGTAAGCAAACATATCTTCCCTAAGAACAAAAATAAAGGTAAGAAAAGAAGGAACAAGAGGGGCAATTCTTCATTTGAAAAGACTTGATTCTTCTTGGTTCTTGTGCCTAATTTAAAGGCGTTAAAGAAAAGTACTTGTTGGGAGATAAACCAAGATTTTCCTTGAGTCTTGGAAGTTATTACTAGTGTAATGACCTATCCTTATCCTTTTTGTTTGCTTTTTGTGCCAAGTATGACCTCTAATAAGAGGGAAATAAGATTTGGAGAGTTGCTGTCCCAAAACAGATTTTGGTCCACCACCAAAAACATTCGTGAGGAGGCTATGTAACTCGGATTGAGCTCAAAATTTACGAATAAATCCCCTAGTATGTTGGCTAACTTTAGTTAGTTCAGAACTTTTTGATTTGAGCAACAAAAGATGTTTGAAAAAATTCGTTTGTACCTGCTGGTCTGTTTTGACAGATTTCTGCCATTATTTGCATTTGCTTCTTATTGATTCCTTTTTTGAGCTCTCTTCAGGTAAATTGAGTTTCTTTGAAGGAGTTACTATAGTATATTGTGTTTTTATTGAAAAGCCTTGTTGTTTTAAAGCTTTGCCAGAGGTCTAATATCTTTTGAATAAGCTAATGTTGCTAATGAAGATTGTGTGAAGTTTTGTATGAAGGAAAAATTTCAGGTGTAGAAAGAGAATGATGCAATGAGATGAAGAATGGACAAAAGCTCAAGCTTGGGGATGCCACCATGGTGTCACCCCAAGAAATATCCAAGAGGTACAAGCATCATAGCTTGGGGATGCCCAAGGCATCCCCTTCTTCATCAATAAAAAGCTCAGGTCTGTCTAGACACTTCGTTTTTATTGTTTCATGCACAGTTGTGTTGTTCTTGGAGCATCTTAGTTTTCATTTGCTTTGCTTAGTTTGTTTAGTTTGCTTTAGTAGTTTGGACCCCCGTTCTCTCTGTATTGTTTTGCAAATAAGTTTGCTTGGTGTTTGGAAAGGAGTAGTAAGTTCTTGCTTGAAGTGCAAGAGGAGCTTGCATTGACTGTGACTTAGACTTTAGCATGACATGGTAGGTGTTGTTTTTGCATTATGCTTAGTGATTATTGCTGTAGCATGTCTTGTTCCAAACAATTGGAATTGCTTAGTGTGCCTTAAAGAAATTATGCGTTGTTTTAGCATGCAAAAACATAGTATTGTGGTATTCTCCTTTGATGTTTTGCTTGGGTTGACTTGGCACATGCTCACACCATGTTATGACTATGAACAAGTCACCATAGCCTCTATGATCATTTAGTCCTTGACTTGTATTACCACTCTTTGCTTTGATTAGTTTGCTTTGTTGCATTGCATAATTATGGCCATTATTTCTCTCTTAATTGGTTGCTCCCAGTCTTTTGCTAGCCTCCACTTGTATGAGTAAGTTCTACTCATGCCTCCAACTACCAAGAAACCAAGTTATTCCAAAGTGTCCACTATAAACTCCTATGCATGGTGTGTTACACCATTCCAAAGTATATTCTTGTTTTCAACTATCTTCCAACTAAAAACTATTTTGTTATGTGAAAACTTAGTGATTAAAGCCCTCACGAACTTGTACTTTTGTACTCCGTTGATATCATGCTCTTTTGTCTATGGATGTTACCGGTGTGAAATGAAGTGGGAACTTGTAAGTCCATGGATTTTGTATTCTGTGTTAGAGAAACGCCTGGGCCGCTCGCCTAAGCCATGCCTAATCATGGTGGAAACTTGCAGCATCACCATAGTGACATCTATGAAGCATTCTTCTTAAAAAAAGAGAGAGACGCATTGAGAAAAGAGGAATGAGAGAAAAAAGCACCATATTCCCATGGTACATAAGAAGAATTGCTGAGATGCTCATTGTCGTCTTTCCTTGTCATTTTGGTTATGGGAAAGCTCCTGTACCATGTGCAAGGGGTACCCCGTTGGCGGCTCTCAATGATATGCAAATACTTACAGTGACAAGAACTTACCTGGGCCCTAATTTGAGTATCCATGAGGTGTAGCCCTCATATTCAAGGGACATGAGATTGCCAACTTATACTTCGTCAAGCATATACTCCAGCTTTGTCACTTTAACCTTAACCACTTCAAGATGCTTATGATAGGGGCAATGAGGTCTGAAAGCTAACTAGTACCATAATTTTTGTAAGCTCCTTTTGAAACTTGTAATCCCTGCTTCTTTTACAAAAAGGCCTTTCTTCCACCATTATTTGAGTCTCCACCTTCTACCTTTAGGCACCATTAAGAGAGCATAGTTGTCATTCTGTGTGGAGTGTTACAAAGCTTATTAATTAATGCATATTGTGTTATTACTTGCTCTTGTGCTATTTGTTTCTAGTCACCCTTGTGAATTTTGCAGGTGTCCTATGCATTATATTGCTACTCTATGAGGGACAAGCTGATTACCACTATGCCATGTTTTCTGCATGTGAAACAAACAAACATTTTTCAATACATATTATTCATGATCTTTGTTTGTAGCTTGCCATGTTGCATGCATAATTACTATGTACTATTGTTAGAACTCCATCTTTCATGCACATGTTTAGAGTTCTTTGATCCTAGCTTTCAAATGCTTGCAAATGGTTGGATCTTTATTGTGAGGGTGCATGTCACCTCAAAAATTATTCTTTTATCACTTACCTACTCGAGGACGAGCAGGAGTTAAGCTTGGGGATGCTGATACGTTGGAAACATATCTATGATTTTTGATGCTCCATGCTTGTTTAATATCTACTTTGCTTTACTTGTCTACACTTTGAGGTGCTTTTTACATGTTTTCTGGTACTAACCTATTAACAAGTTGCAACAGTGCTAGATGCATGTTTTCTGCTGTTTTTGGTTTCAGAAAAGTTAGTAAAGAAATATTCTCGGAATTGGACAGGACGAAGGACAAAGTCAATTACTATCCGTGGGGAACAAGAAGTCTAGAGGAGAGCCGGAGGGGCCGGCCAGGGGGGCCAGACCCACCCCAGGCGTGGGGGCAGGTGGGCCCGCGCCTGGCTAGGGTTTAGCGGCCCTGGTCGCCTCCCGGTCTCGCCCCTTCTCCTATAAGAAGCCCCCGATGTAGAAACTCTGAGTACCCGATCAGAAATCCACGAAACCGTTTGTAGCCGCCACCACCATCGTCCCTAGATCCGGGGGGATCTGAAGCTCTTCCCGGCACCCTGCCGAAGGGGAGATCATCCCGGAGGCCTTCTCTCCGGTATGATGCATGAGTAGTTCCACCTCGGACTATGGGTCCATGTAGTAGCTATATGATTGTATCTCCTCCTTTGTGCTTTCATGTATAGATCTTGTGAGCTCCGTTCATGATCAAGATCTAATCTATTTGTAATCATGCATGTTGTGTTTGCGGGGATCCGATGGACATTGAGATTATTATGGTGGTTTGATAAATGGTTTTGTATTTATGATTCTATCATGTCTGTGTTGTTTGTGATCTTGCATGCTCTCCGTTCTTAGTAGCTATCTTGGCCAAGTAGTTGCTAGTGACTCCAAGAGGGGGTATTTATGCTTGATAGTGGGTTCATGCCTCTAGTTTCCAAGGAAAGTGGCAATAATCTCTTCGGTTGTAGATGTGTTGTTGCTACTAGGTAGAAAACAACGGTCTCTTGGTCATGGAACATGTGGACTGTTTACCTGACACACTTTGCTTAAAGCAGTTGTCTGTTGCTTGCAACTTAATACTGGAAGGGGTTCGGATGATAACCTGAAGGTGGACTTCTAGTCATAGATGTAGTTGGATGACGGTCTATGTATATTGTTGTATTGCCCAATCAACCTCATAGGATCTTTCTGGCTAGTAATTGCGTTGTTATGCCTTACTCAGTTCCTGTCAATTGCCCCGCTGTAATTTGTTTACCCTTCATGCCATGTTGTTTATCTAAGGAGAGCATCTCTAGTGAACTATGGACCCCGGTCCAATCTTTACCATTGATACATCTTCCACTGTTACCTGTTTACTTGCTGTAAACCATTACCTTTCACACCATACGTTTAATCCTTTGTTACAGCAAACCGGTGAGTTTGACAACCTCACTGATTCGTTGGGACAAGGTCTTGAGTTTGTGTTGTGCAGGTCTCCATGTTGCTTGCAACACCTTTGAGATGTTTCCTTCCTCCTTCTGGTTCGATAACCTCGGTCTCTACTGAGGGAAACTTGCTGCTGTGCTCCATCACACCTTGCTCTTGGGGTTTCCAACAAAGTGCTTCAACCTCTTCCTCCCGTCAAGCACGCATCAAGAACTCTAATCCACGGTATGGCTATAACAACACTCCTTTAAGTTTGCAATCCCCATCTAGATAACCCCATACTGTCACCTTGAGCGCTAGATGGTTCCTTCAAACACCACAATTTCATAGAGACATCCAACTCCAAATATAACTCATGACAAGTAGTTATGTAATCTATAGCCTAAGTGCCACACGGTGTGCACACTGTCACTTTCACACACGTGGGGAGAGCCGGAGATTGGTTTAAGCACTTGAGTAGCAGAGTAGATCTACTTGATTACAAAGTTCATGATCATAATAAGATCATGCATAGAGAGAGAGAGATGAACTCATAGCTGCCGGTAGATCCCTTAGCCTCGAGGAAGAACTACTCCCTCCTCATCATGGGAATCAGCAATGGTGATGAATATGGCGTTGGAGATCGATGGAGATGGCTCCGGGGGCACTTCCCAGTCCCAGTAGGGTGCTGGAACATAGACTTTCTGTCCCCCGAATCTCCTCTTCGGTGGCGGCGGCACTATAGAGGTTTTCGTGGCTGTATCCCAGATGTTTTAGGGTTTTTGGGACGGGAGGCTTCTTATAGGAGAAGAGGTGAGGCTAGGAGGCAGCCAGGGGGCCACATCCCTGGTGGCGCCACCAAGGTGGGCCGACGCCACCATAGAGTGTGCCCACCCTGGTGCCGTACTCCGTCTCTGCTTTGTGTTTCCGTATTGCTCCGGGGAAAATAGGCATATTGGCTTTTGTACCATCCAATTCCGAGAATATTCATCTTTTAGCTTTTCTGAAACAAAAAACAGGAGAAAACATGCAACTGGCACTGTGGCATCTTGTCAATAGTTAGTTCCATAAAATGTATAAAAATACCTCAAAGTATGGATAAAACATAAGACAAATGATATAAAACAAGCATGGAGTATCAAAAATTATAGATATGTTTACGATGTATCACAATTCTTCTAGAAGAGGAGGATCCTGTCATCGACGTATTGGAAGTGTGTAGCATCATCTAGTATAAGGTGTGAGGACACCCCCTCTATCTACCCTGTAGTAGGTGTTGGCCCTAGAATTTCTACAAGGGCATGTGCCATAAATTAAACATCAGTAGGGAGATTGTATCTCCTTGTGTCATGACATGCATGTTTCTAAACAAAGGGGCCCACCTCTCTATTAATGCAGATACCCATATGTCCTGCCATGACCACCTGCATGATTGTGTGATAAAGCCGAAAGAGAAACATTTCCTCATGCGCATTCTCGAAAGAAAGACCATCTTACTCCATTGTTGGCATTTTCAAAATATAAATTAAGGATGATTGATGTTGGTTTCCTTGTTTTGATTCCGTGAATGATTTGATATAGCGCCAATGCACCTTCATGGATAAACCTCCCCTTAATGAACGTAGATTGGGAGGGGGCTATAATATATGGTGCGCTAACGGAGATAGACGAACAACATTAGCCTTGGAGACCATCTTAAATATGACATTAATCAATGCAATTGTTATGAATTTTATAATTGATTCAGCTCTTCCCACTTTTGGGATGACCGAAAGAATGCCAAAATTTAGCCGAGCAATGGCAATCATTCCTAGGGAAAAGCCATTGTGGATCACCAAAGGACAAAACATTTTTAAGAAGGTTACTGGAAAACTATCTGACTAGGAGGGCGCGTCGGATTGGTCTCTTTCAGGAGATTATTTAATTTTTCCGGGAAGAAGGATAGTAAGATACATGTGTTTTCCAAAGTGTGAGACTCTCAGGAGAGCATGCTAGGTGCCTTGAGAAAGGAAGAGGAGCATGGGATCACATGTGCCATGAGATATCGATAAAACAAATAGGTGCTCTCTTGGACCACCCAATGATCATAGATAATACCCACATCAATGATACCTTCGATCCGTATTACGGATATAGCATATTAGCTTTTTCACTATAATACCTAGGATTATCAAACCTTGGTAAACACTTGCTGATGGTTAAGGAACGTCTACAATGCTTGCTAGCTTGTTTTAACTTACGTTCACCACACATTTCCAACTTACTTTGTATCTAGAGTTGGGTCGATGGAGGGAGATAGACCTGGGTTGAAGATTCACCTGCAGCTATACATACATATGGGATAAAGATAATGTTAAGAATATTTATGTGTTAATGATCTAATATTGATAAGATTTTTGGGAAGCACATCCAAAATTCCTAGAGCCACTGCGAACCACATACATAGAAAAGTCTTTTGGTCCAACCGTTAATACCACAAAGCAACGGGCTATGAATGATTATTAAGTAAATAGAGACCATTACTACTACTAATTCTTATATATTGATATAGAAATAAAAATGTACATTTCCATTAAAATAACTTTTTTTTCCTAATTCCCATTATCGAGTTTCCTCTATCTTATTTGACACTTGAAATTTCCAATCGCGCATTAAGATGCTTGTAGGATTCCACCTTTTTCTACCATAAAAACAATTTATATATTATATTTGAACTTTGAGAAAACAGTTTTCTCAAAATGGCGTGCAATGGCATCTACATTTCATACGCAACATATATGAGTACCAATGATATAAATTTTAAAAATAATAATGTATCGACCAATTATGTTGCAATCACAACTTGGGAGCTAACCTTCGACAGCATGTAATAATAAATTAATGTTATGTAGAAAATACAAACGATGGGCCATCTGAATACTCTGTTACCTTGAATAAGTTGTACCTGCATGCTTGGAGTATTTGCTTTCTTGAATCGATTACAAAATTGCAATAGCAATGTATTTATTTATTTGGTTTTCAAATTCTGAGTTGTTGTGGAAGGAAAAAAAAGAGATGTGACTGTAAGGTGATGTCAATCTTTGAATATTATGATGTCCTTCACATTGTATATCAACTCTATTTTTTCTGAAACTACAGTTTCAACTATTTCTATTCATTAGCATTTTTGAATCTCACAATGTCCCATAAACATATATATCTAGATAAAGAATTTACATGTGAATAATTAGTTAGCAAATATAATTCCTTTTTCATCAATTTGGTTAAGAGGGTATTTGAACTATTAAACCTAAAGAAATGTCAAAAGTTCGTAATCGCAACATTATATACTATTGCTTCTCGGAAGAGGTTTAAATCATGAGAATAATATAAAATACATGAGCCAAAGTTGTAAATTCTTTCAAAGGAAATTAAAATGTTCAGCCACATATCTGGTGTACATCACTTTATCACTATATCACAAACTCTATATCTAAATAATGATACCTAAATTCTATAATGCACGTTAGATATATATAACCACACATAAACTTGTCGAATCCGTCAGATTTTATAAACTGGTTTCATGTGCTTACCTAGGATGGATATATATATATATATATATATATATATATATATATATATATAACCATACATAAATAGATGACATCTGCGTTAACACACAACCATACAAAAATATATCATACCAGTTAGATCTTTGTAACAATATCTAAATAGATCGCATCTAGTAGATCCTCATAACACTTAATACTTAAGTCAAATGAAGATCATTGTCATTGTAGCTAGAACAATGGAAGATCATATTTTTATATTTATAAATACAACATAGAATAAATATCATAAGTGTACATTTCCATTGTCAGTTAGATTATATGCCTGATTTGAACATGTTGGCCTTAACACAAATTAGCAATGCTAATCTAATGCAATGAAAAAAACGCGGCTGAGCCTCTATAATAAAAAGCATAGCCAATGAAAGCTTTGATGTTCCCATCACATGCTATGTAAACAAGTTGTAGTAGGGAAATGTAGAAAATGCTCG
Organism: Avena insularis; assembly: GCA_023614405.1. Classification (NCBI taxonomy): domain Eukaryota; kingdom Viridiplantae; phylum Streptophyta; class Magnoliopsida; order Poales; family Poaceae; genus Avena; species Avena insularis. The sequence goes on from CM042695.1 coordinate 51,172,831, forward strand.
AGGGGTGTAAAAAAATGACGATCAGTAGAAAAAGGATTAAGGGTGTGTTGTCCACTAATTTAGTGCAATACAACATCTATTATATACTAAAAGTAATATAAGGGTGTTTTTTAAGGCATTAGGTTGATCCACATCATCTCAATTAATATAAACTGTTAGATCTAAAATGTATGGTTATGATTAAATCAGAATTGTACGTTACGTGACATCTTAAACGTGACAGACCGGTCATGGGGTACTTAATTTGTGAAGTCGTGTCAAAATAGGAAAAAACTACAACGCCTAATTCGTGAAGTCGTGTCAAAATAGAAAATACTAACGGAGAGGTGCTTCATCCAGGCTACATACCAAAAGAAAGACTGCTGGTAGCGATGTACCGGATCGATCATCCCAAAATTGATCAGCTAGCTTATTACGTGGATTAGCTAGCTGGGTAGCTTTGGTTACCACCTAGATGCAAAACAAGATCTGACCAGCTAGCTTAGCACGATGGACTAGGTGCAATGCATAGGACGTTAACTAGGCCAACCAATGTTTGTGTCAAAATACTTTACATATACTCTAAATATGTTTCTCTTCTTTAATAGATTAGTACTTTTCCCTCCATATTTTTTCTTTAATAAACCAGCATTGAACCGGTTTGAACCAGCGGTCGAACCAGTGAACCGTGAACCGAGAACCTCACCGGTTCGGTTGCCGGTCCGGTTTTTTAAACTATGCTTCAATTCCATTAGTGTACTCACTACTCTAGATATGGCTCTATAGTAGGGTTATTTAGAAGCAAAAGGCACTATTATCATATTGATTATAAAGTATTATTCATAGTTATTATTTTGTTACTTTACAATATAATAATATACAGTTATCAAAGTTACACCACTAGAAATACATATGTATCTAAAACATTGTGTATTCTACAATGAAGGATGTAAGAGAAAACAAAACATAACTAAGCTAGGAAAACAGATTTTTTTGACATGTTAAAGATGATGCCCTCGCATTTGCGAGGGCCACCATGCTAGTTATAAAAAATAGGCCCACGCATAACAAAATGATTTAAGAGAAAATCTTTCACATCGATGTGTAGCCAAAACTAGTTGGGTCTGCAAAATCAACATCACCTTGAACGTTTTTTTGACTTATTGTTGATCATAAATCGTTCTGATGGAGGAAGGTTACAAGGGAAACAAGAGCCTAAGAGGTAAGGTGTTTGCTCAACAAATGTACAATGGAACTAAACCGAGAAAAATCAGCACTTCAGAATGGGCAGTGTATGATAAGCTTTATATCGGCTGATTGTCCATATCGATCCATGGTGGTCATTATCAGTTCAATTTTCTCCTCCCTTCACTATAGGAATGGGAAGCTACGCCGACGGCCAAACGTCGGGGGACCGTCGGCGTAGCCATCGTACAGGCCAGCCCCGCCAAGCAGCCGTCGGCGTAAAATTGCCCTCGGCATATTCTATGCTACGCCGACGGCTGCCCTCGGCGTAGCTATTTTTTATTTTATCTCATTAAACTTTGAAAAATCATAACTAAATCATTCTAATTCAGAAAAATACAAATAATATATCAAAATTTGCAGAAAAATAAGACCTATCTATCTACACTCAAATATTACACATTTATAAATAAAATTAAGTAAAATATAAAACATTATATATAGTTTAAAACGGGCATAAAAAATTCAAAAACAATCGAAACAATGCGAAACCTTCGCGTGGTGTTATATTATGTGACATAGTTAGAAGGAAAAATATCAAACTTGGTATATTGATTATGTCTCAAAGAAACCTTCACAAAATGACCTATCTCATTCGAGGTTTCTTGGCTTTCGGGTCAAATGACCAATGTTATGGCTAGAATTAAGGAATAGTTTATGATAATGTGTCCATATTGTGCATACACATGCATCATGGGATGGCAAACAATGTTGCAGAAGGAAGTTTTCCTTTTCGTCACACCAAAAAGCCATTTCCCATTTTCCGACAAAAACGGACTGTTTTGTGAAGCAACCACCAAATGGCTAATTCAAAATACTACCACCACATTTTACAAAAATACTATACCACCTTATACGGACAATGTACCAACAGGGGGATCTGAAACCTTTCCGTCCACCTTTGGTGAAAAAGACAAATTCCTGCCGAATCGGTAGGAAGTGGGTCAGATATGAACTACAAGTACATGATCCGATGCTCATGTTTTTTTATAAAAAATATTTTTAGGTTCATAATATGCTATTTTATCAAAGATCCAATGCAAGTTTAGCGAGGCTCGGCCCCGAGCTAAGAATCTTTATGTCCGTCGTTCGACAAAGTTTGACGATAGTTTAAAACGGGCATAAAAAATTCAAAAACGATCGAAACAATGCGAAACCTTCGCGTGGTGTCGTATTATGTGACATAGTTATAATGAAAAATAGCAAACTTGATATATTGATTATGTCTCAAAAAAACCTTTACAAAATGACCTATCTCATTCGAGGTTTCTTGGCTTTCGGGTCAAATAACCAATATTATGGCTAGAATGAAGGCATAGTTTGTGATAATGTGCCCAGATTATGCATACACATGCATCATGGGATGGCGAACAATGTTGCAGGAGGAAGTTTTCCTTTTCGTCGCACCAAAAAGCCATTTTCTATTTTCCGAGCATAAAAAACTGACGGTTTTGTGAAGCAACCACCAAATGGCTAATTCAAAATACTACCACCACGTTTTACAAAAATACTATACCACCTTATATGGACAATGTCCCAATAGGGGGATCTAAAACCTTTCCGTACACCTTTGGTCAAAAAGACAAATTCCTGCCGAATCGGTAGGAAGTGGGTCACATATGAACTACAGGTACATGATCTGATGCTCATGTTTTATTACAAAAATCATTTCTAGGTTCATAATATGCTATTTTATCAAAGATCCAATGAAAGTTTAGCGAGGCTCGGCCCCGAGCTAAGAATCTTTATGTCCGCCGTTCGATAAAGTTTGACGATAGTTTAAAACGGGCATAAAAAATTCAAAAACGATCGAAACAATACGAAACCTTCGCATGGTGTCATATTATGTGAAATAGTTATAAGGAAAAATATCAAACTTGATATATTGATTATGTCTCAAAAAACCTTCACAAAATGACCTATCTCATTCGAGGTTTCTTGGCTTTCGGGTCAAATGACCAATGTTATGGCTAAAATCAAGGAATAGTTTGTGATAATATGCCCATATTCTGCATACACATGCATCATGGAATGACGAACAATGTTGTAGGAGGAAGTTTTCCTTTTCGTCGCACCAAAAAGCCATTTTCTATTTTCCGAGCATAAAAAACGGACGGTTTTGTGAAGCAACCACCAAATGGCTAATTCAAAATACTACCACCACATTTTACAAAAATACTATACCACCTTATATGGACAATGTCCCAACAGGGGGATCCGAAACCTTTCCGTCCACCTTTGGTGAAAAAGATAAATTCCTGCCGAATCGGCAGGAAGTGGGTCAGATATGAACTACAGGTACATGATCCGATGCTCATGTTTTTTTACAAAAATCATTTTTAGGTTCATAATATGCTATTTTATCAAAGATCCAATGAAAGTTTAGAGAGGCTCGGCCCCGAGCTAAGAATCTTTATGTCCGCCGTTCGACAAAGTTTGACGATAGTTTAAAATGGGCATAAAAATTCAAAAACGACCGAAACAATGCGAAACCTTCGCGTGGTGTCATATTATGTGACATTGTTATAAGGAAAAATAGCAAACTTGATATATTGATTATGTCTCAAAAAAACCTTCACAAAATGACCTATCTCATTCGAGGTTTCTTGGCTTTCGGGTCAAATGACCAATGTTATGGCTAGAATCAAGGCATAGTTTGTGATAATATGCCCATATTATGCATACACATGCATCATGGGATGGCGAACAATGTTGCAGGAGGAAGTTTTCCTTTTCGTCGCACCAAAAAGCTATTTTCTATTTTCCGAGCATAAAAAACTGACGGTTTTGTGAAGCAATCACCAAATGGCTAATTCAAAATACTACCACCACATTTTACAAAAATACTATACCACCTTATATGGACAATGTCCCAACAGGGGGATCTAAAACCTTTTCGTCCACCTTTGGTGAAAAAGAAAAATTCCTGCCGAATCGGTAGGAAGTGGGTCAGATATGAACTACAGGTACATGATCCGATGCTCATGTTTTTTTACAAAAATCATTTCTAGCTTCATAATATGCTATTTTATCAAAGATCCAATGAAAGTTTAGCGAGGCTCGGCCCCGAGCTAAGAATCTTTATGTCCGCCGTTCGATAAAGTTTGACGATAGTTTAAAACGGGCATAAAAATTCAAAAACGATCGAAACAATACGAAACCTTCGCGTGGTGTCATATTATGTGACATAGTTATAAGGAAAAATATCAAACTTGATATATTGATTATGTCTCAAAAAAAACCTTCACAAAATGACCTATCTCATTCGAGGTTTCTTGGCTTTCGGGTCAAATGACCAATGTTATGGCTAGAATCAAGGCATAGTTTGTGATAATGTGCCCATATTCTGCATACACATGCATCATGGGATGACGAACAATGTTGTAGGAGGAAGTTTTCCTTTTCGTCGCACCAAAAAGCCATTTTCTATTTTCCGAGCATAAAAAACGGACGGTTTTGTGAAGCAATCACCAAATGGCTAATTCAAAATACTACCACCATATTTTACAAAAATACTATACCACCTTATATGGACAATGTCCCAACAGGGGGATCCGAAACCTTTCCGTCCACCTTTGGTGAAAAAGATAAATTCCTGCCGAATCGGCAGGAAGTGGGTCAGATATGAACTACAGGTACATGATCCGATGCTCATGTTTTTTTACAAAAATCATTTTTAGGTTCATAATATGCTATTTTATCAAAGATCCAATGAAAGTTTAGCGAGGCTCGGCCCCGAGCTAAGAATCTTTATGTCCGCCGTTCGACAAAGTTTGACGATAGTTTAAAACGGGCATAAAAAATTCAAAAACGACCGAAACAATGCGAAACCTTCGCGTGGTGTCATATTATGTGACATTGTTATAAGGAAAAATAGCAAACTTGATATATTGATTATGTCTCAAAAAAACCTTCACAAAATGACCTATCTCATTCGAGGTTTCTTGGCTTTCGGGTCAAATGACCAATGTTATGGCTAGAATCAAGGCATAGTTTGTGATAATATGCCCATATTATGCATACACATGCATCATGGGATGGTGAACAATGATGGCGAACAAAAAGGGGATTTTCTAAAGCAACCACCAAATAGCTAATTCAAAAATGGATGGTTTGTGATTAGTTGATTTGGATATCATATTTGGATTCCTCTCATTTTTCTGATCAATTTAGACATATTATTTGTTGAATTTCGATTTACAGATTTAAAGATATAATTATTCTATATTAAATAGAAAAATACAAAAAAATAAAATTATTATATTTTTATTTGAATTCAATAATATTTTTACTTATTCATTAATATTTACTTAAATAATTGTTTGTAATTTCAAAAAATACAAACATGTGACATGATGATATAAGAGTTAATAGGATTGATATCATAGTATTGACACCAATGTATGAATTACTTTGCGGAAACGGATTCTGAAGGAATGAGGAAGTTAAGCGTGCTGAAGCTGGAGTAGTATTAGGATGGGTGACCTGCTGGGAAGTTTGACTAAGACTGGAATTTAATCAAATATTAAGTATAATTAGTGTTAAAAATGTTCAAAGTAGGAGATTAACAAGTGAAACAATTCAAAGAATAAAAAAATGAGAAAAAAAAATAAAAAATATATTTTTGCAACCGGCCGACAGGCTATGCCGACGGCCGCTACGCCGACGGCTTGAGTGTGCTCCGCCGAGGGAGATCTTTACCGAGGAGGCTACGCCGAGGGCAGCCCTCAGCGTACCATACGCCGACGGCCTTTTGCCCTCGGCGTAGCGCCCGCGTCCCGTAGTGCTTCTATGCCTGGACGTAATCGGATGGTCCAAGGGCTATCTGTTAGTTACTGTTTTGAGCTGGCCACATAATGCATACATGATCATGCCCTTACTCTAGCTGTGATAAGTCCAAAGGGCCAGGTATCTACAAAACTGTCAACTCAGAAAACTAAAACTGAAGGTTAATCAAACAAGCCGCATGCGTCTACTACCAGCTAGCTCTAGCTAGCTAGAAGCTGCTACTGCAGCTGCTTAGTCGTATGCTAATTATGTAACCATCTCAATTATAGGCATATATGTGTCTTCCCTATTCCTTTGTTCGCGGAATCCTGCAAATCAAAAAAGCCCTGCTGCTACTGATCATCAGTTTGTTATTGTTTTGAGCTATCTGAATCATTCATAATGCATACCTTATCATAATAACATGGCCGGCAGCCTGTGATAAGTCCAGAGAGACAGATCGCAAAATTTTCAACTCAACAGACTATAACTATATATGGTTAATCTAACAGGCTACGTGCGTCCACCATCGTACCAGCTAGCTCTGGCTCTAGCTAACTAGAAGCTGCTACTCCATATATAGTTATATGCTGATGACGTAACCAACTCAATTATAGGCATGTGTTTACTGTATTAATTAGCTCGATAGCTAAACTAGCAAAATTAGTCATGCGCTGGTTGGTTTGATGTTAACACATACTACAGCTGGAGACATTCTGACGGTTGGGGAGTAAAATTAGCTCCGCTGAATCACACAACTGTGACACCTGAATGTAAACTAAGACGATGACATAGACACACATGTACGACTTTGCTTGATATGTACAGTGCGAACGATAGATAGATAGATAGATAGACATGTTGTGTAGATAGATCTTGGATCTCCGAGTTCATCAAGAGACGATTAGTTAGTCAATTTGTCCCCATGAGGTGACACATCAACTGTCGACATGTCTCCTGTCGATCTGACCGTAGCTAGGTTTGGAAGAGACAGCAAGCTACCTATCTATGTACATCACCAAATTTAGACGTGGATGTCAGGGTTGACAATTTCACAAACGTATGTATGACGCATATGTTACCTATCGATGTATTTTACAGATTTCGATTCCATGAAATATCGTCTCACAAGTAGTATGTCAGAGACCAATAATATATACATGGCGGTTCGATTGCTGCAAGAGATATTTTGTGACAGCTTTTGTGGCAAATGAAGAACCATACGAGGTGTTTGTAAAGTCAGCTGTCACGTCATGCTCATATATAGGTTTGTTCGCTTGCCGGTGTACAAATCAAATGATACAGGATTCACAAGATCACGACAAATTAGAGAAAATATAACAAAATAAAACCATCACACCATCATGATTAGAGGGTAAAAGATGAAACTTACTAGTATTAAGCGTCCAACAGAAATGCACATTTTTCCGAAATGGAACAGAAATGCACATATACTCGATTTACTCTGTCTATGTTCAACTGGACACAAATCCAAGATTTCGGCCCCTCGGTTAAACCAAAGATGTCGGCTAAAATATGTGTTCAATCTAAATAAAGTAAAGAGGTGGAACATGCCTCCATCTTACCCCCTCGATTATAACCATCATAAAATGCAAGTCAACGTACGTTCTCTCGACACGTCGAGTCGCAGAGCTTGATCCTTGGTGGCGCCAATAGGATAAGAAGGTAACTAGGGGAGCACCAAAAGCCAGAGATGCAGGAGATGCGGCGCCGTGGTTCCCTTAATTAGTACTCTAGTATCTCTTAAACTAATTTTTTTCTCCACTCTCTCTTCCAGATTCAGCGCCAGCTCTCCAAGCTGGAGTAATTAACTCACTCACTGTAACTTCATGATTCCGTCAGATGCATATTGTTTAGCTGCTAATTGGTGTTGTATGAAGCCCAAAGGGCAGAATCTTAGTTCTAGCTTAGCTAGCACTGGAGAATCGATTGAGAGGAATCATCTCAATGTCAACTCTCCTGCCGGTTGCTACAAATACAGCGATGGTCGATGCAAGATCCACAGCAGTACACACCACCACCGCCATTACATTGCAAACCAAGCTTGAGAGGCAGCTGCTGCTAAGAAGAAGCTTAGCTAGCTCCAAGAGAGGGAGATATGGAGGTTGAGACCGGGGCTAAGGAGGCAGCGGCGAGCAAGTTCTCGCTGCCAGTGGACTCGGAGAACAAGGCCAAGTCCTTCCGACTCTTCTCCTTCGCCAACCCGCACATGCGCACCTTTCACCTCTCGTGGATTTCCTTCTTCACCTGCTTCGTCTCCACCTTCGCTGCTGCACCGTTGGTGCCCATCATCCGCGACAACCTTAACCTCGTCAAAGCTGATATCGGCAATGCTGGAGTAGCATCTGTGTCCGGCTCCATCTTTTCCAGGCTTGTCATGGGCGCCGTGTGTGACCTCCTCGGACCACGCTACGGTTGTGCCTTCCTCATCATGTTCGCCGCACCAACCGTCTTCTGCATGTCACTCATTGACGACCCAGCAGGATATATCACGGTCCGCTTCCTAATTGGCTTCTCCCTTGCCACATTTGTGTCATGCCAGTACTGGATGAGCACCATGTTCAATAGCAAGATCATTGGCACCGTCAACGGACTGGCGGCGGGATGGGGAAACATGGGTGGTGGTGCCACCCAACTCATCATGCCGCTAGTCTACCACGCCATCAAGAAGTGTGGTGCCACATCTTTTGTTGCATGGCGCATCGCCTACTTTGTGCCGGGGATGATGCACATCGTCATGGGTCTACTCGTGCTCACAATGGGGCAAGATCTTCCCGATGGCAACCTTGGGAGCCTCCAGAAGAAAGGAGAAATGAAGAAAGACAAGTTCTCCAAGGTCTTATGGGGTGCTGTCACAAACTACCGCACATGGATTTTTGTCCTCCTCTACGGCTACAGCATGGGCGTTGAGCTCACCACCGACAATGTCATCGCCGAGTACTACTTCGACCACTTCCACCTGGACCTTAGCACCGCTGGCACAATCGCGGCCTGCTTTGGTATGGCCAACATAGTTGCACGCCCTGCGGGAGGCTACCTCTCCGACCTTGGTGCCCGCTACTTTGGTATGCGTGGCCGCATCTGGAACATCTGGGTCCTCCAAACCGCTGGTGGCGCGTTCTGTGTCTGGCTTGGTCGCGCCTCCGCTCTTCCAGCCTCTGTCACTGCCATGGTCCTTTTCTCCGTTTGTGCTCAGGCTGCATGTGGCGCCACCTTTGGCGTCGCCCCTTTCATCTCTCGACGGTCCCTCGGTATCATCTCTGGACTGACGGGTGCCGGCGGCAATTTTGGAGCAGGGCTGACTCAGCTGCTTTTCTTCACGTCGTCGCAATACTCAACCGGCACTGGGCTGCAATACATGGGCATCATGATCATGTGTTGCACACTCCCCGTCGCATTCGTGCACTTCCCGCAGTGGGGCTCCATGTTCTTCCCGGCCAACGCAGGGGCTACCGAGGAGGAGTACTACGCGTCCGAGTGGACGGAGGAGGAGAAGAGCGACGGACTCCATCTCCCTGGTCAAAAGTTCGCCGAGAACTGCCGCTCGGAGCGGGGCAGGCGTAACGTCATCCTGGCCACATCTGCCACACCACCAAACAACACTCCACAACATGTATGAGATGTACTTGAGCATTATTTCACCTATGTTTTTATGCGTCAGACCCAAGTACTTTTTCCATACAGACGTACGACTTGCCGTACACATATACACACCGTATATAGATATGCACCGGTACCCCATCTAATAAGATATAAGGGGGTTTAATTACTTTTTGTAGGGTACTATAGAGCAGTGTGCATTTGCGACTCTCTGTACGCATGAATTGTGTGGATGCTTGTGGCCGACGGTTTTGTATCACACTGTGGATCCGTAACAAAATGGAAAGATTTGAATTTTGATAGTATGTGTATCCATTCCATTTGTATGCCTCTGATATGTTTTGTTCCTCCAAGCAACTACATATACTTCGACTATGTATCAATGCATGGGCCATGGTTTGGACAGTGAAGCCTCAGCCAAGATCCAAATTAACCCAACTGACCAAATGCCAAATATATAAATGAAGATGTCCTTTGACTTCCTCTCCTCAAGACACAGCAAAACTGGTCAAGACACACGCGCTGATGAGCTGCGAAAACCGGAGAATATCGAATTGGCCACCTACATATGAGTTGTGTAGGTGGATATCGAATATATATAACTCCATGATTGGCATGGTTAGTGGTTGACTTGCCTTAATATGTTGCCGTACATATAAATAGCTCCATGATTGGAACAATACGCCAGAATGTTTGACGTACTACATTAAGTTCCAAATACATTCTCTCTTCCCCAATACCATATTCCATATATATGGCTCCGTTGGAGGCCTTATTAGTTATCTCGAGTTTTGACCGTTCATGTCCATATCCAATCGAACCTGTTCAACAAATATTTCACTCTGGCTTATTAATCAACTCACTCACTATTCCATCAGGTACAATTGTTAATCTCTATAACTAGCATGGTGGCCCTCGCAAATGTGAGGGCATCACCTTTAGTTGTTTTTTTAGATAGGATAGCTACCATTTAGTGTGTCCATCTATAATTGATAGTAAAATATATAAATGGAGGAGAATAATACATTTTAGTCACCATACATGTTAAATAGATATCATATGAGTAGAAAACATCTTTAATCGTCTTTAATTCATAGGAGGATGATTATTAGGCTATTTACAAAAAAAACATATAGTAATGATCATATGAGTCATTTGTGTTGTATATGCAATTTAAGTTTAGACTATGAGCTATCTAGCTTATAGTTTCCGTGTGCTGTTACATGAGTATATAAGGCTAACATTCCGATTGGCAAATAGTTAAGATTTGCTTCAACAATGACCCTAGAATTGTTAGACCATTATGATCCAACATAAAAAAATTCTAATAAAATAAAATAATAATTTATCCTTATTAAGGTGTAGGGCAACTATAGTTTTTGTTTTACTTCTTATCTCATATCTACCAACATCACTTGATATCAATAACAAAGGTTAGAGAAGTTTAATTAAAGTTGGTATAGAATATCATTTATTATTTAGCACATACAATATTATGTTTTAATTTAAAACTCTTCGATGCTAAGCTTACTTTTAAATCCCAACAATCAATGGTCTCGCTCACTTGTAGGTTGGCATAGATAACATAATTTTGGCATCTTAATCAGTCATCACTCTTTCTACATGATTGCAAATTGCACTACATGTCCAAATAAATTTTAAGGATAATAAACAAAGAAACTTCATCGCAAAACCATGCAGATTTGCATAAAAGGTTTTTTAATCACATTATATGCAAATCGTGGATATAATTTTTCCCCTAAATTTTTTATTTAAAGAAACTTTTATTCTCTAGTGGTCTATGATTTATATAAATATTTTCTAAGATTTATAATCCTCATAAGTAATCATGCTAGCTCAATAGTTAATTCTAAGAATTAATTGTTACCATGACCTCAAATTTATTTTTAATAAAACTGGCTACATGTATTGTTGGATTATGAATAAAATATATACTATCGATTGCTTCTCTTAATAACAACCCAATTTTTTGGTATTGATAGCTATTTAGCAGTATCATCGTTTTCCTTAAGTATTTATCTACATGCTTAATAGCCGGTTCTCCCCCTCCATGCACAACTTTTACTCGTATCACTATATTTATTATAATATGATTTTTCTAGGCTATGAATGATAGAATCATGAAGCTTAAAGCCAATTGCAGAAGTCCTATCTAGTTTACCTTCCAACAATGAATTGTAAGGTTATAGGAATAAATTCATCCACACCTTTGTTATATCGTCTCTATAAGGTAGCGTGACACAACTACATTTGTTGCATATATATAGAATCTAAGGTATTCAACAAAAAATGAAATTATAAATTCCCTTTTCAACTTTAATCGTTCAAATTGTACAATCATAGGATGGCTTTTATATATGTGATTTGACTAAGATCATGACCTATTTGCTTGTGTAGAGTTGAGTATATTGTGATTAATTGCAAACCTGATACACTTTTGTCATATCTAATATTAACTATTAAAATCTATACACATTTAGAAGACCTATCAATTGTGATATGTTCAAGACATCATATGTAGTTATGAAGATCCAACTACAAATATAAAAATCAATTAACTATGATTTTTGAAACAAAATTATGATAATACGATGGTTTTTTATTGTTTACACATAGCTATAAAGATCGACTATTTGTGATCTACGGATAGAAATAAGGTCTGCTACATTAACAAAAACATGTTTTGATTCTTTGAGATCTCCTCACATGTATCCTTTACCTTCTATGCATATTGTGATTTTCTACCATAATTTGATTCAAAAGTATACCCTTAAGATATGGATAGTTGAAATTGTAATGACGCATAAACAAATCCATCGAATTTCTTTGATTGTTGAATACTTTGCATTTTATTATAATCTTTGGTACATCTCACATATTGTGTCGCATTGTTATTTCATTCTGTCACTTGTAAGTGTGAACAATTCTTGATCATGGTAGATTTACATGATGTTTTTTAAGCTAGCTTTTCTTAGAATATTCACTACCTTGAATATTTGATTGTGAGTGAACCAGGTGGTTGAAACCATACTAATAATTTTAATTTGTTTGTATTTCATTGGAAGTTTGTAAGGATGTTAATTTCTTATTTTAGCGTGGATGATTATGCTTTTTCGCTTATTAAAAATAAGTAGAGCTAGATAAATCTTCCACAAGGGAGCCTAGACGCCTCTTTCACTCTGCAACTCCCTTCGTCTCAAACCTCCTCCTTACCCTTTTACTTTTAAAATGAATAGAACATGTTTCAATCTGACTCGGCTTTCATTGACCTTCAACAACTGCTAGAAGGTTTTGGGTGGGGGTGAGGAAGGAAATAAATAATCTCCAAAATGTATTTTAGGCCCCTTACCTCATTATGTCTTTTTTAAATGGTTCACAACAATGTTGTGGGTGTTGGGATGATGTCCTAATAAATGTATTTTGACTCCATCGAATTTTTGGTGTTCACGTATGGGATGTGTATTATGTAGTAGTCCGATGGTTTTTTATTGTTTACACATAGCTATAAAGATCGACTATTTGTGATCTACAGATAGAAATAAGGTCTGCTACATTAACAAAAACATGTTTTGATTCTTTGAGATCTCCTCACATGTCTCCTTTACCTTCTATGCATATTGTGGTTTTCTACCATAATTTAATTCAAAAGTATACCCTTAATATATGGATAGTTGAAATTGTAATGACGCATAAACAAATCCGTCGAATTTCTTTGATTGTTGAAGACTTTGCATTTTATGATAATCTTTGGTACATCTCACTTATTGTGTCGTATTGTTATTTCATTCTATCACTTGTAAGTGTGAACAATTCTTGATCATGGTAGATTTACATGATGTTTTTTAAGCTAGCTTTTCTTAGAATATTCACTATCTTGAATGTTTGATTGTGAGTGAACCAGGTGGTTGAAACCACACTAATAATTTTTAATTTATTTGTATTTCATTGGAAGTTTGTAAGGATGTTAATTTCTTATTTTAGCATGGATGATTATGCTTTTTCGCTTATTAAAAATAAGTAGCGCTAGATAAATCTTCCACAAGGGAGCCTAGACGCCTCTTTGACTCTGCAACTCCCTTCGTCTCAAACCTCCTCCTTACCCTTGTACTTTTAAAATGAATAGACCATGTTTCAATCTGCCTCGACTTTCATTGACCTTCAACAACTGCTAGAAGGTTTCGGGTGGGGGTAAGGAAGGAACTAAATAATCTCCAAAATGTATTTTAGGCCTCTTACCTCATTATGTGTTTTTTAAATGGTTCACAACAATGTTGTGGGTGTTGGGATGATGTCCTAATAAATGTATTTTGACTCCATCGAATTTTTAGTGTTCACGTATGGGATGTGTATTATATAGTGGTCAATAGAATCGGAGATTCTCATTTATTGTCATTTCATTTTCTTTCTCTGCATATTGGCAATAGAGCAACATCTGGAAAATTTGTCTTGAAAGAAGTGTTGCTCTTATTTCGAAAATGATGGGTATTACTCTTGAAAATCAAATTTTCATACAACTCTCCTTACCATAATATAGTGCATATAAGATTTTTAAAAATTTAAACATTATCAATTTTGACCAAATTTATCGAGGAAAATGTCCATATGTACAATACTGGAATATACATTATGATGAATTTAATGGTACTGATGTGGTATTCTTGATGTTTGTATTTTTTCCTACATACTTGGTCAAACTTTATACATTTCGGAAATGAAGGAGTATGGTTTTGAATCTATGAGGTTAACTTATCTTTTATAACTTACATTTCAAGCTATATATATTGTGGATTTGTCCATGGAATCAATGAGAATTTTTTTCTTGGGCGACGTCTAGGTATTCAGTCATGCGAATGTGTCTCTTGGTCCAAAAACGTTAGGTAGTACTACTCGCGGAATTCAACTTTTCATATTTTTAATAATATATGAGGTTAATTTAACTTGGTGATAATTCTATTTATACACATACAAATATGTCTATTTTTAGAGCGTGTATTTGCCAATCAGGCTAAGACCATGTCCCATGCGTGTAATGATAATAAGAAAAATTAGCTTTCAAGTGTTTTTTATCAGTGTGTCATTTCAAGCCGGCTTTGTGTTGGAGTTTTTCTTCATCACCAATCATCTTAAGTTTTTTTTCCCTGTTTGCCGGAGAGCCGTATGCTCGGAACCAATACCCCCTAGTTAAACATTTCCACCGTGTCAAGGGATTGTGTGGCTCCTTGTTTCTAATTAGAAGGAAAATCAGAGTCAGCTCAACGTACGTACATGCCGAGGTGGGTCCATATTTTTGATGATTTGCACCTCTGTTTTATATACTCCTGATACGTGACCACCTTTTACGTAACATTTTTTATGTTTAAATCGTAACCATAAATTGTGCATCTAACTGTTAATATAATTTTGATGATGTGGATCAACCGGATGCCTCGTAAAACACCCTTATATTGCTTTTAGTATATAATAGATTGTTGTTCTATGATCGATGCCGGCCCAAAGGTGAGTATCTCTTTTCCACCTTTGCTAGCGCTGGAGAATAAATCGACAGGTATCATCGCTATGTCAAAAAAAATAAAAATGCTACGGACACATGTTAAAACCTGAGCCACGTATGTTACATATATGTCAGAAATAGCCGTTTCCAAAGTGAAACTATATACCAAATAGAAGGCCACCAATACTGGAGTGAGTGCACCGCCAACATAGACCACCTCTACTAAGGGCGGTGCACTCACCCTTAGGCTCTGTTTGTTTGGGCTGCAGCTGTGAAAAATCAGCTATGAAAAAGCAGCTGTAGGAAGCAGTTGGTAGAGCAGAGATTTGGTGTTTGGCGGTAGTGCTTTTGATGACTGCTATTGTTGGTTTTAGCATTGAAATGTCTGAAATGCCCCTGAGTGTTTAGAGATGCACAAGTATCGATTTCAAAATTGTCTATTCTTATGCTAAAATAATTATAAACATTATTAGTACTCCTACTAGATACATCCAAATATAGATAAATTTGAGTCAACTAATTTAGATAACAGAAAGTATAAAAATAATCTTATTTTTAACAAAAGACCATTACAAATTATTCAAACGTATTAAAAAACTACAGTGATATATATATATATATATATATATATATATATATATAGATTTTATGTCTGAAATACCTTTGCTCCACTAATTTACCCTGCTAATGCAGTGGTAATGCGTACTTATACTAAGCAGCAGTACTAGAGAAATCGGTAGGCATTGTTCTAGCTAGCAGAGGAACGCCCCACCGCTCACACGCACGCACCGCCGCCGCCCCCATGCGCATGCACTGCCTCTGCCCACACACGCACGCACCGCCCCCACGCACCGTCGCCGCCAGGCGCCGCCGACCTAGCTCATCGTCGGCCCCGACGCCCCGGACAGGGAGGCTCGCGGATGCCGAACAGGGAGCTCGGGGACAGCGGCGGTCGGTGACTAGCTCGATCCCGAGGACAGCTGCGGTCGAGATGAGATCGAGCCCGGGGACGGTGGCAGTCGAGACGAGATCGGGCCCGGGGACGGCGGCGGTTGGATTTGGGGACGGCCAACTCCTTTCCTTCTCAACGACGAGCTCGAGCGAACGGGAATGGCACGCCTCGGCCCTGCTTGCGGACGGGAAGAAGGCGCGTGACGGACTGACGGTGCCGTTGTCGACCGGCCAGACGAGCTTGCCGAATCGGGGTGATTTGGAGAATCGGGGTCTGCTCTATTGACCTGGGATGGCAATTATTTTGTAAATTCTGTAAACCATAGAGGGCAGTTTGGTCACCTTAGCTCGGGAAGCTAGCAAACGCCCGGGAAGCAGCTCCAACGCCGCTTCGCGCGCTTCCGGGCTCGCGGTGCATTTTGCTACTCCGCTCTTCAGAAACGCTTTACAAATTTTGGTTGTTTGTTTTGCCCTACTGCTTTTAGACTCCAAAAGCTCCAAAAGCAGAAGTAGAAGCCCAAACAAACAGGACCTTAATATGTTGTGTAGGTAGGTGTAGCTGCTCCCTATCTCTTGGATCTCTGGGTCCTCAAGAGACATATATCCCCTGGCTTGTCTGACGGTAGCTAAGGTTTAGAAAAACATGGAGCTACCTACCTATATACATCACCGATTTGGATGTGGATGTCAGGGCTGACAAATTGACACACCCAAAGTATTACCAATGACACAAATTGACACATGAAGATATCTATTTTATTTGAATAGATTCGATTTTATCAAATAAAGTTTCACAATTACTTTAGCTTGTGATTTTGTATAAAGGAATAAAATAAGGTAAATGATGTCAGAGGTTCCATAACGAAGCGAAATACATCCTTTCCTTTTGTTGAAGACTATACTCCCATCCGCTGCCCCCTGGTTGTCTTGTCGTAGCTAGGGTTTAGAAAAACACGAAGATGCGTAGCTATATACATCACTGATTTGGATGTGGTGAGGGCTGACAAATGGACACGCCCAAAGTATTACTAATGACACAAGTTGACACATGAAGCTATCTATGCTATTTGGGCATAATCGATTTTACCAAATAACGTCTCACAGTTAGTATAGCTTGCGATTTTGTACAAAAGAATAAGGGCATGTTTGATTCAAAGGATTTGAAAAGCACGGGAATAGGAAAACCATAGGAATGGTATGTCATGACATGTGAAATTCTATAGGAATGAAAAACGCAGGAATTAGCTGCAACAGTCGTTTGATTGCGCCACATGAAAAACGCACGAAATTTGTACATAGATTGAGTACATGGTATAGTTGTCATAGACACATAGGAAATTTTTCAAGAGGTCTAACCTCTTGTTAGAAATCCTATGGGAATGTTGTATAGGAAAGGAATCCATAGGAATTTTGAAGGGTTCAATCCTTTGAATCAAATGGCCTCTATAGGAAAAAATCCTATGAGTAAGAATCCTACAAAATTTCTTTGTGAATCCTTTGAATCAAACATACCCTAAATAAGGTTAAAGTTCTCGGAGGTCACGATAAAGAAGCAAGATATGGCCTTTCTTTTTGGTGAAAACGATATTCGTGATACTTGTATCTGCACAAGTGTGCATAAACTCGATACAAACTTCAGGTTGCTCTATCTATACTCAACTGAAACCTGGTATGATCTCAATTAAGATGTCGCATACCTACGTTTTACCTGTTTCGTTTCAAAAACCTGACTCTGCTGTCTGCTCTTGCACCCTTAGTAACCTGGCGTACATGTAAGTCAACGCGCATTATCTCAAAGCGTCGAGTCACAAGCTTGATCCTTGGTGGATCCCATGGGATAAGTAGGTACATAGAATAGCTCCAAAAGGCACAGATGCAGGAGATGCGGCGCCAAGGTTCCCTAATTAATACTAGCATCCTTTAATTACTTATTAATTTTCTCCTGTCTCTCTTCCATATTCAACGCTTGCTCTCTAAGCTGCACAAATTAATTCACTTAATATTGTTTCATGATTTCATCAGATGCAATTGTTAAACTGCTAGTTATGTTATTCCACGATACCCAAAGGGCAGAATCTTAAGCTTAGCTAGCACTGGAGAATCGATTAAGTGGTTTAATCCTAATGTCAACTCTGATGCTAATCACTATAAATACCGCGTTGATCGAAGCAAAATTCAGAGCATACACCACCACCCACCTCCATTACATTGAAAACCAAGCTTCGGACGAAGCAGCAGCTAAGAAGAAGCTTGGCTAGCTCTAAGAGAGGAAGATATGGAGGTGGAGGCCAGCACGCATGGCAATGCCGCAGCCAGCAAGTTCACGCTGCCGGTGGACTCGGAGAACAAGGCAAAGTCCTTCAGACTCTTCTCCTTCGCCAACCCTCACATGCGCACCTTCCACCTCTCGTGGATCTCCTTCTTCACATGCTTTGTCTCCACCTTCGCTGCCGCACCATTGGTGCCCATCATCCGCGACAACCTCAACCTCGCCAAGGCTGATATCGGCAACGCCGGTGTAGCATCCGTTTCCGGCTCCATCTTCTCTAGGCTTGTCATGGGCGCCGTCTGCGACCTCCTCGGACCGCGTTATGGCTGCGCCTTCCTTGTCATGCTGGCCGCGCCAACAGTCTTCTGCATGTCACTCATTGACGATGCAGCAGGGTATATCACGGTGCGGTTCCTAATCGGCTTCTCCCTTGCGACCTTCGTGTCGTGTCAGTACTAGATGAGCACCATGTTCAACAGCAAGATCATCGGCACCGTCAACGGGCTAGCGGCAGGGTGGGGAAACATGGGTGGTGGTGCCACCCAACTCATCATGCCACTCGTCTTCCACGCCATCAAGAAGTGCGGTGTCACAGCCTTTGTTGCATGGCGAATAGCCTACTTTGTTCCAGGGATGATGCACATCGTCATGGGGCTACTTGTGCTCACATTGGGGCAAGATCTTCCGGATGGCAACCTCGCGAGCCTCCAAAAGAAAGGAGAAATGAAGAAAGACAAGTTTTCCAAGGTCTTATGGGGCGCTGTCACAAACTACCGGACATGGATCTTCGTCCTCCTCTATGGCTATAGCATGGGGGTTGAGCTCACCACCGACAATGTCATCGCTGAGTACTACTTCGATCACTTCCACCTAGACCTCAGCGCCGCTGGCACCATCGCAGCCTGCTTTGGCATGGCCAACATCATTGCTCGCCCCGCGGGAGGCTACCTCTCTGACCTCGGTGCCCGCTACTTTGGTATGCGTGGCCGCATCTGGAACATTTGGATCCTTCAAACTGCTGGTGGTGCGTTCTGCTTCTGGCTCGGTCGCGCCTCCGCCCTTCCAGCCTCGGTCACCGCCATGGTCCTCTTCTCTGTTTGTGCACAGGCTGCATGTGGTGCCATCTTTGGCGTCGCCCCCTTCGTCTCCCGGAGGTCGCTCGGTATCATTTCTGGAATGACCGGTGCCGGTGGCAATTTTGGTGCAGGACTCACACAACTACTTTTCTTCACGTCGTCACAGTATTCAACCGGCACTGGGTTGCAATACATGGGCATCATGATCATGTGTTGCACGCTTCCCGTCACACTCGTGCACTTCCCACAGTGGGGCTCCATGTTCTTCCCGGCCAATGCCAATGCCACTGAGGAAGAGTACTACGGGTCTGAGTGGACAAACGATGAGAAGAAGGACGGTCTCCACCTTGCCGGGCAGAAGTTCGCCGAAAATTCCCGGTCGGAACGAGGCAGGCACAATGTCATCCTCGCCACGTCTGCCACACCACCAAACAACACTCCCCAGCACGTATAAGATGTATTCGAGAGTTTTCTCTCACTTTCGTATTTTACATGTAACGCCCATGTTTTTCCTTACATAGGCAAGGCGATTAGCCGTATATATGTACACGCCGTACATACATACGCCATGGAGACCTAGATAATAAGGTGTAAGGGGGCTTAATTATCTTTTATTTGTAATATGTATAGGGCAAGGCACATTTGTCTCTCTGTACGCATGAATGCGTGTCGCTGTGGAAGTGTGGATGACAAACTATACATGAAACGATTTGAAATTTGATATGTGTATCCGCTCCATATGTATTTCTCCAGTTCTTCCTCCAAGCGATTTTAGATACTTCGACAATGCATGGGCCAGGGTTTGAACAGTGTAGTCTCAGCCAATATATAAATTATCCCAACTGACCAAATGCAAAATATAAAAATGAATATTTTTTGACTCCCTCTCCTCAAGACACCCCAAAACGAGTCAATATACACACATTGTTGAGCTGCCAAAACTGGAGAATGTCGACCTTGCCACATGTATATAAGTTATCGAATCTATCTATCTATCTATCTATCTATCTATCTATTAAAAAGATTCGGACAGTTCGTCGCCCCAATTTCCGTCTGTCATGAAAAGACGATTTTGCCCCTGACTGTTTGGTGTTTTTACCAGTAGTGCCACCGCCAAGTCAACCAGCCTAGCTGCTCCGAGCTCTTGTCCCGCGATCCCCTTCTGCCTCGTGTCCCCGTCGCCAAGCTCCACCGGCCTTCTCCTCCCTCGAACGTCCCTCTTCTCCAGCAGCCCCACTAGATCGACGGGCCGGAGCAGAACGGCGGCTGGAGGGCGACACAAGGGAGGGGACTGTGGTGGATAGACCTTGGCGACGGTGTCGCAGGTAACCTCTTCGGCCCCAAGCTACGCCGCCGCCGCGGACCAGAACCGTTCCGGAGAGCGACGAGGACGCCGTCTACTAGGAGGAGGAGGAGGTCTACAAGGGGGAGGAGCTGCCAGGCCCCAACGGCACCGTCCAGGTCTGTCTTGGAGGTCGGCGAGGCGTCCGGGAGGAGGAGGGCTACAAGTGAGAGCAAAGAGGAAGGTAGCCGCGCAAATCCCCCCAAATCCTCGAGATACCGGCGCCGCGATACGTCCGCCTCTCGAGGCCATCGCCAGTCCCATTCTCCCTTGAGGTACGAGAAGGTCTCACCTCCACGAGCTAGATCTGTATGAAAGTGGCGACCTGCTGTCGGAGTCGCTTGGGAAGAGCGAGGATCCACGGAATCGACATTCCAAGAGGGAGATTCTTGAAGCTTCTGGAAGGGGGCGTGGATCTTGGGCTTGTCCCCGAAGACTGCCATGGCTACAGGCGCAGGCACCGTCCCAGGTGAGCTCCTCTAAATCCCTCCCCTCCTCTCTTCGCTTCTTCCGCTGCAGTGTTCTCCGTGGTGGTTGTGTTTCTTGTGGTCTTGGTGCTCAGTAGAATGTTGTTTACTAAACTGGGTCAGCTTGCAGGGTGCTGCCACGGCCACAAGCGCCCTCCTGGTCAGGATTGTTCACCATGCTCTGCAGGGTCCCCTCCGCCGCCGACTGCGCCAGGTTCAGAACTTAAACTTCTATGTTAATGGTTCGGTGACTTAAACTTCAGTTTACTTTTAGTCAAGGCAACAACTATTAGCTTCCGCAGGCTTCTCGGCTGTTGCAAGAGCTCTTGTGGGCGAAGCTTCTAGCTTGTGTAGAGAGGGGCTTCAGTTTGCTTACAAATGAAGTAAAGCCTCAAGTGATCAATTGATTGAGCTTAGTTTTTATCAAACAATGCTCGCTGCAATGTTGGCAGATCTCATAATATCTCAAATCATAAAGGTAAATCCTGTAGTTTGTGAGCCGCGGCTTGTTTTTTTTTTTAAATGTATCGGTTGGAACACTCCTAGATATGTATAACCATCAAGTGGCATATGTCTATTTGCACTAATCTTTCATGTAAATTTGTCGGTTAGTAGAACAATGGGACATGTTCCTTTTTACCTGATTTTGTATCCCTTGCTTCTCAGTTCACCAAGAAATTAAGTTTTTTATATTCATTTTACTTGAACTGCAGGGAAAGAAGAACCCAGATAATGACCAAGAAGCAGTGAAATCATTCCTTGGGGTAGTGATGTTACTGGAACAAAGTGTTTTACTGGAATAAACACGTAATCACCAAGTCCAGTGCAAGTTTTGGTGGTACCAAGAGATTTATGAGTTCTAGCAGATATACTATATTGTGCCTTGTAGTTAATTAGCTATCTTATTACCCATTCCAGATTTACTACCAAAAGATGAGGTGTAGTTGCCATTATACAGATTACCATTATACTATCAGAAGTGCCATTATATTCTGTTAAATGCATTACCTATGACTGAAAATTGTGATCTCTGATCAATTATGAATCTGTATCATATGCATAGTTCGTTATTGGGGCTTTTTTAGTTTAGTGCCTCAAGAAGTGCCGTAAATATTCATGTCTGTTAATATCCGTGTCCGACAAGCTCATGTTTCAGGGCAACATCTGTGAATATTCGCGTCTTTGAATATGCTAATAACATATGCTTATATATCTGTATGGGTATTGCATATGTGTCAAGAAAAACATCTGTGAGTAGCATATGCCCAATACAAATATATATAATGCATGTAAATATAAGTAAAGGCAAAAATCAGAGTAATAGCATGAGCTTGTCACTGGACAGATGTGAGCATAAGAGTGAAGATAGCTGACTATGAAAAGGAGAATTCTAGGCATTACCTGTGTGTACCCATTAAGATTGATTAATTTGTATTTTGTCTTCGTTTATTATTTGGCGGTCACATCTGATGTCATGGCAGACACATCGACATACTCTGCCCCTAGCTTGGATACGCTGTCTCCATTCAGTGCCATCATTTTGACTCAAAAATCCTGGCATGCCAGCTGATGAGTTGTTGATAAAATAGATCCATAAGGTACGAGGGTCAGTAAAAGGGGACCCCAGTTCACTCGAACCAAGGAGAGATGATAGGCTGGATGATATAGAAAAAATGGAAACAATGCATGGGGTCGATAGGTGATGACTGTATAAGCGAGACTTGGCCATGTCCATCCGTGAAGGTAGTAGTGAAGTGAGAGGTCCTTTGGTGTTGGACTCTTAAAAAATAATTAGCTAGCGTTCATGGTGCTTATTTACAGAAATAAGTTCAACACGAATTTTAAAAAGTTGATTTGTTTTTTTGCTTCAGATACAACATTTATAGTTCAATACGAAAGTAAGATAGATATAATTTTAGTCTTCTACTCCTTCTGTCCTAAAATGAGTGACCTGAGTTTGTTTACATTTGCATGTATTTATAAACGTGTCTAAATATATGTGAATTTGGACAAACCCAAATCAATTATTTTCGGACGGAGGAAATAGATATGAGGCTTTTCTAGAGATTTTTTTACTCTTTCGGAACCTAACATTACGTCAATATTCCACATATAAAAATTAAAAAATAACTGCTACACCAGGCCTGATTGACCGTCTCTTTTGTGACGAAGCATGTCTTATCTGGTATTGTATATAGGTTATCAGCTAAATAAAATTGTTTCACTTTATTTTCTTTGGTTTTCCTTCATTTCCATGCAGTGTGCTTAGTTTGTACCCTATTTCAGACACTTGAAAACAACGTGGACGATGCATTCATGGTATAGGAAGATTTTTTTTCCGTAGCAACGCACGGGCATTTAGCTAGTATATATAGCTCCATTATTGGTACAGATGGTAGTTGACTACATTAATAAGTTGGCAATACACTACCCGCAAAAAAAAAATTGGCAATACACATTCTCTCTCCCTCAATCCCATGTTCCACACGTACGGCTCTGTTGGAAGGCTTATCACGAGTTTATGACGAGTTCATGTGCATATAACGTCCATGACATAGCCTTATAAGAACATGAAGTTAGTACTATCAGCGTTTGAGCAATTATCGGGTCTAAAAATAAACTTTCATAAGAGTGAATTGTTTTGCTTCGGGAAGCAAAGAATTATGGCTCAATATAGGGAATTATTTGGGTGCGAATCGAACAAGGCCAATTTTCAATGATGTATTTAGGAATCCTGATTCATTGTCGGAGACTTACTAATACGGAATGGAAGAAAAACGATGAAGGAACGTTTATAGAAACATCTAAACAGATGGAAAGTAAAACTCCTAACAGTTGGCGGGAGACTAGTTCTGATTAACTCCGTCCTAACCAACATGGTCTTATATATGCTATCCTTCTTCCAGGTGCTAAAAGGAGTATTGAAGTGATCAGATATTGTAGCTCAAGATACTTTTGGCAAGGAGTTTCGAAAAAGAAGAAATGTAGATTGGCAAAATGGAATTTCGTATACCATCCAAAGGACAAAGGGGGGCTTGGGATCCATGATCTGGAGGGAAAAAATACTGAGCATAGTGAGTTTCGTTGGAATTTGATACAAAATGGTAAATTTTCAGTTGATTCCATGTATAAAGCATTATTACATTCCGAAATTCTAGTACAAAATAACAAACACATTTCAAAGACAAAGATACCATTGAAGATTAAAGTCTTCGCTTGGTATCTACGTCAGGGTGTGATTTTGATAAAAGTTAATCTGGCCATCTTGATAAAACAATCAAACGTTCTTTCAGTGTCAGTTTGCGTGTTCTATATGGTCAGCCATCCAAGTAGCCTCAAGTTTGTGCCCTTGATGCTTAGTAGCCAATATTTTTTCTAACTGGTTGCATGGTATAGATAACAGGGATAAGATATAATTACAAGTGGGAGCGATTGCATTAATTTGGTTATTGTGACTATGTAGAAATAATAAATTTTCTGATGCTAAGTTGTTTTCACCAATGCAGGTTCTATATCACTATGCACACTTACTTCGGGAGTGGTCGAGTCTACAAAAACCCAAACACCGATGACTTTATATGGAGGCATGTTCAAGGTTGAAACAAGTGGTGAAAGAGGTTTTCTTCCAACATGGGTGGAAACATACATTGCGGATTGACCTTTCTCTACCATAGGTATCTATTATAGATTCATGTATTTTAAGATTTGCTTATGAGAACTATTCTCCTTTTATCTTCTTCACTGGACTTGTCGGCTATGTGCATCTTAGCTACGCAGTGGTCGGGTGTGGCCCTCTTTAATTTCTATCGCCTTGATGTAAACATTGGAGGTTAGTAAAAGCGTCCTTTATCCAAAAAATGACGTGGCGTCATTATCAGTTGTAACCAAAAAATTTCTATGGTTTTCACGAAATTCCACCCATCTAGATGGCCATGAGTTAGAAATTAATTTTCTCCAATTTCCCTTCCATATTCATTGCCAGCTCTCCAATCTGGAGTAATCTCGACTCACTCACTGTTCCATTCAGTACAATTTTTAATCTCTATTTTTTGTTCTATAGTCAATGTCTGGGAGGATGTTATTGCGCAAAAACCGGGCGTGCGAACTACTCCCTCTGTTTCAAAATATAAGATGTTTTAGCTCTCTGAAGCAAATGTATCTAGACTTATTTCAGTGTGTAGGTTCACTCCAAACCTAAATGAATTCACACTAAAAGAAGTCTAGATACATTTACTTTACAAAGCTAAAACATCTTATATTTTGAAACGGAGGGAGTACATTTTTGTTTATGCTATAGGTACTATCCAAGCTGCGGCTGCAAAAATGGCATGTACGCCTGCGAACCTTGTTGCCGAGAAGGAGGCTGCAATGGCTGGAGCGATGTAGTCCCCTTCCCTGGCGGGACAAGTAGCACTAGTAGAAAAATGTCATTTGATTTGGAGCTGCTCTGGCCTCTAGTCCTGGCCCAGTATGGAACCGGGACTAGTGTTAGCCCTAGTCCTGATCCGTCCCCTTTGCAACGGCTAGAAGGCAGCAGCTGGCTAGTCCCGGTTCATTGGGCACCTCTAGTCCCGGTTGGTAAACCGGGATCTATTCCAGGTTATTAGCACCACCTGGGACTATATATTCCCGCTTCGACCCTGCACAAACCCATGCCCATTTTCTCCAAGCTAGCTCAAGTTCATCCGCATTTTTTGTCCAAAGTTTATCAAGATTTGGTGGCATCTATCAATCCAAGCTTCTAAAAATGTTAGCAACTTCAATCTTCCATCTCTTATTGTTAGTTTAGCTCAATGCTCTAGAAGTAGAAAGACATTTCATGCTTAGAAGTAGAGGGAATTTTTAGATGTGTAATTTTAAGAAAATTTTGATTATAGAAAAAAGTTACTGAAAGTTGAGATGTGTATTTTTAGAGTTTTGGAGCTCATAATTGAATAAGGTTTTCACTGCTGTAGCAATAATTAAAAAGTCAACATTTTTTATGTTAACAGTTTTCTCCAATTCAAAATTTGATGCATGTAAAATTTTATATATGTCCTACACACTAAATTTTTAGATTTGAAAAAGTAAATGTAGTAAAAATGATCCAAACTTTTTATATGAAAGAAAATTTTTATTATACTGCAGATGAGCCAAAAATGGATGTACGATGATCCCCGAATGTCTAACGCGTTCATTAAAGGCGTGCATTATTTCCTCGATTTGGCTGAGGCAAACAAGCGGAATGGTTTTATGTGTTTCCAGTGCCGTGTCTGTCGGAATGAGAAGGATTAATCTTTCTCAAAAACCATTCACATCCACCTGATTCAGCCATGTTTCATGTCCGGCTATATTTGTTGGAAAAAGCACGGAGAAAGCAGGGTTATGATGGAAGACAACAAAGAAGAAGAGAACGATGACAATTATCCAATGTTTCCTGAATATGGTGGTACTGCAATAGAAGACAATGAACAAGAAAAAGGTGAAGAACGGGCATTAGATGAGACCGTTGATGATCTTCCTCAGGCCATTCTTGATGCACAGAGTGAATGCGAAAATGAAAACAAGAAGAAGAAGTTGAAGCGCATGTTAGAGGATCACAAAAAATTATTGTACCCAAATTGCGAAGATGGCAACACAAAGCTCGGTACCACACTAGAATTACTGCAATGGAAGGCAGAGAATGGTTTATCTGACAAGGGATTTGAGAAGCTACTAAAAATTTGGAAAAAGAAGCTTCCAAAGGATAACTAATTGCCTGTCAGTACATACGAGGCAAAGAAGGTTGTCTTCCCTCTAGGACTAGAGGTGCAGAAGATACATGCATGCATTAATGACTGCATACTCTATCACGGTGAGAAGTACGAGAATTTGGATACATGCCCGGTATGCGGTGCATTGCGTTATAAGATCAGACAAGATGACCCTGGTGATGTTGAGGGCGAGCAGCGCTCCAGGAAGAGGGTTCCTGCAAAGGTAATGTGGTATGCTCCTATAATACCACAGTTGAAACATTTGTTTAGAAATAAAGAGCATGCCAAGTTGTTGCGATGGCACAAAGAAGACCGCAGGAAAGACTCGATGTTGATACACCCGCTGATGTGCCGCAGTGGAGAAAAATCGATAGAGAGTACCCGAGCTTTGCAGATGACGCAAGAAACTTAAGGTTTGGTCTAAGTATAAATGGCATGAATCCTTTTAGGGAGCAGAGTTGCAGTCATAGCACCTGGCCTATAACTCTATGTATATATAACCCGCCTCCTTGGTTGTACATGAAGCGGAAGTTCATTATGATGTCAGTGCTCATCCAAGGCCCGAAGCAACCCGACAATGACATTGATGTGTACCTAAGGCCATTAGTTGAAGAACTACTATAGTTGTGGCGCGACGAAGGTTTACGTATGTGGGATGAGCACAAAAAGGAGCCATTTGACCTACGAGCGCGTTGTTGTTCGTAACCATCAATGATTGGCCTGCTCTTAGTAACCTTTCAGGACAGTCAAAAAAGGGATACAATGCATGCACATATTGTTTAGATGATACTGAAAGTATATATTTGGATAAAGGTAGGAATAATATGTACTAGGGGCATCGTCGATTTCTTTCGTCCAGGCATCCCGCAATAAAGAAAGGCAGGCATTTCAATGGTGAGGCAGATCGCCGAAAGAAGCCTCTCCGCCATACTTGTGATGATATATTTGGTATGGTCAAGGATCTAGAAGTAATCTTTAAAGGGCCATGGCGTTCAATCTGTTCCAAATGACGCTGACGGACATGCGCCCATGTGGAAGAAGAAATCTATATTTTGGGAGTTACCCTATTGGAAAGTTCTCGAGGTCCGCTTTGCAATCGACGTGATGCACATGACGAAGAATCTTTGCGTGAACCTGCTAGGCTTTATGGGCGTGTATGGAAAGACAAAAGATACGCTAGAAGCACGGCAGGACCAGCAAGGTATGAAATACCAAGACGACATGCATCTAATGAAGACAGATAAAGGACGTCTAAGTGCTGCCAGCTATGCTCTTACCAAAGAAGAGAAGGAAATATTTTTTGAAGTCCTAAGCAATATGAAGGTCCCGTATGGCTTATCGTCCAATATAAAGGGAATAATAAATATGGCAGAGAAAAAATTCCAGAACCTAAAGTCCCATAAATGCCACGTGCTTATGACGCAATTACTTCCGGTTGCATTGAGGAGGATTCTACCGAAAAATGTTCGACTACCCATTGTAAATCTATGTGCATTCCTTAATGCTATTTCTCAGAAGGTAGTCTATCCAGAAATTCTACCGAGGTTACAGAATGATGTGGTCCAGTGTCTCGTAAGTTTTGAGCTGGTGTTCCCACCATCCTTTTTTAATATTATGACGCATCTCCAGGTACACCTAGTCAACAAGATTACAATTTTGGGTCCTGTATTTCTACACAATATGTTCCCCTTTGAGAGGTTCATGGGATTCTTGAAGAAATATATTCATAACCGTGCTAGGGCAGAAGGAAGCATCTCAAAGTACTATGGAATAGAGGAGGTCATTGAGTTTTGTGTTGACTTTATTCCTGACATTAAGTCGATTGGTGTTCCTGAATCGCGAAATGAGGAGAGACTGAGTGGAAAAGACACGCTAGGAAGGAAATTAATAATATGTAGGGACGGGGATTCTTTCACTCAAGCACACTACACAGTTCTACAAAATTCCACCTTGGCAGCTCCGTATATCAAGGAACACAAGAATATTGTATGCTCAAACAACTTGGAAAAGCCTGACTCCTTGATTAGAGATGAACACATGAAGACTTTTGGCGGTTGGTTGCAAACACATCTCATGAATAACAACACTATTTGTGATGAGCTATACTTGTTGGCCAGCTCACCATCTTCGACTATATGGACTTTCCAAGGGTACGGGATAAATGAGAATACATTTTACATAATCTCCCAAGATAAAAAGAGCACCAACCAAAACAGCGGTGTCTGCTTTGATGCAACAAACGATAATGGGTCAAAGGACACATATTATGGTTACATAGAGAAGATATGGAAACTTGACTATGTACCTACTTTTAAGGTCCTTTGTTTCGGTGCAAATGGGTCAAGCTAACAGGAGGCGGGGTTGAGGTAGACAAAAAATATGGAATGACAACAGTTGATCTCAACAATAATGTGTATAGAGACGAACCATTCGTCCTAGCCAGTGATGTAGATCAGGTTTTCTATGTGAAGGACATGTCTACCAAACCGAGAAAAATAAAATATAAGCAAATGAATACATCATCGAACGATGAGCCAAAACGCCACATAGTTCTTTCTGGGAAAAGAAACATCGTGGGAATGGAGAACAAGATAGACATGTCAGAAGATTATGACAAGTTTCATGAAATTCCGCCATTCGCAATGAAGGATGACCCAAGCATCATGTTACTTGATGACGATGCTCCATGGTTAAGGCCACTTGGTCGTAAGCAAGCCATATGATGTATTCTGAATTTTGCCTTTGGCGGTTTTTTAGATGCAATCAATATGTACATGTATATCATTTTGTGAAGGTTTTTTGAGACATAATCAATTTACCAAGTTTGTTATTTTTGCTATTTTATAAAAATAATTATACTAACTTGTCAAACTATTAACGGTTTTGCCAAATCACATCGTAAGCCATCCTAAGATATTTCCCACCGCTTCCGCCAAGTTTTCCCGCCCTTTCCCTCTGACCGGAGCTTTTAGTCCCAGTTGTAGCCACTAACCGAGACTAAAGATATTTCCCGCCATTTCCCACCGCGTCCCGCCAAGTTTTCCCGCCCTTTCCCTCTGACCGAAGCTTTTAGTCCCAGTTATAACCACTAACTGGGACTAAAGATATTTTCCGCGATTTCCTACCGCTTCCCGCATGTTTTCCCGCCATTTCCCTCTATATCTAGGCCGACCGCGCCGTGGCTATCCACACATGCACACCTTCGTCTCTCACAACAATGGACAGCGCATACTGGGCAATTCTGACCCTTGAGGAGACCGAGATGATGTGCACCTCCAGCTACCCATGCCTGCCGGGCTATCTGCTGCCCGCCGACTGGATGCTGAGCGTTGGAGGGGTTCCTGTTCCTCCTGTCCCTCAAGGTTCCGCACGCCAGACGGCCATCACAAATCACTTCTACCTCGAGCTCACGACGGAGAAAACTACGGCACCTGAAATGCCTTCTTTGCTAACCGGAGGGAAAGGGAGCTCGCCAGGTACGAGGGTGACAGCCCTCCCCCGGTGAACCACAACGAAGTCGGGCGCCGCCTATGGTGGGCGAACCGGACTATCATGGGCGTGATGCGCTACATCGCGCAGGGAAATCATCCTTGCATGCGTTACCCGCAGCCGCCGCAGATCCATAAGAACGGTGGCAGTGGTGACGGTCGTGGGTGTAGCGGGGTCGTCATCCGGGATCCCCTCCCCACGCGTCGTGAATCTGAGGCCAGAGTGGCAGGTGTCCCACAATATGCCATGGCTAGGCTGAGGATCCAGCCGTGTGCGCCTACCAACGATGACGATGACGATGACGAAGACGAAGACAACCCTAAGCTATGTACTATAGGTCTAGATATAAGCATGACTAAAGGGGGGCCTTTAGTCCCGATTTCGCAGTCTTGGTTTCTTAATATTTTTTTGAATATTTACCGCAGGGGAGCCCCCCACAGTCCTTTATTAAAAATAAACCAGGAAGTCTTATGTACAAGCTACCAGCCTAAAACAAAAGGAAGGAACAAAAAAGATACAAAACTATACAAAACTAGCTAAATGCCCATGCGTTGCTACGGAAAAAAAATCTCCCTATACCATGAATGCATCGTCCACGTTGTTTTCAAGTGTCTGAAATAGGGTACAAACTAAGCACACTGCATGGAAATGAAGGAAAACCAAAGAAAATAAAGTGAAACAATTTTATTTAGCTGATAACCTATATACAATACCAGATAAGACATGCTTCGTCACAAAAGAGACGGTCAATTAGGCCTGGTGTAGCAGTTATTTTTTAATTTTTATACGTGAAATATTGACGTAATGTTAGGTTCCGAAAGAGTAAAAAAATCTCTAGAAAAGCCTCATATCTATTTCCTCCGTCCGAAAATAATTGATTTGGGTTTGTCCAAATTCACATATATTTAGACACGTTTATAAATACATGCAAATATAAACAAACTCAGGTCACTCATTTTAGGACAGAAGGAGTAGAAGACTAAAATTATATCTATCTTACTTTCGTATTGAACTATAAATGTTGTATCTGAAGCAAAAAACAAATCAACTTTTTAAAATTCGTGTTGAACTTATTTCTGTAAATAAGCACCATGAACGCTAGCTAATTATTTTTTAAGAGTCCAACACCAAAGGACCTCTCACTTCACTACTACCTTCACGGATGGACATGGCCAAGTCTCGCTTATACAGTCATCACCTATCGACCCCATGCATTGTTTCCATTTTTTCTATATCATCCAGCCTATCATCTCTCCTTGGTTCGAGTGAACTGGGGTCCCCTTTTACTGACCCTCGTACCTTATGGATCTATTTTATCAACAACTCATCAGCTGGCATGCCAGGATTTTTGAGTCAAAATGATGGCACTGAATGGAGACAGCGTATCCAAGCTAGGGGCAGAGTATGTCGATGTGTCTGCCATGACATCAGATGTGACCGCCAAATAATAAACGAAGACAAAATACAAATTAATCAATCTTAATGGGTACACACAGGTAATGCCTAGAATTCTCCTTTTCATAGTCAGCTATCTTCACTCTTATGCTCACATCTGTCCAGTGACAAGCTCATGCTATTACTCTGATTTTTGCCTTTACTTATATTTACATGCATTATATATATTTGTATTGGGCATATGCTACTCACAGATGTTTTTCTTGACACATATGCAATACCCATACAGATATATAAGCATATGTTATTAGCATATTCAAAGACGCGAATATTCACAGATGTTGCCCTGAAACATGAGCTTGTCGGACACGGATATTAACAGACATGAATATTTACGGCACTTCTTGAGGCACTAAACTAAAAAAGCCCCAATAACGAACTATGCATATGATACAGATTCATAATTGATCAGAGATCACAATTTTCAGTCATAGGTAATGCATTTAACAGAATATAATGGCACTTCTGATAGTATAATGGTAATCTGTATAATGGCAACTACACCTCATCTTTTGGTAGTAAATCTGGAATGGGTAATAAGATAGCTAATTAACTACAAGGCACAATATAGTATATCTGCTAGAACTCATAAATCTCTTGGTACCACCAAAACTTGCACTGGACTTGGTGATTACGTGTTTATTCCAGTAAAACACTTTGTTCCAGTAACATCACTACCCCAAGGAATGATTTCACTGCTTCTTGGTCATTATCTGGGTTCTTCTTTCCCTGCAGTTCAAGTAAAATGAATATAAAAAACTTAATTTCTTGGTGAACTGAGAAGCAAGGGATACAAAATCAGGTAAAAAGGAACATGTCCCATTGTTCTACTAACCGACAAATTTACATGAAAGATTAGTGCAAATAGACATATGCCACTTGATGGTTATACATATCTAGGAGTGTTCCAACCGATACATTTAAAAAAAAAACAAGCCGCTGACTCACAAACTACAGGATTTACCTTTATGATTTGAGATATTATGAGATCTGCCAACATTGCAGCGAGCATTGTTTGATAAAAACTAAGCTCAATCAATTGATCACTTGAGGCTTTACTTCATTTGTAAGCAAACTGAAGCCCCTCTCTACACAAGCTAGAAGCTTCGCCCACAAGAGCTCTTGCAACAGCCGAGAAGCCTGCGGAAGCTAATAGTTGTTGCCTTGACTAAAAGTAAACTGAAGTTTAAGTCACCGAACCATTAACATAGAAGTTTAAGTTCTGAACCTGGCGCAGTCGGCGGAGGGGACCCTGCAGAGCATGGTGAACAATCCTGACCAGGAGGGCGCTTGTGGCCGTGGCAGCACCCTGCAAGCTGACCCAGTTTAGTAAACAACATTCTACTGAGCACCAAGACCACAAGAAACACAACCACCACGGAGAACACTGCAGCGGAAGAAGCGAAGAGAGGAGGGGAGGGATTTAGAGGAGCTCACCTGGGACGGTGCCTGCGCCTGTAGCCATGGCAGTCTTCGGGGACAAGCCCAAGATCCACGCCCCCTTCCAGAAGCTTCAAGAATCTCCCTCTTGGAATGTCGATTCCGTGGATCCTCGCTCTTCCCAAGCGACTCCGACAGCAGGTCGCCACTTTCATACAGATCTAGCTCGTGGAGGTGAGACCTTCTCGTACCTCAAGGGAGAATGGGACTGGCGATGGCCTCGAGAGGCGGACGTATCGCGGCGCCGGTATCTCGAGGATTTGGGGGGATTTGCGCGGCTACCTTCCTCTTTGCTCTCACTTGTAGCCCTCCTCCTCCCGGACGCCTCGCCGACCTCCAAGACAGACCTGGACGGTGCCGTTGGGGCCTGGCAGCTCCTCCCCCTTGTAGACCTCCTCCTCCTAGTAGACGGCGTCCTCGTCGCTCTCCGGAACGGTTCTGGTCCGCGGCGGCGGCGTAGCTTGGGGCCGAAGAGGTTACCTGCGACACCGTCGCCAAGGTCTATCCACCACAGTCCCCTCCCTTGTGTCGCCCTCCAGCCGCCGTTCTGCTCCGGCCCGTCGATCTAGTGGGGCTGCTGGAGAAGAGGGACGTTCGAGGGAGGAGAAG
Source organism: Avena insularis (assembly GCA_023614405.1). Lineage (NCBI taxonomy): Eukaryota > Viridiplantae > Streptophyta > Magnoliopsida > Poales > Poaceae > Avena > Avena insularis. The sequence continues at coordinate 51,206,785 of CM042695.1, forward strand.
GCCGGTGGAGCTTGGCGACGGGGACACGAGGCAGAAGGGGATCGCGGGACAAGAGCTCGGAGCAGCTAGGCTGGTTGACTTGGCGGTGGCACTACTGGTAAAAACACCAAACAGTCAGGGGCAAAATCGTCTTTTCATGACAGACGGAAATTGGGGCGACGAACTGTCCGAATCTTTTTAATAGATAGATAGATAGATAGATAGATAGATTCGATAACTTATATACATGTGGCAAGGTCGACATTCTCCAGTTTTGGCAGCTCAACAATGTGTGTATATTGACTCGTTTTGGGGTGTCTTGAGGAGAGGGAGTCAAAAAATATTCATTTTTATATTTTGCATTTGGTCAGTTGGGATAATTTATATATTGGCTGAGACTACACTGTTCAAACCCTGGCCCATGCATTGTCGAAGTATCTAAAATCGCTTGGAGGAAGAACTGGAGAAATACATATGGAGCGGATACACATATCAAATTTCAAATCGTTTCATGTATAGTTTGTCATCCACACTTCCACAGCGACACGCATTCATCTCTACTACTAATAAAAGAGCAAACATTATTTTTTCTAAACACACACCACAAAACGTACACGATGTCTATTATCACCGCATGATTAGGCCCACTGAACTTAATCTGACGGTAGCAGTTGTCTCGGGTACGCTTAGTAATTTACATTGGCTGACCACTCCACCGGAAGAGGAAACGTGAAACTCCCGATTCGCTAAATCCCACAACCCCAAATCTTTTTAATAGTATAGATTACAACAAAGCATCAATCCAGGAGTTAAGATCTGTGATGGTCTTCTTTCTGACTCTGTATTTTAGGAGTGAAACATCACAGATAAATCCTGATTTCCAAGAGCTGAAGGAAGGTCTAATTCCTTTGAAAATTTTGTCATTTCTCTACTTCCAAATATTCCAACAGGCTAGGATAGCAATCTCTATGAAGCATGGTTTTTGAGATGTAATTTAACAATATTTCTAAAGTTAAACTCTTGTGTGCTTAGGGGCCTCTTATCCTCAATATCATCCCGCTCAAAAATACATGTGTTACACTTATCAATCAGGATCTTAATGTGTGACAGTCTTTTCCCCAACTCTTCAAAGCATATCTTAGATTTTTAAATTTTGCAGTAATGATATTAGCAATGTGTCCCTACCTAACAGGTTGCTTCCAGGCTTGTGCCACCACTTGAAAGAAACCAGGTTGCTCAATCCAAATATTCTCAAAACTGAAATTTTTTGCCCTTGGAATTGTGGTAGAGATACTAACCACACAAGGTACATGGTCAGAAGTTGATTTAGATAAAGGATTGACCAGAGTGTTGGGAAATTTCAAGGTCTAGCCAGTAGTTGTAAAAAGCCAATCCAATTGTTCTAACAAAGGATTCTCTTGCATATTTGACCAAGTGAAGTTCCTTCCCTTTAAAGCAGTTCTAACAAACCAAGATGGCTAATGATGCTGTTGAACAGGAAGATGTCATTGAGATCAGCCCCATCCTTATTTCTATTATCAAGTGATCTAATGAAATTAAATCCCCCAATAATAACCATTCTTCATCATTTGGGATATTTATATCATATAACCACTATACAAATGAATCCCTCTTCAAACCTCTACAAGGTCCATAGACATTTACAAGTGTCCAGTTATCTGAGTTATGGGTTGAGGAAAACTTGATTCTTATTGCTGAGTCTGTGGTTTCTAGTAAAGTGCCCACAAAAACAGAGCTATTCCATAAAAATATTAAGCCACCAGAGGAACCAACAGATGGGGCAAAAACAAACTGGTTAAACCGCCTTGGACAAAAAGTTTTGATAAAAGAATGGTCAAAATATTCACATTTTGTCTCTTGAAGACAAACAACTGAGTAATGACTTTCATTAATTTTGTTATACACAACCAATCTTTTATCTTTATCATTTAAATCTTTGACATTCCAACAAAGGACCAACTAGTCATGATTTAAAGTAGAGAAACTATCCATTGGAAAACACTTTGTGAGAACATCCATCTGGCATGGACAACAAACCAAAAACAAAAACAAGGTACCAGCTTTAGACAATAATTGTAGACTAACATAGACAGTGACTTATCATGAAAACCAGTTAACTGATAGTGCCAACAAACAACACAAGACCACATGACCACCAATTGTTCATTACAAGGAGACATAAAGATATGACAAACTAGAAGCACATACCCTAGACCACACTGGTAAAAGCTAGCATCACTCTTCATTGGGTACATTCTTGTCCTTATTGGAGGAAGGATCAGCCATAAGCTTGTCCTGCGAGAGTTCTTCTAGTGGAATCTCTAAGTCCTTACCTGTCCTTTGGAGGACAGGAATTGGTATGAAAAATTCTGTTGGTTCCTGTAATGGACTGGCATACCTTTGCCTTCTTTTTTGGCCTTGGTGTTTCAGTTGTAATGCAAACTTTGAAACCTTCATCCCTATTAGCAGTTCTTGCACTCCTCCTAACTGGATAACTCTGAATCTGAGCATCATCCCTTCCCACAAAAAGAGGCTTAGCATGCACACGCTTTTTAGATTTTGCAGCACTTCTTGTTACTCTAGCTGAGAGCTCTGTGTAAGCCTTTCTGGTCCTCTTGGGAACACTGAGTGAGGAGGCTTTAAAGGCCATAGGAACAACATGTTGATCCTTGATGTTTGCTGCAGTACAATTTCTATTGATTGACCTGACTTTGATATTCATCCTGTGTTTGTCCTTCTCATGATCCCAGGTGATAGAGAACTCACATTGGTTATTGAAAGCAGTAGGCCAATTTCTTTTTTCCAAAACTGAATTGGAAGTCTGAATAACTGACAAGCAAGAAGGAGGAACCTGCTTACAGTAGTGAGGGATCATAAACTGTAGCAATTTATCCATCTGCATACTTGGTGGGATCACATGACCATATGAAGATGGCAGAAGCATGTTTTCCACATGGGCAATCCTAACATGATTAATTATCAATTGATTGTGTGCCATCACATTGTCATTGTTAAAAGACCCCCCTGAATCATTAGATCCATCAATGATAATGGAATCATCAATTTGCTCCACCTCTTGTTCCTGCTGTGCTTCATTACCCAGGACCTTCTGTTGCACCTCATCCTACATGTCATCTGGCATATCTTAGTTTTCAGGCTGAAAGTTTCCAACTTGGTCATGTGGCCCTTGCTCATGATTTTGATCCCAACCAATTTCAGGATACTGTGGTCCAACAAAGTTGTTAAAATTCATATGCATCTGAGCAGGCATGGGATGTGGATTACCATCAAAAGGCATTGGATCCTCATCATTGGGCAGAGCATCAACAAATTGTGTTGTCAGTATATAACAGACTGCAGCCCATCCTTCCCTCACTCCACCAACTTAAGCATAATTCCCAAACACAACATCTCTGGGAACCTTTGTAATGGCTGGGTAAGAAGCATACACCATTGTTCTTTCAAGGACATTGAGGTCCTGATGCCAATGTAGAAATTTACCAAAAGTGCCAATTGCATTAGCAATTTCATAATCGTTTCTATAATCTAAAGGAAAACCAAGAAACATTAACCATCCAGTACTGAACCCCACTTCAGCCCTATTATTTTGCCTATCATCATGCGCTAAAAAACACACAAAAGTGCCATTCTGAAGCTAGAATGGAGGATGATCAATCAGAGCTGATTTGGCTGCCTGACTGCGAAGGACAAAGAGACCAACTCCAAATAGACACGGTTGTACTTCCTCAACATCCCTATGCAACTGATGAACAATAAAATCCCTGACCTGATGTCTCCAGAAGGCTTCATGTTGCTGCGGCGGTGGAGGCATAAGCTCAGCAATGCAGATATGGTCATGATGGCGGGGCGGCACCATCGAAGGCGTGTAGTATGTCCTCGGCAGTCTTTTTGGACCACCGTCAATGATCTGATGCCCTTTAGGTATCTACCTTGTCGGATCCAGTGGAAAGTTTGCCATTGTTGTCGGGAGGATCTTTGGCAGAAGATTTGGGGTAGGGTTTGTTTGCAAAGGCAAAGTGTCAGAGACGATGCACGAAGAGGGCAGAGAGGATATCAAAGCCGAAGAGTCTAGGCACTGTTCAACCTTGTCTGTAATAGACTCCTTGTCCAAACCGTCAGGTGAATGTTTTTCTTTTAAACCCAGCGTTTACCAACTTGGCTCTTGGAATTCAGAGAATCCTTCTTTATGTGCCCATAACAAAAGCAGGCCCTACACCGAATATCATTAACACATTGAGAGGTGTTATGGCCCATAGAGAGACATCTGCCACAATTGAGAACTTTATATACCATGTCATCAATCATTTTTTCAAGAGCTACATCCTCCTCCAAAACATTATTATTGGGATTGGTAACAGAGGAAGGATCAAAGATGCTTTTTGATGATTCACCCAGTTCCACAGAAGAAATAGTACCAAAGTTTATTTTTTACATAGATTCCTGTAAAGCAGCAGGTAGAATAACACCAGATTTTTTCCGAATTTGTGGATAATCATATCCAGCCTCTTCTTTACTAGAAGGGTATTCGTAACCTTCACAAGCATCATAGAGTTCCACTGTAGCAAAATAAAGCCTTTTTTCACCTGATAATTATGATGTCCAAATGTTGACATTCGGATACTTGGAGCAGCCGGTTTTTTCTTTAGTGCATTTAAAGCCCGATCAGTTCGCTTCTTATTAGGACTAATCAATGTCCATTCTTCATTGCATTCATTTTGCCAATCATTGAATTCCGTACGCCACAAAGTACCTCCATTGCTCCATAAATGAAAGAAGCATTTAAACTGATGAAAAGAGAACGAGCACAACGCATAGATCATGAAACCAACAAATTTCGAAGCCACAGGAAATCTGAAAATCCCATCAGAAAGTTGAGAGACTGCAAGCTCCTTGCTGAGGCCACCAATACAAGATTCCAAAGCCAAACTGACAAAATATTCATCCAATTTAAACTTTGAACGGCCAAAAGACGCCACCATCACAAAGTGGTTAGACTTTCCTAAGGTATGAACTGTTGATCTAAACCTGATCTTCACATCATTTCTGAAATCACAACCTAAAGAGAAATCTAGATTCATAGAAATATGCTCCATGGGCTGATGCAAAGAAGGCTCAGTGCTTCCAGTAATAGGCTCAGAAAGACAAGGAAGGACCGAAATATTGTGATCTGAGATCTTAACAGTAGATCCAATTCGTATCATTTCTCCATCTACAAAGAATTTTCCCCCTAAGGGAGAGCCCTTGGCATTCATGAGAACAAGCCAATCACGAGCTTTCTAGAGATGTAACTCACCATCATACGCCTTCAGACGTCCACGATCAAGATCCTTCATCATGGTGTAGGAGATTTTACATTGCCATATTGGGGGGATCATCAGGGATTGTTTGAACCAAAGAAACTATAGAGATGTAGAGGAGAATGGGTTGGATCTGGTGATCGGAGTGGATGGGTGAGATCACCAGAGATCAGGGAGATCGCTGGTGAGGGGGTTTTAGGGTTTAGGTCGTGGAGTGGTCGCCATCGTCTGATTCCTGGTTTTTAAATATCAATAAATGTCTTGAGTGTTAGTCCCAGTTTGTGGCTGGACCAGGACTAAAAGGGGGCCGTTAGTCTCGATTCCGTAGTCCTAGTTAGGAAACCGGGACTGGATAGTTTTTTACGCAAACCATCTTGAGTGTTAGTCTTGTTTTGTGGCTGGACCGGGACTAAAGGGGGGCCTTTAGTCCCGATTCATACTACAACTTTCCTGAACTATGAAGATGTTGTCCCGATTCGTACTTACCATAAAGATCTGATCTCCAAACGCGCGTGGTCACATATTAGGAAGTGCCTCTATGACCAACTTTAGGGACATGCCGGAGGACTGGGCGCTGGCGGCATATCCCTAAAGCTGGCTGTAGTGGTGTCCCTGCTCTCGCACACCATCTTGCAGCTTGTAACTTCTCTATCTAGATCAATACGCCTGGGAGCTAACTAAATTTATATATTAGGGAATGCCTCTATGACCAACTTAAGCGAGATGCTGGAGGACTAGGCTCCTGCGGCATCTCACTCAAGTTGGTCATAGTGGTGTCCCTGCTCTCGCAAACCATCTTGGAGATGCCTGAGGACAGTACAATAAGCATGACATATTTATATTACAAGGATGCCTATTTATAGTACAAGGTTGCCTATTTATAGTACATAGTGTCGACACTCACGACATAATATCAACACTCACCCCTATCATTAGTGCTACCACCCGAGACTCATGTTTTGTCCCAGTTGGTGTCTCCAACCAGGACTAAAGGTTCATCTTTAGTCCTGGCTGGCGACACCATCCGGGACAAGGTACAAGAACGGATGTGTATGTGTCGATGGCCAAGACGGTTGGCCTAGATAAAGAGGGGAAGGACGGGAAAAAATGGCGGGAAATGGCGAGAAAGATATCTTTAGTCCCGGTTAGTGGCTTGAATCGGAACTAAAGGCCCCCGAAATATCTATAGTGCCAGTTACTAGTTTTGGTACTTAGACTAACTATTTTAGAAAACAAAAAAAGGTTTTAGGTTAGTCAACCAAATTCAAACACTTATTATGTTGAAAGTTTATCAAATTCGAAAGTATGCAAAAAATATTATTTAATTGAACAAAATATTAGTTGTATAACAGAGTACGATAATATATTTATGTTATAGATCTTTTTTCTACACATTTTGATATATGATACATATTTTTCATCATTACAGAATAAAAGATATTGAAATAATAATATTAATAAATTAAAACTCTAGTATGCAAAAGATATTATTTAATTCAACAAAATGTTAGTTTTATAACAGAGTATGTTAATAAATTTATATTATAGATTTTTTTCTGCAGATTTTGATATATGATACATATTTTTCATCATTACAGAATAAAATATATTTAAATAATAATATTAATAAATTAAAACTCTAGTATGCAAAATATATTATTTAATTCAACAAAATATTAGTTTTATAACAAAGTATGCTAATAGATTTATATTATAGATCTTTTTTTGCAAATTTTGATATATCATACATATTTTTCATTATTACAGAATAAAAGATATTGAAATAATATTATTAATAAATTAAACCTCTAGTCCCGGCTCAAACCACAAACTGGGACTAGAGGTTTTTGGCGCGCGACCTAAAGGACCTCTAGTCCCGACTGGTGGCTGGAACCGGGACTAGTGGCCCCCCTCTAGTCCCGGCTGGTGGCTGGAACCGGGACTAGAGGGTGTGGGTATAAATACCTGCCCCTCTACCTCTCGGTTCGAACCACGAGCCGGGACGCAGAGAACGACACCGCGAGGCTACCGCCATCACCCGTAGAGCTCGCCGACGCCGCATCCGTGGAGATCGCCGTGCCCGTGGAGCTCGCTGCGCCCGTGGTCACCGTGTCACCCCTGGATCTCGCCCGCCCTCACTTGTTCGAGCCGCCATTGTGACCGCCTCTCATTCAGCCATGGTGCAAGCCCTCATTGTTCACTGCACCCTCACCGTAAGTTTTCTTTTCTGTTTTTTAGTTTAATTTAATTTATTGTTTTATTTAGATATATTATATTGGTTAGTTTTTAGTTAGATATATTTTAGTTAGATATTAATTTGTTAGTATATTATTTAGGGATTTAGGAATATTTAAGTTTTAGTATAATATTTAGGGATTTTATGTAAAATTTGTTAGTATATTATTGTTTAGGTTTTAGTTAGACATATTATATTCGTTAATTTTAAGTTAGATATATATTTTAGCTAGATATTAATTTGTTAGTATATTATTTAGGGATTTAGGAATATTTAAGTTTTTAGTATAATATTTAGGGATTTTGTGTATAATTTGTTAGTATATTATTGTTTAGTTTTTATTTTAGTTTGATATATTATTTAATTTGGTATATTATTTTAGTTTGATATATTATTTAGTTTAGCGATATTTCTTAATTAAGAAAATTGTATTAATTTTGTTAGAATAATATTTAGGGATTTGTATATAATTTTTAAGTCTATTATTTCTAATATTATTGCTAGTATTTAGGGAATTTTTACTAGTATTAAAATAGAATTATTTACTTAGCATTATTTCAATCAAATGCATGCCTACTTTAGGATATGCCTATACTACATCCTCGTAGTCGACTCGGCGACAACGATGGAGTACTGTGTTCTGCCGGACTTGTCCGAGACTGAGTTCCGCCAGGATGGCACTGGGAGGTGCTACCTTCAGGGTCGTGTAGCTTGGTGAGGAATACAAGTGTCGTCGTCGACCCGGATCTTCTTTGGTGGAGGTCATGTGGTCCAGGAAGAGTGCAGAGGGAGCCGGGCCCCGAGTAGGGGGCACGGCATCATGTCAGGGAGGAGGACAAGCACGTCCGTCGCTATATGGTGATGTTTGACGCCAGGGTGCCCCCCATACCTGGCAGATCTTCAGGGATCTCACCCTAGCTATATTACTCTTGTGTTGGGTCTGACTATTTGGGTGTTCACATCCCGCGGCTCAGAAACCGGGAGTCGAAGTTGAGTTTGAGCGATGTTATTCATCGAGATGTTGTTCTTTATATGATATTAGTACTTTGTTGTTATTCGAGATGTATTAGTACTTTGTTGTTATTCGAGATGTATTAGTACTTTGTTGTTTTTTTAGATGTTATTCGAGATGTTATATGATATTAGTAATTTGTTGTGATTCGAGATGTATTATTAGTACTTTCTTGTTGTGATATATGATACATTGTGTCATAGCAGTTATTCTATGGACTTCAGCGGTAGAGAAGGTGAAGAGCCTCTATTCGACATGATACGAGGTGATGAAGCGCTACCCTATCAGGATGAAGTGCTCCCCTATCATGGTGGAGCGCTCGTCGATCAGGATGGAGCAGAAGATGGCTCACAGTTTCTGAATGAGTCCAGTGATGGAATGGAGATAGAACCTCTAGTCGAAGCGCATACTAGTTTTAATTTCGATGACGTCTTGGAAAATGATGGACCGGCCTTGACAAAGTCTAGCGAGGTATATTATTAAGACTCTTGATCACTAGATAGATGCATTAATTGATTTGTGTGTATATATATTAACGAATGTTTCTTATTTTAGACCTCCATATCGACCAAGTCAGTTAAAAATATTAAATGAGGACCGGCCAAAGGGATGGCCACCGATGCACATCTCACAATTGATGAGGTCTCTCTAAAGGTCAAACCATTGCTTCCCATAAGTAAAGCAAACACATTTATTCATCAATATCAGCTGGAATAAGCTAGCAAAGGGAGATGAAAATCCTCTGAGTTTTGTTGAGAATAGATACAAAGAAATACTATGGGAGATGCTCATTTCACATTTCACCCTACCGGTCTTTGAGTCTGAGAAGGCCATATATGATATGAGGTCCAAAGTTAAGCGTTTCGCTCTTAGGAAGATAGCCGAACAGTTCAATAACTATAAGAAAATATTATACAATGAATATCTCGAGGAAAAAAGTTCCAAAATTCACTCGCATACTAGAGAAGCAGCGAGCTCACTAGGAAAGATTCCTATACTACAAGAAATCAGCAGTAGCAAAAAAAGGTCCGAAAAAATAAAGAAAATACTACAAAAAAGAAATATCACCATAAGATTGGGACATGTGGCTACAGGACTTCCGTGCCTAAGTGGGAGGAAGCCGAGAAATCCTTGCATGCCGAAGGGCTCACTTCAGCTATAGAGGACTAGCCCATCAGGGTAAGGAATTGGTTACTTGCGCATGGGGCGAAGTATGACATGGAAATAGGGGAGTTAATATTTTATGAAAAGTCCAATGTTACTACACCCCATGGAGAAATGGTTAAAACAATCGAGGAGGTTAAAAAGGGTAACTTCAAATTCGACATAGAGAACAACAAGCTGACAAAGGCCCTCGGGAATCCTGAAAAACCAGGACGAACACGATGCTTTGGACCTTCTGTGCCGTGGAAGACTGGGTTTCCTAAGGACACTGAATCTTATAGAAGCTGAGTGAGGGCAAAGAAGTGGAAGGAGATAGTGGAGGCAGACCGGTTGCGTAGCATGGAAAGAAAGAACGAGGAAATATTTGCCATGCTAAAGGAGCAAAAAAAGCAACTGGACAAAATGCGCAAGCAAGGGCCAACTCATTAGCGGCTGGAAGAAAGTGTCGGTGGCCCATCTCAGCGGAGAAGCAGCGTCGCTTCCACGGCGGCCGATCCGATAGATTGCTGATGGCGTGTAGTTGACACGGGGGCTTCTTCTTCAAGTCCCCTACAACAGCGCCAGAAAGTCTTGATGATGCTCGACATGGCACTTCATTGGTAACCCCAAGCGCAGGGTGCGAAGAGCAAGCAACAAGTTTTCCCTTAGTTGAGACCGAGGTTATCGAACCAGAAGGAGGAAGGAAACGTCACACAGGTGTTGCAAGCAAGGCGGAGACCTGCACAACACAAACTCAAGACTTTGCCCCAACGAAGCAGTGAGGTTGTCAAGCTCACCGGTTTGCTATAACAAAGGATTAAACGTATGGTGTGGAAGGTAATGGTTTGTAGCAAGTAAACAAGTAACAGTGGAAGATGTATCAATGGTAAATATTGGACCGGGGTCCATAGTTCACTAGAGGTGCTCTCCTTAGATAAACAACATGGCATTAAGGGTAAAAATATTACAGTAGGGCAATTGATAAGAATTGAGCAAGGCATAACAACGCAATTACTAGTCAGAAAGATCCTATGAGAGTCGATTGGGCCATACAACAAGATACATAGACCGCCATCCAATTGCATATATGACTAGAAGTCTACCTTCAGGTTATCATCCGAACCCCCTCCAGTATTAAGTTGCAAGCAACAGACAACTGATTTAAGCAGTGTGTAAGGTAAACAGTCCACATGTTCCATGAACAAGAGACCGTTGTTTTCTCCCTAGTAGCAATAGCACATCTACAACCGAAGAGATTATTGCCACTTCCCTTGTAAAGTAGCGGCATGAACCCACTATCGAGCATAAATACCCCCTCTTGGAGTCACTAGCAACTACTTGGCGAAGATAGCTACTAACAACGGAGAGCATGCAAGATCACAAACAACATAGACATGATAGAATCATCAAGACAAAACCATTAATCAAACCAACATAATAATCTCAATATCCATCGGATCCCCGCAAACACAACATGCATGATTACAAATAGATTAGATCTTTATCATGAGCGGAGCTCACAAGATCTATACATGAAAGCACAAAGGAGGAGATACAACCATCTAGCTACTACATGGACCCATAGTCCAAGGTGGAACTACTCACGCATCATACCGGAGAGAAGGCCTCCGGGATGATCTCCCTCGAGGGTGCAGGAAGAACTTGGATCCCCGATCTTGGGAAGATGGTGGCGCTGACTAGGCAGTTTCGTGGATATTTGATCGGGTGCTGGGTTTACGCATCAGGGGCTTCTTATAGGCGAAGGAGGAGGCGGCGACGAGGCCCACACCTCCCTCGAGGCGAGGTAGGGCCCACACGTGCTTAGGGTGGATTTGGCCGCCCTGGCTTGCCTCTCCGACTCCCCTGTGGACTTCTTGTTCCCCACGGGAAGTAATTGACTTTGACGTTTGTCCCGTCCAATTCCGAGAATATTTCTTTACTAACTTTTCTGAAACCAAAAACAGTAGAAAACAGGCACCTGGCAATGTTGCAACTTGTTAATAGGTTAGTACCAGAAAACATGTAAAAAGCACCTCAAAGTGTAGACAAGTAAAGCAAAGTAGATACTAAACAAGCATGGAGCATCAAAAATTATAGATACGTTTCCGACGTATCAAGCATCCCCAAGCTTAACTCATGCTCTTCCTCGAGTAGGTAAGTGATAAAAAGAATAATTTTTGAGGTGACATGCACCCTCACAATAAATATCCAACCATTTGCAAGAATTAAAAGCTGGGATCAAAGCACTCTAAACATGTGCATGAAAGATGGAGTTCTAACAATAGGACATAGTAACTATGCATGCAACATGACAAGCTACAAACAAAGATCATGAATAACATGCATTGAAAAATGTTTGTTTGTTTCACACACAGAAAACATAGCATAGTGGCAATCATCTTGTCCCTCATAGAGTATAGATGCATAGGACACCTTCAAAGTTCACAAGGGTGACTAGAAACAAATAGCACAAGAACAAGTAATATCACAATATGCATCAATCAATAAGCTTTGGAACACTGCACACAAAATGACAACTATGCTCTCTTAATGGTGCCTAAAGGTAGAAGGTGGAGACTCAATAGTGGTGGAAGAATGTCCTTTTTGTAAAGGAAGCAGGTATTACAAGTTTCAAAAAGAGCTTCCAAAAATTATGGTACTTGTTAGCTTTCAGCCCTCATTGCCCCTATCATAAGCATCTTGAAGTGATTAAGGTTAAAGTGGCAAAGATGGAGTATATGCTTGACGAAGTATGAGTTGGCAATCTCAAGTCCCTTGAATACGAGGGCCACACCTCATGCATACTCAACTTCAGTCACAGGTAAGTTCTTGTCATTGTAAGTATTTGCATATCATTGAGAACCGCCAACGGGGTACCCCTTGCACTTGGTACAAGAGCATTCCCATAACCAAAATGACAAGGCAAGCAGACAATGAGTATCTCAGCGATCTTTTTATTTACTATATGCATAGCTTTTTATTGAGGATGCTTCATAGATAGCTCACTATGGTGATGCTGCAAGTTTCCACCATGATTAGGCATGGCTTAGGCTAGCAGCCCAGGCATTTCTCTAACACAGAATACAAACTCCACGGACTTACAAGTTCCCTCTTTATTTCACACCGGTGACATCCATCGACAAAAGAGCATGATACCAACTGAGTACAAAGTACAAGTGCAATGTTGAAAACGTTCCCCGTGACAACACGATTCTGCTAATTCCAACGTATGAGTGCAAGCATATACAACAAAGTTCTCACGATTGTTCAAGTTTATTAGGGGCAAAGAATATAAAGTGTGCCATCAAGTTCGTGAGGGCTTTAATCACTAAGTTTTCACATAACAAAATAGTTTTTAATTGGAAGATAGCTGAAAACAAGAATATACTTGGAATGGTGTAACACACCATGCATAGCAGTTGATAGTGGACACTTTGGAATAACTTGGTTTCTTGGGAGTTGGAAGCATGAGTAGAACTTACTCATACAAGTGGAGGCTAGCAAAAGACTGGGAGCAACCAACTAAGAGAGCATACTGGCCATAATCATGCAGAGCAACAAAGCATTACTAATCAAAGCATAGAGTGGTACTACAAGTCAAGGACTAAATGATCATAGAGGCTAATGGTGACTTGTCATAGTCTAACATGGTGTAAGCATGTGCCAAGTTAACCCAAGCAAAGCATCAAAGGAGAATACCACAATACTATGCTTTTGCATGCTAAAACAACGCATAATTCCTTCAAGGCACACTAAGCAATCCCAATTGTTTGGAACAAGACATGCTACAACAATAATCACTAAGCATAATGCCAAAACAACACCTAGCATGTCATGCTAAAGTCTAAGACACAGTCAATGCAAGCTCCTCTTGCACTTCAAGCAAGAACTTACTACACCTTTCAAACACCAAGCAACTTATTTGCAAAATAACACAACGAGAACGGGGGTCCAAACTACTTTATTCAAGCAAACTAAAGAACTAAGCAAATCAAACGAAAACTAAGACGCTCCAAGAACAACACAACTGTGCATGAAACAATAAAAATGAAGTGTCTAGACAGACCTGAGCTTTTTATTGATGAAGAAGGGGAGGCATCCCCAAGCTTTGACGCTTGTACCTCTTGGATATTTCTTGAGGTGACACCATGGTGGAATCCCCAAGATTGAGCTTTTGTCCATTCTTAATCTCATTACATCATTCTCTCTCTACACCTGAAATTTTTCCTTCATACAAAACTTCGCACAATCTTCATTAGCAACATTAGTGTATTCAAAAGATATTAGACCTTAGGCAATGCTTTGGAACAGAATTTTTTTTCACTAAAAACACAAGCTACTGTAGAAACTCCTTCAAAAATCCCAATTCCCCAAAAGATAACTCAAAAAGGAATCAATAAGAAGCAAATGCAAATAATGGCAGAAATCTATCAAAACAGACCAGCAGGTAGAAACCGATTTTTTCGAACATCTTATGTTGCTCAAATAAAGAAGTGTTGAACTAACTAAAGTTAACTAACATACTTGGGGATTTATTCGTAAATTTTGAGATCAATCCGAGTTATAGAGACTCCTCACGATTTTTTTGGTGGAGGACAGAAATATGTTCCGGGACAGCAACTCCCCAAATCTTACTTCCCTCTCATTAGAGGTCATTCTTGGCACAAAAAGCAAACAAAAAGGATAATCATAGGGAATTAATGAAGTAATAACTTCCAAGACTCAAGGAAACTCTTGGGTTATCTCCCAACAAGTACTTTTATTTAACGCCTTTAACTTAGGCACAAGAAGCAAGAAGAATCAAGTATTTTCAAATGAAGAAGTATTAGCATCAAACCTTGCTTTTAAAGGAGGAGCAAAAAGAAACTTCTATCTACTCATAGGGAAGTGTTCAATACCTTTCTTGAATGTAAATTGATATTTGATGGTGCCTTCTTTCATATCAATGATGGCACCAACTGTTCTAAGAAAAGGTCTTCCCAGAGTAATATGACAAGAAGCATTGTATTCAAAATCCAAAACATAGAAATCCACAGGGACATAAGCATTGTTAACCATAATGAGAACATCATTAATACTCCCCATGAGCTTCTTCTTAGCATTATCATTGAGTGGGACATCTAAATAACAATCTTCCAATGGTGGCAAATCAAGCATTTCATAAATCTTCCTAGGCATAATAGAGACACTAGAACCAAGATCACATGAAGCTTTGAGATCAAAGTCATTCACTTGCATATTAATAATGGGTTCCCAACTATCTTATACTTTCCTAGGAATAGAAGCTTTGTGTTTTAGCTTCTCTTCCTTAATTTTCACAAGAGCATCTGTAATGTGTTTGGTGAAAGCAACATGCATATCACTAGCATTAGGACTTCTAGCAAGCTTTTGTAGGAACATAATCACTTCAGAAATATTGCAACCATCAATATCAAAGTCAAACTTAGCATCACTACTAATAGGCTCAATAGGCTTAGGCATAGTAGGAGGAGGAATAGGGACTACTTGTGGTTTAGTGGTGATGGTGCACACACTATTGTTTCTATCAATTTCAGCTTCCCTTTTCCACTTAGCATGGAGTTGAGCTAACAACCTAACATTTTCATCAATAGTAACTTGTATGGCATGAGCAGTAGCAAAGGTATTTTCCATAGTTTCAGGTTTAGCAACCATTTTATTAATCAAGGAAGACTGAGCTTCAGACAAAGAGGATATATTTTTCTCAACACTCAAAATTTTTGACTGTAAACTAGGAATTTCTCTATTCAAATTCTCAAGCTGATGACTAATGTTTTTCAAGATAATAGATTGTTCCTCCATAGTTTTAGTGAAAATCTTATTTTGCTCATATTGCATTTGCATAAAATTCTTAGTGGATCTCTCAACCTCTAGAATCCTTTCTTCACTAGGCATTCCAGATCTACCATGATAAGCATTTCCACTAGGAGGATAAGGCCTATAATTACCATAAGTATTGTTGTTGAAATTGTTATTTCTAATGAAGTTCACATTAACTTGCTCTTCTTGAGCAACCAAAGAGGCTAAGGGAACACTATTAGGATCTAGAGGAGCTTTCCCATTAACAAGCATAGCCATAATAACATCAATATTATCACTCAAAGAGGAAGTTTCCTCAATAGAATTTACCTTCTTACCATGTGGAGCTCTCTCAACATGCCATTCAAAGTAGTTAACCATCATATTATCAAGGAGCCTTGTTGCAACACCCAAAGTGAGGCCCATAAAAGTACCTCCAGCAGCTGAATCCAAAAGATTCCTTGAAGAGTAGTTCAAACCTGCATAAAAAGTCTGGAAATCATCCAAGCAGTGAGTCCATGAGTAGGGCAATTTTTAACCAAGATTTTCATTCTTTCCCAAGCTTGAGCAACATGTTCATTATCAGGTTGTTTAAATTTCATAATGTCACTTCTCATAGATATAATCTTAGCAGGGGGATAGTACTTTCCAATAAAAGCATCTTTGCACTTAGTCCAAGAATCAATACTATTTTTAGGAAAAGATAGAAACCATTATTTAGCCTTTCCTCTCAAGGAGAAAGGAAAAAGCTTGAGCTTAATAATATCTCCATCTACATCCTTATATTTTTGCATCTCACAAAGTTCAACAAAGCTATTGAGATGGGCAGCAGGATCATCAGAACCAGCACCACAAAATTGCTCTCTCATCACAAGATTCAACAAAGCAGGCTTAATTTCATAAAAGGTAGCATCAGGAGCAGGTGGAGCAATAGGTGTGCTTAGGAAATCATTGTTGTTGGTGCTAGTGAAGTCACACAACTTGGTGTTCTCAGCAGAGTTCATTTTGGCAAAGGTGGGCAAGCCAAAATTAGCAGCAGCAGCTAGAGCAGGAACTAATTTTTTTGTATTTTTGAATAAAGCAAGCAAACCAAACTAAACTAATTTTTTTGTGTTTTTTGAAAAGAGGGCAAACAAAACCAAGCAAAAGAAACAAAGAAAACTAAAAACAAAGTAATGAGAAAGGAAGTGAAGGACTCCCCTTCTGAATACATCCTTAGCCTCCCCGGAAACGGCACCAGAAAACTTGTTGATGGCGTGTAGTTGATGCGGACTTCTTCTTCACGTCCCGGCAACGACACCAGAAAGTCTTGATGATGCTCGACGTGGCACTTCGTTGGTAACCGCAAGCGCAGGGTGCGAAGATCAAGCATCAAGATTTCCCTCAGTTGAGACCGAGGTTATCGAACTAGAAGGAGGAAGGAAATGTCACACAGGTGTTCCAAGCAACATGGAGACCTGCACAACACAAACTCAAGACTTTGCCCCAACGAATCAGTGAGGTTGTCAAGCTTACCGGTTTGCTGTAACAAAGGATTAAACGTATGGTGTGGAAGGTAATGGTTTGCAGCAAGTAAACAAGTAATAGTGGAAGATATATCAATGGTAAATATTGGACCGGGGTCCATATTTCACTAGAGGTGCTCTCCTTAGATAAACAACATGGCATGAAGGGTAAACAAATTACAGCAGGGCAATTGACTGGAACTGAGCAAGGCATAACATGCAATTACTAGTCAGAAAGATCCTATGAGATTCGATTGGGCAATACAACAAGATACATAGACCGCCATCCAACTGCATCTATGACTAGAAGTCCACCTTCAGGTTATCATCCGAACCCCATCCAGTATTAAGTTGCAAGCAACAGACAACTGCTTTAAGCAAAGTGTGTCAGGTAAACAGTCCACATGTTCCATGACCAAGAGACCGTTGTTTTCTACCTAGTAGCAACAACACATC
Source organism: Avena insularis (assembly GCA_023614405.1). Taxonomy (NCBI): domain Eukaryota; kingdom Viridiplantae; phylum Streptophyta; class Magnoliopsida; order Poales; family Poaceae; genus Avena; species Avena insularis. Next base: position 51,224,272 of record CM042695.1, read on the forward strand.
TACAACCGAAGAGATTATTGCCACTTTCCTTGGAAACTAGAGGCATGAACCCACTATCAAGCATAAATACCCCCTCTTGGAGTCACTAGCAACTACTTGGCCAAGATAGCTACTAAGAACGGAGAGCATGCAAGATCACAAACAACACAGACATGATAGAATCATAAAGACAAAACCATTTATGAAACCAACATAATAATCTCAATGTCCATCGGATCCCCGCAAACACAACATGCATGATTACAAATAGATTAGATCTTGATCATGAACGGAGCTCACAAGATCTATACATGAAAGCACAAAGGAGGAGATACAATCATATAGCTACTACATGGACCCATAGTCCGAGGTGGAACTACTCATGCATCATACCGGAGAGAAGGCCTCCGGGATGATCTCCCCTCCGGCAGGGTGCCGGGAAGAACTTCAGATCCCCCCGATCTAGGGACAATGGTGGCGGAGGCTACAGACGGTTTCGTGCATATTTGATCGGGTGCTTAGGGTTTCTGCATCGGGGGCTTCTTATAGGCGAAGGGGGAGGCCAGGGGGCCCACACCCCTCCCAGGCGCGGGGCAAGGCCCACCCATGCCCAGGATGTGTCTGGCCTCCCTGGCTTGCCTCTCCGGCTCCCCTGTGGACTTCTTGTTCCCCACAGAAAGTAATTGACTTTGACGTTTGTCCTGTCCAATTCCGAGAATATTTCTTTACAAACTTTTCTGAAACCAAAAACAGCAGAAAACAGGCATCTGGCACTATTGCAACTTGTTAATAGGTTAGTACCAGAAAACATGTAAAAAGCACCTCAAAGTGTAGACAAGTAAAGCAAAGTACATACTAAACAAGCATGGAGCACCAAAAATTATAGATAAGTTTCCGACGTATCAATCACTACCCCCAGGATAATATCACCGAGAAGACAAGCTGTGAGCTAGATGTGGGAGTGATGAACTTATCCTCAAGGCGGCTCTCGGCTATGATTTATCTTGTGAACCTGAAGCATGATGGCATTGCAAAGAGATTCCAGATGGCTATGCTCGTGTCGGGGTGGATGAGGTTCTACATCAATATGAATCACTACAACTTGACATCCCTAGACCTGAAGATGAGAGCAAGCTAGGAGAAGTCAGGGGCTGTATCATTCTATGGCGCAAGAAATACATCGTGTTTCCATGCTCCGCACCCAGGCCACCACCGTCTCCTCCACGTCAGCCGAGTGTGCCGCCTCCAGCAAGTCCACATGAGGAGTGGGACTACCACCATAGCGCGAGTCCACCACCGCGTCAACCCACTCCGCCTCCGCGTCAAGCCACTCAGAAGAAAGCCAATACTACACAGAAGAAAACCATAGGTAAAATGGCGAAGAAGGCCCGCCGCCTCCTCCCAACTTACCTTACGAGATGACTGATGAGGAAACTAAAGCGATCAAAAATGCCCAAGTGAAAGCCTTTTTTGCACCCAAAGTGCCCGAGCCAAAGCAAATATTTGATCCAAAAGCCAAAAAGTGGGCTAAGGGTTTTCTTGAGCAACCATCGCAATATGAGATAAATAAGGCTGATGACTATAAACGCTATCTGATTAGACTTGGTTGGACGAAGAAGACAAGAAGTACTACTGCAACAAGCGAGCAAAGATAGGTTACCCAACTCGGAAAGTAGGCAAAACAATCGATCTTCCCGCTCAAGGTGTTACCCAATATTGATCATAATATTATTGGCCAATCAATGGAATTTTCCAAAGGTTCTAGGATTAAAGTTAATCAAGCGCTAGGCGGGCATATCCCCAAACACGAGGAAATAGCATGGAAATATGAATACGGGAAGACTCTGGTCAGACCTAATGAGGTCGAGCTTCTACCAACACAAATGCAAAGACTGCATGAGTGATACGAGAAAGTCTCTACATGCGATGAAGCATATCAATTGTCAGCGCTGCTTGTGAGAATTACAAATGAGCATTTGAATGGTGAAGACCAGATTCACGTTTATTATGAGGAATCCTATATGTTATGCAAACAAGATGCCCTCGACTTGAGTATCCTCGCTACCTATTGTCTGTAAGTGGTTCATTTATTTCTATGATAAAGATTCTAACTCAGCTCGTTCATTGCATGTAATTATCTTCACAATGCTATTATGCAGAATGAAGAGCGATGAATGTGACTGAAATAAAATCTTTGACACTGGGTTCGTCGACCAACACCGGTTTAATCAAGCATTGCTAAAGGAATATCTCAAGGAGACAGAGCATAACTTGCTGAGAGCCTTATTGCGGCAATATTACAAACAAAGAATATTTTTTCCCTATAACTACGAGTAAGAGTGTTACTGCCTTGTACAGATTCACTTGATTCTGTTAAGTGTAATTGATGAGTTACTAACGTATATAAACATGCGCAGCTTTCACTAGATTCTGCTAATCATTGAAGTTGATGCTGGAAGAGTTGAAATTAAGGACTCACTAATGAGAGACGAATCAGAGTACGCATTCATTAAAGATGCGCTCTAGAGGTAATTTCAGTCATTATCGCACTATATCGGTCTGTTTCGTTCATATATATCCTGAGATATTAAGTAACTAATAACTCATTTATTCTTTATTTTTTGCCGGGCAGGATTTGGAAAGCTTTCACCAATGCTACAGTTGGTGAATTTAAAGATGAGCTTAGTTTTCATCGGGTTGATGTAAGTAGCATGAGCTAGATCCGTACATCTCTTCAATTCTAGTTTCATTACCATTATATCATGCTTGATTATTATTTGATTAAAATCTATTCTCGTAAAGTGCGAGAGGCAGCCACCAGGGACTAACTTTTGATACTTCGTGTGCGAGTACATTTGCTCGGAGGTCAGTGAGCGGGACGGAGGGACATTTATAGAAGTACGTGAAAAATATATTCACAAATTGTGTTAGTGTCATTCATAATATTTGTTATGACGATTGATATTCATATTGATCTCCTTATTTTATATATAGTTGGAACAATTGCGGGAGAACCTCCAACCAAGGGAGCATCTAGTAGGAATTCAAGAGAAATTGGCGGGATTTATTATTGACCATGTCATAAACCCAAAAGGAAAATACCATACCTCAGGACTCTAGTAATTTAATGATCTCCATGTAATCAAATAGACGGGTTGTGATCGCCATTTAATCAAATTGTATATATATGTAATGTAGAATTCTATCTATATAATCATGACGATGTTGTGTGTAATGGGTTCCTTCGTTGCATGTCACTTTATGCCAAACGCAACCTTCCTCTACATATCCTCCTGTCGTGGCAGAACCCCCCATCCAGCTACTGCGGCAGAAATCGGCCCCAAAATTCGGCCACGGCAGAAACCCCCCATCGGCTGTCGCGGCAGAAAACGCCCCCAAAATTCTGCCGTCGCAGAAACCCCCATCGCCCTTGACGACGACCCAAAACTCTGCGCATGGCGAAAACCCCCATCATGCCTTGCGAAAAGCGACCCCAAAACTCTGCCGCAACAGAGAATATCTAGTCCTAGTTCATGGTACGAACCGGGACTAAAAATCCTCCACCCCTCGCACTTCTACGCGGCCACGTGCAGAGCCTCTAGTCCCGGTTTGTAACTGACCCGAGACTAGAGGCTGGGACCTCTAGTCCCGATTCTGTAGTCTCGGTTGCAAAACAGGGACTAGAGGCTCTCTAGAACCGGGACTAGAGGCCTGATCTCCACTAGTGTACATGCCCGCGGCACGGACAGCGGCACCCCCAGCTCCTTGGTCTCTAGACGCACGGAACCCAGCACACTCGAACCCTAGGATGCGTCGGCCGCTGCGGCATGAACTGGAGGAGGGGGCATGTCCCATACTATCTCAAATCGTAGGCAACGGGCGTGGGGGAGACACCATGGACAACGAAGTCAACGCTGCAATAGCAGCAAACGACCTACGGAGGGGCGATGGAGCGATTGCCAAAGCAGTCAAAGTAGTGGTCGATGTAGAGGCTGTTTTAGCGTTCGACAGCGAGTGTGAAGTGGTTGAAGGTGGGCCATAGTGGATCGAGGGAGACATGGATCCTGAGTCTTGCAGGATGGCTGATGCGGCGATGATAGATGCATTAGCTAGGATAAGTCACCCGGTCTCACAAACTCCTGAACCTACAACACAGATGATCCCAGAGACGGGGATGGTCGAGTTCTTTTCTGCATGCAGCCCGACCTCATCACATGGAGAGGGAGGAAGCTGGACCACCTCCGCTGATTGCTCGAGCCCCATAACCGGCTCTCACAGTGGGTTTGAAACCATCCATGGAGGCTCACCGGTGGAGAGGGGATCAGCGCCTCTCCCTTGTCGCCAGATCTAACAACATTCTTAGAACAGGTGGTGGCACGATCCTTCTCCTCGTCAATGGCCCCATCCAACTCTCCATTCATGGTGGCGGGCCATTCACATCCCCAATAGTGAGGAGGAGCACCTTCGCAACACCTTCGCATCTGGCATGATGGAAGACCTCGTTGGCGAAGTCGACCACGCCCTACCAGAGGGCTCCGAAGTCGGCAATCCAGTAGATGGCACTCTAGGGACCTGCATACAAAATAAGAAAGATGACCTTGTGGAACCACCACCTCTGGTGTCTTCTGTTAGCAATAATTTTGATTAGGATATTTTTTTTGGAGTTTTTGGTACATGTCGTACCCGAGTCCTAGTCGAGTTGTTTTTCTTAGCAAACCCTGAGTAGTACTTTGTCCCTTTCTAGTGCTAATAGGGTCAGCTAGGTAGGTGTACGTTTGAGTACTATTCGGTTTATAATCAGTGTCGGTTTAAATTTGGTTGTTCTTGTCCGTGTAGGATTAGTATTAGTCTTCATGTAGGGTTTGTAAGTTGCACACCATGGTGAGGTCTAGCCTGCATATATAAGCAAGGGTAGATCGCGAGTCTTGTAACACCAGAGAAGATAAGAAATAAAGAAAATTCAAGGGCACGATACGTATCCATGGCTACAAGTTTTCTCGTGCGTGTGTTCGTCTAGTTTAATGTGATTGATCCGGTGGGCGAATTTTAACAATTGGTATTAGAGAGAGGTTGAAGATTTGAAACCACGCTTGCCCCGAGGAGGCGACCCGACTAGCGCCTCGGGGAGGGCGACCGGGTGGAGATGGCAAGCATGCCGTCATTGGTGAGGCGGTGGGCGGTCGTCGTTTGGAGGAGCTACAAGGAAGAAGAAGGCAGGCGAGGTGTCGTCGGCAAGGTGATGGATGGGGATGATTGTTGATGAGTGCGGTGGTAACGGGGTGTGGTGTTGTTGAATATTATTGTCACGATCATCATCCAAAAGAGTATGAGTCAAGGAGTCAAGTGTGTGCAAGGTAGCACGTTCAGTCGGTGTTGTGTCTGTGAGTCGTTGTTGTGTCCAAATGCTTGTCTTTATGACAATTTGAAGCAGTTGAAGCGAATGAAGGTTGAGGGACTGTTCATTATATGGACAAAGACGCAATTTGCGTGCCTCAATCAGGTCGTCTACATGTTTCAAAGAGAGGATTAAGTTCAAGTGTGAAGGGGACGGTAAACCTGTGAAGAGGAGCCTCTTCAATGAGGACATGTCTCTACATGAGGCTGGAGTGGGCGGTGTAGTCAACAAGGTAGTCGGCATGTATTGCGCTAGGATGGACGACGTGTTCTACGGTTTGCTAGCGTGGCTGGATAGTCCGGATCATATTTGAGTTTTTCCGTAAATTCGTCAAGTTCAAATTGGAGAGACCCAATTAGACTTGTCGTGGTGTGAGACCTAGACAAGACGCAGATCTACAAGGATTCAAAATCAGAGGATCATGAAAGACCACGAGACAAAACTAGGGAGAGATTGTTAGCAATAATTTTGATTAGTCCTGTCGAGTTGTTTTTCTTAGCAAATCATGAGTAGTCATTTGTCTGTTTCTAGTGCTAATAGGGTTAGCTATGTAGGTGTACGTTTGAGTACTATTCGGTTTAGAATCAGTGTCAGTTTAAACTAGGTTTTTCTTGTCCGTGTAGGATTAGTATTAGTCTTCAGGTCGGTTTTTAAGTTGCACACCATGGTGAGGTCTAGCCTACATATATAAGAAAGGGTAGACCGCGAGTCTTGTAACACTGGAGAAGAGAAGAAATAAAGAAAATTGAAGGACACGATAACAATAGTTTGAGATATTGAGAAAATAATAGCTGTATTGATTGAGGACTCGAAGGGCTGTTTATATAGATTACAAGACTTATCCTCCAAGGACAAATAGAGATAGACTACATCTCAAAAAGCCTAACCCTAATCGACCTATACTCTAATATCTCAGTAGTCACAACGTCAGGAGTAACGATGTTGAGACTGGAGCGTATGTCGGTGAATGATGAAGTCGGTAGACCTTTGGTAAAAATATTAGCAAATTGAGCACTTGTAGGAACATGAAGAACACGAACTTCGCCAAGAGCCACCTTCTCGCGAACAAAGTGGATGTCACTCTCAATATGCTTTATGCGTCGATGCTAAACTGGATTGGAGGCCATGTAGACTGCAGAAATATTGTCACAATAAACAATTGTATCACGCTCAAGCGGTCGATGAAGCTCAACGAGAAGCTGAAGCAGCCACACCGCCTCGGCCACGGCATGAGCAACCGACCTATACTCAGCCTCAGCATAAGACCTGAAAACTGTTACCTGACTTTTAGAACACCGAGAAACAAGATTATCACCCAAATAAACACAAAATCCGTATGTGGAACTTCGAGTATTTGGATAACCTTCCTAGTCTGCATCGGAATAAACTGTCAAGCTTGTTGTAGATGAATAATTAAGAAGAAGACCATGATCAAGAGTGCCTTTTAAATAGCGAAGAATGCGTTTGACATGCGCAAGATGAGGAGCATGAGGATCATGTGTAAAAAGACATGCTTGTTGAACCAAGTAAGAGATGTCGGGGCGAGTGATACGTCGTAAACGTATCTATAATCTTTGATGTTCCATGCTTGTTTAGTATCAACTTTGCTATGCTTTATCTACACTTTGAGGTGTTTTTACACATTTTCTGGGACTAACCAATTAACAAGATGCCGTAGTGCCAGTTGCATGTTTTCTGCTGTTTTTGGTTTTAGAAAAGCTAGTAAGGAAATATTCCCGGAATTGGACTGGCCAAAAGCCAAAGTCAATATTTCACCAAAGATAACACAGAGACCGAAGGGAAACCGAAGGAGGGCCACGAGGCCGCCACACCCTAGGGTGGCACCCCCCTAGGGCGCGCCTCCACCTGGTGTGGGCACCTCGGGTGCCCCTGCCTTGCCTCTTCGCCTATAAAATTCCCCTATGTAGAAACCCTAAGTACCCGATTAGATCTCCATGAAATAGTCCATAGCCGCCGCCACCATCGTCCCTAGATCGGGGGGATCTAAAGCTCTTCCCGGCACCCTTTTGGAGGGGAGAGATCATCCCGGAGGCCTTTTTCATCACCATGCCAGCCTCCGGTATGATGTGTGAGTAGTTCACCCTTGGACTATGGGTCCATACAGTAGCTAGATGGTTGTTTCTCCTCCTTTGTGCTATCATGTTTAGATCTTGTGAGCTCTGTTCATGATCAAGATTATCTATTTGTAATCATGCATGTTGTGTTTGCGGTGATCTGATGGATATTGAGATACTATGTCAGATTGATTATTGATTCTATCATTTTTGTGTTGTATGTGATCTTGCATGCTCTCCGTTGCTAGTAGCTATCTTTGCCAAGTAGATGCTAGTGACTCCAAGAGGGAGTATTTATGCTCGATAGTGGGTTCATGCCTCTATTAAATCTGGGGAAGTGACAGGAATCTCTAAGGTTGTAGATGTGCTGTTGCCACTAGGGAGAAAATAACAATCTTTTGTTCATGGAACAATTGTATTGTTTACTTTACACACATTGCTTAATGAAGTTATCCGCTGCTTGCAACTTAATACTGGAGGGGGTTCGGATGATAACCTAAAGGTGGATTATTAGTCATAGATGCAGTTGGATGGCGGTCTATGTATATTGTTGTAATGCCCAATCAAATCTCATAGGAATCATGATGTCTAGTACTTTCATAGTTATGCCTTGCTCAGTCCTGTCAATTGCCCCGCTGTAATTGGTTCACTCAGCATGTTATGTTATTTATCTTAAGGAGAACACCTCTAGTGAACTGTTGACCCCGGTCCAATCTTTACCATTGTTACATCATCTACTGTTACCGTTTACTTTTTACAAGCAGCCATTACCTTCCACACTATACGTTTAATCCTTTGTTTTTAGCAAACCATTGAGATTGACAACCTCACTGTAAGTTGGGGCGAAGTCTTGAGTTTTTGTTGTGCAGGATTCCAAGTTGCTAACAACACCTTGGAGTTATTTTCTTGCTCCTACTGGTTCGATAACCTTGGTTTCATAACTGAGGGAAAATTCAGAGCTGTGCTCATCATACCTTCCTCTTGGGGTCTCCCAATGAAGCTCTACAACGGAGCCACGTCAGCGAGTAACGGTGGCGTATTGGAGAGTACCAGAGATGCTGCGATAGAAAGTGGGGGTCAGAAATAGGATCACCATCAGCTGACAATTTAGCACCAATGTTGGTCGGAGTACGAGAGGGTTGACAATCAGACATTCCAGAACGAGAAAGCAAATCTAAAAGATATTGATATTGAGAAATAAAGAGTGTAGACTTAGTCCTAGAAATATTAATTCCAAGAAAATGATCAAGAGGACCAAGATTAGTCATGGAAATTCACAATTAAGAGAAGAAATTATATGGTTGAGAAAAGAATCAGAACTAGCAATGCGAACTATATCATCAACATAAAGTAAAAGAGAGGCATTGTGTTCAGAAGATCAAAAAATAAAGAGAGAGGAATCATATTTGGAGGAAATAAAACCAATGATTTTTTAATGTAGGTGGAAAAACATTGAAACCAGGCATGAGGAGCATGTTTGAGACCATAAAGAGATTTTTTGAGTAAACAAACAAGTTTGGGTGAAGAGGGATGCTCACAACCAGAGGGTTGCTGACAATATAATGTTTCATTTAGTGTGCCATGAAGAAAAGCATTTTTCACATCAAGTTGGTGAATAGACCAAGAGGAGGAAACATCAAGACTAAGAACTACACTAATAGTACTTGGTTTAACAACGGGAGAGAAAGTCTCATCAAAATCAATGCCATGTAGCTGAGAAAAACCACGACATACCCATCGATCTTTGTAACGAGCAAGAGTACCGTCAGCGTGAAACTTATGTCAAAAAACCCATTTTTCTAAAACAACATTAACACCAGATGGTTTTGGAACAAGAGTCCATGTATTATTTTGCTGAAGCGCATCAAATTCATCACGCATAGCGGAAAGCCAAAGAGGATCAAGAAGAGCGCGTTTATAGGATGTGGGTATAGGGGAGATTGTGGTGGTTGCTGTGAGGTTGAGGCGTCTAGTAGGGAGAAGAAACCCTTGTTTGCCATGAGTGCACATGACATGATCATTTGTGGGTGGTTGAATAGGTACAACATTGGGTGGTAGAGGTGGTGTGGAAGAGGTCTCGGTGGTAGGGGTGGGTGCTTTGGTGGTTGACTCGGAGTAGGAGGGAGTGGTTTGTTCGGGGGTCTGGCACGGAAAAGAAGTGGCACTAAAATCTGGCGTGACAAAAGTGTTGGTAGCGGCAGGCTGCAGCGGCAGCGAATCAGCAGAAAAATCTACCGTGGCAGGAGACTTGGGTGCGGCGGAGGGCTGCCATGGCAGAGAAACGGGGGAAAAGGCTGTCACGGCAGAGAAACAGGGGAAAAATCTGCTGCGGCAGAGATGACGGCAAGATGAACTAAGGAAGAGGTTTTGTTGGTGGGGTTGGTTGGTTGGGTATGTCAGGTAGTTTTGGTGGCAGCATAAGGAAAAGTATTTTCATCGAATGTGGCATGGCGAGACACAAGAACACGACCAAAAGATGGATCAAAGCAACGATATCCTTTGTGATCATCAGAAAGACCAATATGAATGCAAGGTAGTGAGCGTGGTTCTAGTTTGTTTGAGGCGGTAGAGGCAATGTTGGGAAAACATAGGCAACCAAAAACACGCAAAAAGGAGTAGTCAGGGTGAGAAAGAAAAAGAGATTGAGAAGGCGAGTAAAGAGGGCATGTTTTGGTTGGTAGAATGTTTATAAGTAGTGTGGTTGTGCGAAGAGCTTCAACCCAAAAATGAGAAGGAAGAGAATCTTGTAAAAACAATGTGCGAAGAATGTCGTTAATGGAACGAAGAGTATGTTCAACTTAACCATTTTGGAAAGAAGTATAAGGACATGAAAAGCGGAGAAGAATGACTTGAGAGAGAAAGAAGTTGTGGTTTTGAGTGTTATCAAATTCACGACCATTATCACATTGAATAAATCAAATTGGCAAGCCAAAGTGAGTAAGAACATACTGCCGAAAATTGGTAACAATTGCATGCACATCAGATTTAGCACGAATAGGAAAAGTCCAAATATAATGAGAATAATCATCCAAGATCACAAGATAATATTTATAACCAGAAACACTAGGTATTGGAGAGGTCCATAGATCACAATGAATTAGCTCAAAAGGAAAAGTGCTAATGGTAGTAGAGGCTCCAAAGGGTAATCTAACATGTTTGCCACATTGACAGACATTACAGAGAGAGGGATCATGAAGAGCAGGAGAACTAGGGATACTAAAATCTTGAATCACAGATGGCAGAGTGGTTTTATTGGGTGACCTAGACAACGCCACAGATCAACTGATGCAAGCATGGCGCGGGGGGTGGATGTGGGCGTGCCATAAAGAGGATAAAGATCGCCAGTGCTATTGTACCGAGCGAGAACCTCCCTGTTTTGAGATCCTTCACAGACAAACCAAAAAGTTCAAAAGCCAGGATAACTTTATTATCAATGCAGAATTATCGAACATAAATCAGATTTTTGATTAAGGGAGGGACACCAAGAATATTGCGAAGAAGAAAGTTGGCATAAGGGGAAGGTATGTAAGAATGAACAGTGCAAGAAACATGGATTGTGGAGCCATCGCCAATAGTTATTGTGGAGAAGGTAGAGGGAAAACAAGCTGACAGCAAAGTCATATTGGAAGACATATGCGTGGATGCACCAGAATTGAGAATCCAGTCCGTACCTTCGTTATGTAGGGTAAAATTGTTCATGGCGTTGATGAAGGCGGCTTGGTCCTAGGCCGGCTGTTGTGGAGGAACAGAGGGGCCAGGAGCTTGCATGTTGACGTAGGGGAGAGGTTGTAGCTGGTTGTATGCATACAGAGCCTGCATGTTGTAGTAGTTTGGAAGTAGTCCTGGTGCACCAAGAGGTAGTGTAGCGGTGGCAGTGTAGATGTGCGCTGGTGGCCGAGATCCGAGGAGGCCCGGGGAGCCAGTGGCTGGACGAAGACCAGGGCTCCACGTGCCTGTGTATGCAGGAGGGGCGCCGTACGGTGAGGGGGCCAAACAGGGCATCGACCAAGCCTGCACAAGGCCAGTCCAGGGGTCGTGCTGAGGAGACCACGGTGCTGGATCTAGGGGGCGACGGAGCAGTTGATGGCGGAGCAGGTGCAGGGCCGGTAAGGAGAGGTTAAGACGGCTGGTAGATCGGTTTCTTGCCCTTGTAGTTGGGGCTTGGACGCCAGCCGAAGGGCGGTTGGGGAGCCACAATGGCCGCAGAAGGAGGTCGAGGCGTAGCAGGTTGTCGCGACAGCCCCGGGGGTGTGAATTGTTGCTGCGGTAGAGGGGGCGGCAGCGCGAAACACCCGCGGTTCCCATTGCACCTTGCGAGCCTGGTTCTTCTCTTCTTGCTGGAGGAGGGAGTGGCCCTCCTTGAAGGTGGGGTAGGGATTGAGCATGGGAGTGGACCTCCTTGAAGGGCGTTGATGAGAGTGCGGTCCTCAACGTGATCGCCATGTTCATGGAGTTCGTCGCCAATGGACTTGATCCGCTAGCAGAAGACGGTGACCGGGGCATCGCCCTGAGTTGTGGTGCATAGCTCGGTTTTGAGAGCGTTGATGCGCGTGTCAGAGTTTTCCTGGTACAACTCGGTGGAGGTGGCGTCATCGGAGGAAACCAGATTGAAGAGCTCGTAGATATGTGTGTATAAATCTACTGGATGATGGCGAGATCATCTTTCACCCAGCGAGGATCAGCGGGCTGTGGAGGATAGGATGGATCTATGTGGTGGCGGAGGCCGCAGCAGCCGAGGTGGATGGTGAAGAGGTGGCACCAATGGTAGTAGTTGTAGGTGTCGAGATCTAACGAGATCGGGATGAAGGGGGAGACGACAACAATGGTGTCATCTAGGGAGTTCATTGGGATTTGGGGAGGGTTTATTTGGGTAGTTGTGGAGGAAGGATAAAAAGGAGGGGCACCGGCGGCGCGGAACTCGGCCATGGAGAAGAGGGGCCGAGTCGGTAGGGGTGATACGTCCAAAACATATCTACTTTCTCGAACACTTTGCTATTGTTTCTTCTCTAAACTTGTGTGATTTGGATACAACTAACACGAACTGACGCTGTTTTCAGCAGAATTACCTTGGTGTCTTGTTTTTGTGCAGAAAATCAACTATCAGGAAAAATCCCTGAAAATATGCCAAAAATTATATTTTGCCAGAAGATCCACAGAGCTAGACGACGAGACGGAGAAGGAGCGGTCCCACCATTGGTCGCGCCTGGGGTGGTGCAGCCACCCCAGGCACCCCCTCGGCCTCCCTCTACGCCTATGAGTTGCCTTTCGACCTAAAACCGAGGGGGGTTCGATAGTTTTCTAGAAAGAGTTCCGTTCTGCCGCCACACCAGAAACCAAGATTCGGATCCAGAAACTCCGTTCTGGCACCCTGCCGGGACGGGGAATTTGGAGAGGATCATCGCCATCGTCATCACCAACGCAACTCCATCAACCACCAATGTTTCCCTCATCCATGAGTGAGTAATCCCCCGCTGTAGGCTTGGGGATGGTAGGGATTGGATGAGTTCTATCATGTAAAAGAAAAAATTGTTAGGGCATAGTGCCTAGCATCTCTATTAGTGCTATTTGCCTTTGTTGCAACTTGTTGTGCTTAATGCTTGTCACTAGGGCCCGAGTGCCATGATCTCAGATCTAAACTTATTATTGAATCATTATGATAGTATTGTTTGTGATCTTATCTGCAAGTTGTGTACACATATCATTGTCCGGATCCAAAGGCCCCAAAGTGACAATAATTGCTACTGTTACTATTGCTACTGTTTCACCGTGATGTTGCTTTGCTGTTGCTACTACAAATTGTTGCTACTGATATAATTCTGTGAGCAAGAACTATTTCCAGGTGAAGCTGAACTGACAACTCAGTTGTTAAGGCTTGCAAGTATTCTTTGGCTCCCCTTGTGTCGAATCAATAAATTGGGTAATACTACCCGCGAAGACTGTTGCAATCCCCTATACTTGTGGTTCATCAAGACTATTTTCCGGCACCGTTGCCGGGGAGCATAGCTTTTTTTGTAAGTTCACTTGGATCTATTATTGTTCACTACTACTCCTTTCATCATGGGGAAGTCTCGTGATGAAAAGTTCCCTATTTTACCATCCACTACAAGAAGAGGTACAGTCCTAAACACCTCCGCTGCTCTTGATTCACCGTCTGTTATAAGTAAGCTTGTCACACCACCACCACATACTCATGCTACACACACTGCTACTACTGCTAAGTCTGAATCTGCTTTTGATACTCATGATGTTACTTCTACTGTGCTTGATGCGAGTGGTTCATTAGGTCCTTTTCTAGATGCTACTATGGCTAGTCTACGAAATACCGAAACTCCTAGTGAAGACACTGTTACACTTGTTAGCTCACCTAAGTTTAGTGAGAGTTATGATATTAATGATGGTTACATTGAGTTCACTAATGATTTTGTTGAAGAGTGCCGAAACACACATGGTACTAGTGCTATTAAGAGTCTCCTTGCTAGACGTACTATTATGCCTAAGTTGTCCTCTGATCCTAAGTTTGCCACTTTTCCCATAGATATTAAAGATAAAGATTATGATTTATCTTATTTAGATATTGTTGAGAAAGAACCTTTCTATGGGACTGAAAATGAGAGTGTTGTGGCTCATATGAATGAGCTTTCTACTATGAGTGCTTTATTCTCTGATGATTTTAAGATGCGCAAGTACTTTGTTACTAAGATCTTCCCTTTTTCACTAAAAGGAGAAGCTAGCGCTTGGTTTAATAGATTACCTCCTAGTTCCATTGATAGCCCTGATTGCTTGATTGCTTCTTTCTTCTAGAAATATTTTCCTCCCAGTGCTAGACATGCTGCTTTGCAGAGACTTTTTGATTTTAAACAGGGGGAAAAAGAGAAATTGTCCGAGTCATGGACAAGGTTCTGTGCCTTGATTCATGCACATCCTGGATGTCCATTACCTAAGAATGAGCTTCTTGATATTTATTATAATGGACTAACTGATGATTCTAGGACCTACCTAGATAACTTTGCTGATTGTGTTTTTAGTAAAAGGACTCCTACAGATGCTGAAGAATTAATGGCTAAGATAAGCAAGAATTATGATGATTGGACTTCAACTGAGCTAAATACACCTGAGCCTATTACTCCTGAACTAGTTGTGCCTGAATCAGTTCCAACACCAACACCAAAGAAGAGGGGAGTTATTGCATTAAACGATGAAGTAATGAAGGAAGCTAAGAAGTGTCTAAAGGAGAAAGGTATTAGAGCTGAAGATGTAAAGAATCTACCTTCTATAGAAGAATTATTTAAGCCAATTACCCACTCATCCACTATTGAGGTACACTCTCTCCAACACTTTGATGAAGGTGATATTCCTTATGGTAATCCTGATCAATGCTTAGAGGAACTTGACATTTTTATTGTTAAACAAGGTGATTTTAATAAACAAGTTCATAATCATTTATTGGAAAACTCTAAAGCTATCAATGAGTTGAAAGATATTGTGGAAAGAACTTCTAATGACATTAAGATGCTCTGTAAAAGCTTTCAAATGGTTCAAACTCAACTTGATCAACTTGCTAAAGTACAAAAGGACATGCTAGTTAATGCTTCAGGAGATAAACATGCTTATAGAATTAGAACTAGGAGTGGTATAGCTACTCAAGATCCTTTATATCCTGAAGGACACCCTAAAAGAATCGAGCAGGATTCTCAACAAGGTGAGAGTAGTGGTAGTCCTCATAAGAGATAGAAAAAGAAACATAAGATAGTTAAGGAACCACTTGAACCTGCTATAGAACCTAATAGTATATCTATCTCTGATGCTGAAACTGAGAGTGGTAATGATAAAAATGATGTTCTTGATAAGGAGGAAGCTGAGGAAGAACCTGAGAAGCATACTAAGAACACTAGGTACACAACTAATAAACATGGTAAATAGAGAACCTTGGGTGCAGAAACATATGCCTTTTCCAGGTAAGAAACACAACTCAAAGGAGGAAGAACACTACAACAAGTTTAGTGAGTGGATGAAACCTTTATTTTTGCAAATTCCTTTGGCTAATGCTATCAAGTTGCCTCCGTATTCAAAGTATATGAAGGATATTATCTCCAATAAAAGGAAGATTCCTAATGAGGAGATTTCTACTTTGCTTGCTAATTACTCCTTCAATGGTAAGGTTCCAAAGAAACTTGGTGATCCAGGTATACCAACTATTCCTTTCTCCATTAAGAATAATTATGTTAGAACTGCTTTATGTGATTTGGAAGCTGGAGTTAGTGTTATGCCTTTTTCTCTCTATAAGAGACTCCAGCTAGAAAAGTTGATACCAACTGATATATCTATGAAAATGGCTGATAAATCAACTACTATCCCTATTGGTATATGTGAGGATGTTCCTGTTCAAGTAGCTCATAATTGCATGGTTTTAACTGATTTTGTTGTGCTTGAAATGCATGAAGATGATAACATGTCTATTATTCTTGGGAGACCTTTTCTTAATACTACAGGTGCTGTCATCAATTGCAATCAAGGAAAAGTAACTTTTAATATTAATGACAAAGAGCATACTGTCTATTTCCCCAAGAAGGTTGCTAAGAGCTATTGCCTGAATTCCATTGAAAATATTGAGAGCATCAAGGTTGGAGAAATATATTGTCCCATTCCACAAGAAAATTTTGAAACTATTATGATTGGGACCATTGCTATTAAGTATGTGGTAACATAATCACCTTGTGGATTGCAAAGTTTTGTTTCATATAAGATTGTTTTGGTAGAAAGACTTGATCAACCTTGTTAACAAAAGGATTTTAATGAACAAAATAATGTTTTCACGGTGGTTATACTTACTTTCTTTTACTTTTCTCCTTCATAGTCTTTGCTTTAGCTTTAGTTTTGCTAGTTGTTTGTTTGTTTGTTTGAGTTTCTTAGAGCTCTTGTAGTTTGGCTTTTGGTTTGCTTTTGCTTCTTATGAAAAAACTGTTTCTGCGAGAAAATCAATTTTCATACCCTGAAAATTGGCCAAAAATAAAGTTTCCCGAAAAATCCTAGAAAATTCAAAATAAATTTTTCCTCGAAAAAAGGGGCAGAGAGACACCTGAAGTGACCCAGGGGGGCACCCCAGGCCACCACACCCATGGTAGGCGCGGCCTACCAAGGGGTGGCGCCTAGGGGGGTCTGGCCCACCTGGGCCCCTCTAGGCTGCCTCCTCAAAGCCACCTTCTTTCTCTCTCTCAAAAAACACCGGAAAACTTGCTCAAACTCGAGTTCTTGCTGTTCTTGCTCGCGATTTTCGATCTCCTTGTTCATCCCATCTTAAGTGCTGATTTTTGGAGGGATTGCTCCTTGGTATGTGCCTCCTCCACTTGTCCAATTAGATTTATGATTGGTAGATTGTATCTTGAGTATTTTTCTGCTATAGGTGTCAGGTTGTTTAAGCTTGCATGCTTGTTCTATGCTTAGAAACTTTATCTTGATGCATGTGTAGTCCTCTAGCAAGTTCCTATAATAGTTACTCATCATTTATCAACTTAGAAATCACTTGGTTTGATGCTTGTCTAAAATTTCAGAAAAAGGAAGTCATGGACCACCCCACATTTGGTGAAAATTTGAGAGTGATGCACCTAGAAGGGCAAGGCTTCCAAGGTAATCTACTAGTACTAGACCCTCATACAATGAGGATCTCATTACTCCGCGATTTGGTGACGAGGGAGATGAAGGGGATGCGCACCCCTCCACCTTTACTTGCCAAACTTTCTTGCGGGCTGCTGGGATTCTTAATGATTTTATGACCTTGGTTCGGAGGGCTGGATTAACAAGTTACATGCAGGATGAGAGCGTGCAATATGCTTTGCTCACTAAAACATTTGTGGAGAGCTTTTCTTTTACTAACAGTGTGTTCAAGCCATCTGTGTCTTTCAAAATTTATGGCAGGGCTCATTCTATGACTTTGAAGAAATTTTGCAAGGCCCTGGGACTTGGTACAGCTCGGTCATCAAAGAAGATTCCAGCTCTACCCGCTGATTTGTTGGAGTTTTACCTTGGAATAACCAATAATTATGAACGCAGAGCTCAGCGAGGGAAGATAAAGAATATTCAACTCCCAGTCATCAGGTACTTTGCCTACTATCTTGCCACCAGTGTTCTTGGTAGGGATAACACTAGTAATATTTTCAACTATCAATTGGCCTTCTTAGCTCCTGCGCTCAACAATGAAGATAAGTATAATCTTGGTTCTCTTATTGCTCGTCGCTTAGCTTCTAAGGGACCCATTTATGGGGGAATTATTGCTACTCGTGTTGCTGCCACCTTGAACATTGTTGTTGATCCACATGATACAGTTTTGGCTCCTCAGAGGATTGATCTTGCTGCCATGAAGGCACACCACTTTGTCACCACTAGCTCTACCCTTGAGAACTTGGTTTATAGAATGGTGTTTATTGACGAGTAAGAGAGAGAGAGATCTCTCTACCCCAAACTACTTTGTTTAGTATTTATCAGAGACCTTTGTCACGCTCGAAGGCGGAGATTGATGACAAGCTGCACTCTCTTAAATTCCACGGGCACTATCAGGAGGAAGCACCATCATACGACCCCTCTATGTATTACATGGGGGAGGCCTCGAGCTCATACCAGGACGAGGGAGCTTCCTAGACATACTACGAAGGTGCATCCTCTTGGACACCATGGGATTGAGCCCCACTTAGGCCAAAAGCCTAAGCTTGGGGGAGGTATACCGACATCACACTCATATATATATCATGTTCAGTCGGTTCTTTGTATATCCATTGTTTCGCTTTCTTTTTGGTTCTTGTTGCTTCTTTCTCAAAAACACAAAAATACCAAAAATATTTTTGTTGTTTCTCTTGGTTTGTTTCTTTGCTTTGGTTTGCCTTAAAAGAAAAATCCAAAAAGATTTTGCTTTGTTTGCTTCTTGTTTGGTTTGCCTTTTGCTTTGTTGGTTGCCTTTTCTTTATTTGGTTTTGCTTTGTTTGCTTTCTTTTAAAAAAAATCGAAAACACCAAAAATATTTGTTGTTCTTCTCTGGTTTTGTGAGTTCTTTGCAGGGTTCAGCCGTCCTCAGTGGATTTTGGTTTCATGTTATCATTCAAGTCACACAAGTGAAGGGAAATAATGAAGATTAAGACAACTCGAGGTGTGGTAAAAGGCTGGTAATGAACTCTATTTGTTTTCATTTTTGTACATATACTCATCACTATGAGCATGCTTAGTCTGTTCATTGTAAGGCGTATGTTTTGATGGATGCTTAGTAGTTCTTGCTTGTCTATGATTAGTTCCAGCTTGCTAATAGTTTGTAGCATGTCATATGAACGTTTGCTTGCATTTTTTTATTCATATTTTGGTATGATATTGTGGTATCCTCCTCTGGAAGCTTCATGTGAATCGACTTGGCACATGCTCACGCATGCATATGACTAAACAATAGTCATTAAGACTCGATGATTTATTTTGCCTTAGAGTTCTAGTATCACTTTCATTTTCCTCTTGTGTTTTTCCCAACTAAACAAGTACCAGTGGAATAGGTAGAATACTAGACAATCTACTAGATAGACAATCTCAGATCTGAACTTATTATTGAATCATTATGATAGTATTGTTTGTGATCTTATCTGCAAGTTGTGTACACATATCATTGTCCGGATCCAAAGGCTCCAAAGTGACAATAGTTGGGACAACCGGAGGGATGGCTGTGGTGTGAGGATCACATGTGTTCACGGAGTGTTAATGCTTTGCTCTGGTGCTCTATTAAAAGGAGCACCTTAATTGCCAGTAGTTGACTAGAGGCCCCGCTGCCACGGGCTGGCTGGACAGAAGATGTTGTGCAAGTTCTCATTGCAAGCACGTATGACTATATATGTAGCACATGCCTAGGATTGTTTAGTACTTGGATACTTGTTATTATTTATCTGCAATGCCCTAGATCTTAAAGTTACATGTTTAGACTCGTCCATGCAACGCCCGTTCATCCATCCCTATGCCTACCGCACTCGAATCCCACTGTTACCGCTACTGTTACTATTGCTATTGTTTCACTATGTTGTTGCTACTACCAAACTGTTACTACTGATAAACTTATATGAGCAAGAACTATTTTCAGATGCAGCTGAACTGGCAACTCAGTTGTTAAGGCTTGCAAGTATTCTTTGTCTCTCCTTGTGTCGAATCAATAAATTGGGTAATACTACTCGTGAAGACTATTGCGATCCCCTATACTTGTGGGTCATCAAGGGGCGGCGGCGGTGCCATGCCAGGTGCGGAAAACCTAGGCGTCTGATACCATGATAGTTTGAGATATTGAGAGAATAATAGTTGTATTGATTGAGGCCTCGAAGGGCTGTTTATATAGATTACAAGACTTAGCCTCCAAGGACTAATAGAGATAGACAATAACTCAAAGATTCTAACCCTAACCGACATATACTCTAATAGATACGTGCCCGTGGTCACAAGTTTTCTCGTGCGTGTGTTCGTCTAGTTTGATGCGATTGATCCGGTGGGCAAATTCTAACATCTTCTTCTCCCAAAATCATGACGACGGTGAGGGACAACCCACATCCTCCCAAAACTCATCCAATATCTCCTTGTCAGTTTTCTTATTGCGAGTCACTACCGGAGTCTAATCCCCGTCTGCCGCGTTGGCCACCTTGGTGACACGCACTCGACATGGTCGACCTCCGATGCACCGACCTCTGTGCCTTCCGCGAGACAAGAAAAACATGATCCATGTGAGCCTGTCAAGATGGAGACGCCTGATCCCCAGCCACCGACGATGAGAAGATCAGGGCTAGGGTGAGGCGCTGCCTCCGTGTCATCATTCCGGTCAGCCTATGTCTAGGGATGTAAATGGCACTTAAATGGCATCCGCAAGTCCTGTTTATTCAAAATCTTAGTTCTTTATTTTAGAAAAAACAAACTTTATTAAATTAGAGTACTAATAAATGGTATTACGCGGGATTAAATGGTGTGCCACTTACATCCCTACCTATGTCTCGAACACCGCCTCCGCTTTGTGATTGCACTGAGCCTCCTATATATGCCTATGCCTTGTATGTTACATATATGTCCAAAATAGCCATTTCCAAAGTGAAACCATATAGTAAATAGAACGCCACAATGTTGGATTGAATGTACCGAATGACACAGACCATATCTCCCTTATGCCGCGCACCTTTGTTTTGTTTCTCGCCATAGCTGACTTCTTGGTTTTCCACCTCGCTCTAAAAGACGTAGGAAATGCATATGCAAGCAACTTTAATAATGTATAATCTAATACTCTCACTGATTCAAATTAATTGTTGCAGATTTAGGTACTTCCTCCTATCCAAATAGAGTGTCGCTGACTTACTATATTTAACTATTATGGATTGGAGGGAGTAAAATTTTCCATAATCGGGGGGAGAGGTGCATTAGGCTATAGTACCTAATTAGGCTGGGAGCCGTTCTGACGATGATGGGTTGATTTAGCTTTGTTGAATCACATAATAGTCATGCATGTAAATTGAGACGATGTACTACATGCAAGACTAGTTATAACGACTTTGTTAGATGCATATATCGGTGGATGGATGGATATAGCTATATATATCATATATGCATGATTAACTCGTCAATCAGCAAGCAGCAAGACATGTTCTCATGCTGCTAGACCGGCGTAAGGTGTGGAGAGATGTAATGATAGATAGGTATGTTGTGTAGGTAGGTGTAGCTCCTCGCTATCACTTGGATCTCTGGGTCCTCAAGAGACATATATCCCCTGGCTGGCATGTCTAGCCGTAGCTAGGGTTTAGAAAAAAAAAGGCGCTACCTATCTATATACATCACCGATTTCGATGTGGATGTCATGGCTGACAAATTGACACATCCAAAGTATTACTAATGACACATGAAGATATCTATGTTATCAAATAACGATCCCACACTTAGTTTAGCTTGTAAATTTGTATAAAAGAATAAAATAAGGTAAATGATGTAAGATGTCACGATAAAGAAGTGAAATATGGCCTTTCATATTGGTGAAATTGATATTCTCGATGTATGATGTCACGGACGTCGCTCCCCTCGTTGGAGGCATCGTTGAGGAGCTCCTTCACCTCCCTCGTCGTTTCGGTTCTCAGACTCTCCGGGTGAAAACCTGAGCTCTGGCTTCTGCCGGAGTGGGCATCGGCGGCGCCACCGCCGTTCTCTCTTGGGGGCGAAGCCTTGGAGATTTGGTGTTCCGCCAGGCGCTTCGGTCTGTCCTTTTTGGTTGTTGCCTCGTCAGCTAGGAGTGCGCGCGGTCTCGGGACCGGTGTGGTTGTCGGAGCGGAGGCTCTGTTGCCGTTGTAATGGTGTTGTCGGCGGTGCTCCAAACCTAGTTGAGTTAGGTCGTGTGGTCTTGCTTTGGTTTTGCCGGTTTTCCTGAGAACTGTGCCGGTTGGTTTTTTTGGTCTGGTTTCCCTTTTTAACCGGACCCGTGTGTATATACGTCTGTATCGGGTTTTGGCCGGTTTTCCAAACCGGCCAATTCTCTTCTTCTAATAGAATAGGCTGTGCTCCTGCCTGTTGCTCTAAAAAAATTGATATTCTCGACACTAGTATCTCCACAAGTGTGACTCACTACACACTTCAAGTTTCTCTATCTATACTCAACTGGAACCTAGTACGATTTTGACTGAGATGTCGGTTGTCTACATTTACAAAGGTGTCGAGTCATGCCTGGTCGGGAGGTGCTATAGGCATTGCGTCTCATGCGATGGCATGGATTCATGCTTCCCAACATGTAATGTACTCATGACGCCTCTTCCGGAGGCATCAAGTCGTACTTGTTACTGCTCCCCATGGACTGCTGCTCCCTCGAAGGTAGTGCGACAATGACTGGAAGCATGGTGGTAAGGAATGTTACAGCTTCTAGTATGACTTACGTAGCGTTGTTAGCTGCTCAAGTGATGATTGTAGTGGCAGCTCTGAAGGCTAGTATGCGCACTTTGGATTCCCTAATCTAGTAAGTTTGATGCAGGCCGGAGTTGTTCCCTTTAAAGGTGGTGGCCCGAAATTCAAATTTTGGGCGAAAATCCTGATGTCGACTTACGATAGGACTAGTCATCCTCATCACATGTGCAACTAAAAGCTTATCCTAAATGTTGTGTACCTTTTGTGTGTTTTTGTCTTTTATCATAGTTTAGAAGTTTGTACCGTGAGCATATCTTTTTTTGAGAGATATGGTGCAAACACAAATGCTCGCAACACATACATACACTGACCCCTATGAATGCAATACGTACATGGCCAACCCTAGCGAGGGGCTGCCACCCCAGGCCCCAAAAAATGGGGAGCCCTTCCTAGATATTTTATTTGTATATAGCCTAGTATATATCCTAGAGAGAAAAAACAAAGTATCAGTTTTTGGCTAGACTGGGCCTTTTTCTTTCCATGTAGGTGTCATTCACTTCATGCGATCGTATCGCATTAATCTCGCAGTTGCTACTCTGTTCAGCGGAAGTTCGCACTACAGGAATGGGAAGCTATGCCGACGGCCGGTCGCTACGCCGACGGCCAAACGTCGGGGCCGTCGGCGTAGCCATCTTCTAGGCCAGCTCCGCCAAGCAGCCGTCGGCATAGAATTGCCCTCGGCATATCCTATGCTACGCCGACGGCTGCCCTCGGCGTAGCTATTTTTTATTTTATCTCATTAAACTTTGAAAAAACATAACTAAATCATTCTACTTCGAAAAAATACAAATAATATATCAAAATTTGCAGAAAAATAAGACCTATCTATCTACACTCAAATATTACACATTTGTAAATAAAAATTAAGTAAAACATAAAACATTATATATAGTTTAAAACAGGCATAAAAAATTCAAAAAAAATCGAAACAATGCGAAACCTTCGCGTGGTGTTATATTATGTGACATAGTTAGAAGGAAAAATATCAAACTTGATATATTGATTATGTCTCAAAGAAACCTTCACAAAATGACCTATCTCATTCGAGGTTTCTTGGCTTTCGGGTCAAATGACCGATGTTATGGCTAGAATCAAGGCATAGTTTGTGATAATGTGCCCATATTGTGCATACATGTGCATCATAGGATGGCGAACAATGTTGCAGGAGGAAGCTTTCCTTTTTTTGCACCAAAAAGGCATTTTCCATTTTCCGAGCATAAAAAACGGATGGTTTTATGAAGCAACCACCAAATGGCTAATTCAAAATACTACCACCACATTTTACAAAAATAATAG
The DNA here is from genome assembly GCA_023614405.1 of Avena insularis. Lineage (NCBI taxonomy): Eukaryota > Viridiplantae > Streptophyta > Magnoliopsida > Poales > Poaceae > Avena > Avena insularis. The sequence goes on from CM042695.1 coordinate 51,247,945, forward strand.
AGCACCTTATATGGACAATGTCCCAACAGGGGATCCGAAACCTTTCCGTCCACCTTTGGTGAAAGACAAATTCTGCGAATCGCGAGAAGTGGGTCAGATATGAACTACAGGTACATGATCCGATGCTCATGTTTTTTTTTAAATCTTTTTAGGTTCACAATATGATATTTTATCAAAGATCCAATGCAAGTTTAGCGAGGCTCGGCCCCGAGCTAAGAATCTTCATGCCCGTCGTTCGACAAAGTTTGACGATAGTTTAAAATGGGCATAAAAAATTCAAAAACGATCGAAACAATGCGAAACCTTCGCATGGTGTCATATTATGTGACATAGTTATAAGTAAAAATATTAAACTTAATATATTAATTATGTCTCAAAAAAATCTTCACAAAATGACCTATCTCATTCGAGGTTTCTTGGATTTCGGGTCAAATGACCAATGTTATGGTTAGAATCAAGGCATAGTTTGTGATAATGTGCACGTATTGTGCATACACATGCATCATGGGATGGCGAACAATGTTACAGGAGGAAGTTTTCCTTTTCGTCGTACCAAAAAGTCATTTCCCATTTTCCGAGCACAAAAAACGGACGATTTTGTGAAGCAACCACCAAATGGCTAATTCAAAATGCTACCACCATATTTTACAAAAATACTATACCACCTTATATGGACAATATCCCAACAGGTCCAAAACCTTTCCGTCCACCTTTGGTAAAAAAGACAAATTCCTGCCGAATCGGTAGGAAGTGGGTCAGATATGAACTACATGTACATGATACGATGCTCATGTTTTTTTTACAAAACTCATTTTTAGGTTCACAATATGCTATTTTATCAAATATTCAATGCAAGTTTTCCTTTTCATCGCACCAAAAAGCCATTTTTCATTATCCGAAGCAAAAGGAATTTTCTAAAGCAACCACCAAATAGATAATTCAAAACGGAGGGTTTATGACTAGTTGATATGGATATCATATTTGGATTCCTCTCATTTTTCTGATCAATTTAGACATATTATTTGTTAAATTCCGATTTACAGATTTAAATATATTAATTATTCCATATTAAATAGAAAAATACAAAAAAGTAATTTTTTTTTTAAATTCAATAATATTTTTACTTATTCATTAATGTTTACTTAAATAATTGTTTGTAATTTCAAAAAATACAAACATGTGACATGTTGATATAAGGGTTAATAGGATTGATATCATAGTATTGACAACAATGTATTAATTACTTTGCGGAAACAGATTCTGAACGAACGAAGAAGTTAAGCGTGCTAGAGCTGGAGTAGTATTAGGATGGCTGATCAGCTGGGAAGTTCGACCAAGATTGCAATTTAATTAAATATTAAGTGTAATTACTGTTAAAAATGTTTAAAGTGAGAGATTAACGAGTCAAACAATTTAAAGATTCAAAAATTGAGAAAACAAATTTTTTTAAGAAAATGTTTTTGCAACCTGTCGACAAGCTATGCCGACGGCCGCTACGCCGAGGGCATTGCCCTCGGCGTAGCATACGCCGATAGCATTTTGATACGCCGACGATCTCTATGTGCTCCGCCGAGGGAGCCCTTTGCCGAGGAGGCTACGCCGAGGGCAGCCGTCGGCGTACCATACGCCGAGGGCATTTTAGCTTACGTCGACGGCTTTTTGCCCTTGGCGTAGCGCACGCGTCCTGTAGTGTCGTCCTGAATCTTGATCGTAATGAATAAACGGTGAATAAATTGTGTAGGCTCCAGGCACGTACACATTCACTCTGGATCGCCTGTCCATCAGACATTGTCTCTCATTGTGTTACACACACAATTACACCTATGAGCATATGCGAAAGACTAAGCCGACGGATCGTGTCTAACATTGACTAAGTCACTACAAGCACTTCGCTATGACAAAAACGTCGCCTACTGAAAGACTATTTTACCTTTATAAGACACACATGTGAGCATACCATCCCGGCTTTTATCCAAGTCAAAAACCTGACTCTGCTCTTACACCCTTAGTAACGAGGCGTACATGTAAGTCAGCACACGTTATCTCCACCCGTCGAGTCACAAGCTTGATCCTTGTGGATCCCTTGGGATAAGTAGATACATACTACTAGAAGAACTCCAAAAGCCATAGAGACAGGAGATGCGGCGGCAAGGTTTCCTTAATAAATAGTAGCATCCTTTAATTACGTAGTATTAATATTAATTTTCTCCTGTCTCTTCTCCAGATTCAACGCTTGCTCTCTAAGCTGCACACATTAATTCACTCACTATTGTTTCATGATTTCGTCAGATGCAATTGTTAAACTGCTGATTTTGTTATTCCACGATGCCCAAAGGGCAGAATCTTAAGCTTAACTAGCACTGGGGAATCGATTAAGTGGTTTCATCCTAGCTAGTGTCAACTCTTCTCCTAATCACTATAAATACTCCGCGTTGATCGATGCAAAATTCGGAGCATGCACCACCACCGCCATCACATTCAAAGCCAAGCTTGAGAAGCAGCAGCTAAGAAGCTTGGCTAGCTCTAAGAGAGGAAGATATGGAGGTGGAGGCCAGCACGCATGGCAATGCCGCAGCCAGCAAGTTCACGCTGCCGGTGGACTCGGAGAATAAGGCAAAGTCCTTCAGACTCTTCTCCTTCGCCAATCCTCACATGCGCACCTTCCACCTCTCGTGGATCTCCTTCTTCACATGCTTTGTCTCCACCTTCGCTGCCGCACCGTTGGTGCCCATCATCCGCGACAACCTCAACCTCGCCAAGGCTGATATCGGCAACGCCGGTGTAGCATCCGTGTCCGGCTCCATCTTCTCTAGGCTTGTCATGGGCGCCGTCTGCGACCTCCTCGGACCGCGTTATGGCTGCGCATTCCTTGTCATGCTGGCCGCGCCAACAGTCTTCTGCATGTCACTCATTGACGATGCAGCAGGGTATATCACGGTGCGGTTCCTAATCGGCTTCTCTCTCGCGACCTTTGTGTCGTGCCAGTACTGGATGAGCACCATGTTCAATAGCAAGATCATCGGCACCGTCAATGGGCTAGCGGCAGGGTGGGGCAACATGGGTGGTGGTGCCACCCAACTCATCATGCCGCTCGTCTTCCACGCCATCAAGAAGTGTGGTGCCACAGCCTTTGTTGCATGGCGCATTGCCTACTTTGTTCCTGGGATGATGCACATCGTCATGGGTCTACTTGTGCTCACATTGGGGCAAGATCTTCCCGATGGCAACCTCGCAAGCCTCCAAAAGAAAGGAGAAATGAAGAAAGACAAGTTTTCCAAGGTCTTATGGGGTGCCGTCACAAACTACCGGACATGGATTTTTGTCCTCCTCTACGGCTACAGCATGGGGGTTGAGCTCACCACTGACAATGTCATCGCGGAGTACTACTTCGACCACTTCCACCTAGACCTCAGCGCTGCTGGCACCATCGCAGCATGCTTTGGCATGGCCAACATCGTTGCTCGCCCTGCAGGAGGCTACCTCTCCGACCTTGGTGCCCGCTACTTTGGTATGCGTGGCCGCATCTGGAACATTTGGATCCTTCAAACTGCTGGTGGTGCATTCTGCTTCTGGCTGGGTCGTGCCTCCGCCCTTCCAGCCTCTGTCACCGCCATGGTCCTCTTCTCCATTTGTGCGCAGGCTGCATGTGGTGCCATATTTACGCCCCCTTCGTCTCCCGGCGGTCACTCGGTATCATATCTGGCATGACTGGTGCGGGCGGCAACTTCGGCGCGGGACTCACACAACTACTTTTCTTCACGTCATCACAATACTCAACCGGCACTGGGCTGCAATACATGGGCATCATGATCATGTGCACGCTTCCCGTCACACTCGTGCACTTCCCACAGTGGGGCTCCATGTTCTTCCCGGCCAACACCAATGCCACCGAGGAAGAGTACTACGGGTCTGAGTGGAACGACGATGAGAAGAAGGACGGTCTCCACCTCGCCGGGCAAAAGTTCGCGGAGAACTCCCGATCGGAACGAGGCAGGCGCAATGTCATCCTCGCCACGTCCACCACACCACCAAACAATACTCCTCAACATGTGTAAGATGTACTCGAGCATTTTCTATCACCTATGTCTTTAGGTGTAAAGTCCAAGTTTTTATCTTTGCAAAGACAAGTACGATCTCGTCATATATATGTACACGCCATACATATATACGCCCTGCAGCCCCAGATAATAAGCTGTATAGGGGGGTTTAATTACCCTTTGTACTGTAGTATAGATAGGGCAACACGCGTTTGTGTCTCTCTTTACGCATGAACAGTGTGGGTTCTATGGAGCGATGGTTATGTATCAATGTAGATCCGAAACTACATGAACAATTTGAATTTTGAATGTGTATCCGATCCATATGTATGCCCTCCGGTTCTTCCTCCAAGTAATTTAGAAACTTCGACAATGCATGGGCCAGGGTTTGAACAAATGCAAAATATATAAATGAAAAAGTCCTTTGACTTTCCTCTCGCCAAAACACACCGGCCCCAAAACTGGTCAATATACACACCTTGTTGAGCTGCCAAAACTGGAGAATGTCGACCTGCCCACGTACATCGAATATGTATAGCTCCATGATTGGCATAAATAGTGGTTGGCCAACTTTAATAAGTTAACAATACTTCTCTCTCCCCCAAATCCCATGTTCCGTACGTACGGCTCTGTTGGAAGCCTTATCACGAGTTTATGACGGTTCATGTCCATATCCAGTCGACAAACGACCATGAGTTAACCTTACCAGTTATCACCAAATATTTCACTCTGGCTTAGTTTTCTCCTCTGTCCCTTTCATATTCAACGCCAGATACAACTGTTAGTCGCTAATTGTTGTTCTACGAACAATGTCCAAAGGTCAGACTCTTAATTCTAGCTTACCTGCTAGTACCAGAGAATCGTGTAAATATTAGAGGAGCACAAGTTCAACGGTAAGATCATTGGCACCGTCCATGGGCTCATATGGTCGTTTATAGGACAACATGGGAGGCGATGCGATTATGCCGCTCATCTTCCAAGCCATCGATCAAGAAGTGGTGTGCATTTCATACTTTGTGGTGGGCATGATGCACATCCCGATGGCAAAGGACCTCCCTGACGGCGATCGACACGAGGATCGTTATAGAAATGGTGGTGTGGACAAAGACAAGTTATTTGTTAATTAACATACATATGGTCAAATAAGAAGATTATTTTGTAATAACCTGAAACAAATTTTATGTTGTGTCTCTATCTCAGCTAGGAGTATATATTATTTATGCCAACTAACGTTTTCTGAGTACAAATTTGAGGTTGGTGTCGCGACGGGTCTTGCACGCACGTCTAATTTATTTGCAGATGAATTATTGCAGGTGGCCGACTAGCTAAACAAACCATATAGAGTCAACTCCTTGCACGGCTGTACAGTTAACCTGCACCAACTGTTGCTTTCATCCTGGATTAGCTGCTAGGAGCAATTAATTTAGTAGTATGGTGGCCGACTAGTTATTTGCGAGAAGAGAAGCTATCATGTAATGTTCTTCAACATTTATAATCGCGTATAGTATCATATATATACTTGCTGTCGTCGGATCCCTGTCCATACATACATCTCTTTTAACTTCTCTGGGTTATGCTCCTCGAAATAGGTTTGCGTCCGCTTTATAAATAAAGCAACGTCTCAGTGTTATGCTCAGTATTGCATAAACAGAAGGGAACAATAATTAATGAACCATGTATTGGTGTACATTAATGTAGCGTAAACTGGAATTTTAATTGAGGAAGTCAAAACCTACACGGTTTTAGTTACAGCCGTGTGTCTATCCTTTACAAAGATCGGACCTAACAAACCTTCTGAAACAAATAATGTCTCCCTCAAAAAAACAATGTCAAAGCAAGAGTCTTACGTTACAGATCGACAACGATATGGTGATTGCCCTCTAAGCTTGCTGTCAGTGTCAAGGTTGACAAACAAAGTCGCAAGAGCCAGTTTGCAAAGTCAGAGCATCAACTGCGTAGACGTGGATGGCCGTTGGATCGCTGCAAAACTTGCGCGCGGCAAACAGAAGACCGTGTACATTCATACACACATACATAGAGAGCATCATCATAGTAAGCAAATTGTTGTTGTCGTTTCAAGTGTCTTTTACTGGCCGACAAACTTTTCTTGGACAAAATCGCATATGCTTCGGCGAAGAAAGCAAAGAAAACAATTTCTTGTAGAGAAAATAAGGAAAATAAAAACCATTACATATTCACTGGCAACTAGCACTAGTAAGTTTTCTTTGTACAGAATGTCGATCTTTCAAATGAGAGTTAGGAACAGCTAATTAGCCATAAACCTGAAGTACACGCTTCCACCACTTGCTACTCTTACTCAGCTATTGCAGGAGGCCAGATAGCTTACCCTTGAGAGTCAATTCCCGCCACGGTTCTGTGCTCAGCGGCACCAACTGCTACTGTCTTTGCTGCTAGGAGCAGATATTTAAGTATGCCGACTACAACCCTGATAAACTCAAAGGGGCAGAGATTAATCTGCCAGTCTGATTTCTGTCCATGATAACTCTAGCGGTTGCAGTACACCGTATCATGTAAACCGAAAAGGAAAATCCTCGAATAATTATGGCATAATTTTTGTGTGCATATAATGCTTTATTTTTTGATCAATGGAATATATTCATACCGAGATGATATCAATTACACTCAGACGCTGCAACAACATAATGACTAGTCTAATCATCAAGGATGGACGCAGCTTCAAAACAAAAAAATAAACACCCGTCGAAGCAATTAGAGACTTGCGGAGCAAAAGCACCACCGGTGGGGCCGACACCTCAACTGCAAGAAACCTTCTCCAAATCAGCGCCGCCAGAAAGGTAACGGTGTAAAAACACCATCATTGTCGCATGGTTAGACCTTGGGTTTTCACCTTGGAGAGGTCCAAATCTCCGGATGATGCATTCCACAAGTAAATGACCATGGAGCCATCATTTGCCAGGTAAACCACCGGAGGTCAGACTTAGGGTTTTCTTCACGGAGGCTGAGACACGGAGCTCAAAGAGCACTGTCAAGGACGAAGTCGGCCAGTGTAATTGCCCCCATGAGTTCAGAACACCGCCGCAAAACACCGATTTCCCGACATAATGAATATGGAGTAGTACTGAATGGGAAAAGTGAACCATAGATTGCGGGCCTTTTTCAAATGAAGGGTGAGACCCCCGGTCTCTGCATCGAAAAGTTTGGGTCATGAAATATCACAAATTTGCACATGTATGTCTCTAGACGGATGATCGGCCGGGACTTTAGGATCGATCATGCAGTTGTGTCTATCCTTGCAAATTAAGGTCATATCGTCGTTACGTACAGATCGATAACAATATGATGATTGCCATCTTAACTTGCTGTCAGTGTCGGGGTTGACAAACACAGTGGCAAAAGCCAGTTAGCAAAGTAAGAGCATCGACTGCGTGGATGTCGTGGATGGCCGTTGGATTTCTGCAAAAGCTGCGCCGCGGCAAACAGAAGACCGTGTACATAAATGCACACATACATAGAGAGCATCAACGTAGCAAGTAAACTGCTGTTATCCTTTCAAGTGTCTTTGACTGGCCGACAAACTTTTCTTTGACAAAATCGCACGATTCGGCAAATGAAGGAAATAATTCTTTTAGGGAAAATAAGGAAAAATGGAAACCATTCCATTTTCACTGACAGGTAATTAGCCTTTCTTTACAAGTAAGTTTTCTTCACACAGCCTGTTTATTCTATCAAATGAGAGTTAAGTACAGCTAATAATTAGCCATAAACCTGAAGTAGACGGTTCCACTTGCTACTCTTACTCAGCTATTGGTGGCAGTGGGACGGAGCCAGAAACTGAGCTTAAGGGGGCAAGTCGTGTGTGTGATCTTAATGAGAGGGGCTAAGCTAGTTAAATTAGCTTAAAACATAAGCTTCCATGGCTAAATTTTTAAAGAAAATCACAAGCATAGGGGGGGTAGCCCCTGCTCGTCCCCGTTGTCTCCGTCCCCGAGTGTAGCTCAAACTATTGCAGGAGGCCAGCTAGCTAACCCTTGAGAGTCAACTCCCAGTACGGTTCTATACTCGGCGACACCAACTGCTACTGTCTTTGCTGCTGGGAGCAGATAATCATGTATGCCGACTACAACCCTGATAAACTCAAAAGGGCAGAGATATACTCTGTCAGTGTCAGTCTGATTATCTGTCCATATGTTGCTCCAAAAATATGATCTGTCCATATCATAACTCTAGTGGTTGCCGTACACCGTACTGCGTAAACCAAAAGGGAACATCCTCGAACAACTACGGCACAGATTAAACTTTTGTGTGCATATCATGAATATGAAATAGCACTGAATGGAAAGAAAGTAAACTATGGATTAAGGAGCTGGAGGTCCGATCTCTACGGCCCATTTTTTTTTCCTTCAAAATGGGGGATGAAACCCCTTGCATCTGCATCGAAAAGATGCATACAACCTTCCTTGTTATTATATGTGTGGCTCCTGGAAGTGATAGACCAAAGTTCGGGTCGGTGTCAGGGTTGACATAACTCAGGAAGGCCAGTTTGCAAAGTCAGAGGTAATACATCGGCGTCGCCTTGGCTGGCCGTTGGATCGTCGCAAAAGTTGCGCGGCAAACAGAAAACCGAGTACATACATAACACACATGTACATAAACAAGTAAATTAGTTTCAAGTGTCTTTGACTGGCCGACAGTTTTTCTTGGGCAAAATCGCGTGCCGGCAGTTTTTTCCTGGACAAAATCGTGGTCTATGGCGAACGAAACCCATAATATTCAAATGATTTTTCTTCGTACAGTCTGTCGATCTTACAAAGGAGTGTTAGGAACAGCTAAGTTGTGATAAGCACGCGGCGCCGTGGGTTAATTCTTCTTTTTTTTTTTTTTCTCTCGCTCTATGAAGCTTCTCCGGTGTTTAATCCCAATAATTCCGTCAGATGGTAATGATGCATTTCTCCACTGAGCAATGCTAATCACAGCTGAGCGATGCCTAGTTAATCCACAAATCAGGCGATGGCAATGTCAACTCATGCCGCCTCCAGAGCTATAAGTACCCGAGCCATGTGGGATCCCAGACACAAATCCACAGCTAGCACAAATCCACAGCACACCCCACTACCATTACTGTCGAGCTCAGCTCTTGTGTCCTCCCCACCAGGCTCAAGTGAGAAAAAGAAGCAGCTAGCACCCATATCTGCAGAGAGGAAACATATGGAGGCGATGGAGGTCGGCGCTGCTCAGGCAGACAAGGCGTCGGGGAGCAAGTTCACGCTGCCGGTGGACTCCGAGAACAAGGCCAAGTCCTTCAGGCTCTTCTCCTTCGCCAACCCGCACATGCGCACCTTCCACCTCTCTTGGATATCCTTCTTCACCTGCTTCGTCTCCACCTTCGCGGCCGCGCCGCTGATCCCCATCATCCGCGACAACCTCAGCCTCGCCAAGGCTGACATCGGCAATGCGGGGGTGGCGTCCGTGTCCGGCTCCATCTTCTCCAGGCTCGCCATGGGAGCTGTATGCGACCTCCTTGGGCCACGGTATGGGTGTGCCTTCTTGGTCATGCTCGCCGCGCCCACTGTGTTCTGCATGTCCCTCATCGAGGACGCGGCAGGGTACATCACGGTGCGCTTCTTGATCGGATTCTCGCTGGCGACGTTCGTGTCGTGTCAGTACTGGATGAGCACCATGTTCAACAGCAAGATTATCGGCACTGTCAATGGCTTGGCAGCCGGATGGGGTAACATGGGTGGAGGTGCCACCCAGCTCATCATGCCGCTCGTCTTCCACGCCATTGAGAAGTGCGGCGCGACGCCGTTCACGGCATGGCGTATCGCCTACTTCGTGCCTGGAATGATGCACATCGTGATGGGTCTGCTCGTTCTCACCATGGGACAGGACCTCCCCGATGGCAACCTTGCGAGCCTCCAGAAGAAGGGTGACATGAAGAAGGATAAGTTCTCCAAGGTTTTGTGGGGAGCCGTCACCAACTACCGGACATGGATCTTTGTCCTCCTCTATGGCTACTGCATGGGCGTCGAGCTCACTACCGACAATGTCATCGCCGAGTACTACTTCGACCATTTCCACCTTGACCTCCGGCACCATCGCCGCCTGCTTTGGCATGGCCAACATCGTCGCTCGCCCAATGGGTGGATACCTCTCCGACCTCGGTGCAAGGTACTTCGGCATGCGTGCCCGCCTATGGAACATATGGATCCTCCAAACCGCTGGTGGTGCATTTTGCCTCTGGCTTGGTCGTGCCTCCGCCCTTCCCGCCTCTGTCACCGCTATGGTTCTCTTCTCCATATGCGCCCAAGCCGCATGTGGTGCCGTATTCGGCGTCGCGCCCTTCGTGTCTCGGCGGTCTCTTGGTATCATTTCTGGTATGACTGGTGCCGGCGGTAACGTGGGTGCAGGTCTTACGCAGCTCCTTTTCTTCACTTCGTCGCAATACACAACAGCAAAGGGGCTAGAGTACATGGGTATCATGATCATGTGCTGCACCCTACCGATCGCATTCGTGCACTTCCCACAGTGGGGCTCAATGTTCTTCCCAGCGAACGCCGATGCCACTGAGGAAGAGTACTACGGGTCTGAGTGGACCGATGAGGAGAAGAAGAATGGACTCCACCTCGCCGGCCAAAAGTTCGCTGAGAACTCCCGCTCGGAGCGTGGCAGGCGCAACGTCATCCTCGCCACGTCTGCCACGCCGCCAAACAACACACCTCTGCATGTATAAGAGTAACGTTTGCTATCCACAAAAGAGAAGTTCTCTTGGTGCGTGCATTTGCATCCCTGCTGTGCCGCACGAAATGTGTGTGGATGTACGTGCACTTATGTAAACCATCGACGGAATGTGTCAAATTGGATCCAAAATTGCATCAACAACTTTCGGAGAGTGTATTTGGCTTCCGAGCTCCAGTGCTTCCTTTGTTTAAAAAAATCAAAAATCATATTAGGAAGTTTCAGAATAGTCTGACAATAAATTATGGGCATAGTCGATGTTGTATCATACAAACATGCAAAATCGCAACCCAATTTTTTTTATATTATGGGCCACAAAAAATGATAAAGTCGGATAAAGTTTGAAGATTTAAAAGTATACATACTCGTGGGATAAATGATAAAGTCGGATAAAGTTTGAAGATTTAAAAGTATACATACTCGTGGGATAAATGATAAAGTCGGATAAAGTTTGGAGTACTAAGATCTACATTTTTTTCATTTTTGTTTAGCTCACAATAAAATGTATTTGAAACTGATATTCTGCACGCTCGTGGGATAAATCATTGGCTACATCTAGATATTTTTTCCAAAAAATTGTTTTATGCTAAAAAATAATATTTTCAAAAAAAATTAAAAGCCAGGATCACTGGTGCCCATGCACATCATATCTCCACTCAACAACTTTGTACTTTTATGTATAGTTATTTTGCAATATTGTGCTTCAATGAAACTATCTCAATCAAAAAAAAATCCATATCCAAAACATAGCATGGGAATCTATTATATACTAAAAGCAATATAAGGGTGTTTTTCGAGGCATCTGGTTGATCCACATCCCTACAATTATATTAACGATTGGATTTGTAATTGACGGTTAAGATTTAATAGTTGAAAAGTTACGTAAACTGATGTTGTCACGAAAAGCTGACACGTCCTAATCTTGTATGAGATAGACACCTCCAAAACGTGTATGAGGTAGGGACCGAACAGAATAAGAAATAATGGAAACAGTTTGCATGCAACACGTCCAAGGAACGAGTTTGGGTGTTAAAAAAACGAGTTTGGAAAATCTTAAGATTAATTAGAAATAAATCTAGCCAGTTCATGGTTGCACGCTTTTTTTCCTATACGGACTCAGGCAAGAAAGAAAGGGAAAATTAGCATGCACTAGAACACCTTAAGATTAAACGGAAAAACGAAAGAGGTTGCATGTAAAAGAGGTGTTCGCTGGAAAATCTATGACTAAGCCCAAAAAAAATTAGGTCGCGACTAGAAAACCTTAAGTTTAAACAGAAATAAATTGTGTGAGACCAGGGAATTACTTTGGTACGCTGATCTATTCATATAATCTGAGTTTTTTTTGGCGAAGATTCATATAGTCCGAGTTTGAAACATCATTAGAAAAATGTGCAAGGCGTGCACAACATTTTTTAGTTATTGAATATTTAGTATATCAATTGAAATTCTCGATAGCCAACATTCTATTAAGAAATTAAAGAAGACGTCGAATATTTTACATGTAATTTTAGAAGTAAGAATGAAAGAAAATTTGTATTTTGGTTCCATAAAAATGCAGATAAAGCCCACGAAATTGTTGGATATATGAAAACAATTTATATAAAAATTAGTACTAAGATCTAGGAGGCCAACTGTATTTAATATATGAGATTTGGAATAATAAAATAGTTCAAATAAGAAATTTGATTCATTCAAATTCAATGTAAAGAAGAGCAGGTCTGGCGTAATGGTTAGAAGAATTCATCAATAAGATTAAGATTCATGTTTTATATCCACAACATAAATCTGTGGTTTATAATAACTAGAATTTTAGAAGGCCTGGTGTCCTAACTAAGATCATATGTCAAACAAATCTAGGGACAACATTACTCAGGCTCCGTTTGAAATGCATGAAGTTAAAAGACATTAATAGGAGAAACGAGGAACTAAAACCACATGAAAACTTACAAAATGTCGCTTGGATGTCACAGAGGAAAAAAACGGAAGAATTGCTAACACAATAAGTTGAAAATATGAGGTGAGACCTCATGTTTGTTTTCCTCCAAAATTGATAGGGAATATGTTATTCCATAGGGATTTCAAATGAATCTGAGATATCTATTCCTTTGTTCCAAATGGTAGCATTGTAATTTTTCCTATAGGAATCATATATTTTAAATTCCTATATTTTTTCTTTGTTCTGAAATGGGGCCTCAAAATGCAGGTTTCCCAATTGCTTCACCATTTCTGAAATACTGAGCAAAAATAAAAAAAACAAGGCGTAAGAGACATTGGATCCATGGACTAAACCTTCATGGTCATACGGTAGAGTGAAGAACCAGAACTTATTGGTATGACACCATCTCCCCATATAGGTGGTAATAAGAAAGATACCTAAACCTACACAAGAGAGGTGGATCCAAGGTTACCCTATCTCCCGGCAACTTATCAAATTATCAATATGAGAGGAGCCGGTGGAGACAGGAACACTAGACTATTATTTTTTTGAAATTAGGAACACTAGACTATTGACCATGTGCCTTTCTTAATTTTGACATAAAGAGTTTGAATGTTTTCACTAAAATGAGAAAACTAAGACATTTTAAATTTCAATCTTATTAAAGCATTCTTCATATTGTATATTTAACTTAGATTACGAGTAAGATGCCAATGGGCACATTCTCAGTACACCGATTATTGTTAGACAAAATATCAATAGATTACAACACAATCTACAATAACCAAGAGTTCACACATCTATCTGATATATAGGTTTTTCTTGAGAATCTATCTGATATATAGTTAGATATTTAGATTATGCATCTACATTATTCTGTATATAAAAAGTGAATATCCATGAAATTTGAATTTATTTAATTATCACATTTGACACTAAAAATGATGCCCTCGCAATTGCGAGGGCCACACTGCTAGTTTTCATAATTAAAAAAATGGCGTAATTAAATTTCGAGGAGAGACTAGTGGGGTTGATATAATCCTTGTGAAAAAGTATCGACTTAATTTGAGAAACTTTTCTGTGCCAATGTCTAGCTTTGTACATTCGCAAAAAAAAGTCTAGCTTTGTAGCTCATCGTACAAGTGGTAGGATTGATACGTATCAGTATACAATTTTAAGCTAAATATATAGGTGGGCAAGAGTGTCAACCAGAGAGGAACTATTCAAATAAACATATATTTGAGGCATATAGCCCCCCTTCATTAAACAAACCTGGAAAACAGCTTAAGTACGACTTGTTGAGGCTGATCATCCATCCACATCGAATGGCTTATCACTAGCTAGAAACGACATCTCAATTATACAAAGATGACACGGTGTGGTTATGGCTAGCGGCAGGCTAGCTAGGCCGTACGAGGCCTATTTGTACCTTTAGTCTTTTGCTCCCTGGCAGGCAGCACTCATGTATCTTTCTCGGAGACTACATCCGCGTCTCCCTTGGAAAAAAAGCCAAACCACCCTTTCAACAAGACCGAATGCTAGATTAGTTATTTGATTAATTATGCAGCAAGCTAGAACAGTAACTGTACACATCAATTATAGTCCCAGATTCGCTGACGTAACGCGATGCCTTTTTCGGTCAATGACATGTAGGTCCCACAAGTTAGTGACACCAAGTCAGCCAATCCAGAGCGACCTCGATTATACTATTACATGAGTACATAGTAATATGTTATTTGTAGAAAGAATTACAGCTAGGTAGTACCTAATCCTTCGTAGCCAATTCTTTTGTATGGTTTCGTGCTTTTTGGATGCTCGCATTTAATTTGACATGCTGACTTGTTAGAGCATCTCTTTCTGAATTCTTAAAAAGCTAAAAATAATCATTTTGACATCGTTTTATCATCTAAACGCAAACTAGCCAAAGCCCTATCAGCTTTAGATGATAAAAAAATTATAGGAACCAGCCCGTGCGGTTTTTATATTTGCTGGGCCGCAAACCGCCACACCGACAAACCACGGGTCCCTATTTCTTTCCTCAACGCCTGTTCTGCCCCTCCCCCCCCCCCCCGGTCCCCCGGAGATGGCCGGGCCCTCTCGCCGCCTATCCCCGTCACCCATCCGCACCGTGAATCGGGCACAACTTCCCCTCAGCAGTGACAAGCTCAACTAACCTGTAACACCCTTGGATCGGCTCTATGCAAGATTTTGCGATTTCCGCCAAACCCGCATAGAAACGATTCAAAGGTGGGCAAAGGTGCTCACTAGGCACTTTCGTGCGGGTGGAAAACGAAGTAATGCCATTACACAATAGTTTATGATGAAACCATGGAACATATATATACAACAGTGACTCAACGAGTCAAGAATACAAATATATGGTACAAAGATCTAAATCACCTTGAAAACAATACAACATCTGAGTACGGATAAGAAGCAAATTGAGCTACGAGCCCTGAAAAATAACCAATAGCGTCCATAACCCTACCCAGGTCAAGCCGGAAGGCTAACCCTGCTAACGACGACGATCTCAAACCTGCTAAACAAAAGGGGTGCTGACAAAGGGCAAAGAAAAAAGAACGGTTAGTACTGAGGCCAGTATACACAATGAGACTTGAATTTGGCGGCTCTCGTCTACATAGGTATGGTGGACTAAAACGGCAGCGCAGCATGCACTAAACAATCTATAGAGACTCTGTACAACTGACGACTATCAGAGAAATGTAGGAAAGACCTATTCGGATCCAACCTGATACTAACACCAAACATACCCATCTTGATATTTCCCCCTCGAGACCAAACGAGGAAGTCATACCGAGGAAACTCACACGGTTGGCAATTTTATTCATTCTTTCCATGGTGGTTATCCAACTTACTAGTCATATCAGATACAAGTCAAATTACAACAGTAAATTTTAGTTATAGTTGTCTATGATCGAGAAATTGTACTCCAAGTCGTCCATAACCGCGGACATGCAGGGGTGCACCAAATTTTCCACACGCACTTCGAACCTTGTTGCCAGATCAATAACATACTTCCATCGGTATGCCGGCGGGGCCTAGGATACGACGCTTTCCCAGACCCAAAGCAAGCACATGGGGGCCACCCCACTAAGCTAACCATAACAAAGTCGGCCGAGCTCCAAAGACGGACCCAGCGGTTGCAAGATCGGCCAAGAGATCAGGGGCCATAGCTATAATCCTCAACATAACGACCCACATCCTAAACAGTACAATAGTAAACACTCATCGGGCAACACATAATAAACATGGCATACATGACATTAAAATCCCAAACTAGTTTGTGGCCCCCAGTACAATACTTTGAAATTAGGTACTAAGCTGATATGGGTGCCCACACACCACACATGTGGTTAGCGCGCTCAGTCTCGGAACATGCGTTAAGAACTCGGGTCCTAAGTGGATATAAGTGGGCGGTTAACAACCAAATCTCAACTATTATCCACCTGTGCCTCTTTATTAATTATATTTATCTTAATATTTAATTAACCAGCTATAATTAAAACCATGATCATCTCCACCTTTATGAATATGCCAACCCCAGCATCAGTGGAACATCGACGACGCGAAACAGCACCTGAGCAAGCGACTACGACTCGCAAGGCCAACTGTATACCCAAACAACAGTCAATAGGAGGTGTCCAAGGCAATATAAAGGCTGCAGGGATATATGAAGGGATACGGAATCTAGAGTATCGCAACATAAATATCTCCTTGTCAGTTTTCTTATTGCGAGTCACTACCGGAGTCTAATCCCCGTCTGCCGCGTTGGCCACCTTGGTGACACGCACTCGACATGGTCGACCTCCGATGCACCGACCTCTGTGCCTTCCGCGAGACAAGAAAAACATGATCCATGTGAGCCTGTCAAGATGGAGACGCCTGATCCCCAGCCACCGACGATGAGAAGATCAGGGCTAGGGTGAGGCGCTGCCTCCGTGTCATCATTCCGGTCAGCCTATGTCTAGGGATGTAAATGGCACTTAAATGGCATCCGCAAGTCCTGTTTATTCAAAATCTTAGTTCTTTATTTTAGAAAAAACAAACTTTATTAAATTAGAGTACTAATAAATGGTATTACGCGGGATTAAATGGTGTGCCACTTACATCCCTACCTATGTCTCGAACACCGCCTCCGCTTTGTGATTGCACTGAGCCTCCTATATATGCCTATGCCTTGTATGTTACATATATGTCCAAAATAGCCATTTCCAAAGTGAAACCATATAGTAAATAGAACGCCACAATGTTGGATTGAATGTACCGAATGACACAGACCATATCTCCCTTATGCCGCGCACCTTTGTTTTGTTTCTCGCCATAGCTGACTTCTTGGTTTTCCACCTCGCTCTAAAAGACGTAGGAAATGCATATGCAAGCAACTTTAATAATGTATAATCTAATACTCTCACTGATTCAAATTAATTGTTGCAGATTTAGGTACTTCCTCCTATCCAAATAGAGTGTCGCTGACTTACTATATTTAACTATTATGGATTGGAGGGAGTAAAATTTTCCATAATCGGGGGGAGAGGTGCATTAGGCTATAGTACCTAATTAGGCTGGGAGCCGTTCTGACGATGATGGGTTGATTTAGCTTTGTTGAATCACATAATAGTCATGCATGTAAATTGAGACGATGTACTACATGCAAGACTAGTTATAACGACTTTGTTAGATGCATATATCGGTGGATGGATGGATATAGCTATATATATCATATATGCATGATTAACTCGTCAATCAGCAAGCAGCAAGACATGTTCTCATGCTGCTAGACCGGCGTAAGGTGTGGAGAGATGTAATGATAGATAGGTATGTTGTGTAGGTAGGTGTAGCTCCTCGCTATCACTTGGATCTCTGGGTCCTCAAGAGACATATATCCCCTGGCTGGCATGTCTAGCCGTAGCTAGGGTTTAGAAAAAAAAAGACGCTACCTATCTATATACATCACCGATTTCGATGTGGATGTCATGGCTGACAAATTGACACATCCAAAGTATTACTAATGACACATGAAGATATCTATGTTATCAAATAACGATCCCACACTTAGTTTAGCTTGTAAATTTGTATAAAAGAATAAAATAAGGTAAATGATGTAAGATGTCACGATAAAGAAGTGAAATATGGCCTTTCATATTGGTGAAATTGATATTCTCGATGTATGATGTCACGGACGTCGCTCCCCTCGTTGGAGGCATCGTTGAGGAGCTCCTTCACCTCCCTCGTCGTTTCGGTTCTCAGACTCTCCGGGTGAAAACCTGAGCTCTGGCTTCTGCCGGAGTGGGCATCGGCGGCGCCACCGCCGTTCTCTCTTGGGGGCGAAGCCTTGGAGATTTGGTGTTCCGCCAGGCGCTTCGGTCTGTCCTTTTTGGTTGTTGCCTCGTCAGCTAGGAGTGCGCGCGGTCTCGGGACCGGTGTGGTTGTCGGAGCGGAGGCTCTGTTGCCGTTGTAATGGTGTTGTCGGCGGTGCTCCAAACCTAGTTGAGTTAGGTCGTGTGGTCTTGCTTTGGTTTTGCCGGTTTTCCTGAGAACTGTGCCGGTTGGTTTTTTTGGTCTGGTTTCCCTTTTTAACCGGACCCGTGTGTATATACGTCTGTATCGGGTTTTGGCCGGTTTTCCAAACCGGCCAATTCTCTTCTTCTAATAGAATAGGCTGTGCTCCTGCCTGTTGCTCTAAAAAAATTGATATTCTCGACACTAGTATCTCCACAAGTGTGACTCACTACACACTTCAAGTTTCTCTATCTATACTCAACTGGAACCTAGTACGATTTTGACTGAGATGTCGGTTGTCTACATTTACAAAGGTGTCGAGTCATGCCTGGTCGGGAGGTGCTATAGGCATTGCGTCTCATGCGATGGCATGGATTCATGCTTCCCAACATGTAATGTACTCATGACGCCTCTTCCGGAGGCATCAAGTCGTACTTGTTACTGCTCCCCATGGACTGCTGCTCCCTCGAAGGTAGTGCGACAATGACTGGAAGCATGGTGGTAAGGAATGTTACAGCTTCTAGTATGACTTACGTAGCGTTGTTAGCTGCTCAAGTGATGATTGTAGTGGCAGCTCTGAAGGCTAGTATGCGCACTTTGGATTCCCTAATCTAGTAAGTTTGATGCAGGCCGGAGTTGTTCCCTTTAAAGGTGGTGGCCCGAAATTCAAATTTTGGGCGAAAATCCTGATGTCGACTTACGATAGGACTAGTCATCCTCATCACATGTGCAACTAAAAGCTTATCCTAAATGTTGTGTACCTTTTGTGTGTTTTTGTCTTTTATCATAGTTTAGAAGTTTGTACCGTGAGCATATCTTTTTTTGAGAGATATGGTGCAAACACAAATGCTCGCAACACATACATACACTGACCCCTATGAATGCAATACGTACATGGCCAACCCTAGCGAGGGGCTGCCACCCCAGGCCCCAAAAAATGGGGAGCCCTTCCTAGATATTTTATTTGTATATAGCCTAGTATATATCCTAGAGAGAAAACAAAGTATCAGTTTTTGGCTAGACTGGGCCTTTTTCTTTCCATGTAGGTGTCATTCACTTCATGCGATCGTATCGCATTAATCTCGCAGTTGCTACTCTGTTCAGCGGAAGTTCGCACTACAGGAATGGGAAGCTATGCCGACGGCCGGTCGCTACGCCGACGGCCAAACGTCGGGGCCGTCGGCGTAGCCATCTTCTAGGCCAGCTCCGCCAAGCAGCCGTCGGCATAGAATTGCCCTCGGCATATCCTATGCTACATGACGGCTGCCCTCGTAGCTATTTTTTATTTTATCTCATTAAACTTTGAAAAAACATAACTAAATCATTCTACTTCGAAAAAATACAAATAATATATCAAAATTTGCAGAAAAATAAGACCTATCTATCTACACTCAAATATTACACATTTGTAAATAAAAATTAAGTAAAACATAAAACATTATATATAGTTTAAAACAGGCATAAAAAATTCAAAAAAAATCGAAACAATGCGAAACCTTCGCGTGGTGTTATATTATGTGACATAGTTAGAAGGAAAAATATCAAACTTGATATATTGATTATGTCTCAAAGAAACCTTCACAAAATGACCTATCTCATTCGAGGTTTCTTGGCTTTCGGGTCAAATGACCGATGTTATGGCTAGAATCAAGGCATAGTTTGTGATAATGTGCCCATATTGTGCATACATGTGCATCATAGGATGGCGAACAATGTTGCAGGAGGAAGCTTTCCTTTTTTTGCACCAAAAAGGCATTTTCCATTTTCCGAGCATAAAAAACGGATGGTTTTATGAAGCAACCACCAAATGGCTAATTCAAAATACTACCACCACATTTTACAAAAATAATAGAGCACCTTATATGGACAATGTCCCAACAGGGGGATCCGAAACCTTTCCGTCCACCTTTGGTGAAAAAGACAAATTCCTGCCGAATCGGCAGGAAGTGGGTCAGATATGAACTACAGGTACATGATCCGATGCTCATGTTTTTTTTTAAATCTTTTTAGGTTCACAATATGATATTTTATCAAAGATCCAATGCAAGTTTAGCGAGGCTCGGCCCCGAGCTAAGAATCTTCATGCCCGTCGTTCGACAAAGTTTGACGATAGTTTAAAATGGGCATAAAAAATTCAAAAACGATCGAAACAATGCGAAACCTTCGCATGGTGTCATATTATGTGACATAGTTATAAGTAAAAATATTAAACTTAATATATTAATTATGTCTCAAAAAAATCTTCACAAAATGACCTATCTCATTCGAGGTTTCTTGGATTTCGGGTCAAATGACCAATGTTATGGTTAGAATCAAGGCATAGTTTGTGATAATGTGCACGTATTGTGCATACACATGCATCATGGGATGGCGAACAATGTTACAGGAGGAAGTTTTCCTTTTCGTCGTACCAAAAAGTCATTTCCCATTTTCCGAGCACAAAAAACGGACGATTTTGTGAAGCAACCACCAAATGGCTAATTCAAAATGCTACCACCACATTTTACAAAAATACTATACCACCTTATATGGACAATATCCCAACAGGTCCAAAACCTTTCCGTCCACCTTTGGTGAAAAAGACAAATTCCTGCCGAATCGGTAGGAAGTGGGTCAGATATGAACTACATGTACATGATACGATGCTCATGTTTTTTTTACAAAACTCATTTTTAGGTTCACAATATGCTATTTTATCAAATATTCAATGCAAGTTTTCCTTTTCATCGCACCAAAAAGCCATTTTTCATTATCCGAGCGCAAAAAAGGAATTTTCTAAAGCAACCACCAAATAGATAATTCAAAAACGGAGGGTTTATGACTAGTTGATATGGATATCATATTTGGATTCCTCTCATTTTTCTGATCAATTTAGACATATTATTTGTTAAATTCCGATTTACAGATTTAAATATATTAATTATTCCATATTAAATAGAAAAATACAAAAAAGTAAATTTTTTTTTTTGAATTCAATAATATTTTTACTTATTCATTAATGTTTACTTAAATAATTGTTTGTAATTTCAAAAAATACAAACATGTGACATGTTGATATAAGGGTTAATAGGATTGATATCATAGTATTGACAACAATGTATTAATTACTTTGCGGAAACAGATTCTGAACGAACGAAGAAGTTAAGCGTGCTAGAGCTGGAGTAGTATTAGGATGGCTGATCAGCTGGGAAGTTCGACCAAGATTGCAATTTAATTAAATATTAAGTGTAATTACTGTTAAAAATGTTTAAAGTGAGAGATTAACGAGTCAAACAATTTAAAGATTCAAAAATTGAGAAAACAAATTTTTTTAAGAAAATGTTTTTGCAACCTGTCGACAAGCTATGCCGACGGCCGCTACACCGAGGATAATGCCCTCGGCGTAGCATACGCCGACGGTATTTTGATACGCCGACGGCCTCTATGTGCTCCGCCGAGGAAGCCCTTTGCCAAGGAGGCTACGCCGAGAGCAGCCGTCGGCGTACCATACGCCGAGGGCATTTTAGCTTACGTCGACGGCTTTTTGCCCTTGGCGTAGCGCACGCGTCCTGTAGTGTCGTCCTGAATCTTGATCGTAATGAATAAACGGTGAATAAATTGTGTAGGCTCCAGGCACGTACACATTCACTCTGGATCGCCTGTCCATCAGACATTGTCTCTCATTGTGTTACACACACAATTACACCTATGAGCATATGCGAAAGACTAAGCCGACGGATCGTGTCTAACATTGACTAAGTCACTACAAGCACTTCGCTATGACAAAAACGTCGCCTACTGAAAGACTATTTTACCTTTATAAGACACACATGTGAGCATACCATCCCGGCTTTTATCCAAGTCAAAAACCTGACTCTGCTCTTACACCCTTAGTAACGAGGCGTACATGTAAGTCAGCACACGTTATCTCCACCCGTCGAGTCACAAGCTTGATCCTTGTGGATCCCTTGGGATAAGTAGATACATACTACTAGAAGAACTCCAAAAGCCATAGAGACAGGAGATGCGGCGGCAAGGTTTCCTTAATAAATAGTAGCATCCTTTAATTACGTAGTATTAATATTAATTTTCTCCTGTCTCTTCTCCAGATTCAACGCTTGCTCTCTAAGCTGCACACATTAATTCACTCACTATTGTTTCATGATTTCGTCAGATGCAATTGTTAAACTGCTGATTTTGTTATTCCACGATGCCCAAAGGGCAGAATCTTAAGCTTAACTAGCACTGGGGAATCGATTAAGTGGTTTCATCCTAGCTAGTGTCAACTCTTCTCCTAATCACTATAAATACTCCGCGTTGATCGATGCAAAATTCGGAGCATGCACCACCACCGCCATCACATTCAAAGCCAAGCTTGAGAAGCAGCAGCTAAGAAGCTTGGCTAGCTCTAAGAGAGGAAGATATGGAGGTGGAGGCCAGCACGCATGGCAATGCCGCAGCCAGCAAGTTCACGCTGCCGGTGGACTCGGAGAATAAGGCAAAGTCCTTCAGACTCTTCTCCTTCGCCAATCCTCACATGCGCACCTTCCACCTCTCGTGGATCTCCTTCTTCACATGCTTTGTCTCCACCTTCGCTGCCGCACCGTTGGTGCCCATCATCCGCGACAACCTCAACCTCGCCAAGGCTGATATCGGCAACGCCGGTGTAGCATCCGTGTCCGGCTCCATCTTCTCTAGGCTTGTCATGGGCGCCGTCTGCGACCTCCTCGGACCGCGTTATGGCTGCGCATTCCTTGTCATGCTGGCCGCGCCAACAGTCTTCTGCATGTCACTCATTGACGATGCAGCAGGGTATATCACGGTGCGGTTCCTAATCGGCTTCTCTCTCGCGACCTTTGTGTCGTGCCAGTACTGGATGAGCACCATGTTCAATAGCAAGATCATCGGCACCGTCAATGGGCTAGCGGCAGGGTGGGGCAACATGGGTGGTGGTGCCACCCAACTCATCATGCCGCTCGTCTTCCACGCCATCAAGAAGTGTGGTGCCACAGCCTTTGTTGCATGGCGCATTGCCTACTTTGTTCCTGGGATGATGCACATCGTCATGGGTCTACTTGTGCTCACATTGGGGCAAGATCTTCCCGATGGCAACCTCGCAAGCCTCCAAAAGAAAGGAGAAATGAAGAAAGACAAGTTTTCCAAGGTCTTATGGGGTGCCGTCACAAACTACCGGACATGGATTTTTGTCCTCCTCTACGGCTACAGCATGGGGGTTGAGCTCACCACTGACAATGTCATCGCGGAGTACTACTTCGACCACTTCCACCTAGACCTCAGCGCTGCTGGCACCATCGCAGCATGCTTTGGCATGGCCAACATCGTTGCTCGCCCTGCAGGAGGCTACCTCTCCGACCTTGGTGCCCGCTACTTTGGTATGCGTGGCCGCATCTGGAACATTTGGATCCTTCAAACTGCTGGTGGTGCATTCTGCTTCTGGCTGGGTCGTGCCTCCGCCCTTCCAGCCTCTGTCACCGCCATGGTCCTCTTCTCCATTTGTGCGCAGGCTGCATGTGGTGCCATATTTGGCGTCGCCCCCTTCGTCTCCCGGCGGTCACTCGGTATCATATCTGGCATGACTGGTGCGGGCGGCAACTTCGGCGCGGGACTCACACAACTACTTTTCTTCACGTCATCACAATACTCAACCGGCACTGGGCTGCAATACATGGGCATCATGATCATGTGCTGCACGCTTCCCGTCACACTCGTGCACTTCCCACAGTGGGGCTCCATGTTCTTCCCGGCCAACACCAATGCCACCGAGGAAGAGTACTACGGGTCTGAGTGGAACGACGATGAGAAGAAGGACGGTCTCCACCTCGCCGGGCAAAAGTTCGCGGAGAACTCCCGATCGGAACGAGGCAGGCGCAATGTCATCCTCGCCACGTCCACCACACCACCAAACAATACTCCTCAACATGTGTAAGATGTACTCGAGCATTTTCTATCACCTATGTCTTTAGGTGTAAAGTCCAAGTTTTTATCTTTGCAAAGACAAGTACGATCTCGTCATATATATGTACACGCCATACATATATACGCCCTGCAGCCCCAGATAATAAGCTGTATAGGGGGGTTTAATTACCCTTTGTACTGTAGTATAGATAGGGCAACACGCGTTTGTGTCTCTCTTTACGCATGAACAGTGTGGGTTCTATGGAGCGATGGTTATGTATCAATGTAGATCCGAAACTACATGAACAATTTGAATTTTGAATGTGTATCCGATCCATATGTATGCCCTCCGGTTCTTCCTCCAAGTAATTTAGAAACTTCGACAATGCATGGGCCAGGGTTTGAACAAATGCAAAATATATAAATGAAAAAGTCCTTTGACTTTCCTCTCGCCAAAACACACCGGCCCCAAAACTGGTCAATATACACACCTTGTTGAGCTGCCAAAACTGGAGAATGTCGACCTGCCCACGTACATCGAATATGTATAGCTCCATGATTGGCATAAATAGTGGTTGGCCAACTTTAATAAGTTAACAATACTTCTCTCTCCCCCAAATCCCATGTTCCGTACGTACGGCTCTGTTGGAAGCCTTATCACGAGTTTATGACGGTTCATGTCCATATCCAGTCGACAAACGACCATGAGTTAACCTTACCAGTTATCACCAAATATTTCACTCTGGCTTAGTTTTCTCCTCTGTCCCTTTCATATTCAACGCCAGATACAACTGTTAGTCGCTAATTGTTGTTCTACGAACAATGTCCAAAGGTCAGACTCTTAATTCTAGCTTACCTGCTAGTACCAGAGAATCGTGTAAATATTAGAGGAGCACAAGTTCAACGGTAAGATCATTGGCACCGTCCATGGGCTCATATGGTCGTTTATAGGACAACATGGGAGGCGATGCGATTATGCCGCTCATCTTCCAAGCCATCGATCAAGAAGTGGTGTGCATTTCATACTTTGTGGTGGGCATGATGCACATCCCGATGGCAAAGGACCTCCCTGACGGCGATCGACACGAGGATCGTTATAGAAATGGTGGTGTGGACAAAGACAAGTTATTTGTTAATTAACATACATATGGTCAAATAAGAAGATTATTTTGTAATAACCTGAAACAAATTTTATGTTGTGTCTCTATCTCAGCTAGGAGTATATATTATTTATGCCAACTAACGTTTTCTGAGTACAAATTTGAGGTTGGTGTCGCGACGGGTCTTGCACGCACGTCTAATTTATTTGCAGATGAATTATTGCAGGTGGCCGACTAGCTAAACAAACCATATAGAGTCAACTCCTTGCACGGCTGTACAGTTAACCTGCACCAACTGTTGCTTTCATCCTGGATTAGCTGCTAGGAGCAATTAATTTAGTAGTATGGTGGCCGACTAGTTATTTGCGAGAAGAGAAGCTATCATGTAATGTTCTTCAACATTTATAATCGCGTATAGTATCATATATATACTTGCTGTCGTCGGATCCCTGTCCATACATACATCTCTTTTAACTTCTCTGGGTTATGCTCCTCGAAATAGGTTTGCGTCCGCTTTATAAATAAAGCAACGTCTCAGTGTTATGCTCAGTATTGCATAAACAGAAGGGAACAATAATTAATGAACCATGTATTGGTGTACATTAATGTAGCGTAAACTGGAATTTTAATTGAGGAAGTCAAAACCTACACGGTTTTAGTTACAGCCGTGTGTCTATCCTTTACAAAGATCGGACCTAACAAACCTTCTGAAACAAATAATGTCTCCCTCAAAAAAACAATGTCAAAGCAAGAGTCTTACGTTACAGATCGACAACGATATGGTGATTGCCCTCTAAGCTTGCTGTCAGTGTCAAGGTTGACAAACAAAGTCGCAAGAGCCAGTTTGCAAAGTCAGAGCATCAACTGCGTAGACGTCGTGGATGGCCGTTGGATCGCTGCAAAACTTGCGCGCGGCAAACAGAAGACCGTGTACATTCATACACACATACATAGAGAGCATCATCATAGTAAGCAAATTGTTGTTGTCGTTTCAAGTGTCTTTTACTGGCCGACAAACTTTTCTTGGACAAAATCGCATATGCTTCGGCGAAGAAAGCAAAGAAAACAATTTCTTGTAGAGAAAATAAGGAAAATAAAAACCATTACATATTCACTGGCAACTAGCACTAGTAAGTTTTCTTTGTACAGAATGTCGATCTTTCAAATGAGAGTTAGGAACAGCTAATTAGCCATAAACCTGAAGTACACGCTTCCACCACTTGCTACTCTTACTCAGCTATTGCAGGAGGCCAGATAGCTTACCCTTGAGAGTCAATTCCCGCCACGGTTCTGTGCTCAGCGGCACCAACTGCTACTGTCTTTGCTGCTAGGAGCAGATATTTAAGTATGCCGACTACAACCCTGATAAACTCAAAGGGGCAGAGATTAATCTGCCAGTCTGATTTCTGTCCATGATAACTCTAGCGGTTGCAGTACACCGTACTGCGTAAACCGAAAAGGAAAATCCTCGAATAATTATGGCATAATTTTTGTGTGCATATAATGCTTTATTTTTTGATCAATGGAATATATTCATACCGAGATGATATCAATTACACTCAGACGCTGCAACAACATAATGACTAGAGTCTAATCATCAAGGATGGACGCAGCTTCAAAACAAAAAAATAAACACCCGTCGAAGCAATTAGAGACTTGCGGAGCAAAAGCACCACCGGTGGGGCCGACACCTCAACTGCAAGAAACCTTCTCCAAATCAGCGCCGCCAGAAAGGTAACGGTGTAAAAACACCATCATTGTCGCATGGTTAGACCTTGGGTTTTCACCTTGGAGAGGTCCAAATCTCCGGATGATGCATTCCACAAGTAAATGACCATGGAGCCATCATTTGCCAGGTAAACCACCGGAGGTCAGACTTAGGGTTTTCTTCACGGAGGCTGAGACACGGAGCTCAAAGAGCACTGTCAAGGACGAAGTCGGCCAGTGTAATTGCCCCCATGAGTTCAGAACACCGCCGCAAAACACCGATTTCCCGACATAATGAATATGGAGTAGTACTGAATGGGAAAAAGTGAACCATAGATTGCGGGGCCTTTTTCAAAATGAAGGGTGAGACCCCCGGTCTCTGCATCGAAAAGTTTGGGTCATGACATATCACAAATTTGCACATGTATGTCTCTAGACGGATGATCGGCCGGGACTTTAGGATCGATCATGCAGTTGTGTCTATCCTTGCAAATTAAGGTCATATCGTCGTTACGTACAGATCGATAACAATATGATGATTGCCATCTTAACTTGCTGTCAGTGTCGGGGTTGACAAACACAGTGGCAAAAGCCAGTTAGCAAAGTAAGAGCATCGACTGCGTGGATGTCGTGGATGGCCGTTGGATTTCTGCAAAAGCTGCGCCGCGGCAAACAGAAGACCGTGTACATAAATGCACACATACATAGAGAGCATCAACGTAGCAAGTAAACTGCTGTTATCCTTTCAAGTGTCTTTGACTGGCCGACAAACTTTTCTTTGACAAAATCGCACGATTCGGCAAATGAAGGAAATAATTCTTTTAGGGAAAATAAGGAAAAATGGAAACCATTCCATTTTCACTGACAGGTAATTAGCCTTTCTTTACAAGTAAGTTTTCTTCACACAGCCTGTTTATTCTATCAAATGAGAGTTAAGTACAGCTAATAATTAGCCATAAACCTGAAGTAGACGGTTCCACTTGCTACTCTTACTCAGCTATTGGTGGCAGTGGGACGGAGCCAGAAACTGAGCTTAAGGGGGCAAGTCGTGTGTGTGATCTTAATGAGAGGGGCTAAGCTAGTTAAATTAGCTTAAAACATAAGCTTCCATGGCTAAATTTTTAAAGAAAATCACAAGCATAGGGGGGGTAGCCCCTGCTCGTCCCCGTTGTCTCCGTCCCCGAGTGTAGCTCAAACTATTGCAGGAGGCCAGCTAGCTAACCCTTGAGAGTCAACTCCCAGTACGGTTCTATACTCGGCGACACCAACTGCTACTGTCTTTGCTGCTGGGAGCAGATAATCATGTATGCCGACTACAACCCTGATAAACTCAAAAGGGCAGAGATATACTCTGTCAGTGTCAGTCTGATTATCTGTCCATATGTTGCTCCAAAAATATGATCTGTCCATATCATAACTCTAGTGGTTGCCGTACACCGTACTGCGTAAACCAAAAGGGAACATCCTCGAACAACTACGGCACAGATTAAACTTTTGTGTGCATATCATGAATATGAAATAGCACTGAATGGAAAGAAAGTAAACTATGGATTAAGGAGCTGGAGGTCCGATCTCTACGGCCCATTTTTTTTTCCTTCAAAATGGGGGATGAAACCCCTTGCATCTGCATCGAAAAGATGCATACAACCTTCCTTGTTATTATATGTGTGGCTCCTGGAAGTGATAGACCAAAGTTCGGGTCGGTGTCAGGGTTGACATAACTCAGGAAGGCCAGTTTGCAAAGTCAGAGGTAATACATCGGCGTCGCCTTGGCTGGCCGTTGGATCGTCGCAAAAGTTGCGCGGCAAACAGAAAACCGAGTACATACATAATAACACACATGTACATAAACAAGTAAATTAGTTTCAAGTGTCTTTGACTGGCCGACAGTTTTTTCTTGGGCAAAATCGCGTGCCGGCAGTTTTTTCCTGGACAAAATCGTGGTCTATGGCGAACGAAACCCATAATATTCAAATGATTTTTCTTCGTACAGTCTGTCGATCTTACAAAGGAGTGTTAGGAACAGCTAAGTTGTGATAAGCACGCGGCGCCGTGGGTTAATTCTTCTTTTTTTTTTTTTGTCTCTCGCTCTCTGACTCTTCTCCGGTGTTTAATCCCAATAATTCCGTCAGATGGTAATGATGCATTTCTCCACTGAGCAATGCTAATCACAGCTGAGCGATGCCTAGTTAATCCACAAATCAGGCGATGGCAATGTCAACTCATGCCGCCTCCAGAGCTATAAGTACCCGAGCCATGTGGGATCCCAGACACAAATCCACAGCTAGCACAAATCCACAGCACACCCCACTACCATTACTGTCGAGCTCAGCTCTTGTGTCCTCCCCACCAGGCTCAAGTGAGAAAAAGAAGCAGCTAGCACCCATATCTGCAGAGAGGAAACATATGGAGGCGATGGAGGTCGGCGCTGCTCAGGCAGACAAGGCGTCGGGGAGCAAGTTCACGCTGCCGGTGGACTCCGAGAACAAGGCCAAGTCCTTCAGGCTCTTCTCCTTCGCCAACCCGCACATGCGCACCTTCCACCTCTCTTGGATATCCTTCTTCACCTGCTTCGTCTCCACCTTCGCGGCCGCGCCGCTGATCCCCATCATCCGCGACAACCTCAGCCTCGCCAAGGCTGACATCGGCAATGCGGGGGTGGCGTCCGTGTCCGGCTCCATCTTCTCCAGGCTCGCCATGGGAGCTGTATGCGACCTCCTTGGGCCACGGTATGGGTGTGCCTTCTTGGTCATGCTTTGGCGCCCACTGTGTTCTGCATGTCCCTCATCGAGGACGCGGCAGGGTACATCACGGTGCGCTTCTTGATCGGATTCTCGCTGGCGACGTTCGTGTCGTGTCAGTACTGGATGAGCACCATGTTCAACAGCAAGATTATCGGCACTGTCAATGGCTTGGCAGCCGGATGGGGTAACATGGGTGGAGGTGCCACCCAGCTCATCATGCCGCTCGTCTTCCACGCCATTGAGAAGTGCGGCGCGACGCCGTTCACGGCATGGCGTATCGCCTACTTCGTGCCTGGAATGATGCACATCGTGATGGGTCTGCTCGTTCTCACCATGGGACAGGACCTCCCCGATGGCAACCTTGCGAGCCTCCAGAAGAAGGGTGACATGAAGAAGGATAAGTTCTCCAAGGTTTTGTGGGGAGCCGTCACCAACTACCGGACATGGATCTTTGTCCTCCTCTATGGCTACTGCATGGGCGTCGAGCTCACTACCGACAATGTCATCGCCGAGTACTACTTCGACCATTTCCACCTTGACCTCCGCACCGCTGGCACCATCGCCGCCTGCTTTGGCATGGCCAACATCGTCGCTCGCCCAATGGGTGGATACCTCTCCGACCTCGGTGCAAGGTACTTCGGCATGCGTGCCCGCCTATGGAACATATGGATCCTCCAAACCGCTGGTGGTGCATTTTGCCTCTGGCTTGGTCGTGCCTCCGCCCTTCCCGCCTCTGTCACCGCTATGGTTCTCTTCTCCATATGCGCCCAAGCCGCATGTGGTGCCGTATTCGGCGTCGCGCCCTTCGTGTCTCGGCGGTCTCTTGGTATCATTTCTGGTATGACTGGTGCCGGCGGTAACGTGGGTGCAGGTCTTACGCAGCTCCTTTTCTTCACTTCGTCGCAATACACAACAGCAAAGGGGCTAGAGTACATGGGTATCATGATCATGTGCTGCACCCTACCGATCGCATTCGTGCACTTCCCACAGTGGGGCTCAATGTTCTTCCCAGCGAACGCCGATGCCACTGAGGAAGAGTACTACGGGTCTGAGTGGACCGATGAGGAGAAGAAGAATGGACTCCACCTCGCCGGCCAAAAGTTCGCTGAGAACTCCCGCTCGGAGCGTGGCAGGCGCAACGTCATCCTCGCCACGTCTGCCACGCCGCCAAACAACACACCTCTGCATGTATAAGAGTAACGTTTGCTATCCACAAAAGAGAAGTTCTCTTGGTGCGTGCATTTGCATCCCTGCTGTGCCGCACGAAATGTGTGTGGATGTACGTGCACTTATGTAAACCATCGACGGAATGTGTCAAATTGGATCCAAAATTGCATCAACAACTTTCGGAGAGTGTATTTGGCTTCCGAGCTCCAGTGCTTCCTTTGTTTAAAAAAATCAAAAATCATATTAGGAAGTTTCAGAATAGTCTGACAATAAATTATGGGCATAGTCGATGTTGTATCATACAAACATGCAAAATCGCAACCCAATTTTTTTTATATTATGGGCCACAAAAAATGATAAAGTCGGATAAAGTTTGAAGATTTAAAAGTATACATACTCGTGGGATAAATGATAAAGTCGGATAAAGTTTGAAGATTTAAAAGTATACATACTCGTGGGATAAATGATAAAGTCGGATAAAGTTTGGAGTACTAAGATCTACATTTTTTTCATTTTTGTTTAGCTCACAATAAAATGTATTTGAAACTGATATTCTGCACGCTCGTGGGATAAATCATTGGCTACATCTAGATATTTTTTCCAAAAAATTGTTTTATGCTAAAAAATAATATTTTCAAAAAAAATTAAAAGCCAGGATCACTGGTGCCCATGCACATCATATCTCCACTCAACAACTTTGTACTTTTATGTATAGTTATTTTGCAATATTGTGCTTCAATGAAACTATCTCAATCAAAAAAAAATCCATATCCAAAACATAGCATGGGAATCTATCTATTATATACTAAAAGCAATATAAGGGTGTTTTTCGAGGCATCTGGTTGATCCACATCCCTACAATTATATTAACGATTGGATTTGTAATTGACGGTTAAGATTTAATAGTTGAAAAGTTACGTAAACTGATGTTGTCACGAAAAGCTGACACGTCCTAATCTTGTATGAGATAGACACCTCCAAAACGTGTATGAGGTAGGGACCGAACAGAATAAGAAATAATGGAAACAGTTTGCATGCAACACGTCCAAGGAACGAGTTTGGGTGTTAAAAAAACGAGTTTGGAAAATCTTAAGATTAATTAGAAATAAATCTAGCCAGTTCATGGTTGCACGCTTTTTTTCCTATACGGACTCAGGCAAGAAAGAAAGGGAAAATTAGCATGCACTAGAACACCTTAAGATTAAACGGAAAAACGAAAGAGGTTGCATGTAAAAGAGGTGTTCGCTGGAAAATCTATGACTAAGCCCAAAAAAAATTAGGTCGCGACTAGAAAACCTTAAGTTTAAACAGAAATAAATTGTGTGAGACCAGGGAATTACTTTGGTACGCTGATCTATTCATATAATCTGAGTTTTTTTTGGCGAAGATTCATATAGTCCGAGTTTGAAACATCATTAGAAAAAATGTGCAAGGCGTGTGCACAACATTTTTTAGTTATTGAATATTTAGTATATCAATTGAAATTCTCGATAGCCAACATTCTATTAAGAAATTAAAGAAGACGTCGAATATTTTACATGTAATTTTAGAAGTAAGAATGAAAGAAATTTTGTATTTTGGTTCCATAAAAATGCAGATAAAGCCCACGAAATTGTTGGATATATGAAAACAATTTATATAAAAATTAGTACTAAGATCTAGGAGGCCAACTGTATTTAATATATGAGATTTGGAATAATAAAATAGTTCAAATAAGAAATTTGATTCATTCAAATTCAATGTAAAGAAGAGCAGGTCTGGCGTAATGGTTAGAAGAATTCATCAATAAGATTAAGATTCATGTTTTATATCCACAACATAAATCTGTGGTTTATAATAACTAGAATTTTAGAAGGCCTGGTGTCCTAACTAAGATCATATGTCAAACAAATCTAGGGACAACATTACTCAGGCTCCGTTTGAAATGCATGAAGTTAAAAGACATTAATAGGAGAAACGTAGGAACTAAAACCACATGAAAACTTACAAAATGTCGTTTGGATGTCACAGAGGAAAAAAACGGAAGAATTGCTAACACAATAAGTTGAAAATATGAGGTGAGACCTCATGTTATTTTTCCTCCAAAATTGATAGGAATATGTTATTCCATAGGGATTTCAAATGAATCTGAGATATCTATTCCTTTGTTCCAAATGGTAGCATTGTAATTTTTCCTATAGGAATCATATATTTTAAATTCCTATATTTTTTCTTTGTTCTGAAATGGGGCCTCAAAATGCAGGTTTCCCAATTGCTTCACCATTTCTGAAATACTGAGCAAAAATAAAAAAAACAAGGCGTAAGAGACATTGGATCCATGGACTAAACCTTCATGGTCATACGGTAGAGTGAAGAACCAGAACTTATTGGTATGACACCATCTCCCCATATAGGTGGTAATAAGAAAGATACCTAAACCTACACAAGAGAGGTGGATCCAAGGTTACCCTATCTCCCGGCAACTTATCAAATTATCAATATGAGAGGAGCCGGTGGAGACAGGAACACTAGACTATTATTTTTTTGAAATTAGGAACACTAGACTATTGACCATGTGCCTTTCTTAATTTTGACATAAAGAGTTTGAATGTTTTCACTAAAATGAGAAAACTAAGACATTTTAAATTTCAATCTTATTAAAGCATTCTTCATATTGTATATTTAACTTAGATTACGAGTAAGATGCCAATGGGCACATTCTCAGTACACCGATTATTGTTAGACAAAATATCAATAGATTACAACACAATCTACAATAACCAAGAGTTCACACATCTATCTGATATATAGGTTTTTCTTGAGAATCTATCTGATATATAGTTAGATATTTAGATTATGCATCTACATTATTCTGTATATAAAAAGTGAATATCCATGAAATTTGAATTTATTTAATTATCACATTTGACACTAAAAATGATGCCCTCGCAATTGCGAGGGCCACACTGCTAGTTTTCATAATTAAAAAAATGGCGTAATTAAATTTCGAGGAGAGACTAGTGGGGTTGATATAATCCTTGTGAAAAAGTATCGACTTAATTTGAGAAACTTTTCTGTGCCAATGTCTAGCTTTGTACATTCGCAAAAAAAAGTCTAGCTTTGTAGCTCATCGTACAAGTGGTAGGATTGATACGTATCAGTATACAATTTTAAGCTAAATATATAGGTGGGCAAGAGTGTCAACCAGAGAGGAACTATTCAAATAAACATATATTTGAGGCATATAGCCCCCCTTCATTAAACAAACCTGGAAAACAGCTTAAGTACGACTTGTTGAGGCTGATCATCCATCCACATCGAATGGCTTATCACTAGCTAGAAACGACATCTCAATTATA
This sequence comes from Avena insularis, assembly GCA_023614405.1. NCBI lineage: Eukaryota > Viridiplantae > Streptophyta > Magnoliopsida > Poales > Poaceae > Avena > Avena insularis. Next base: position 51,282,106 of record CM042695.1, read on the forward strand.
CAAAGATGACACGGTGTGGTTATGGCTAGCGGCAGGCTAGCTAGGCCGTACGAGGCCTATTTGTACCTTTAGTCTTTTGCTCCCTGGCAGGCAGCACTCATGTATCTTTCTCGGAGACTACATCCGCGTCTCCCTTGGAAAAAAAGCCAAACCACCCTTTCAACAAGACCGAATGCTAGATTAGTTATTTGATTAATTATGCAGCAAGCTAGAACAGTAACTGTACACATCAATTATAGTCCCAGATTCGCTGACGTAACGCGATGCCTTTTTCGGTCAATGACATGTAGGTCCCACAAGTTAGTGACACCAAGTCAGCCAATCCAGAGCGACCTCGATTATACTATTACATGAGTACATAGTAATATGTTATTTGTAGAAAGAATTACAGCTAGGTAGTACCTAATCCTTCGTAGCCAATTCTTTTGTATGGTTTCGTGCTTTTTGGATGCTCGCATTTAATTTGACATGCTGACTTGTTAGAGCATCTCTTTCTGAATTCTTAAAAAGCTAAAAATAATCATTTTGACATCGTTTTATCATCTAAACGCAAACTAGCCAAAGCCCTATCAGCTTTAGATGATAAAAAAATTATAGGAACCAGCCCGTGCGGTTTTTATATTTGCTGGGCATAAACCGCCACCGACAAACCACGGGTCCCTATTTCTTTCCTCAACGCCTGCTCCCCCCGGTCCCCCGGAGATGGCCGGGCCCTCTCGCCGCCTATCCCCGTCACCCATCCGCACCGTGAATCGGGCACAACTTCCCCTCAGCAGTGACAAGCTCAACTAACCTGTAACACCCTTGGATCGGCTCTATGCAAGATTTTGCGATTTCCGCCAAACCCGCATAGAAACGATTCAAAGGTGGGCAAAGGTGCTCACTAGGCACTTTCGTGCGGGTGGAAAACGAAGTAATGCCATTACACAATAGTTTATGATGAAACCATGGAACATATATATACAACAGTGACTCAACGAGTCAAGAATACAAATATATGGTACAAAGATCTAAATCACCTTGAAAACAATACAACATCTGAGTACGGATAAGAAGCAAATTGAGCTACGAGCCCTGAAAAATAACCAATAGCGTCCATAACCCTACCCAGGTCAAGCCGGAAGGCTAACCCTGCTAACGACGACGATCTCAAACCTGCTAAACAAAAGGGGTGCTGACAAAGGGCAAAGAAAAAAGAACGGTTAGTACTGAGGCCAGTATACAGCGAGACTTCGAATTTGGCGGCTCTCGTCTACATAGGTATGGTGGACTAAAACGGCAGCGCAGCATGCACTAAACAATCTATAGAGACTCTGTACAACTGACGACTATCAGAGAAATGTAGGAAAGACCTATTCGGATCCAACCTGATACTAACACCAAACATACCCATCTTGATATTTCCCCCTCGAGACCAAACGAGGAAGTCATACCGAGGAAACTCACACGGTTGGCAATTTTATTCATTCTTTCCATGGTGGTTATCCAACTTACTAGTCATATCAGATACAAGTCAAATTACAACAGTAAATTTTAGTTATAGTTGTCTATGATCGAGAAATTGTACTCCAAGTCGTCCATAACCGCGGACATGCAGGGGTGCACCAAATTTTCCACACGCACTTCGAACCTTGTTGCCAGATCAATAACATACTTCCATCGGTATGCCGGCGGGGCCTAGGATACGACGCTTTCCCAGACCCAAAGCAAGCACATGGGGGCCACCCCACTAAGCTAACCATAACAAAGTCGGCCGAGCTCCAAAGACGGACCCAGCGGTTGCAAGATCGGCCAAGAGATCAGGGGCCATAGCTATAATCCTCAACATAACGACCCACATCCTAAACAGTACAATAGTAAACACTCATCGGGCAACACATAATAAACATGGCATACATGACATTAAAATCCCAAACTAGTTTGTGGCCCCCAGTACAATACTTTGAAATTAGGTACTAAGCTGATATGGGTGCCCACACACCACACATGTGGTTAGCGCGCTCAGTCTCGGAACATGCGTTAAGAACTCGGGTCCTAAGTGGATATAAGTGGGCGGTTAACAACCAAATCTCAACTATTATCCACCTGTGCCTCTTTATTAATTATATTTATCTTAATATTTAATTAACCAGCTATAATTAAAACCATGATCATCTCCACCTTTATGAATATGCCAACCCCAGCATCAGTGGAACATCGACGACGCGAAACAGCACCTGAGCAAGCGACTACGACTCGCAAGGCCAACTGTATACCCAAACAACAGTCAATAGGAGGTGTCCAAGGCAATATAAAGGCTGCAGGGATATATGAAGGGATACGGAATCTAGAGTATCGCAACATAAATAACAATAGATCAATAGGAGGAACTAAAGACTATAAAAATAAAATAGGTAGAAAAGGAGAGAATGCTCGCCTGAAAACATTGCCGAAGGTTCAACTTCCCCTTAGCAGTGATAAGCTCAACTAACCCCATAACAGCAGCGAGCTCAACTCCACCCCCCCTTGGTGGTGGCGTGATGTCGTAGTTTTCATACCATCCCCCCTCCTAGCCGTGGGCATGCAACACGCATGGCATGGGAGGACCGCAAGGCTTGGGAGCACCTAAAGATCGAGTCCACCGGCAAGGCCTACATGGTAGAGCTCCACAGCCGATCCCTGAAGCATGAGGCGGCGGAGCAGTGCGCGTATCGTTGAGGCGCAAGTACGTCTGCCGCCGCCAGTTCTTTTCCCGCCATGAGATCTTTCGCTGACTCCGTTGGTCCGTCCGCCCCTGCCGTCAATGAGCTTTCCGACGATGATGACGAAGACTACAACACCGAAGACTTTGTGGCATAGCTGGATAGTCTCCCCAATGATGATTAGGTAGCGCCAACACCGACAGCAACGCCGATGATGATTAGTATAGTTTAGGGTTCAAATCTATATTTGAACTATGTTGCGTACTAGTTTGTTTGAAATTTGTTTGAACTATGTTTTTTTAAAAATCTATGTTTGAACTACTACAACTAGGTGTTTGATTCAATCTGTGAGTGAATTTTTGATTTGGGGAGTTAAGATTTAGGAGTTCGGTTAGGAACGGCTTTTGTTTAGATGATCAAATTTGCTCATCAAAGATATTGGGAAGCTTTTTATCATCTAATTTTTAGGGGTTTGGTTAGAGATGCTCTTAGTTGTGGAGAAGAGATGTACTAACATGCCCTCAGTGGTGTCAATGATATATAACTTCCAATATAAATGTTGGAATTATGCCCTAGAGGCAATAATAAAGATGTTATTATTATAATTCTTGTTCATGATAAAGTTTATAGTTCATGCTAGAATTGTATTAAGCGGAAACTTTGATACTTGTGTGGTTTATGAACAACACCGTGTCCCTAGTACGCCTCTATGGACTAGCTCATTGATTAATGATGGTTAAGGTTTCCTAACCATGGACATGAGTTGTCGATTAATAATGAGATGGACAGACCCAAATCAAGTAGAGCAATTAGATCGTGTCATCGTGTTCATCTTTGTGAAGTTTTTTTTCTTATGCCAAATATTGTATTCCTTAGACCATGAGATAATGCACCTCCCTGGTATCGGAAGAAAGCTTTGAGGTCATCAAACGTCATCCTATGAGAGGGTGATCATAAAGGTGTCTCTCAGGTGATCAGAAAGTATCTGTTGGGTTGTATGTATCGAGATGGGATTTGTCCCTCCCAAATCGGAGAGATATACTTCGGGCCCACTCGGTAATCGATATCAACACCGCTTGCAAGCACGTGGTTAAGGAGTTAATCACAAAGTGATATCGGATTACGGAACGAGTAAAGTACTTGCTGTGAACGAGATTGAACTAGGTATGCCGATACCGACGAACGAATCTCGGGCAAGTAAAATATCGCGTGACGAAGGGAATATATATATATATATATGGGATTAATTGAATCCTGGCATCGTGGTTCATCCGATATGATCATCGATGAGTACGTGGGAGTCAATATGGGTTTCCAGACCCCGTTGTTGATTATTGATAGAAGATCATGTCTGCATATTCTCGAACCCGTAGGGTCACACACTTAACGTGTCTCGACGCTAGGATAGAATGGATAATTGGTTTATGAGTTTTTGTTCGCAGTCTTGGATGAGATCCAAGATGTCACGAAAGGTTCCAGAATGGTCCGGAGAATAAGATTCATATAAGGGAAAGCAGTTTTTGGATTTCGGAATTGTTTCGGATTGTTCGATATTGTACCGGAAGCTTCTAGAACCTTCCGGAGTAGGACCAACGTGGCCCCACTTGTCGGGAGGGGGCGTGGGCCTACGAGGGAGTTCCCTGTCCGCATTGGGCCAGGGGCACAAGGCCCCATAGGCCCAGCCGGCCAAAACCCTAGGGAAACCTTCTAGAAGGAGGGGGAAAACTTGCCCCCCACTCCAACCCTTGGGGCCGCCGCCCTAGGGCTTGGAGGAGGGGCCAAGAGGCGCCAGCCCCTATATATAGAGGGAAGGCGATCCCTCCTCCCCACCTTCAACCCTACCCGCCATATGCTGCCCTCCAGATCTCTCTCTCTCTCCCGATCGTGGGCGAAGCCTGTCGCAGAAACTCTCCACCTTTGCACCACGCCGTCGTGTTGTAGATCCAATCTATCTCTCCACCCCACTTGCTGGACCGGGGAAGGAGGAGACGTCGAGGTGCCGTACGTGTGCATCTCTCGGAGGCATCGCCACTTGCGGTGTTGCTCGGATCGGATCGCGAGGAGGAGACGCTAGTACGACTACATCAACCACGTTCTGTTAAACGTTCCGCTGTGCAAATCTTCAAGGGTATGAAGATTTCATCTATCCCCCCTCGTTGTTTGCATCTCCTAGATTAGATCTTGGCTTTCCCGTTCGCATCCGTAGAAAAAATTTGATTTACTATGCTGCGAAACCCATCAATAAATACTTGGACAATCCTGATAAGTTTAAAGGGGAAGACATACTCCGCGCGCATTTGGTGAAATAGGTGCGTGTGGACTATTCATAAACGGTAAAACCGGAAATACTAAAATACGAATTTTTTGTAGGCCACACATGGTGATTTATTTTAGATTTTTCTAAAACTCTAAAATACGAATTTTGACATTATTTGAAAATCAGGTTGTCCTAGACCCATGTTATCCTTGATATTTTTCACGAATATACTCCTTCTTTCACTCTCCCTCTGTATATCTAATTCCAGTTAGGATCTTTGTTGTATATACCATGTTTTTATTTAAGAAACATAAGTTGCATGGCCAAAGATAAGCATGTAGCCTATGCAGATCCACGGCCATCTCATGTAATCCACACACGTCGCTTGTAGATACAACCGGGAAGGTGGTTTTTTGGGATCGACGAAATACCTATAAGATCGGTCGGCATCGATGTGGTGATGCCTCCGGCCGTCGCCATTCTTTCTTGAAGGGCGTCGAATGTACCCCTTTTCCACTCTCCTTCGTGTACCAAGAGAAATCTTAGGACCAGTCCGGGAAGTAGCGTTGTCATCATCCCATTCCTTTATTGATACGCGGAGATTTAGAGGCATAGGAACACGGTGGAACTTTTCTGTAGGGCGTAGCGGTTGAGGGTCTTCATCGCGTTTGCCGATCTAGCGTTTTTGTCATTAGTTTCTCTTTCTTTCTCTTGTTTTTTCCTCTTGGGCTTGAATATGTTGTTTGCTCTAGCAGTGATCTCAAAGTTTGTTTTTCAAATTCCAGCTACCTATTAATAATCATCAACAACAGTACAAAGAGATTCAGAAGTAATGAAAATTTTACATAGGTCCTTGGATCACCCAGCGACGACTATAGACACTAGCACGGGATGAATACACGCCGTCGTTCTCGCCCCTCCATCACCGGAGCCGGGAAAATCTTGTCATGGTAGAGTTTGTTGTACTAGATAGACGGGAAGTCATCGTGCTAAGGCCCCAAAGGATCAACGCACCAGAGCATCTATCATCGGCGAAGATGACAATCGTAGATCAGAAGAGATTGGCCTTGAACCACACGAACGGATACGAAAAACAACCTAAACCCAAGAGATCCGCCAGACACATGACACCACGTGCCTTCCTCCGGCACTAGACACACCACCGGAGCAAGAACAGGGTTAGAAGGACTTTATTATGACTTCATGATATCGCATCAACATCTCGAAGAAGACACTAAAAACGAGGAAAATGGAACGAGAAGCCTCCGCTTGCGTAAGCCGTGGTCCGGCACGCCTCCAAGACCCCAAGACCAACGGAGACGGAGCGGACCGTCGGCGTGGCCGGCGAGGGGACGGAACACTAGATGGGTTTATAGCCTCGTTCGCCTCCTTTTTTCCGTTCGTACCGGTTCAGTGTGCACGTATCACGTATGGTGTCCGTAGACCGTAGTGATGCCGAAGTTGTATCGTTTTGTTGCTATAGGAATACAGCAACCGAAGAGATACGTCCTGGAAATCCAATTCAAATATTTCAACTTGAAAGGAATATCGTTCGGTTTTGAAAGGAAATACTCCAGCCAGCCAGCCAACCGCTTATATGTCAACTTGTTCCCTTGCATCCTGTCATCAACGTCACGGTGGACATAGGCGCGGGGCCAGTTTGCAAAGTCAGAGAGCATTTCGACTGCGCGAGCGATCATCCTGGCTTGGCTGGCTGGCCGTTGAATCGTTGCAAAAGTTGTAAGTAGCAAACTGAAACCGTATGACTCGCGACGACTTGGACACCCCAATTGTTGCTAGGCCGACTGACCTCCTCCACCTTGTCTTTTGGTGTCTGTCTACACGACATGATACAAAATGGAAGAAAAGACAACAAATTCACCACTCATGTACATCATGCAGAATCTCCAAAAGAAGTAAAAATATCAGACGTTCCATTAGGACCTTAACCTCGACGATCTCGCCTAATTTCCTTTTGCTCTCTTTTCGAGAACACGCAAGATAATGGCGTGTCTTTGTATTAAGCTCCGAAGGGTAGATAACATAAGGCTATAACATAAGGCTACAAGGCGAGAAAAGGCTAGCTTGGTGGCGAATAATGCACATGATTAAAGTTCACATTTTATTCGGCCAGAAATAGCAAAATGCACACGATTTGTCCAAAAAAACATTGTACAAGATAGGCCCCCACATAGTACACTAATAAAATTGTCAATTTTGTAAGGGCATATATGTCAATGATTCTATTAGAAGAAGAAACAATTTGTTATAAATACACAGGTAATATATACTGACACTTGAGTATATCATATATGCATGTTATAATTTATAAAATATGTTGATTATTATTTACTTATATAATTTAATTTTTACCATGATAACAGATGTATATACAGATAGTTATCTGTATATCTTTTCCAAAAATATACAGATAATTAGCACATGTTCCTATCACGTATTAAAAATATACTACTAAGAATATTTTAATGTTCTTAAATAGTTAAAAATAATAATTTCCTAAGGCTCTTCCTTTACTAAATCAAAGTTGCATCTTCCGACGCGGGAACTGCGCATATGCATAAATATATTTTCGATCCTTCGTCGATCCCACGGGCTGTGGACGGAGGAGAGATGCGGCGACGAGATTAATTATCCCGTTGATTATTTCGTGCCCTCTCGAACTCTCTTGTTGTACATCATCCCTTGTTTAATCCCAACTGCACCGTACCATGATTCCTCAGATGCAGTACGGTGGTTATCAGCTAGGAGAAGTTGGTCCCAACGAGCAATGTCAACTCTCATGGCCTGCAAATACTATAAATGCCACGCCGATGCAAGATGAAAAGCATAAACCACATTGCCATTACATCGCCAGAGTAGCTGCAACAACCACAATTAGCTGCTCTTAGTCGCCCTGTGCCACTAGAGCTAGCACAAGAAAGAAGGGGAAGACATGGAGGTGGAGGGAGGCGCTCGCCATGACACGGCGGCGAGCAAGTTCTCGCTACCGGTGGACTCGGAGAACAAGGCCAAGTCCTTCAGGCTCTTCTCCTTCGCCAACCCGCACATGCGCACTTTCCACCTCTCCTGGATTTCCTTCTTCACCTGCTTCGTCTCCACCTTCGCGGCCGCGCCACTGGTGCCCATCATCCGCGACAACCTCAACCTCGCCAAGGCCGACATCGGCAACGCCGGGGTGGCCTCCGTGTCCGGCTCCATCTTCTCTAGGCTTGTCATGGGCGCCGTGTGCGACCTCCTCGGTCCACGCTACGGCTGCGCCTTCCTCATCATGCTAGCCGCGCCTACCGTCTTTTGCATGTCGCTCATCGACGACGCATCAGGGTATATCACCGTCCGGTTCCTAATCGGCTTCTCCCTTGCCACGTTCGTGTCGTGCCAGTACTGGATGAGCACGATGTTCAATAGCAAGATCATTGGCACCGTCAACGGGCTTGCCGCGGGGTGGGGCAACATGGGCGGCGGCGCCACGCAGCTCATCATGCCGCTCGTCTTCCACGCCATCAAGAAGTGCGGCGCCACGTCGTTTGTTGCGTGGCGCATCGCCTACTTTGTGCCGGGGATGATGCACATCGTCATGGGTCTACTCGTGCTCACGATGGGACAGGATCTCCCCGACGGCAACCTCGCGAGCCTCCAGAAGAAAGGAGACATGAAGAAAGACAAGTTCTCCAAGGTCCTATGGGGTGCGGTCACAAACTACCGCACATGGATTTTCGTACTCCTCTATGGGTACAGCATGGGCGTCGAGCTCACCACCGACAATGTTATCGCCGAGTACTACTTCGACCACTTCCACCTGGATCTGAGCACCGCTGGCACCATCGCAGCCTGCTTTGGCATGGCCAACCTTGTCGCTCGCCCCGCAGGAGGATACCTCTCAGACCTCGGTGCTCGCTACTTTGGTATGCGTGCCCGCCTCTGGAACCTTTGGATCCTCCAGACCACCGGTGGTGCGTTCTGCGTCTGGCTTGGCCGCGCCTCTGAACTTCCAGCATCTGTCACTGCCATGGTGTTGTTCTCCGTTTGTGCTCAGGCTGCATGTGGTGCCACCTTTGGTGTCGCCCCTTTCATCTCTCGACGGTCCCTCGGTATCATCTCTGGACTAACGGGTGCTGGTGGCAATTTTGGAGCGGGACTGACGCAGCTGCTTTTCTTCACGTCGTCACAGTACTCAACCGGCACAGGGCTGCAATATATGGGCATCATGATTATGTGTTGCACGCTTCCGGTCGCATTCGTGCACTTCCCACAGTGGGGCTCCATGTTCTTCCCTGCCAACGCCGGCGCCACCGCGGAAGATTACTATGGCTCCGAGTGGACAGAGGAGGAGAAGAAGAATGGACTCAACATTCCCGGGCAAAAGTTCGCCGAGAACTCCATCTCGGAGTGCGGCAGGCGCAACGTCATCCTCGCCACGTCCGCCACCCCGCCAAACAACACTCCCCAGCACGCATAAGACTGGGTGTCATTTACAGCGCGTGTATATACACGCTTGTAAGCATCTGCGCGTGTCATTTATGTGAGTTTACTTTTTTGGAACTCTTCAAGGTAAATGGTTTTTTTTATTGTGAGAGCACGAATTATGGTTTCTGCATGCACGCGAGGGTCCGTGTGGTCTGTAATTTAAAACAGCTTTGTATTTTGATGTGTCAATGTATATCTTCATTTGTTGTCCCGTGCAAATAAACTGAATATTTTCATGTGCCAACATCTAGCAGGAGTTTTTTATCTAACATTGTCGTCTGCATCAACAGAGGTACATAACAATACCTTATTCATTAGGGAAGTTAAGCATTGATTCCGAAATATGTGAAGCATCCAGCTAGATAAAACTACTAAAAAGGAGGAAAAAACTTGAGAATATCAACTATAGACCAGCCTCACGATAACATGTCACACAACGTTACCACCAAACTATCACGTGAACCATAATTCACCTACAAAGCAGCATGAGATCTAAAAAAGAAAAAAAGCCTTCAAGAAGGAAATCTAGGCGCATAGCGTTGCAAAAATTAAGTGTTTCCTCCGAGTTTAGCTAAATGTCACATATGGGGCTATAACCCCCAATGGCAAGTTTGGCGACAACACTTTCGGTAAGGAAACGACCAAGAAACGTCAATGTTTCTTGATTTTAGCTAGACCGAAAAATCATGAGTTTTCACCCCAAAAAATGTGTAGTCGATGTCAAGACCAACCGCCCTCTCTACCAGCCTACTCATGTAGAGCATATTATAGCCACCTCCAGACGCAGCATTGCAGAATTCACCGGAAATATGTCGAGGATGTCACCTTCACACTTTTGGTTGTTGCCGCACCACCCAGTTGTCATTTGCCATTATATGATCCCCAAAAAAGGGGTGAATAGCTCATGTGTGACATTGTTTCAGCAAATTGGAAGGAGAGCGACGTTGTTGTTTGAAATAGCTCAAATGCGACGTTTGTTAGCTACAAAATAGCCCAGAGCTACAAAGGCGATAAAGCGGTCATCAACTATGTTGTTTAGGTTAGGGTACCGTTTCCGTTAAGTCTAATTAGACCGTTTGCAATTAGTTGCAACTGCTGGACCGAGTCAAACCTGCTCATGTTTCCGAATGAGCCCGCACGCAATACCTCTGTAGCTTGTTCTTCTTCTCCGGCGGCGACGGAGATCACCCTTCCTTCTCAGCAGCGGTGGAGGCACATTTCTTATCCTTTAAATACCTGGATGTATATCTGGATACACATATAAATTTATGAGAATACACATATACCTTTTCTAATTGTTTAAATAGATATGAGAATAAACATATAAATTGATTGTATATCTAGATCTATTCAAAATATATGCATTGAATCGATCGTCCTCTCTTACTCAGCCACGGTTGCAACTTTTTCGGTTCATGCACCTCACGCACGCACACTTTAACTGGTTTGACTTTGCCGAATCGATCATGATTCTCACCTTAGCACCCTCGAGTTTCTTGTCTCTACATTTATGTATTGAATCATCTACTAAAATATCACAAATTCACAATGCTAAGTACATACGTTCACATAAGCGCTTGCAGGTCGGTCTTATCCGTTTTGATTGTACGCTCTGAGTTGACATTTGATCAGGCAATGTCCAAGGCTCTCAAGTGCACATCTCACCTGATTATCTTGCTCAATCATATAATGATATGTCGTTGTAGCTAGTGATATGTCGCTGTGGATTGATTCATCAGCTCCAGCATGTACCTGAGCTGTGTACTTCTCTTTGTTTATAGTAAAAGGAAACGACACTTCCAAGAACGTTGGGCTAACACTAATCCTAGCTAGCTGACAATTATGTTTATTTGAATGGTTCTTGTAGTTGACAGTTTTAGTTAATTTTGTTAATGTAAAATTTTGTTGTTGACCATTTGAGATGGATCATGCATGCTGTCACTGTGAAGCAGTCCTGCTGTGACACGCCAAGTACTTGCTTAGGAAGTTGGTTGTAATTTATTGGACTAATTGACCCTAATTTCATTAAACCTTGTCCACTACTATTGGTGCCAGGGTTTCACAAAACCACTACTGAAGAGAATTTCTTCAGGAAAACACAACTTTAAAACATACAGGATATCACAACTATTGAAAACCTAAATATTTCTTCCTTAATTTAACCAAAAAAATGACATATTTACGATGTCAATTTTGCTTGTCGATTGAGTAGTCCGGTTAGAATTTCAAAGCCTTATAATTAACGGGTGAAGTGCCCGTACATTCATCTGAATTTCTGAAGCTTGTCGCACTGAGGTTGTTATAGCTAACTGCCTAACTGATGGCCGGCCTTTGGAGGATAAGCCATAGGGAAATATGTTTTTGAACATGTTGGTTGATCGGAAATATATATGCCATGAACTCTCATGATAACTGATAAGGCTTCCAACGGAGCCGTACGTACGGAATATGGGGTTGAGGAAGAGATAGTGTATTGGAAACTTAAGGTCCGTCGACCACTATCTAATTAAGCCAATAATTGAGCTATATATATCCAACATATACCTACACGACATTTATGTACATGGCCAATTCCGTATTGTCTGGTTTTGGCATCTGATCACCAAGGTATGCATTTTGACCGGTTTAGGGTGTGTTGAGGAAAGGAGATTTCAAACATTGGATGTGTGAAAGGATGTTTTCATTAATATATTTCATAAAATATTCTACTATGAGTATATATTTGTATATGGTGCATCTGGTCAGTAGGGCTGATTTGACTTTGGCTGACAATAATTAAACATGTTCAACAGTTAAACCTGAGGCATAGGCATGTAGAAGTATTTATATATTTTTTCTTGGAGGAATAACCAGAGGCATACACATATCGAATTCAAATCTCTATATATCCATTTAGTTTTGGATCCAAATTGATACATAACCTTCGCTCTCAAGCATCCACACATTTCATGAGTATACAGAGAAATGCAAGCCCATCACACTATCTACCTATATATACTGCACTAGAACGGAAAATTCCCCGACACCTTATTACATGAGGGTACTACCAGTGCGTATGTATATACGATATATACGTTGAATCAGAATTATACGTGCGTATGCATGAAAAACTTGGGTCTCATACACATACATAGGTGAGGGAAATGCTAGAGTACATCTTATACGTGTTGAGGAGTGTTGTTTGGTGGTGTGGCGGACGTGGAGAGGATGACATTGCGCCTGCCACGCTCCGATCGGGAGTTCTCGGCGAACTTTTGGCCGGCAAGGTGTAGCCCGTTCTTCTTCTCCTCGTTGGTCCACTCGGACCCGTAGTACTCTTCTTTGGTGGCATCAGCATTGGCCGGGAAGAACATGGAGCCCCACTGTGGGAAGTGCACGAGTGCAATAGGCAGCGTGCAGCACATGATCATGATGCCCATGTACTCGAGCCCCTTGCCAGTGGAGTATTGCGATGAAGTGAAGAAAAGAATCTGCATGAGACCAGCACCGACGTTGCCACCGGCACCAGTCATGCCAGAGATGATGCCAAGGGACCTTCGGGAGACGAAGGGGGCGACACCAAAGATCGCACCACATGCGGCTTGTGCACAAATGGAAAATAGGACCATGGCAGTGACTGAGGCTGGAAGGGCAGTGGCACGGCCCAGCCAGAGGCAAAAGGCACCACCAGCAGTCTGAAGGATCCAGATGTTCCAAAGGCGGGCACGCATGCCAAAGTAGCGGGCACCAAGATCAGAGAGGTAGCCTCCTGCGGGACGTGCAACGATGTTGGCCATACCAAAGCAGGCGGCAATGGTGCCAGCCGTCCGGAGGTCAAGGTGGAAGTGGTCAAAGTAGTACTCGGCGATGACATTGTCGGTGGTGAGCTCAACGCCCATGCAGTAGCCGTAGAGGAGGACGAAGATCCATGTCCGGTAGTTGGTGACGGCGCCCCATAAAACCTTGGAGAACTTGTCCTTGCTCACATCACCCTTCTTTTGAAGGCTCCCGAGGTTGCCGTCCGGAAGGTCTTGGCCCAGGGTGAGGACGAGAAGGCCCATCACTATGTGCATCATGCCCGGCACAAAGTAGGCGATGCGCCAGGCGACGAAAGGTGTGGCGCCACACTTCTGGATGGTGTGGAAGACGAGAGGCATGATGAGTTGCGTGGCACCGCCACCCATGTTGCCCCATCCGGCTGCCAACCCATTGACGGTTCCGATGATCTTGCTATTGAACATGGTGCTCATCCAGTATTGGCATGAGACGAATGTCGCGAGGGAGAAGCCGATGAGAAATCGCACCGTGATGTACCCCGCAGCACTATCAATGAGTGACATGCAGAAAACGGTGGGCGCGGCGAGCATGACAAGGAAGGCGCAGCCATAGCGAGGACCGAGGAGGTCGCAGACGGCACCCATGACAAGCCTGGAGAAGATAGACCCTGACACAGAGGCCACTCCGGCGTTGCCAATATCAACCTTGGCGAAGTTGAGGTTGTCGCGGATGATGGGCACCAACGGCGCGGCGGCGAAGGTGGAGACGAAGCATGTAAAGAAGGAGATCCACGAGAGGTGGAAGGTGCGCATGTGCGGGTTGGCGAAGGAGAAAAGCCGGAAGGACTTGGCCTTGTTCTCCGAGTCCACAGGTAGTGTGAACTTGCTCGCCGTCGCATTGTCCCCCCCGAGCACCAGCTTCCACCTCCATATCTCCCTCCCTTAGAGAAGCTAATTAAGCTTCTTCTTCTTTGCTGCTGTCTCACGAGCTTGACTTGCAATGTATTGGGCTAGTGGTATTTTCTGTGGATCTGTCATTGATCAATGCGGTATATATAGTAGTTAGCAGCAGAGTTGACATTGGGATGATACCGCTTAATCGATTCTCCTATGCTAGCTAAGCTAGAGTTCATATTCTGCCCTTTGGGCATGGTAGAACAGCAATTATCAGTTTAACAATTGCATGATTGCATCTGACGGAGTTGTGACTGAGTTAATTACTCAAGCCCTGTAGAGATGGCGTTGAATCTAAGAGAGAGAGGGGGGGGGGGAGGGTACTAATAATTTAAGGGATATACTTGTACTCGTTTCGTTTCAGGACTTAAGGCGTCCTCCTTTTGCGTGTTTTTTCTTTGACCAAGAATTACTCTAAATACGTAAAGAGTTTTGGTATAAAACTAGTATCACTGGAAAGTATTTTTCAATACGAATCCAACGGTACTAATTATGTATAATATAATCAAGATTTTGTTGCTCAATTCTTTTGGTCAAACTTTGCTTTGGAAAGCGTGTGCGCTTTAAGCCCTGAAACGGAGGTAGTACTAAATAAAGGAACTCCCCGCCGCATCTCCTATGTCTCTGGCTTTTGGAGCTCTGTTTGCTTTGCTTTGCTCCATGGGATCCACCAAGGATCAAGATAGAGAGGTGTGTACGTTGACTTACTTGTATATACGCCTGTCTATCATTAAAAGGGTAGGATGAGAGTCATGTTCACCTTTGTTTTGCTGATTTTGGTGCAGATTATGACTTACTTGTAGTATATGTAGCCGGCATCTCGGTTGAAGGTCTTTCGGTTGAATCGAGGATCGAAATGTTGGCTTAATTTCCTTTTCGGTATAGATGGAGTATATAAATGTGCACTCCAGTTAGCTGCTTAATTGCATTAGACTTCAAGAAATCTCTGATTTTACCTGCTAATCGTGATACTTTTGATAGCTTTTTTGCCATAGTTTTCGTCTCTTAATCCTGAACTTATGACATCTTTTACTTCATTATTAGTTTCAGTTCTATATAAGTTAGCCAGCCGAATCAACCACCTATCAGGATAGCGTGGCAGACGACTTGCTGGACAACACTACGAGTACTCCTTTGGGATGGAAGTTGTCAAAAGAGAACAACTATATCTAGGAGGTGATAGACTTGGTATAAACTCTCTCCCAAAAAATTTTACCACCTAGATCTTGAAGATGTATGTATGCGAGCAAGGTACGGCCGGCTCACATTAGCTAGGTGGTACTGTATGTCTTTTGCAGAAACCGGATGGTCAGGATCGATAATTAATAATGCCTTAGTATTCTGCCTTCTTGCGAGACCATAGCTCACAGAATCAAATCTGTCCAAATTACATGCTCCAAATTCGATGTCAACCCTGACATCCACATCTAAATTTGATGATGTATATAGCTAGGTAGGTAGAATTCTGTTTATTCTTCCAAACCCTAGCCACGCTCATATGGACGTGTGATATGTCGGCGGTTGATCAGTCACCTCATGGGGACAAATTAAATACACTAGATAGTTGCCTCTTGAGAAACCTCTACCTAGCTACCTACATATCTAACAGTCATTCACACACACGCATAAATGCTGATGATGGATGAAAGAATCATGTATGGATCGAACGCAATGAAGGTAAAAAACCAGCGAAGTCATACGGTACGTGTCTATGATGAAATTTGCATCATTGCATGACCACATTGTCTTAATTTACATCTGCCATGGATTGTTCCCTGCGAGCTCCCGCGACGTCGCGTGTTCGAGCCTTAGGCTCCGTGATTTAGCGCCTAGAGCTCCTCCTATCTTAATATATTGATGTAGGGGTTCCTCCCTCCTACTGTCCTAGTTTTTTTAACTGTCCTATCTTAATATATTGATGTATATAAAAAGCACAAATATATATAACTCCTACGCCTTAATGAGCTGGCCAGGAAATATCAAGCTACTCCAGTAAACACACAGTACATGCTCATAATAATTGAGCTGGATGATTAATCTATATCAGCATAAAAACTAACTATCTCTATCCAGTACTGCATTGGCAGCTTGGTGCAAATCTGGCTAGCTTGTGATGTGGGAGGCAAGATGTTTGATTTTAAGCCTTGAGTATTTTAGTTTCATGAGTTGAAAATTTGGCAACCACCTGGCCCTTTGGAATTATCACAGGGTTGTCGTCGGTGTTATATAAATGCATGTAAGGTCATATTAACTATCCAAAAACTTAGGAGAACATGCCTGGCTCAATTAGTCCATAACAGATAACTCAGCATTGTAAGTCTTCTTCGACGATCAGTTGATGCACAAATTTTCAATGTCGTCTCAAGTATATGTTCGCATCCAGAAGAACTTGCTTAAGACATATATTAACATGGTCATCCTTTCCGGCTTGTGCCCAAGTTGAGTGGTCGCTACCGCTGGATTAAACCTTCCATCTAGTCATTCTACACATCTCATATAATTCCGAAAATAACCTACCCTACGACTTCAACCCTTGGTCCCCTCCCTTGGCTTTGTCTCGTTACCTAAATTGCTCCGGTGGGACTTCATTTCTTCCTTTCTCGCTATCAACCTAACATTTTGATTGCATGATTTTAGCATCGTTTTAGTAAAAAGTAGGTGACTGAGAAATAGCAAATTCACTAAGATGTGTGAGAAGGGGATGGGCCTTAGTTTGAAAATCTTCCGTAGGTGCCAAGATTATGCTTCATGGGCCTTAGACACACACAGCCTTGAAAAATACGGCCCATGTAACCAGCACTTTTTTCTCTTAAATACAAAACCCAAAGAAAAGAAAGGAAAAGGTACTGTGCCATCTATCTATTATATACTAAAAGCAATATAAGGGTGTTTTTCGAGGCATCTGGTTGATCCACATCCCTACAATTATATTAACGATTGGATTTGTAATTGACGGTTAAGATTTAATAGTTGAAAAGTTACGTAAACTGATGTTGTCACGAAAAGCTGACACGTCCTAATCTTGTATGAGATAGACACCTCCAAAACGTGTATGAGGTAGGGACCGAACAGAATAAGAAATAATGGAAACAGTTTGCATGCAACACGTCCAAGGAACGAGTTTGGGTGTTAAAAAAACGAGTTTGGAAAATCTTAAGATTAATTAGAAATAAATCTAGCCAGTTCATGGTTGCACGCTTTTTTTCCTATACGGACTCAGGCAAGAAAGAAAGGGAAAATTAGCATGCACTAGAACACCTTAAGATTAAACGGAAAAACGAAAGAGGTTGCATGTAAAAGAGGTGTTCGCTGGAAAATCTATGACTAAGCCCAAAAAAAATTAGGTCGCGACTAGAAAACCTTAAGTTTAAACAGAAATAAATTGTGTGAGACCAGGGAATTACTTTGGTACGCTGATCTATTCATATAATCTGAGTTTTTTTTGGCGAAGATTCATATAGTCCGAGTTTGAAACATCATTAGAAAAAATGTGCAAGGCGTGTGCACAACATTTTTTAGTTATTGAATATTTAGTATATCAATTGAAATTCTCGATAGCCAACATTCTATTAAGAAATTAAAGAAGACGTCGAATATTTTACATGTAATTTTAGAAGTAAGAATGAAAGAAATTTTGTATTTTGGTTCCATAAAAATGCAGATAAAGCCCACGAAATTGTTGGATATATGAAAACAATTTATATAAAAATTAGTACTAAGATCTAGGAGGCCAACTGTATTTAATATATGAGATTTGGAATAATAAAATAGTTCAAATAAGAAATTTGATTCATTCAAATTCAATGTAAAGAAGAGCAGGTCTGGCGTAATGGTTAGAAGAATTCATCAATAAGATTAAGATTCATGTTTTATATCCACAACATAAATCTGTGGTTTATAATAACTAGAATTTTAGAAGGCCTGGTGTCCTAACTAAGATCATATGTCAAACAAATCTAGGGACAACATTACTCAGGCTCCGTTTGAAATGCATGAAGTTAAAAGACATTAATAGGAGAAACGTAGGAACTAAAACCACATGAAAACTTACAAAATGTCGTTTGGATGTCACAGAGAAAAAAACGGAAGAATTGCTAACACAATAAGTTGAAAATATGAGGTGAGACCTCATGTTTGTTTTCCTCCAAAATTGATAGGGAATATGTTATTCCATAGGGATTTCAAATGAATCTGAGATATCTATTCCTTTGTTCCAAATGGTAGCATTGTAATTTTTCCTATAGGAATCATATATTTTAAATTCCTATATTTTTTCTTTGTTCTGAAATGGGGCCTCAAAATGCAGGTTTCCCAATTGCTTCACCATTTCTGAAATACTGAGCAAAAATAAAAAAAACAAGGCGTAAGAGACATTGGATCCATGGACTAAACCTTCATGGTCATACGGTAGAGTGAAGAACCAGAACTTATTGGTATGACACCATCTCCCATTATAGGTGGTAATAAGAAAGATACCTAAACCTACACAAGAGAGGTGGATCCAAGGTTACCCTATCTCCCGGCAACTTATCAAATTATCAATATGAGAGGAGCCGGTGGAGACAGGAACACTAGACTATTATTTTTTTGAAATTAGGAACACTAGACTATTGACCATGTGCCTTTCTTAATTTTGACATAAAGAGTTTGAATGTTTTCACTAAAATGAGAAAACTAAGACATTTTAAATTTCAATCTTATTAAAGCATTCTTCATATTGTATATTTAACTTAGATTACGAGTAAGATGCCAATGGGCACATTCTCAGTACACCGATTATTGTTAGACAAAATATCAATAGATTACAACACAATCTACAATAACCAAGAGTTCACACATCTATCTGATATATAGGTTTTTCTTGAGAATCTATCTGATATATAGTTAGATATTTAGATTATGCATCTACATTATTCTGTATATAAAAAGTGAATATCCATGAAATTTGAATTTATTTAATTATCACATTTGACACTAAAAATGATGCCCTCGCAATTGCGAGGGCCACACTGCTAGTTATATACTAAAAGTAATATACGGATGTCTAACGGAGTCACCAGGTTAAGCCACATCACTAAAATAATCCAATTCGTCCGATTTTGGTGGGACCAAATTATAACGGCTTAGATCAACCGACTTTTTGTTAACGTAAATATGCATAGACATTGCGTGTCACGTACATCTAACCGGCCATGTATGTCACGTGGACGAAACGAAACAAACACCAGATTTGACCAGACCGAATCGTGACTACAATTAAAATTGGAGATCGCATATAGACTGGGGGAACTGTCGGTCGTGACGGGATTTAGATTCAGGAAGTCCGTGTCAATAATAAACACCAATCCTTATCTCCTCTTCCTACGGTAAACCTATCTTTTCTCTCTTGAATAACCAATGGGCCATGTCAGATATGAAACTAGCTAGCATTCTAGCAAGATCGCACCCGCCAGCCGGTGGCCAGCGCTAGGCGCTGTCAAGTTAAGCATGTTTTCTTCGCTGCGCCGACTACTTGCTCCGGCGACCCATCTTCATGAAAACATTCCTGTCGTACTGCACAAATCGAGAAGAAAAAATGAATCAGGAAATGCCAGTGATGAGAACATATGCATGAGGTCCGTATATATATAATTACAGACTAATTATTTGACACAAAACTGCTTGGTGTATTCCCATTAGTACCTCACAAGTAGCACTTAATTTTTTTCGGACAAAAGAGTATATCTGGTGAAACAAATTTTGATAAGCTAAAAGTGTACTTGAAGCAAAGTCCCGAAACATCTCACGTCTCATCTGGAATTAATAGTACATGTACACTTTGAGGTGCGTTGATCCAGATAAAAGCATAACTTATGGATTGTATTAACCAAAATGTATAATTTTGTAATTCAGCTTTGGCTGTGTGGATTACTCACAAAATCATACAATGAGGAGTAAATATGTTCTTTCAAGAATGGCATATGGTAGTTCAGTAAATGTATGTATGCATTACCCGACTAGGATCTGGTGGGACAACCGATATATTACAGGCATTCTAATCTATCAGGAGTATTTTGATTGTCTAAATTATATTTTGACTAACAATGTTTCTTTAGAAGTTTTTCTTACACAAAATTAGCAACATCATATTTATTGGTAAGCACCTTGGCGTGGTTGTGGTTTGCTAATAACCACAGTGACTACATTTTGTCTTAGAAATTCAATATATAGTGAAAGCAGGATTCACACGGAAAAATAGAGCGAGATACTTTTTTAGTTCCCATTTTCTAGCGAGAAGTTGGTGACTATTCTCCTTTCAATAAATTAATACTCCCTCCGACCCATATTAGTTGACTCAAATTTTTCTATATACGGATGTGTCTAACACTAAAATTTGACTAGGTACATTCATATCTAGATGAATCCAAGTCAACTAATATGAGTCAGAGGGAGTAATTAAAAACATTATCCGATAAGTTTGCTTTCGAGAGCTCACATGGCATTTAATCATGCATGTCTTAGTCACAAATACTAAGCAACTAGAAATACTTGGCATTTACTCATGCATGTCTTAGGCACGAAGTGAAAGAGGGACATATATTAACGGATATGACACGAACATAGATAGTTAGTCACAAATACTAAGCAGTTAGAAATATTTTTTGTTACTTTTGGTGCTTAATTTAGTATGTATAATGTTCATCATACTATTACGGGTTGTTATAAGTTTTTTGAGGGGAACCACTAATTAATTGTTATGATAATTATTCATATACTATATATTCTGGAAGATGTAAATTATATCATATATATTGTTGAAAACAAAATAAGTATCTCAACTAAAATGTGAAGTGAAAAATAATAATTATTTGACTCGATGAGCATCGACCAAGTCATGAAGGTAATATTGCCTCAAGAGGAAAGGGAGACCTAGGTTGAACTAGGCTTATAGATTCCAACAATGTGGATCTTATGTGTTGAGTTGTTGTCAGTGGAACTACATCACCTTAGTGGGAAAGCATAGATGATATAGAAAATATAATAGAAATATAGAAAAAATAAATAAATTTAGATCGAAAGAAGCAGTAAGAGGGCATAACATGGTAAATAACAACATAGCAAGTAGATGAGTCAATACAAAAGACGGAGCCAAGTAAAATATACGATATTTTGATGTGCCACCTATATATGTTAGATGAATATTTATGTTGTAATTAATTGATTGACGTAATATCATTTTTATTTAAAATTTGTGTTTACTTCAGATTTCCATGCTTCATTTAGTTCTAATTTAATTCAACATCAGACATTACTACTATTTACATGGTCCAACCGACTACAATCCAAACAAATGAAATAGGTCCAAAAATGTAAACTTATGGTTACATATTTCTTAAATTTTGTAGCATAAAAATTCTAATGAAACTAATGGAACAACATGCTGGTTTATTCTGATGAAAGTGTAAAATTTAACAATGATACTAATAGTTATATCAAACATACTATATAAAGTTCATCTAAAAAACATACTATATAAGTTATACTTTACAATCTATATGTAAGTGTGATCTAAAGCGCATTTTTATTGATGTTAGAGCTTTGATACCCTTCAAACTTCAAAATGTAGGGAAAATTAAAACCAAAGAAAGGGGCATGATGATATGGTCATTAAGTTTCACACATCATAGCTAAAAAATATGAACATAAATGCACATTGTAATTTGTTTTATATGTATAAAATTGTTGTGTATTTTTCAATGAAGGAGATAATTAGGAGGAAAATATTTGCCATAAGGGTTTCCTATATATACGAATGTGAGGGAAAAATAGTTTCTACATATAGCTACAAGTTCCTTTTATCAAGGAGTGGGAAGATTATAAGTATTCCTTTAGTTAACCATCATCGCTAACAAAAAAATACTTGTATGCACACAAAACCCTGAGTTCCGCAGGGTGGATCTATTAAAAAGGACGATTAGACATAAGTGGTTAAATTTTTAATATAGTAATGATGATGCCCTCGCATTTGCGAGGACCACTATGCTACTGATGGCGAACATGTTATGCTACTAGCTAGATTCTCTTCAAACACCAGACTTTGGATCCGAAGTTGAAACATAAACATACACATAAATTCTGCATTCAGCCATCACATGGCCAACTAAGCTATAGCCTGCCAGCAGCTCCCTAGCGTAGATTCTAACTAGCACTCCCATGCGCTAGCTCGATCCATGGGAGCTAGCTAGCTTTGTCGATCTCCTCAGCCGGGCTGTGATGCACGGCAATTGGTTTCATTCACCGGAGCAATCAGACAAGAGCAGATCTGGAAAAAGCAGATACATACATGTCCTGGAGCCTGGACCGACCGTGGCGCACTTACGTGTTCTGTTCCTGATCACTCTCCAGCGTTGTTTATCTATATCGGTCACGATTAAGTAGATATATGTGAGATGTGGCCAACTTAAGATTCCTACCGAGGAACATGCATCCATGGTGTCTGTGCCCAGCTATATATGTGTCTAGGTTATGCATCGATGCATGTGGACGGTGTAGAGTGTAAAACAAAAACACTGCCGCGCGCCTCGATCCATTGATTCCTGCTAGCTACTACTCCTAGATTATTTTCGTTGTATCCATTCATCTCCGGAAGTCTATTAAACTTGCACTGCCCATCATCGACTCCGTGTATGGTGGTGGGTTGATCGAGATGAGGCAGAGCGGTGGTGGCGTGGATCAGTCTTCGTGCAGGGTCCTGCCCATCATCGACGAAGGATCATCAGAATCGGAGCAGGAGTCGGGGACGGGGTCGACGGAGACCATCGCGGAGCGGAGGAAGGTGGTCGTGGCAAGGATGAGGGAACTGCTCCGGCGAGCCGTGGCGCACTCATCGTCGTCGGTGCCTCAGTCCAAGCTGCGCGCGTCCACCGTGGCCACTGCCAAGAAATGGAAGGTAATTTTTGGTTTGACGTGTCTGAAATGAATCTTTGGTTAGCTGTATGATATATATCTATGCTCATGCTCTGTTGTTGATCGATTCCAGAAGGTGGTGAGCTTCAGAAGCAGGGAACACCGGCGACCTGCCGTCCACGGCGGCGACGACGGCATGAGCTCGGCATCATCGGTGTCATCGAGCAGGAACAGCTTCGGCAGCCGGGACGTCTTCTTCGCATCGCCCGCATGCTCCCCGGCCTCTCCCGTGCCGACGAAGATGATGATGCAGCAACACCACGCCCAGTGGATCACAACGGATTCCGACTGTAAGCAAGCTCACCGCAGCATCTTGAAAGTTTCCATCTGTGACTCTATGTTCGATATATTGATATGTGCTGATTCTTTATTCCTTCATTTGATGTTGTTGACGAATTTGCAGTCGTCGTGCTGGAGCTCTAGACGGCGGAGACGGGACGACGGAGATCTCTCTCCGACGAACAAAATAATTAACTACTGAGTAATGTATTTAGTGGTGTAGTAAATTTGTTGGAGGCCTGACCCTGCCAGGACCTAGGGCTGAGCGGCAGAAGTCAAAGAACTTCTACTATCCAAAAGGCCAGGCTTATATGGCCCAGTCCAGCTTGGCTTATATGTGTTCTTTGTAAAGGCCAGTTTCTGTTTGAGGTAGACTCAATTAATCTGCGAATTTCAAGTTTTTTCACAGCTCAAAGAGCTGGGAGTATAAGATGTTCGTTTGTAAGAGAATGAAAATGATTTCTGCTGAGAAAATAATAATGAAATAGCAGTATTCCATGTCCTTGGAAGATGTAAACAAGTCATGTAAACAGATTGTCATCCCATCAGATTGATTTCAGCAAGACATGTTGTCATGGTTTGAGGTTTTAACTGAACTTACGTAACATAACATGATATTTGTTTTGTTATTCAACAACGGGAGAATAAGGGGTATCTGAAGCAACATGGTCGCGTAAGAAGTTATTATATGAGATGTGTGTATGGCGGTCTTGTGTCATAGATCTCATACACTTTCTGAGACTTGAAAGGGCCATGTTAATAAATAGGTGTGGACACTTCGTTTTTTACACTTTCTCATTCTGATATGTAATACGTCTTTTAATTATTTTTGTTTGGATCTATGGACTGTAACGGCTGTGTGCATCCTAGCTATGCAGAGGCCGGGTGCAATACTTAAACTTTTGAGTAATAAAACACCCTTTATCGAAAAAAGAAAAGAGTCGGAAGGGTTTAACATGGACCTTGATTATTCCAGACATTCCAAAGGCGAAATCAAGTTTCCTACTCCATGACGGTCTAAATCCTACGAGACTCCTCAGATCTGAAACATTAATTCCGAAACAAGCCTTGGAACTATACCTCTTCTGTTGTTGTATTAAGTTGAATTGGATGAATCTCCAACTCTTAGGGGTCTATATATGTAGGTGGCCCTTGAAAAAAAAGGATGATTTGGACGCTCAATTTGGGAAGGATAACAATCTCGGGTTAAGGATTGGGGTGTTAGATTTGGGAACAACCAAGCAGACATAACGACTGGATGAGACATAGTCAATTTACATGATGTCCATTTAATATTACAAGAAGGTTTTTTTTTTTGTGAACTACAATAAGGGTTAACTACAAAAATATAGTCCTCGCTGATCTCACATGAGCAGTTCATGATCGGTTTAAGTCTGAAACCGGCCATCATACCGGTTTGTGAACCAACGTTGCAAGTTCTGTGACGGGTTTGTCCTTTTTGCTACTTGAGTGACTCAAGTGCACCTGCACTACAAGTTGTGAGGCCACCGCTACGATTTAGTCTTCCACGTACTGACACTGTCAAATGCAACTTCGTGGCCCTTTTCCCCTAAATCTTTTGAAAGGGCGCAAGCATTTTTAAAGGACCTTGGAAATATGGTGCAAGCATTCTTCCCTCAAATGCAAAATCGAAAGAAATGACAGAAAACATGACACGGAACATGTTATAAGGTTAGATTCTCCCATCAGATTTTGGGTTAAAAGAAGATAGAAAATTATAATAAATCAGCGACACTTATTGTAGATCGGAGACGGTGCATAAATTGCATGCCTACCTGGCGCATCGATCACATGGCCAACTAAGCTATAGCCTGCCTAGCGTAGATTCCACCCACGTGTCCTCAGCCGGCCAAATGAGACGCGATCGATGCATCCATCAATGTCCTGGAGCAATTGGCAAATGAACTCCTGCCGTATCTATGCATGGCAATTTAATTGGCTTCATTCACCAGACAAGAGCAGATCTGGAAAAGCAGACACACATGTCCTGGAGCCTAGACCGGACGTAGACGTGTTCGGTTCCTGATCACTAGTAACTCTCCGAATGAATCTGATCTCCAGCGTTTATATATGACAGTGAATGCTGGCATGCCAAGAAGAAGATTAAGTACTCCAACTGATGACTAGGCCAAGCTGCAGAACATGGTGAGTGTGCCCAGCTATATTTGTAGTATGTAGATTATGCATCGACGCATGTGGACGGTGTAGAGGGTAATTAAACTATTACCGCTTCCCCCATTATATTGATTCCTGCTTAACTAGCTAGATTCTCCTGATAACCATCCTTCCCTAAGACTGAGACTATTAATCTGGGACCACTGTGCTTGATCGCCTGAGCAACTTTTCTGTCTGTTTCCCTCTTGCTAGTTGGTTCGATCGATCGCGATGGGGCAGAGCGGTGGTGTGGATCAGTCGTCTTGTAGGGTCCTGCCCATCATTGATGAGGGATCAGAGTCGGAGACAGAGACGGGGTCGACAGACGGAGTGGCGCCGGAGATGACGGTGAAGGCAGCAGTAGGGATGACCATCGTAGAGCGCAGGAAGGCGATCATGGCCAGGATGAGGGAGCTGCTCCAGCGAGCGGTGGTGCAGTCAGCGGCGGCGCCTCAGTCCAGGCTGCGAGCGTCCACCGAGGCCACTGCCAAGAAATGGAAGGTAATTAATAAATTGATGTATGAATCTTGAATTCTTGATTAAATGTATGTTAATTTTATATTCTGTTGTTGATCGATTCCAGAAGGTGGTGAGCTTCAAGAGCAGGGAACACCAGCCGCGACCGGCCGTCCACGGCGGCGACGGCATGAGCTCGTCGTCGTCAGTGTCATCCAGCAGGAGCAGCTTCGGCAGCCGCGGCGCCTTCTTCACGTCGCCAGCACGCTCCCCTACATGTCCGGAGCCGACCATGGATAGCAGGATGACGATGCAGCAACACCACGCTCACTGGATCACAACGGATTCAGACTGTAAGCTAGCTCACCGTTGCGTCTTGAAAGTTTCCATCTGTGACTCTGTGTTCGATCGGTATGTGCTGATTCTTTTTTCTTTGGTTTCTGTTGTTGATGAATTTGTAGTCGTCGTGCTGGAGCTCTAGACGACGGAGACGGCATTCTCTCTCCCGCCAGCATACTGATGTGCTTATTGGAGCAGTAAATTCGTTTGTGGCCGCAGAGATCAAAACGAGCTCTGCTTTGCGAAATGCCAGATTATAGTGTCAGTTATATGGCCCATCCCGGCCCGGCTTATTATGTGTGTGTGTTGTAACGGCCGGTTTTCTGTTTCAGGTAGACTCAACTAATATGGTTTTGAAGTTTTTGAGAGCTCAAAGAGCTGGGACTGGGAGAACAAGATATCCGTTTGCATGTGAATGAAAATGATCATCTCCTTGCATATAATATAAATACGCCAATGCCATGTAATTTCAAATTGACTTCAGCGAGACATATTTTAGGTTTATAAACACAACTGATGTAACATGCATGATACATGTTGTTGTCATCAAGAAACGAGAATAGGGAGTATCTCCAGCAAAATAGTCGCACAAAAATATATGAAACCAGGTGTGTGCACGGCGGTCTTATGTTGAAGGTCGTCGATCATTCACTGTATGAAAAAATATTTTTAGATATATCTCTAGGCCATGTTAGGGAAGTGTTGGAAGGGCTCGACATGGAACTTGGTTGTACTAGACTTTTCGAAGGTGAAACCAAATTTCCTATTCTACAAGATATCGGTCTGAATCTACAGATCTCCTTGGATCCGAAACTTGGAATCCCTGATCGAGCCTTGGACTTCCAGGCCTTTTCTTGTAGTGAGTTGAATTGAATGAATCTCCACCTCTTAGGGGCTTATATAGGTATATAAATTATCCTTGAAAAAAGACCAATGTATCCTTGGAGGGTGTACGGTTAAAACTTGATCCACTGATAGATTTGGAGAAGATAGCGGGTACCAATAGTAATCATGACCATGGGCTCGTTGCACTCGCAAGCTTATTCACCATGAGGGAAAGAACCCAAAAAAAAACATGGCTATTGTGGATGCAATTCCATATCCCTGCCAAGTCGGTATCAGTTGTTCGGGTTCTTGTGCATAAATGTGCCCTAGAAGATTTAAGTAGACATTGTGAAACAATGCAGAAACATTTGAAAAACTCTAAATGTCCAAAAAAATCAGAAATTCTAATAATTGAAATACCACATAATCATCTTAGCTCCTGCTTGCGTGCTGCCGTCTCCAACGACATCACCCTCTTGTCTCTCATGTTGTACACACCAGTGTCCAGGATAGGATTCTCATGAATCTTTCTGGTCATGTCCATGCACATGTCGTCGTACGTCATCCATGAAGTATATGCAATTTTTTCGAACTTCAGTGTCGCTGCATTGGCCCATGGAAGAGAGCGACTCTAAGCAACCTTCGCTTACAAAGAACGTGCTGCAATCAAAGTAATGACCTCAATCCACCGTCCATTGTCGCCGATACATAGATCTGCCTCTTCAAAGACATTGAAGCGACAAGTGTGGTTCTCAATACTCGAGTGAGTCTATCAGCATCCATGGCAGCGTATTGATCATTTGTCGAACCGTAGATTGCGATAACAGGAGGTGTGATCCGCTGGTGAGAACGTGGAGTATACCCAGTTCGACCGATTACATCTATACAGAGGTATACATAGGTTGGATATGGGTTTCGGCGGATAAAAAAACTGGCCCATGCAAACTTAATTTTGAGGGGGAACACCAAAGCACACCTCCATAAAATAACGTCACAAAATATATAGATTTGATTTACTGAATATAATAGTATTATTCTACATACATGGTCAAACTTTGATAAATTTGACTTAGCATAAATATGGTATTTCAAATATTTCGGAATGTGTCGAAGATTACACAACTATGCAACAGCTACATACGACGTCCAGCGACAGTGAGAATCGTTTTTCAACACAGTCCATTATAGCGTTTTGGGGAACTTCAAGTTAACAAAGTTAGCTATGAAGGTCGCCTCATATGACTTTTAGTTGAAGGTTAGGGTATCCTGCTTTATTCTTGTGCCTGTTGAACAACTCTTGCAAAGCCATGATGAATTTTTCGTGGACTTCATTTATCTGCAGTCAACATGTAACTTGTGTCACTACAGACAAGAGATTGTCAGGATGTGATATCACTAGGAAATTATGCACAATAAGCGACACTAATGCAAAAAAAAAAAAAGAGAAACCCATATTTTTTAAGTGTTACCCCATAAAAAATTTATAGATATAGAACAGTACACTTTAAATTTATATGTTTACAGTCAAAGTCCATCTGTTTATATGTTTACAGTCGAAGTCCATTTGTTGAAATCCATTGACATGACAATCCAATTTCATGCTACCAATTCAAATGAATTACCATATATAGATATAGAACAATAATACACTTTAAATGAATACGGTATAAGTACTATCACCTCGTGTGTGGTAGGATGGTTAATCTTTTTTGACTTCAATAGGTCTTCCCACATACACATGCATAGGTGATCTGAATGGGATTGGTGATCTGCATCAAAGTATTATATGAGTAACTTCTTGATCATTTACATGGTTTGTCTTTAGTATTAGTCGAAGGAAGAACTGATCGAGCTGAATTTTCAGTTTTCAACATTATTTTAATAGAAACTATCTCTATATAACATATACTATATTCGTAAGGTGACATTGCTCTATAGAGTAAAATGATGCAAGATACACATTGTTTAAAACAGAAGAGCATTTACCCAAATTTGCCCCAGAAGATGATTGGTGGAGCTTTGATTGCTCTAATCATACTGACAAGTATTTTGTTTCCGGGTCTCCACCAATTGTAAACATGGCCCTACAAAACGGCCCTCATGGTCATTAATGGATGTACCAAGTTCTCTCTGTCTCCAATTTTTCATTTTAGTTTAGTCAAGGTCAAATTTTTACAAACTTCGGGAGTTCATAAACGTTGATCATGAGTAAATAAAAACATGGTGTAGTTTGAGGTAGAGAGAGAGCACTTGTAGTAGAAATTAGAAGTAAATGTGAGATGGCCGGGATTAAGAACATTTCTAGGAAACTAGGAATATATTTCGTGGAAGTAATTACTTGTCCGTTCCTTCGGGGACATCCGATAAAATTGGAACGATACAGAGAAGATTAGCATGGCCCCTGCGCAAGGATGACACACACAAATCCAAAAAAGAAGTAATTACTTGTCCAAAGCAGAAAACTGGGACTAAAGAGCAGCCAGTTTGCACGGCTATCCTAATGAAACCTTTTCTTGATCGAATACAAGCAACCTGCCAAATTTTCAGTAGTTTTAATGAACTGCTTCAAGGTAGTAGTTTCAAATAATAAATTTACTTCCGAGTCTTGTTCATGGTCCATATGAAGCATCTCACGCAGGCCTCCTGGTACCACCGCGCAACTGTAGCCTGCTCCGAGATAGGAGTAGAAATTCTCCTTGGACGCTGGAGTTAACCCCAGCCAGGTCCATATGTGCCTTTGGAAAGGCACATAGAAAGCCTGAATAAATATCATAAAATTAATTGATGGAGAATGGTCAAATTCTGCAATTTCGAATAAGATACTTCCTTTGTTCTTCTGAATAGGATATCTCTGATTTTTCTAGATATTCATATCTCTGGACTTGTTTTAGTGTATAGATACAATAAGCAACTTTAAACAAATCAGTGATATCCTTTTTGGGACACAGAGAGTATCTAACAATATTTTTTTATTTTGAACCTCAACATAGTCTTCAGTGTCATAGTTGGTAAAATGCTTGTCCCACTTAATGAGACTCAATACGTCATGTATTTTGAGTTAGGGAGAATAATAAATAAGCTTGACGTATAACAAGTTAATGTAATTGAGGTTCCAATTTAAGAGTTAGCTACCGCGCTATTACTCGCAAGGATCTTCATCTTTGTTATAGGCATAAATCCCACGTGTGCTGCTAGGACCCACAAGCCCAAGGGCTGGCGCAGTGCGGCTCATAACCAAACACTGCGAATTAAGAAAAGAAACAAGTCGCATCACATCAGTGGTCTCAGGGAACATTAATTCAAGTACGGCCTGTCCTGCGCTTGTGTGGGACGACAGTACAGTAGTTTAATTACCGTAAGCTTTGTTAGGATCAAATGCACCGTAGTCTTCCACATGCAAGGTGATGGGAAAGTAGCCGAGCGCGTGTTTGTACACGAACCTGGTAAAAAGCCAAGCAATGCATCATCATCCAAACCTAGCTATATATCGATAATAATCCAATGGATGGAAATTAAGATGAACGAACTTGTCTGGACGGACCTGGCGATGTTGCATCCCAATCGGCTGGTGTCATTCACAGGGGCGAAAATGAGGAAGAGCTGCGTTCCTACCACCCTGCAAACATATATATGAAGAAAGAATAATTAAGTAGCAATTAATGGAGATGGAGGACACAAGGGGAGGAAGCAATCGACGGAGATGATCACAGACAAGGCGGCATCACGTCTGGAGAAGAAGAAGACGGACGCCAGCAGCAGGAGCAGATTCAAGTGGATGACTCCAAGCCAGAGAGCCAAAGCCACAACGGCGCGTACCGGCGAGTAAGCCGACCTTCTTAGCTTGAACACCATCGTACCATCCTCCTCCTCCTCCTCCTCCTCTGGCATCATGTATGCTTTGGTGTTGCTCCTTCCACCGCCGGTGCCAACCATCACTAAACAATCCTATGCAGGGATTGGTTCTCCACGGATATGACTTATAGCTAACTTTTTTCCATACTTACTAGTGCTTTAAATATATTACTTCTTCCATTGTCCATATAATGGTCTCAACTTTGACTACATATAAATACATCTTGCCTATGCGAATCTAAATAAAGTTAAGACCATTAGTATAGTCATGAGGGAGTAGCTACATGTTGAATCAACATTATTTTGACCAGGTTAGTCCCACACCCACCTTTCTTAACGGAAGCGCGGGATAGTTCGAATAAGCTGATTAGACGATGTGTCTATATAGACGTGGCAGATACGACATTTTACTAACATCTTCCATATAGATACTTATTAATGTAGTGTCAAGTATATATGTGAGCGCGACATGTCAACTAATCTTAATTTTGACCCTGAATGAGACAGTCATATTTAATATGAAAACTAAAAAGTCAGTTGGTTAGACGAACAGGTATAAAGTTTGTCATGCGTGAATATTGGTGGATTTTTCTTATGGCGCAATGGGGGTTTTCTACGACGTTCGATCGGCGCCAGTGTCATGCATATGCATGTGGTGTCACGTTGACATGAGGATGAGATTGTTTATTGTCAAGATCAAACTCATGAGCACTCAGCGGGCATGGGTTTAAGGGAAAGCCTATGATTTCTGGATCATAAGAGGCCCAAACAAGAACAATTTTTTTGTTTCAAAATAAAAAGGTATATTGTAGTTGTCTGATTCTGTTGGCAATTGAGGTGTGACGACAAAACATGCTCTATGTACCAAACCATGATGAAACTAGTAAAGTATAATGTATAAAGTAAAGTCGAGATCAAGCGGGAGAATGTTAGGTTTACCTCTCCCGATCGAGCCCAACGGCTCGGTCGAACCCCTGGATCCCGCGCCCTGATCGGGGGTGCCCAACCAAGTCATGGTTTGTGGGCCCCTGTGGCAGCAATATAAATATAGGGTGGGACGGGGCACGCTTCATGAGATTCAATGTCGCCGCCGCTCCTCCCACCTACAACCCCGACCGATCTAGGTTTTGCGCTAAGCCACGGAAAGCTCTACCACCACCTCTCACCCACGCATACGCCATCGACCCCATGGCCACGCCGCTTGTTCATCGAGACAGGGAGAAAGTTTGTCTCCCCGATCCTCTCTCTCTCTCTCAGTCAACCTCTAGTACCAATAGTTGTTCAACAGTACAAGTCTCTATCGAACCGATCTATAGCTAGCAGTAGGCCAACAATATTTAATATGAAAACTGAAAAATCAGTTGGTTACACAGGCAGGTATAAATTTTAACCTATTTGTCATGCGTGAACATTGGTGGATTTTTCTTATGGCGCAATGGGTGTTTTCTACGACGTTCGATCGGCGCCAATGGCATGCATATCATGTGGTGTCACGCTGACATGAGGATGAGATTGGTTATCGTCTCGATCAAATCCCGTCATGGCAGCTTCTTTGTTTTGAAGAAATCTCATTAAAATTTTGGAGAATTTTGATCTTTAGAAACTTTTTCTACGTGCATCGTTTGACTCGCATGATTAAATCCTTAGAGATCGTTTGACACTATGTTCTAGAAGAAAAAATTCCATGCACCTAAACCTCATGTTACTATTCCTTTATTTTTTCTGTGACTCAAACACTTATTCAAGAAAAGTTCATGTAAGCTCCACATCATGTAAAATTCAACAGGACATGACACTCTGATCCTTTGTTTTCCCCATTCCTGCAAATTAAACATAACCTAATTCTTTGCAAAGTTTATGGTTACTTTTTGGCTTATCAATATATTAATATAGCGGGGCGAAAGCCTATTTCCAAAAAAAAATCCAAACAAATTATACTATTCTCTTCATCCTGAATTATTTATCACATATTTATCTAAATAAGTAAAAATTATCTAAACGTATTTTAGTGTGCAAATACAAACATATATAGATAAATCCATGACAAGTAATTCGGGATGGAGGAGATTTTTCTTTTTCATTTATGAGAGTGGCAAATATGGTAGTGGTATATTTACTAGTTTAGTTTTGAAAAAAAGAAGAACCACGTTTTAATATGAAAACGGAAGGGCTGGATATATAGTTGCAGTTGTCCGGACGTGAATAATGCTTGACATGATCTTTAACTGACTTCTAACATATGTACTGTATCTTCACTAGTATAAGGACATGTTGACGCGAGTGCGGACGTTTGGTCTCGGAAGCAATAGAGCTCTTTTTTTGAATCTTTGGAAATTTTTATTTTGAAGTTCCAAAAGTTCTGAGAAAAAATTCTAGATGTAGAAAATAATTTACTCTACCACTAAAAAAATTCTCAACTCGAAATACCCATTATTTTGGACTGTACAAAAATGCCAAAATCTGACATCCAAAGTAGTGAACAGTGTCGATTTTCAAAACACCAAATTCTATAAGATTTTATCAATTTTGTTGAGACAAAAATATTAAGTATTCCGGGTTGAGACTTTGTGTGTTTGTTAGAGGACATCATTATCTACGATGCGTCTATATAGACGATGCGTCAAGTATATATGTGAGAGACATGTCAACTAATCTTAATTTTGACCCTGAACGAGACAGTCATATTTAATATGAAAACTGAAAAATCAGTTGGTTAGACGGACAGGTATAAATTTAACCCATTGTCATGCGTGAACATTGGTGGATTTTTCTTATGGTGCAATGGGGGTTTTCTACGACGTTCAATCTGCGCCAGTGACATGTATATGCATGTGGTGTCACGTTGACATGAGGATGAGATTGCTTATCGTCTCGATCAAACCCATGAGCACTCAGCGGGCATGGGTTTAAGGGAAAGCCTATGATTTCTGGATCATAAGAGGCCCAAACAGAAACAATTTTTTTGTTTCAAAATAAAAAAGGTATGGTGTAGCTGTCTGATTCTATTGGCAATTGAGCTACGACGATGAAACATGCTCTATGTACCAAACCGTGATGAAACTAGTAAAGTATAAAGTAAAGTCAAGATCAAGCGGGAGAATGTTAGGTTGACCTCTCCCGATCGAGCCCAACGGCTCGGTCGAACCCCTGGATCCCACACCCTGATCGGGGGTGCCCAACCAAGTCATGGTTGGTGGGTGATGGCACTACGTCAACGTGCAGTGCTTCATCGGAAAACCCCAAAAGCAAGGTGTGATGCAACACAGCAGCAAGTTTTCCCTCAGTAAGAAACCGAGGTTATCGTACTAGTAGGAGGAAGAAAACATCACACAGGTGTTGCAAGCAACGTGGAAACCTGCACAACACAAACTCAAGACTTTGCCCCAACGAATCAGTGAGGATGTCAAGATCACCGGTTTACTGTAACAAAGGATTAAACGTATGGTGTGTAACAAATAACAGTGAAAGATATATCAATGGTAAAGATTGGACCGGGGTCCATAGTTCACTAGAGGTGCTCTCTTTAAAAAAATAACATGGCATGAAGGGTAAACAAATTACAGCAGGACAATTGACAAAAACTGTGCAAGGCATAACAATGCAATACGAGACAAAAAGATCCTATGAGATTCGATTGAGCAATACAACAATATACATAGACCGCCATCCAACTGCATCTATGACTAGAAGTCCACATTCAGGTTATCATCCGAACCCCCTCCAGTATTAAGTTGCAAGCAACAGACAACTGCTTTAAGCAAAGTTTATAAGGTAAACAATCTACTTATTCCATGAACAAGAGACCGTTGTTTTCTCCCTAGTGGCAACAACACATCTGCAACCGAAGAGATTTTTGTCACTTCCCTTGGAAACTAGAGGCATGAACCCACTATCGAGCATAAATACCCCCTCTTGGAGTCACTAGCAACTACTTGGCCAAGATAGCTACTAACAACGGAGAGCATTGAAGATCACAAACAACATAGACATGATAGTATCAAATAGACAAAACCATTAATCAATCTGACATAGTAATCTCAATATCCATCGGATCCCCGCAAGCACAACATGCATGATTACAAATAGATTAGATCTTGATCATGAACGAAGCTCACAAGATCTATACATGAAAGCACAAAGAGGAGATACAACTATCTAGCTACTACATGGACCCGTAGTCCAAGGTGGAACTACTCACGCTTCATACCGGAGAAGAAGGCCTCCGGGATGATCTCCCCTCCGGCAGGGTACCGGGAAGAGCTTCAGATCCCTCCCCGATCTAGGTATGATGGTGGCGGCGGCTACAGAAGGTTTCGTGGAGTTTTGATTGGGTGCCTATGATTTTTGTATTGGGGGCTTCTTATAGGCGAAGAGGCGAGGTTGGGAGGCGGCCGGAGGGCCCACACCCTACCCAGGCGCGGGGTGGGCCCACCCGCGCCTAGGGGGGTGTGGAGGCCCTGGCTCGCATCTCCGTCTCTCCTCTCGACTTCGTGTCTCCCACGGTAGAATATTGACTTTGGTTTTTGTCCCATCCAATTCCGAGAATATTGATTTTCTTCCTTTCTGAAACCAAAAACAGAACAAAACATGCTACTGGCACTGTGGCAACCTGTTAATAGGTTAGTTCCAGAAAAGATATAAAAACACCTCAAAGTGTAGACAAAGCAAAGCAAAGTAGATACTAAACAGGCATGGAACATCAAAAATTATAGATACGTTTCTGACGTATCAGTCGGCCCATGTGGCAGCATTATAAACATAGGGTGGGGGCGGGGCACGCTTCACGAGGTTCAACACCGCCGCCGCTCCCCCAACCTACAACCCCGACCTATCTAGGTTTTGTGCTAAGCCACGGGAAGCTCTACCACCACCTCTCACCCACGCATACGCCATCGACCCCACGGCCAACGCCGCTGGTTCATCGAGCCAGGGAGAAAGTTTGTCTCCCCAATCACTCCCTCTCTCTCTCTCTCTCTCTCTCTCTCTCTCTCTCTCTCTCTGAGTCAACCTCTAGTACCAATAGTTTTTCAACAGTACAAGTCTCTACCGAATAGATCTATAGCTAGCTGTAGGCCAACAATATTTAATATGAAAACTGAAAAGTCAGTTGGTTAGACGAACAGGTATAAAGTTTAATCCATTTGTCATGCGTGAACATTGGTGGATTTTTCTTATGGGCGCAATGGGGGTTTTCTACGATGTTCGATCGGCGCCGGTGGCATGCATATGCATGTGGTGTCACGCTGATATGAGGATGAGATTGTTTATCGTCTCGATCAAATCCCATCATGGCAGCTTCTTTGTTTTGAAGAAATCTCGTTAAAATTTTGGGGAATTTTGATCTTTAGAAACTTTTTCTACGTGCATCGTTTGACTCGCATGATTAAATCCTTAGATATCGTTTGACACTATGTTCTAGAAGAAAAATTTCCATCCACCTAAACCTCATGTTACTATTCCTTTATTTTTTCTGTGACTCAAACACTTATTCAAGAAAAGTTCATGTAAGCTCCACATCATGTAAAATTCAACAGGACATGACACTCTAATCCTTTGTTTTCCCCATTCCTGCAAATTAAACATAACCTAATTCTTTGCAAAGTTTATGGTTACTTTTTGGCTCATCAATATATTAATATAGCGGGGCGAAAGCCTATTTCGAAAAAAAATACAAACAAATTGTACTATTCTCTTCATCCTGAATTATTTATCACATATTTATCTAAATAAGTAAAAAAATATCTAAACGTATTTTAGTGTGCAAATACATACATATATAGATAAATCTATGACAAGTAATTCGGGATGGAGGGAGATTTTTCTTTTTCATTTATGAGAGTGGCAAATTTGGTAGTGGTATATTTACTAGTTTAGTGTTGAAAAAAAAATCTGATAGTTGCAGTTGTCCGGACGTGAATAATGCTTGACATGATCTTTAACTGACTTCTAACATACGTACTGTATCTTCACTAGATTAAGGACATGTTGACGAGTGCGGACGTTTGGTCTCGGAAGCAATGGAGCCCTTTTTTTGAATCTTTGGATTTTTATTTTTTTTGAAGTTCCAAAAGTTCTGAGAAAAAATTCTAGATGTAGAAAACAATTTACTCTACCACTATAAAAAATTCTCAACTCGAAATACCCATTATTTTGGACTGTACAAAAATGCCAAAATCTGACATCCAAAGTAGTGAACAGTGTCGATTTTGAAAACACCAAATTCTGTAAGATTTTATCAATTTTGTTGAGACAAAAATATTAAGTATTTTGGGTTGAGACTTTGTGTGTTTGGTAGAGGACATCATTATCTACGTGTAGAGATTTTCTTCATAATTTTTTGATACTTTAAAATTAAGTTTTCAATTTCAAAAAATATAGGGTTCCATCTAGCTAGGGATCCAAAACAATGTTCAGCATGTTGACTAAGTTTAATTTTTATAGTATCTGGATGGTTGCTATTAGGGGGTGAGCCAGTTACGAGGTTACAAAAATTAAGAAGAAAACGAAATGTTGTACGTATGACAGTTGAAGGACAGTCCATCGGGTGCTCCGCCCGCAGGAAGTGGTTGCTCGGATAGGGAGTTTTGATGCTAGGATTTAGCAAAACTTTTTTATGCCATGTTCAATGGAAATGCTTAGGATAGGCGCTAGGATCCAAGAGTATCTCTAACCGAAGTATAGAAGTTAGAGGAGCAAAATGACTCCCTAAAAGTTAGAAGAGTAAAAATACTGCTCTAACGGAAAATGGTTCATACCCGATCTCCAAAAAATCCAATCAAATTTTGGACGATTGGAACCAAATTTGAAATATACTACTTCATTTTCCTAAATTTTTACACATTACAAACGAACAGTCCATTAAATTTCGCTAAATTCGACCGAATTTCACCTAAACTGGCCTAATCCTCCTCTCAGTCGTACGAGGAGGAGTCACTGACCGAAGTCAATGACCGCTGATGCCGTCAACTGTCCTGCGGGAACGCCAACGTCCTCCTCCTTCACCCTCGCTGGCGTCATCGGCGACCTCCTTTTTCATCCTCATCGCGTCCGCCTTCCTCTTCGCCTCAGCGAATGCCTCGAGGCGGCGCCGCTCCTCATCGACGTGCTCTGGGTTGGCGTTGGTGAACTGCTCCACCATACCCGCATCATAGCGCTCCACCTCGAGTCGCTCGCGGGGCTCGCGGTCCCCCCACCGCTCGTGGTCAGAGACAAACTGAAGGTCGTCCGGCTCTAGGTTTGACACTGTTCCTCCCGCATGGAGCGGGAAGTTGAGCTCACTGCAGTTCAAGCCGTGGAGTTCGACGTTCTTCACGCCGTACGCCATCGCCGCCTGCTCTGCCGACTAGAAGTTCCCGATCCACACCTTCCGGCGAGAGTGTTCCAATCCGTGATTTTGGCCACCCACAATCCCTTGACCATTGTCGTATGCCGCGGTTGACCGACGTCAGCAGCTCTGACAGGTCGAGGAGGCTGCGGGAGTGGCGGGACTGCTAGTGGCGAAGGACGAAAAAATAAAGGTTGGGCGAACTCTAAAGCGTTGAAAAATACATTTTCAAATCATGGGTCCTTGGTTTAGAGTTGTTGCCACTAGCAAGTGACACAAAATACTTTTCAAATCTGCAATTGAAACATTATAGTTCAGTTCACTAGAAATTCAAACTTACTTCAATAATAAAAATGTTCAATTGACCACAAAATAAAAAATTATACATGTCCCCTTTGAAGCTGCAGGTTTCTTCCTCTTCTTGTCCATCTCTACCACAAATTCTCAAAGCCTAGAGACCAATAATGGGAAGGACCGAAACCTATATTTTTAAGAAGGACCAGAAATTCAGAATTGAAATGGAAAGGATACCTACCCTAGCCGGGTTAACCATGATAGTGAGGAGGATGACCAGGGGAGGGATGGGCGGATTGGGGGGTGGGGTGGAGTGGCCGGTTGCCTTCTCGGGAGTCGGGAGGAGAGAGGGCACTGTAAGACGGTGGCGCACCGGTGCTCCTGCCTCCTCGCGTTCCTCCTTTGTTTGGTTCGATAGCAGGATCCAAGGATGAAGTCGAAGGGGCACGCTATGTTCAACCAGAGAGATTTGTTCATTTAGGTGTGATAATCCCATAAATGTTTCGGGATCTTCCAAAAGTGCCCAATACAGGAAAGTCATCATAAAAGAACAAGATTTTGCTAACTTGCGATATTAGCGTTAGTTGAAAGATCAAAATCAACGAAACCTGATGAAAACCAATAGAAAATCCTTGATAAAACATGTCAATATTTGGAGCTATCAGCGACACGCGCATCCTCCGGAGCACGATCGATGCTCTGGTAGATAGGCGGGTTGGGGTTGCGGGCGATGTTCGGCGAGAAAGTTTCATGGGAACGAGGTGGTGCTCTTTCTGGCCCTTGTGTGGCGTGGTTATTCCTCGTGCCTCTGCAAGGTAGAGGTGGTGGAGAGGAAGGTGGTGGTGGTGGTGGAGCGCTGTGCGTGACTTGGCCCGCTCATGGGACTTGCGATTGTGGAGGAACCACGGAGTGGGAGAGCGGCACCGGCAGCGTTGACAAGCTCGGTGATGCGTAGGAGCCATGCTTCATGCCCAGAAGGGATTGGGCCGGTAGCGCAGTAACTCCTGCACCATGAGCAGAGCAGCCTCCAATATGGGGTGGTTGTGGATCCTGCTCCTGGAGACGGACACAGAGCGGGTGTGAGTGCTATGACTTCCTTGGGGATACGGAGGAGTGCGTCGCGTCGTCTCCCTCCTCGCGTTCTTCCTGAAGAGGGTATTCGTTGGCGTGACGAGGGTTGGTGTCGGGTTGGGCTCCACTCTGGCGGCGGCCGGGCGATGAGCGCGCTCGCTGTGAATTAATTCGGCCATGTCGATAAAGGAGTGGAAGACGCGCCTCAGCCACCTACTTGGCGCGTCAAATGTAAGAGATTTGTTGCTGCAAACAAACTAGGGTATCTCTTGAGTAGGGTGAATCGAACACTAGGGGCTAAACACACGCGATCTTCTGACCCTCGACGACATTGGCGGTGGACAAGTAAGCAAACATGATAGAGGGACACAAGGATTATACCCAGGTTCAGACCACCGTGCGGTGTAAAGCCCTACTCTGCATGTCTGAATTTGTTATACTGCTCGGCGAGGTTACAATACAAGGTGTTGATCGGATGTTTAACCTTTACATTTAACCCTAACAATTGATTTGTGTAGTTAAGAGGTGACAAATTAGTTTATATGTACGTAAAACTAAGATATCTATAAACTATTTTATTTTTATTTTCTCATCTTAACCTCATGGCCTTTTCTATCTTTCAAATATGATTTCAAATTGTTTTCAAAAAGTGCACGGTCGCA
Organism: Avena insularis; assembly: GCA_023614405.1. Classification (NCBI taxonomy): domain Eukaryota; kingdom Viridiplantae; phylum Streptophyta; class Magnoliopsida; order Poales; family Poaceae; genus Avena; species Avena insularis. The sequence continues at coordinate 51,322,461 of CM042695.1, forward strand.
GCCTCCATGTGTAAGCAGTCATTCAGGATAGTGTATGCCTCCATAATAATATATATGTGTTAAGTGAGAAAATCGTTAGACGGTTAGGCAAAATAGAGTACAACTAACGAATTAAGGGTACAAAAAATAGAAATTCCTAATAATATATATGTGTTATAGTACAACATGAAGGTTTAATAAAATCACAAGCAGGTATGAGTTTTGCTCCGGTGTCCTCTCCCTCCTCCTAAACTTAGAAAACCCATAACAGAAGGACGGCTCGGATTGGCCGATACCTCTTTATACATTTCAAATCGAAGGGGTATTGGTCAATCCTAGCCCTTTTTGTGGGCGGAATGGGTATTCCACCTTGCACGACGTGGTTGCTGTGCATTTTCCATATGGCCATGGCGGCAAGATGATTACCAATGATTTGTTGAACATTTGTGCAAACTATTTTACAGAAAGATGATCTTTTCACCTCAGTCTAGATTTATACGAGATTTATTAGAGAACTGCAACTGCTTTAAATCTTGTAAACACGCTAGAACAAAAAGGAAAAATAACCAAATTAACACTAGAAAAAAATAGGAAAAATAACCAAAATTAATACAAATTTTAGCGGATCCAGTCAAGAAGCATACAAGTTTCACTGCCATACGGAGCTCGGATTGCTTCCAACTTTCTGAAAGGGCTTAAGTGCAGATATGTGGCAGTGGACTCAGTAACATGGCAACTGCACCAATTTGTACACGTGCGATATCCAACACTGTGCTGTGGTGATTAATACGCAGATGCTGAGTCTTTGTGTGAAAGAAGAAAGAAAAAACGCAGATATATGCCGGCTAGCTTGCATAAATAAATATGAGAAGGCCGCGCGTCTTTGCTCACCTCAGACGACATAGCTTGTACAGTTGAGAGCAATATAGGATGGTTACCCATGAACCTCCTCATGGTCATGGCCGGTCTCTTGACCGCCGGCTTGGCCACCATCATGTACTCCATCATCAGGAAGCACCGCCGTCGTACGGCCGTGTACCTCATCGACTATGCTTGCTCCGAGGGTATTGGCAGCTTCCGTGTCCCCATGGCGACGTTCAACGAGCACAATCATCTCAATCCGTTCTTCGACGACGACAGCGTCTCCGTCATGAGACGCATGCTCGAATATTGGGGTTAACCTTATTGTTTAGATTTTCATCATGTTTAAGTTTTATCCATGCATATAGTTGTTTCAATCCAAGCTAGCATCAGTAGGTTGGGCTGCGGCAGTATACTCACGTTAAAAGGAGATTACGTGTGTATATACAAGTTCAGTAGGTAGTTAGCTGATTAGGAGTAAGATTACGCATATGTGGCTGTTGCATTAGCTAGTAGTACTAGTATGATTGCATGCAGGATGTACTAGCAGCATGCAAAAGCTCCGTGGAGTTCGTATGGCAGAACCGACAAGCAGGAAGAAGTAAACGCATTCAGTTGAGATCGTGCGTAGTGGCCGTTGTGGGCAAGCTCCTGTAATTCTGCAGACTTGGGAGTGACTCAAGCTAGTGCGTGCGTGTAGCTAGTGGTGAGTAAAATACGGATCGGCCGGTGGTGAGGCTGCCGTGTGTGTTCATGTTTCCCTTTAAAAGGCCCCCATGTAATCAGTTCTTTTGACAAGTGAGAACAAAAGAGAAAAGGCACAAGTTTGTGTGGTGCCAAAGCCTCTGTGTGTTTATTGTATCCAGCGTGTGTGTGTGTGCGTATCTTCTTCATCCTTGGGCAAGGATATCAAAAACAGCGGCATCGGTGAGGAGACCAGGCTGCCGCCGGGCGACTTTTACATGCCAGCGAGCAATAGCCTCCGCGAGGCTCGCTCTGAGGCCGAGATGGTTGTCTTCTCGGCCATCGACGGCGTGTTCGCCAAGACGGGCGTCGCCCCGGACGAAGTCGACATACTCGTCGTCAACTGCAGCGTCTTCGCCCCCGTCCCGTCCATCAGCGACATGATCGTGAACAGGTACAGGCTCCGGGACGACGTCAGCTCCGTCAACCTCTCCGGGATGGGGTGCAGCGCCGGGGTGATCTCGGCTGGTCTCGCGGCGGGAATGCTGCAGGCGGCCGCGGCGCGTTACGCTCTGGTGGTGTCCACGGAGATCATCACCTCCAACTTCTACGTGGGGCGGGAGCGGGCCATGCAGCCCTCCAACGTGCTGTTCCGGGTCGGCGGCGCCGCCGTGCTGCTGTCGACATCGGACGAGCGGGCGCGGTTCCGGCTCTCGCACCTGGTGCGGACGAGCACCATGGGCACGCACGACGGCTCCTACTCGTGCGTGTTCCAGGAAGAGGACGGCGAGGGCAACATAGGCGTCAACCTGTCCAAGGATCTGCTAGCAGTCGCCGGCGAGTCCCTGAAGGCAAACATCACCGCCGTCGCACCCCTGGTGCTCCCCTTCTCCGAGCAGCTGCTCTTCGTGCTGGGCAGCAAGCTGCGGCGCGTGCCGGACTTCGGCAAGGCGTTCGACCATTTCTGCGTGCACTGCGGCGGACGCGCGGTGCTGGACAAGGTGCAGCGTAGCCTGGCGCTGTCGGACGAGCAGATGGAGGCGTCGCGCGCATGACGCTCCGCCGGTTCGGAAACACGACGTCCAGCAGCTGAGCTCGGTGTGGTACGATCTGGGCTACATCGAGGCCAAGCAGGGACGGATGAGGAAGGGCGACAGGGTGTGGATGATTGGCTTCGGATCCGGGTTCAAGTGCAACAGCGCAGTCTGGGAGTGCATCCGGCCGCCACACCAGCCGGACACCGCATGGGCCGCCTCCATACATCGATACCCGGTAGGCATATGAATGAAGGATTCCACTACATATATAGCGCATGGACGTTGCCCAAGGCAGTGTCGGCCCCCTCCAATTGGCCAAAAAATCTGTACTCGTACTTGTACCAGCTAGCTGAAAACAACTCAATGCCTATATTGCACTGTTCTATCTACAAATAACTGACTTGGCCTTGTTTAGAAATAACTCAATGTCTATCTTTTCATTCACGAGTCAGGCTGTTTTGATGAATCTACACTATAGGTACTACGGGAAAAAATGCCGTTGCCGCATAGACACGGTTTTGCCATGTAGACAAATGAATCGTGTGTAATTCAGAAAACACAAGGCAAAGTATGTGAACACGACAAATATTTGAAAAGGAACATGGCAAAGTAATATACACGGCAAAGACCCACAAGGAAACACGGCAAAGAAAACACACTCGGCAAAGTCGACAGCGGCACACGACATAGGTGTCGTTACGGCAACGAGGTGGGACCTGCGACCCCACGGGTCCACTTGACGGGGAGAAGCTAACGGCTATAGACGGTGACCTCTTTGCCGTGTGCCCTTGTCGGCCATTTGCCGTGTGTATTTCGCAGTATACATGATAAAGTTCATTTTTTTCTTTTTTTCCTTTTATCACATTACTCTTACAAAAATTATAAAAAAATCATTCTAATTCAGAAATATATAAATAATATATCAAAATTTGCAGAAAAATAAGATCGGATCTTCATGCTCGTTGTTTTGACCATAATTTAAAACGGGCATAAATTTTTTAAAACGATCGAAACAATGCGAAACCTTCACATTGTGTCATATTATGTGACATAGTTGAAAGGAAAAATATCAAACTTGATATATTGATTATGTCTAAAAAAATCTTCACAAAATGACCTATCTCATTCGAGATTTTCTGGCTTTCGAGTCAAATAATCAATATTATGGCTAGAATCAAGGCATAGTTTGGGATAATGTGTCTATATTATGCATGCATGTGCATCATGGGATGACGAACAATGTTGTAGGAGGAAGTTTTCCTTTTGCCGCAGCAAAAAGGCATTTTTCATTTTCTGAGCACAAAAAACGAGGTGTTTTGTGTAGCAACCACCAAATGGCTAATTCAAAATGCTACCACTCCATTTTTTAAAAATACTAGAATACCTTAAATGGACAATGTCCCAACAAGAGAATCTCAAACCTTTATGTCTACCCCATATGAAAAAGACAAATTTTTGCCGAATCGGTAGGAGGTGGGTCAGATATGAATTATAGGCACATGATGTGATGCTCATGTTATTTACAAAAATCATTTTTAGGTTCTCAATATGCTATTTCATCAGAGATCCAATGCAATTTTAGCGAGGCCCAGCCCCGGGCTAAGAATCTTCATACCCGTCGTTCGATAAAGTTTGTCGATAGTTTAAAACGGGCATAAAAATTCAAAATCAATCAAAATAATGCAAAACCTTTGCGTGGTGTCATATTATGTGACATAGTTGGAAGGAAAAATATCAAACTTGCTATATTTATTATGTCTCAAAAAACCTTCACAAAATGTCACATTCGAGGTTTTCTCGCTTTCGAATCAAATGACCAATATTATGGCTATAATCAAGGCATAGTATGTGATTATGTTCCTATATTATGCATGCATGTGCGTCATGCGATGGCGAACAATATTACAGGAGGAAGTTTTTCTTTTCGTCGCACCAAAAAGCTATTTTTCATTTTCCGAACGCAAAAAACAGGGGGATTTGTGAAGCAACCACCAAATTGGTAATTCAAAATACTACCACCCCATTTTTTAAAAATAATATACCACCTTACATGGACAATTTCCCAACAGGAGGATCTCAAAACTTTCCATCCATCCTAGGTGAAAAAAGACAAATTTCCGTCGAATTGGTAGGAAGTGGGTCAGATATGAACTACAGGCACATTATCTGATGCTCATGATTTTTTACGAAAAAATATTTTGGGGTTCACAATATGCTATTTCACCAGATATCCAATGTAAGTTTAGCGAGGCTTGATACATCCAAAACGTATCTACTTTCTCGAACACTTTACTATTGTTTCTTCTCTAAACTTGTGTGATTTGGATACAACTAACATGGACTGACGTTGTTTTTAGCAGAATTACCTTGGTGTCTTGTTTTTGTGCAGAAAATGAACTATCAGGAAAAATCCCGAAAAATATGCCAAAAATTCTATTTTACAAGAAGATCCATGGAGCCAGAAGAAGAGACGGAGGGGAGGCATGGGGGGCCTAGACCCACCCCAGGCACGGGCCCACCTGAGCTTGCGCCTAGTGGGGTTGTGGCCACCTCAGGCAGCTCCTCGGCCTCCCTCTGCGTCTATAAGTTGTCTTTCGACCTAAAAACCGGAGGGGGTTCGATAGTTTTCGAGAAAGAGTTCCGCTCCGCTGCCGCCACCAGAAACCAAGATTCGGATCCAGAAACTCCGTTCTGGCACCCTGCCGGGACGGGGAATTTGGAGAGGATCATCGCCATCGTCATCACCAACGCATCTCCATCAACCACCAGTGTTTCCCTCATCCATGAGTGAGTAATCCCTCGCTGTAGCATTGGGGATGGTAGGGATTGGATGAGTTCTATCATGTAATCGAATAAGATTTGTTAGGGCATAGTGCCTAGTTTCTCTTGTTCTATTTGACTTTGTTGCAACTTGTTGTGCTTAATGCTTGTCACTAGGGCCCGAGTGCCATGATCTGAGATCTGAACTTATTATTGAATCATTATGATAGTATTGTCTGTGATCTTATCTGCAAGTTGTGTACACATATCATTGTCCGGATCTAAAGGCCCTCCAAAGTGACAATAATTGGGACAACCGGAGGGGATGGCTGTGGTGTGAGGATCACATGTGTTCACATAGAGTTAATGCTTTGCTCCGGTGCTCTATTAAAAGGAGCACCTTAATTGCCAGCAGTTTCCTAGAGGCCCCGCTGCCACGGGCTGGCTGGACAGAAGATGTTGTGCAAGTTCTCATTGCGAGCATGTATGACTATATTTGGAGCACATGCCTAGGATTGTTTAGTACTTGGATGCTTGTTATTATTTATCTGCAATACCCTAGATCTTGAAGTTACATGTTTAGACTCGTCCATGCAACGCCCGTCCATCCATCCCTATGCCTACCGCACTCGAATCCTACTGTTACTGTTACTGTTACTATTGCTCATGTTTCACTATTGTTGTTGCTTTGCTGTTGCTACTACCAAACTATTGCTACTGATAAACTTCTATGAGCAAGAACTATTTCCAGGTGCAGCTGAACTGACAACTCAATTGTTAAGGCTTGCAAGTATTCTTTGGCTCTCCTTGTGTCGAATCAATAAATTGGGTAATACTACCCGCGAAGACTGTTGTGAATCAATAAAAAGCCTAAACCAGAGCCGGTATTTGATGAAAAAACCAAAAAAGTGGGCTAGGTCCTTTCTTGAGCAACCATTCCAAATATTGATTAATCTGGAATCAGACTATGACCGGAAAATTATTAAGCAAGCAAAGCAGAAAAAATAACAAGTGCAAAAAAGCGGGAAACAAGTTGCCCATCTCTGAAAACAGAAGATTCAATCGGTCCCCCTCCCCGCTCAAAGTGATTTTAGATCTCGACAAGGCCTTCAGAGCCGCAATGGATAAGGACATGCAAATAATGTACCCCAGAGCCAGTATTGTTTCCGCACTAATGGGCATCGCTGTATCGGAGGCCAAATCATTTGCTACCGACACAAATATGTCTCTTGGTCAATTTTTAGGCTATGAAGATATGCTAGTGGGTCAGATAGTACGACGGTATGTCAAAGGAGAGCCTCTAGTCAGCCATGAGGAGCTCATGCGTCTATCAACACATATATGAAATCTGCGCACAAGGTATATTGCGCAAACAGAAAAAAGCACCAGAAAGATTGGTTTTCAGTGGATGTTAGAAAGGAGCATCACTTCAAAGAGTACTCAATTCAGGTTCAAATGACTGATATGTTTCAGTTATACAATCAGCGCACCCTCGACAAATCTATCATCGGTTGCTACTGTCTATAAGTGATTTATTTCTGTAATTAAGTCTCTAGATCAGCTCGTTTATTGCATGTAATATCTTATCATGATTATATATATATCCTTTTGTATGGTATTATATTCTACAGAATGAAGATGCTTGTATACAAAAGAGCTAGAAGATATGACGTTGGGTTCGTTGACCCATATATCATTAATAAATTTACGTTAAACAATCACCCCAAGGATATGGAGGAAGACTTGTGCATGTTTTTAACCGAGAATCATTTTGTTAAGGAAATACTATTTCCTTACAATTCAAGTGGGTGTTTTTGTCTTGTACACATTATTTTTTTCTTACTCGATGTTAAGTGTAATTGATGAGCTATGCATGTATGCTTATATAAACGTCTGCATGTTCCACTAGATTTTGCTAAACATTCAAGTTGACAAGTCTGTAGTTAAAGTCCACGACTCATTAAGTTGGGACCAAGAGAAGTAGAGTGACATGAAAGCAATGCTCCATAAGTAATTTCAATCATTATCGCATTATATCAGCCTCTTTCGTTCATTTTCTAATATCAAGTAACTAATAACTATTTTGTTCATTTTCTTTGCCGAGAAGGTGTTGGACACGGTTCAGACAGAAAATACAAGGTCCATTCAAAGATGAGCTAACTTATAAAACGGTGAAAGGCTTGCAGCAGCCACCAGGGACTCATTTATGTGAATTCTATGTTTGTGAGTATATTCGCGAGTTGACCAGTGAGTGGAAAGTTGATTCACATTATATTCACGGTTTGCGGGAGAATTTAGAGCCAGAACAGCACGTAGGAGCAATTCAAGAGCAACTGGCGGAATTTTTTATGAAGGAGGTCATTGATGGAAAGGGAGAACATTATCTGGAGGACGATGAACTCCATATTCTTTAGTGATCTCCATGTAATTGATATGATATATCATTAATGACCATGTAATTTCAAACATTCCCTTTCTTTTGATATGATTGAATATTGTGTATACATATATGCTTGCAAGGAATCAAATATTAATTATATATATGCATCAACATATAGTGTGTATGTAGTAGTATAGAATAAGTGTACAGAAACATGTTTGAAATTATAGTTAAACAAAATGAAAAAAAAACAAAATGAAAAATCAGAATCTCTACTGCGGCTGAGAAACACACGAATCGCTGCCGCGGTAGGAACCAGTATAGTCCTGGGTGGTGTTATGACCCGGGACTAGAGGGGTCCTGCCCCCCGCCTCGCGCAAAGTACCATGTGGTGGACTCTAGTACCGAGCCGTAGCAAACAGGGACTAGAGATAGGGGCCTCTAGTCTTGATTTGGCAGTCCCGGGTCCAAAACCGAGACTAGAGCCCGTTACGGCCCATGACTATAGGCCCGTTTTTCACCAGTGTAGTAACCTATACGGTCAAAGGAGGAACAAAGAGTGATTCACTAAGCTAATTACATATCCACGGGGAGACCCTTAATTGCGGTGGTCTATACGGGTGACTGTTCTCGAACATCGCGGTGGTTATTTAGAGATGATTTCATTCCTTGGCTCAACAAAGTGACTGCCTACGAGCCTTGCGGTGAACATCTTATAATAGAGCTCTCTCAACATATATCATGACATAAGAAATAGGTTATCCTAATTATTATTAATTACAACATGCTAGTGGTGTATCCTACATCCCTGAGAATGCTTTAGCCTTATTGAGTTCAACCACCATTCAAAACTCTTTCGTTACTTGTTTTCTTTTGCTTGATTTATTTACTTTTTTGCATTCAACCAAAAACCTTTTAAACATCCTTTAATTGAAATCAAAGGCATCTTACAAATATCCTTTGGTAGACAGTGACGAGGGGCATAAAGACCTTAACCAAATAGTTCTTTGTGGGTTCCATACTCTTATTTCGAAACTTTCTATAATCAATCTGTGCACTTGAAGTCATTACAGGACTACTCACTCATAATAAGATCAAGGATAAAAAACAATGCAGAATTACTTAGATCAATACCAAACATGGATGTGAGCGTCATCGGCATGAAGAGGCCCTAGGCGTAGGGAGGCTAAGTGGGGCGTGTGTCGTCGGCGCCTAAAGACTACAGGACAAGGCGGTACAGGACGGCGACAGGTTGTTGTAGGCCATGGCTATGGGTGGTGCTGATCTGATCTTGGCAATTTTGGGCCTGATCTGGGTTGACCGACCCCTGCCTATGCTTGGTATCGAGCAGTTGGGCTCGGGAGCCTACTCCTGGCTACTGGATCGAAGCGCTAGAGCTGCCAGGCGGGAAGAACTCCAGGGGTCACCTGGCAGATTCGTTGAGGTTCTATGAACTACAATTTGGGGGCGATTCTTCGTCCCTGTTGCACCCCTGCCCTAGTGTGCCAGATTGACTTAGGCCAGGCGATCCTAGGTCAAGTGCTGGCCTCCTTCAGCCGATTCAAGACCTATTGTGGTGGCATCTTCTGGTATGAGGGTTCGTTTTTGCGGTGGCTGCTCAGACTAGCGGCGGTCCGCTTGGACTGGGTGAGCATGATGGTGATGTCGCTGCTTCTTAACGGCGGGGATTTGAAGTGGTGGTAGATCCAGTGGTGGATGATGAAGTAGGGACTAGAGCGGGGGTTGGCGATGACAGTGGCACCCTTGCTGCAGTGTGGTGGTGGGGCTTCACGGACGCATTCGGGCTCGGTCCGACTAGGGAGGGTCTGGTTTACCCTTGCTGCTGCATCCGGTCGGTTATCGCCTTTCGGCGGTGGGGGTAGTTCCCTCCCGCGTGTTGCTGTTCCGTCGACCCATCCTAAAGTCTCTCCTTTTTCGGTCATACCAGCCTCGTATCGTGGGTCACGGTAACTGCAAGATCGTGGTGGCGTGTGCTGGTGAGCAGTGAGCTTGGTGGAGCAATACAAAGCATCCTGGAGTGTGGTTTTTTGAGGGTTTGAGACAAATCCTTGTCGTCTAGACACCGGCGCGGTGACGCCTGTGGGTGTCGCTATCCTTTTTGAAGGCCGTCGGGTGTATCTCTTTCCCACCTCCCGTAGCATATCGGGGGAAACCCTAGAACTAGTCCGGACAGCAGCGTTGTTATCGTCGCTTTCCCTCTTGAGGGTGCCGCTTGATACGCGACGCTTCGGAGCACTAGGAGCGTGGTAAAATTCTTCGGAGGACGCAACAATTGTGGGTTATCCTCGTTTTTCGTCGAGCCACTGATGTCGGCTTTATTTTCTCTTCTTTTTCTTCCTTTTTTTTCATTTGGGTATTGTGATGTCTGGTCCAGCAGCGATCTCAATCGGTTGGTTGATATATTAATATAGCTGTCTGAAAGCCTATTTCGAGGATCGTCGCGGCTCAGGCGTGATGGAAAATACAGCGATTCCTGGATGCAAGGCCCACGTGTAGAAGCTACTCAGGCCGATTATAGAGATCGACGGTATATTTATATTCAACAGAGTGCAATGGGCGATGCAAAATGCACGGCCCAGTATGCCCTCGCAAAAATGTGTTCACTGTACATGCAAATTCTGTAGTACTAGGATTGTTCGGTCTTTTTAAGGGAAGAAAAATGTGATGTCTACCTAAGAAAAATGTCACTTGAGTATCAGAAATGGCATTTTGCCGCGGCTTGGTCCTTGTTATTACGTCCATCCTCACATTCTTGTCCACTGGTCTCGTGAAGAAAACTCTGTTACGTTTACTCGAGTACAGACGGACAGAAAGATTACCAATGAATGAAGTGTGATGATAAAAGGAACGCTCGAGCCAAACACACCAGAAACATACAGTGTTTATCACAAAGCTCTGCAGACCCGACTGAATCGCCACTTCTCAACTAGTAGTACAACTTAGCAATGTGCATTAGTGCATACGGCACATATACATCACTGCACGGCTGTAGAAACCAAAGAAGAAATTAATCATCTCATGGACCTGTAGGAGACAAGTTTCTACTATGAAATGGCAACTGAAACCTGCTCTGCTTATACCTGCATTGTTAAGTCCGATTAACCACTTGAGTTGAGACTTGCCTATTTATGAAACACTTCAAATAAGCTTGAATAGCTGCGCCAGATATTCTATTTTTCAAGTGTAAAAAAAAGACCATTTCTCTATTTCGATTGTCGTCCCGTTCCCTGCACAAAAAGAAGATGAGAGTCTGAATGACAAGTGCACAGAAGACCAACTGCTGCTGAATCTACGCCTACGAAGCAACATGTTTACAGTTGTAACTCAAGGACAGTCTAAAGTGAAATGAGATAGCAACCGATCAATAGGTGGGTACACTACGGCAAAGGCCTGGCGCACGGCAACGCCGTGTTTTCCCGTAGTGCTAAGTAGTAGTGTGTCGTGTACGTTTCAATACAAGACTTCTGCATTCAAAAAAATCTTTGTTTTGCATACTATATTCCACTAATATGTGATCTTCAGAACAACAACAAAAACACAAGAAAGCGCGTAGGGTAGCCACATTTCAGCCCTCCATTTGTTTTTTTTTTCCCATAGGTCACAAGAATGGATGTTTTTGCACCAAACTTAAAGCCTACACACGATACGCACTCATCTACATGCGTTACTTTTCGGAATTTTATCTGAACAAGGGAAAGTATATTTTTGGTCCAGAAGCGCATTGAGCTCACTTAGTGCTTAAAATCAGTTGTTCTACACTACCTTTTGACTTTCTGAAGCAAAATCAGCTTCCCAATGCAATTGGCACAACTTTGTCTCTATATTTTTGGTTTGATTGCCTATGCTTTCATGATGCAATTGGCCGTCGACGTAGCTTTCTATTCCTGTAGTACTGAGGCGTGATGGAAAATACAGCGATTCCTGGATGCAAGGCCCACGTGTAGAAGCTACTCAGGCCGATTATAGAGATCGACGGTATATTTATATTCAACAGAGTGCAATGGGCGATGCAAAATGCACGGCCCAGTATGCCCTCGCAAAAATGTGTTCACTGTACATGCAAATTCTGTAGTACTAGGATTGTTCGGTCTTTTTAAGGGAAGAAAAATGTGATGTGTACCTAAGAAAAATGTCACTTGAGTATCAGAAATGGCATTTTGCTGCGGCTTTTTCCTTGTTATTACGTCCATCCTCACATTCTTGTCCACTGGTCTCGTGAAGAAAACTCTGTTACGATTTACTCGAGTACGATGCAGACGGAAAGATTACCCAATGAACAGAAGTGTGATGATAAAAGGAACTGACTCGAGCCAAACACACCAGAAACATACAGTGTTTATCACAAAGCTCTGCAGACCCGACTGAATCGCCACTTCTCAACTAGTAGTACAACTTAGCAATGTGCATTAGTGCATACGGCACATATACATCACTGCACGGCTGTAGAAACCAAAGAAGAAATTAATCATCTCATGGACCTGTAGGAGACAAGTTTCTACTATGAAATGGCAACTGAAACCTGCTCTGCTTATACCTGCGTTGTTAAGTCCGATTAACCACTTGAGTTGAGACTTGCCTATTTATGAAACACTTCAAATCAGCTTGAATAGCTGCGCCAGATATTCTATTTTTCAAGTGTAAAAAAGACCATTTCTCTATTTGATTGTCGTCCCGTTCCTGCACAAAAGAAGATGAGAGTCTGAATGACAAGTGCAGAAGACCAACTGCTGAATCTACGCCTACGAAGCAACATGTTTACAGTTGTAACTCAAGGACAGTCTAAAGTGAAATGAGATAGCAACTGATCAATAGGTGGGTACACTACGGCAAAGGCCTGGCGCACGGCAACGCCGTGTTTTCCCGTAGTGCTAAGTAGTAGTGTGCCGTGTACGTTTCAATACAAGACTTCTGCATTCAAAAAAATCTTTGTTTTGCATACTATATTCCGCTAATATGTGATCTTCAGAACAACAACAAAAACACAAGAAAGCGCGTAGGGTAGCCACATTTCAGCCCTCCATTTGTTTTTTTTTCCCATAGGTCACAAGAATGGATGTTTTTGCACCAAACTTAAAGCCTACACACGATACGCACTCATCTACATGCGTTACTTTTCGGAATTTTATCTGAACAAGGGAAAGTATATTTTTGGTCCAGAAGCGCATTGAGCTCACTTAGTGCTTAAAATCAGTTGTTCTACACTACCTTTTGACTTTCTGAAGCAAAATCAGCTTCCCAATGCAATTGGCACAACTTTGTCTCTATATTTTTGGTTTGATTGCCTATGCTTTCATGATGCAATTGGCCGTCGACGTAGCTTTCTATTCCTGTAGTACTGAGGCGTGATGGAAAATACAGCGATTCCTGGATGCAAGGCCCACGTGTAGAAGCTACTCAGGCCGATTATAGAGATCGACGGTATATTTATATTCAACAGAGTGCAATGGGCGATGCAAAATGCACGGCCCAGTATGCCCTCGCAAAAATGTGTTCACTGTACATGCAAATTCTGTAGTACTAGGATTGTTCGGTCTTTTTAAGGGAAGAAAAATGTGATGTGTACCTAAGAAAAATGTCACTTGAGTATCAGAAATGGCATTTTGCCGCGGCTTTTTCCTTGTTATTACGTCCATCCTCACATTCTTGTCCACTGGTCTCGTGAAGAAAACTCTGTTACGATTTACTCGAGTACGATGACGAAAAGATTAACCAATGAACAGAAGTGTGATGATAAAAGGAACTGACTCGAGCCAAACACACCAGAAACATACAGTGTTTATCACAAAGCTCTGCAGACCCGACTGAATCGCCACTTCTCAACTAGTAGTACAACTTAGCAATGTGCATTAGTGCATACGGCACATATACATCACTGCACGGCTAGAAACCAAAGAAGAAATTAATCATCTCATGGACCTGTAGGAGACAAGTTTCTACTATGAAATGGCAACTGAAACCTGCTCTGCTTATACCTGCGTTGTTAAGTCCGATTAACCACTTGAGTTGAGACTTCCCTATTTATGAAACACTTCAAATCAGCTTGAATAGCTGCGCCAGATATTCTATTTTTCAAGTGTAAAAAAAAGACCATTTCTCTATTTCGATTGTCGTCCCGTTCCCTGCACAAAAAGAAGATGAGAGTCTGAATGACAAGTGCACAGAAGACCAACTGCTGCTGAATCTACGCCTACGAAGCAACATGTTTACAGTTGTAACTCAAGGACAGTCTAAAGTGAAATGAGATAGCAACTGATCAATAGGTGGGTACACTACGGCAAAGGCCTGGCGCACGGCAACGCCGTGTTTTCCCGTAGTGCTAAGTAGTAGTGTGCCGTGTACGTTTCAATACAAGACTTCTGCATTCAAAAAAATCTTTGTTTTGCATACTATATTCCGCTAATATGTGATCTTCAGAACAACAACAAAAACACAAGAAAGCGCGTAGGGTAGCCACATTTCAGCCCTCCATTTGTTTTTTTTTCCCATAGGTCACAAGAATGGATGTTTTTGCACCAAACTTAAAGCCTACACGTCGCACTCATCTACATGCGTTACTTTTCGGAATTTTATCTGAACAAGGGGAAGTATATTTTTGGTCCAGAAGCGCATTGAGCTCACTTAGTGCTTAAATTCAGTTGTTCTACACTACCTTTTGACTTTCTGAAGCAAAATCAGCTTCCCAATGCAATTGGCACAACTTTGTCTCTGTATTTTTGGTTTGATTGCCTATGCTTTCATGATGCAATTGGCCGTCGACGTAGCTTTCTATTCCTGTAGTACTGAGGCGTGATGGAAAATACAGCGATTCCTGGATGCAAGGCCCGCGTGTAGAAGCTACTCAGGCCGATTATAGAGATCGACGGTATATTTATATTCAACAGAGTGCAATGGGCGATGCAAAATGCACGGCCTAGTATGCCCTCGCAAAAATGTGTTCACTGTACATGCAAATTCTGTAGTACTAGGATTGTTCGGTCTTTTTAAGGGAAGAAAAATGTGATGTCTACCTAAGAAAAATGTCACTTGAGTATCAGAAATGGCATTTTGCCGCGGCTTTTTTCCTTGTTATTACGTCCATCCTCACATTCTTGTCCACTGGTCTCGTGAAGAAAACTCTGTTACGATTTACTCGAGTACAGACGGACAGAAAGATTACCCAATGAACAGAAGTGTGATGATAAAAGGAACTGACTCGAGCCAAACACACCAGAAACATAAAGGTTTATCACAAAGCTCTGCAGACCGGAATCGCCACTTCTCAACTAGTAGTACAACTTAGCAATGTGCATTAGTGCATACGGCACATATACATCATCGCATGCTGTAGAAACCAAAGAAGAAATTAATCATCTCATGGACCTGTAGGAGACAAGTTTCTACTATGAAATGGCAATCAAACCTGCTACCTTATACCTGCGTTGTTAAGTCCGATTAACCACTTGAGTTGAGACTTCCCTATTTATGAAACACTTCAAATCAGCTTGAATAGCTGCGCCAGATATTCTATTTTTCAAGTGTAAAAAAAAGACCATTTCTCTATTTCGATTGTCGTCCCGTTCCCTGCACAAAAAGAAGATGAGAGTCTGAATGACAAGTGCACAGAAGACCAACTGCTGCTGAATCTACGCCTACGAAGCAACATGTTTACAGTTGTAACTCAAGGACAGTCTAAAGTGAAATGAGATAGCAACTGATCAATAGGTGGGTACACTACGGCAAAGGCAAGCGCGGCAACGCCGTGTTTTCCCGTAGTGCTAAGTAGTAGTGTGCCGTATGCGTTTCAATACAAGACTTCGCATTCAAAAAATCTTTGTTTTGCATACTATATTCCGCTAATATGTGATCTTCAGAACAACAACAAAAACACAAGAAAGCGCGTAGGGTAGCCACATTTCAGCCCTCCATTTGTTTTTTCTTTTCCCATAGGTCACAAGAATGGATGTTTTTGCACCAAACTTAAAGCCTACACACGATACGCACTCATCTACATGCGTTACTTTTCGGAATTTTATCTGAACAATGAAAAGTATATTTTTGGTCCAGAAGCGCATTGAGCTCACTTAGTGCTTAAATTCAGTTGTTCTACACTACCTTTTGACTTTCTGAAGCAAAATCAGCTTCCCAATGCAATTGGCACAACTTTGTCTCTGTATTTTTGGTTTGATTGCCTATGCTTTCATGATGCAATTGGCCGTCGACGTAGCTTTCTATTCCTGTAGTACTGAGGCGTGATGGAAAATACAGCGATTCCTGGATGCAAGGCCCACGTGTAGAAGCTACTCAGGCCGATTATAGAGATCGACGGTATATTTATATTCAACAGAGTGCAATGGGCGATGCAAAATGCACGGCCCAGTATGCCCTCGCAAAAATGTGTTCACTGTACATGCAAATTCTGTAGTACTAGGATTGTTCGGTCTTTTTAAGGGAAGAAAAATGTGATGTGTACCTAAGAAAAATGTCACTTGAGTATCAGAAATGGCATTTTGCTGCGGCTTTTTCCTTGTTATTACGTCCATCCTCACATTCTTGTCCACTGGTCTCGTGAAGAAAACTCTGTTACGATTTACTCGAGTACAGACGGACAGAAAGATTACCCAATGAACAAAAGTGTGATGATAAAAGGAACTGACTCGAGCCAAACACACCAGAAACATACAGTGTTTATCACAAAGCTCTGCAGACCCGACTGAATCGCCACTTCTCAACTAGTAGTACAACTTAGCAATGTGCATTAGTGCATACGGCACATATACATCACTGCACGGCTGTAGAAACCAAAGAAGAAATTAATCATCTCATGGACCTGTAGGAGACAAGTTTCTACTATGAAATGGCAACTGAAACCTGCTCTGCTTATACCTGCGTTGTTAAGTCCGATTAACCACTTGAGTTGAGACTTGCCTATTTATGAAACACTTCAAATCAGCTTGAATAGCTGCGCCAGATATTCTATTTTTCAAGTGTAAAAAAAAGACCATTTCTCTATTTCGATTGTCGTCCCGTTCCCTGCACAAAAAGAAGATGAGAGTCTGAATGACAAGTGCACAGAAGACCAACTGCTGCTGAATCTCGCCTCTGAGCAACATGTTTACAGTTGTAACTCAAGGACAGTCTAAAGTGAAATGAGATAGCAACTGATCAATAGGTGGGTACACTACGAAGGTTCGGCGCACGGCAACGCCGTGTTTTCCCGTAGTGCTAAGTAGTAGTGTGCCGTGTACGTTTCAATACAAGACTTCTGCATTCAAAAAAATCTTTGTTTTGCATACTATATTCCGCTAATATGTGATCTTCAGAACAACAACAAAAACACAAGAAAGCGCGTAGGGTAGCCACATTTCAGCCCTCCATTTGTTTTTTTTTCCCATAGGTCACAAGAATGGATGTTTTTGCACCAAACTTAAAGCCTACACACGATACGCACTCATCTACATGCGTTACTTTTCGGAATTTTATCTGAACAAGGGAAAGTATATTTTTGGTCCAGAAGCGCATTGAGCTCACTTAGTGCTTAAAATCAGTTGTTCTACACTACCTTTTGACTTTCTGAAGCAAAATCAGCTTCCCAATGCAATTGGCACAACTTTGTCTCTATATTTTTGGTTTGATTGCCTATGCTTTCATGATGCAATTGGCCGTCGACGTAGCTTTCTATTCCTGTAGTACTGAGGCGTGATGGAAAATACAGCGATTCCTGGATGCAAGGCCCACGTGTAGAAGCTACTCAGGCCGATTATAGAGATCGACGGTATATTTATATTCAACAGAGTGCAATGGGCGATGCAAAATGCACGGCCCAGTATGCCCTCGCAAAAATGTGTTCACTGTACATGCAAATTCTGTAGTACTAGGATTGTTCGGTCTTTTTAAGGGAAGAAAAATGTGATGTGTACCTAAGAAAAATGTCACTTGAGTATCAGAAATGGCATTTTGCCGCGGCTTTTTCCTTGTTATTACGTCCATCCTCACATTCTTGTCCACTGGTCTCGTGAAGAAAACTCTGTTACGATTTACTCGAGTACAGACGGACAGAAAGATTACCCAATGAACAGAAGTGTGATGATAAAAGGAACTGACTCGAGCCAAACACACCAGAAACATACAGTGTTTATCACAAAGCTCTGCAGACCCGACTGAATCGCCACTTCTCAACTAGTAGTACAACTTAGCAATGTGCATTAGTGCATACGGCACATATACATCACTGCACGGCTGTAGAAACCAAAGAAGAAATTAATCATCTCATGGACCTGTAGGAGACAAGTTTCTACTATGAAATGGCAACTGAAACCTGCTCTGCTTATACCTGCGTTGTTAAGTCCGATTAACCACTTGAGTTGAGACTTCCCTATTTATGAAACACTTCAAATCAGCTTGAATAGCTGCGCCAGATATTCTATTTTTCAAGTGTAAAAAAAAGACCATTTCTCTATTTCGATTGTCGTCCCGTTCCCTGCACAAAAAGAAGATGAGAGTCTGAATGACAAGTGCACAGAAGACCAACTGCTGCTGAATCTACGCCTACGAAGCAACATGTTTACAGTTGTAACTCAAGGACAGTCTAAAGTGAAATGAGATAGCAACTGATCAATAGGTGGGTACACTACGGCAAAGGTTCGCACGGCAACGCCTGCGCCGTGTTTTCCGTGTGCTAAGTAGTAGTGTGCCGTGTACGTTTCAATACAAGACTTCTGCATTCAAAAAAATCTTTGTTTTGCATACTATATTCCGCTAATATGTGATCTTCAGAACAACAACAAAAACACAAGAAAGCGCGTAGGGTAGCCACATTTCAGCCCTCCATTTGTTTTTTCTTTTCCCATAGGTCACAAGAATGGATGTTTTTGCACCAAACTTAAAGCCTACACACGATACGCACTCATCTACATGCGTTACTTTTCGGAATTTTATCTGAACAAGGGGAAGTATATTTTTGGTCCAGAAGCGCATTGAGCTCACTTAGTGCTTAAATTCAGTTGTTCTACACTACCTTTTGACTTTCTGAAGCAAAATCAGCTTCCCAATGCAATTGGCACAACTTTGTCTCTGTATTTTTGGTTTGATTGCCTATGCTTTCATGATGCAATTGGCCGTCGACGTAGCTTTCTATTCCTGTAGTACTGAGGCGTGATGGAAAATACAGCGATTCCTGGATGCAAGGCCCGCGTGTAGAAGCTACTCAGGCCGATTATAGAGATCGACGGTATATTTATATTCAACAGAGTGCAATGGGCGATGCAAAATGCACGGCCTAGTATGCCCTCGCAAAAATGTGTTCACTGTACATGCAAATTCTGTAGTACTAGGATTGTTCGGTCTTTTTAAGGGAAGAAAAATGTGATGTCTACCTAAGAAAAATGTCACTTGAGTATCAGAAATGGCATTTTGTCATGCTTTTTCCTTGTTATTACGTCCATCCTCACATTCTTGTCCACTGGTCTCGTGAAGAAAACTCATACGATTTACTCGAGTACGCAGACGTAAAGATTACCCAATGAACAGAAGTGTGATGATAAAAGGAACTGACTCGAGCCAAACACACCAGAAACATACAGTGTTTATCACAAAGCTCTGCAGACCCGACTGAATCGCCACTTCTCAACTAGTAGTACAACTTAGCAATGTGCATTAGTGCATACGGCACATATACATCACTGCACGGCTGTAGAAACCAAAGAAGAAATTAATCATCTCATGGACCTGTAGGAGACAAGTTTCTACTATGAAATGGCAACTGAAACCTGCTCTGCTTATACCTGCGTTGTTAAGTCCGATTAACCACTTGAGTTGAGACTTCCCTATTTATGAAACACTTCAAATCAGCTTGAATAGCTGCGCCAGATATTCTATTTTTCAAGTGTAAAAAAAAGACCATTTCTCTATTTCGATTGTCGTCCCGTTCCCTGCACAAAAAGAAGATGAGAGTCTGAATGACAAGTGCACAGAAGACCAACTGCTGCTGAATCTACGCCTACGAAGCAACATGTTTACAGTTGTAACTCAAGGACAGTCTAAAGTGAAATGAGATAGCAACTGATCAATAGGTGGGTACACTACGGCAAAGGCCTGGCGCACGGCAACGCCGTGTTTTCCCGTAGTGCTAAGTAGTAGTGTGCCGTGTACGTTTCAATACAAGACTTCTGCATTCAAAAAAATCTTTGTTTTGCATACTATATTCCGCTAATATGTGATCTTCAGAACAACAACAAAAACACAAGAAAGCGCGTAGGGTAGCCACATTTCAGCCCTCCATTTGTTTTTTCTTTTCCCATAGGTCACAAGAATGGATGTTTTTGCACCAAACTTAAAGCCTACACACGATACGCACTCATCTACATGCGTTACTTTTTGGAATTTTATCTGAACAATGAAAAGTATATTTTTGGTCCAGAAGCGCATTGAGCTCACTTAGTGCTTAAATTCAGTTGTTCTACACTACCTTTTGACTTTCTGAAGCAAAATCAGCTTCCCAATGCAATTGGCACAACTTTGTCTCTGTATTTTTGGTTTGATTGCCTATGCTTTCATGATGCAATTGGCCGTCGACGTAGCTTTCTATTCCTGTAGTACTGAGGCGTGATGGAAAATACAGCGATTCCTGGATGCAAGGCCCACGTGTAGAAGCTACTCAGGCCGATTATAGAGATCGACGGTATATTTATATTCAACAGAGTGCAATGGGCGATGCAAAATGCACGGCCCAGTATGCCCTCGCAAAAATGTGTTCACTGTACATGCAAATTCTGTAGTACTAGGATTGTTCGGTCTTTTTAAGGGAAGAAAAATGTGATGTCTACCTAAGAAAAATGTCACTTGAGTATCAGAAATGATATTTTGCCGCGGCTTTTTTCCTTGTTATTACGTCCATCCTCACATTCTTGTCCACTGGTCTCGTGAAGAAAACTCTGTTACGATTTACTCGAGTACAGACGGACAGAAAGATTACCCAATGAACAGAAGTGTGATGATAAAAGGAACTGACTCGAGCCAAACACACCAGAAACATACAGTGTTTATCACAAAGCTCTGCAGACCCGACTGAATCGCCACTTCTCAACTAGTAGTACAACTTAGCAATGTGCATTAGTGCATACGGCACATATACATCACTGCACGGCTGTAGAAACCAAAGAAGAAATTAATCATCTCATGGACCTGTAGGAGACAAGTTTCTACTATGAAATGGCAACTGAAACCTGCTCTGCTTATACCTGCGTTGTTAAGTCCGATTAACCACTTGAGTTGAGACTTCCCTATTTATGAAACACTTCAAATCAGCTTGAATAGCTGCGCCAGATATTCTATTTTTCAAGTGTAAAAAAAAGACCATTTCTCTATTTCGATTGTCGTCCCGTTCCCTGCACAAAAAGAAGATGAGAGTCTGAATGACAAGTGCACAGAAGACCAACTGCTGCTGAATCTACGCCTACGAAGCAACATGTTTACAGTTGTAACTCAAGGACAGTCTAAAGTGAAATGAGATAGCAACTGATCAATAGGTGGGTACACTACGGCAAAGGCCTGGCGCACGGCAACGCCGTGTTTTCCCGTAGTGCTAAGTAGTAGTGTGCCGTGTACGTTTCAATACAAGACTTCTGCATTCAAAAAAATCTTTGTTTTGCATACTATATTCCGCTAATATGTGATCTTCAGAACAACAACAAAAACACAAGAAAGCGCGTAGGGTAGCCACATTTCAGCCCTCCATTTGTTTTTTCTTTTCCCATAGGTCACAAGAATGGATGTTTTTGCACCAAACTTAAAGCCTACACACGATACGCACTCATCTACATGCGTTACTTTTCGGAATTTTATCTGAACAATGAAAAGTATATTTTTGGTCCAGAAGCGCATTGAGCTCACTTAGTGCTTAAAATCAGTTGTTCTACACTACCTTTTGACTTTCTGAAGCAAAATCAGCTTCCCAATGCAATTGGCACAACTTTGTCCCTGTATTTTTGGTTTGATTGCCTATGCTTTCATGATGCTTCAAACTTTATACCCACATTAGCCATAATGTTAATGTAATCACAGAAGTTCCTGAGTGCTTCAGTCCAAGTAATCACGGCGTGAAGTTGGGTGCGATTTAATTAGGCCGGCGTATCCGCATCGGTAGCGACCGCCGCGCGTGCCCGGCAGCCACCAGTCGAATGCACCGTTGACGCCAAGTTTCTGACCATTGACTAGCTCTCATGCACTGCTATAAATGAACTAAGGGCGTTGGTGCCACTGGCGGAGGGTCTTGGAGACCATCCTGGGCTATGGCCCGGTCTTCCAGCAGTAAAAGTAAGCTATTTGTCCCTATTAATTTGATTAAATGTTAGCCATTAGGGAGCATGTTGCTTGTTCGGCTCAGGCTGGGATTTTAGGCTGACCAATTGGCCCATACTAGCTTTATCTTCACGCTCCGCCACTGGTTGGTGCTCCGTTCAGTGATCGTGCAAACAACAAGCCAAACCGCCATGCGTCTTCCCACCACCAAGTTCCTCCTCCTCTTGCTCGTCGTAAGTGCCGCTGCCACCTTTGCCGGCCGTGCCACCAGCACTGCCGTCTGTGTGCCGAGGGAGCGTGATGCTCTGCTGGAGTTCAAACACGGCATCACGGACGACCCCGCGGGCCGCCTTTCCTCGTGGCGGCAAGGCAGCGACTGCTGCCAGTGGAGGGGAGTCCAGTGCAGCAACCGGACTGGCCATGTCCTCGAGCTTCGACTTCGAAATAACAAGGCGTACCAACGGTACCAAGATGATGATAGTCCCATTTATGATGCTCAGCTGGTGAGTTCTACAAGCTATAGTTATGTTTACGACGAGTCGACTAAAGCGGCAATGAGAGGCGAGATAAGCTCATCCCTATTTTCTTTGGAGCATCTAGAGCACCTTGATCTCACAAAGAATTTGCTACATTTTCCAAGCGGTGAAAATTCTCCAAAGCTATTATTCGGCTCCCTGAAGAGGTTGAGATATCTAAAACTCTCCGGCGTAGCATTTGGGGACGGCATCCTGCCACCTCAGCTTGGTAACCTCTCTAAGCTGCAATATCTCGATCTATCAGACACGCCAGTTAGGGCACAACAAACAGATATGTCATGGTTAAGACATCTACCTTTGCTTCACCATCTTGACCTGAGCCAGTTAGATCTTAGCATGATAGACGATTGGCATCACATCGTAAATATGATTCCTTCCTTAAAAGTTCTCTATCTTTCTCTATGCTCACTTCAAATTTCAAACCAACCGCTCGCACACTTGAAGCTCACAAAACTTGAGAGGCTCGACCTGAGTGATAACGATTTCGATCACTCCTCCAAATCTTGTTGGTTTTGGAACTTGACAAGCCTCAAGTACCTAAATCTTGGAGGTAACCTTTTGTATGGTGAATTTCCAAGCACATTGGGACAAATGAAGTCCCTCCAAGTCTTTGACTTTTCTGACAACATCCTTAACGGCTATGGAACTGGTGGCATCATAACGCCAAGATTGATGAGAAAGCTATGCAATCTGGAAGTCCTAAACCTCAAAGAATGTCTCGTGTATGGTAACATGACAGAGATATATGAGAGCTTGCCGCATTGTTCGTCGAGTAAACTGCGGGTTTTGGATTTGAGTGGAAACAATATCACAGGTACCCTACCAAATGGGATTGGCCAGTTCACCAGCTTGGTCACTCTCGATCTCTCTCATAATAATCTGATTGGGCTTGTGCCCACCGAAATCGGTATGCTCAACAATTTGAGTTCCATTGACCTAGGACACAACAACTTCACAGGTGTTATCACGGAAGAGCACTTCTCTGGCTTAACAAGCCTAAGAGACATAGATTTATCTTATAATACCTTGACGATTGTGGTAGATCCTGGCCTGGTCCCCACCATGATACTAGAGAGTGCATCTTTTGCATCTTGCAAGATGGGACCTGATTTTCCTTCCTGGATTCAGCAATTGGCTGGTGTAGATTGCATTGACATGTCAAACACGGGTATAACAGGCCATCTCCCATATTGGTTCTATGCAACATTTAGACTTGCTACGGTCTTGGACTTATCTGACAATCAAATCAATGGAAGCTTGCCAAAAAACATGGAAATGATGTCATTGGATTCACTCCGTCTAGATAGGAACCAACTAAGTGGTATAATACCTCCATTTCCGACAAACCTCACCTTTTTCAGCATCTCAAACAATGCTTTGTTTGGTCATATTCCAAGATCTATATGCCAATCCCGAAATTTGCGAGTCTTGGATCTAGGCAACAACCATTTGAAGGGAGAATTTCCTCAATGTCTCGGGATGATGAAGTTAACAGATCTTATTATAAGTAATAATATGTTTTCAGGAAAGTTCCCGTCATTTCTGAAAAGTTGTACAGGTATAATTTTCCTAGATCTATCAGGAAATGAGTTTACGGGGAGATTGCCTACTTGGATAGGAGACCTTGTGGAAATACGCTATCTACGTCTAAGCTACAATATGTTTAATGGAAGTATACCGTTGAGCATTACCAATCTTCAACAAATGTATGATTTCAATCTAGCAGGCAACAGGTTTTCAGGCATTATACCTTGCAACATATCAAGATTATGGTCCATGGTAGATAAGTATTCTTCATTCAACCCTGAATACAATTTGCCGGTGATCACAAAGCGACAAGAACTTTTTTATAGAGATACTCTTCCTGATATGGTATCCATTGACTTATCCTTGAATTACTTAACTGGGGAAATTCCAGAAGAAATAACTTCTCTTGGTGCATTGGTGAATCTGAATTTGTCATGGAATTACTTCACTGAAAGAATTCCGCAGAATATTGGGTCAATGATATCACTGGAATCACTCGACCTATCACGGAACAAATTGTTTGGAGAAATTCCACCGATTTTATCAAATCTGACATATTTGGCTTTCTTGGATATGTCATACAACAATCTATCAGGAAGAATACCATCAGGATCACAACTTGACACCCTCTACGACAACAATCCATACATGTACAGCGGCAACGATGGTCTATGTGGACCTCCTCTCCAACGGGATTGTCCTGGAAGGAATAATGCAACAAAGCGAGATGATGATGATCACAAGAGAAGTTCACGTGTCCCTAACCCGATGTTCTCTCGCCTTGGTCTCGGCTCAGGTTTTGTTGCTGGCCTCTGGGTGGTGTTCTGTGCCATGCTTTTCAAGAAGACATGGAGGATTGCATATTTCCGGCTGTTCGACAAGGTATATGACAATGTATATGTATATGCGGTTGTCACATGGGCAAGATTGGCTGGGAAGACATTAAAGCTGATTGGGAAGCTCGGATAGAACTGCCACAGTAAATGGACTGCATACTTGCATTGCAGTAGAGATTAGCAGTGTGTGCGCTTTTTCTGGTTAATCTAACTCTCCTTTATAGTGAAATATGATAAGCTTGTTAGATATAATCTGTTTTTTCCGGTTTTCCTATGTGTACAAGGTATGGAGTAGTACTCCAATCTACATACGTAATTATTTGTATATGCCACACGGGGGGCTTTTCCCTGACTACTTAACACGCAACCGAGGCCCCTAGCGGGGTACGATAGTTTTCCCAAACCTATCTCGACAACCAACATGGTATCTAGAGCCGATCCTCTTCCTCTCTAGCTGCCGCCGCCTCTCCCCAATACCGCCGCCATATGGCCCTTCTTCTCCAAGAATCCCTCCTCAAAACAAATCCTCCAAGGCCTCTTGATCATCCTCTACCAATTCCCCTTCTCCAAAACCTAAAATCTCCCTTCCCACCCTCCCCAAGGTTTTTCCATGGCGACATCTACAACCCTGACGGCATCTTCCATTGGCGCCCCGCCGGCTACCAAGCTCACACGAAATAATTTCCTCTACTGGCAAGCTCAGATTCTCCCCTCTCTCTGCGGTGCTCGCGTCATGGGACTTCTCGAGGGCACTGATGTGGCGCCGCCCGAGTTCTTGGAGGCTGAAGATTCAAATCAGAAGAAGATATCCATCCCTAATCTCGAGTATGCTACTTGGGTCTCGAAGGATCAACATGTTGTGGTGTTCCCCGTGAATTCCCTCTTCGAGGATGTGCTCGCCGAGGTTTTTGGCCTCGAACATGCTGCGGAGGTGTGAAGTGCTCTCAAAAATCTCTACTCCATTCTTCAATCCAAAGCCAGGATCTCATCTCTTCGCGGTGCTCTCACCAAGACCAAGAAGCTCGACATGCCTACTCACCAATACCTCACCAAGATGAAGGGTTTTGCTTCTGAACTCGATGCTGCTGGGAAGAAGTTGGATGATGATGAGCTCAAGGATTATATTCTTAATGGCCTTGATGGCACCTTCAATTCTCTTGTTGCGGGTATCAATGCAAATCCTTCTACCTCGCTTTAGGACATGTGTTCCCAACTTATGTCCTATGATTCTAGGAGGGATATGTTGGCCGAAACAGGGCAGAACACTTGTACGTTCACATCTTTAGTTAATGTCGCGTCTTGTCGCCTGATAGATCCAAATTTCAACACTTTTTCTAAATGGTTTTTTTTTTGTTTTTACCGGATTTCATTGGCTTTGACCTTTTAACTAATGTTAACATCGCGAATTAGTGAAATCTTGGTTCCTTGTGATGGTTTTCATGTAATAAAAGTTTTTGAAAGATCTGAGAGAATTTATGAGCTATTTACAATTGAAGAAACAAATCCCCAATTGATGGCCCTTTCATTAGAGGCGCTCAGGGTCCATAACGACCACTGGTACGGTCAGGATGCGCATGTACCGTCCGCTCATACTACCCTCCTTCGTCTCTGTTATATCAACACAATCAACTTTCGTGAAGGAGGACAGACGAAAAACGCAACACAGATGTCGCAAACAGCTCCAGTAGAGGGGAGATCAGATCTGAAGAAAGAGAATAACACCGTCTCATTTTTCGATGATCTCTAGCCTCTAAACCATTCACCCCACCATCATCTCCACTTGTATTGAGAGAGAAAGATTGGCACTTGTAAGATTAGGGTTTGATACTTTCATCTACCTTGATTTGTATTTGATTTAATCCTCAAACGGTATTGTGGCTCGCTACGGTAAAATTGAGATGATTTCTATTTACAATATTATTATGCATTTGATCTATCTTCCTCTCATGTCTGAGTAAATCCCCATAGACGTGGGAGATATAGGGGATTGGTGAGATGTGATGTGTCTCCTTTATTTTCATCCATTTGTGATTATTGTCGTGATTATTATATTGTGATAATGAATATCTATTGTTTGCCTAATGCTTGTTGTCTAATTTAAGGGCCCGGATAACATGATCCAGAGATTTCATAAGTATGAACTTGTTTACTAGCGAATTGGAGACCCCCGAGTGACACGGCCAATATCAATCAGGAGATAGTACTACTCGAGGATAAACAAGGAACCATCAAGGTTAAAGCCTTGATATGGTCGAGAGATCTTAATTGATGTGCTAACCATTACTGTGGTAATAGGCACATGGATCATTGGGACTAGGAATAATTTTTCATGAGGACTCCTAGTCGGTTTACGGGTTGCTTGACTACTCACATATGAATATGAAGTATCACAATAACTTATTTATTTCATTCACTTGGCACACTCACTATCACCAGGAACTGTTTCTCTCCATGTCTAATTTCTCATCTGCAGGAACTCCGAACACTTTCCTCGCTTTTTACTTTTATGTTATTTATTTCTTGCATTTTGTTTTACTCATGTTTCCTCTATTATTCACTCACCCCTTTCCACATTCAACACTTGCAGTCAATTCACTCAAGACAACATGACACCTTGAGTGCGACAGAAACTCCGCATAAAGACACTTACCAAGGCTCTATTGGTATCGATATAAAAACTGGAATTAATACTTCTGTAAAAACGTGCTCTGACGAACATGTGCACTTGCAGGCCATCAAGATATTTTCTGACGCCGTTGCTGGGGAGCTACGTGCTAAGTGTTTGTTTCTTGACATTTGTAAGTGTTGGCACCATCCATGATCTTCGTTGAAGATAGAGGTACCACTTGTTTAGGAAGAACTTATCTACCTCCATACATTGATCGTATTCCAACTTAAAGACGACTAGAATTTATTGAAGGATTTTCTAAGTCACGTACTATAGGCGTGAATAGTTTGGTTCCTTTAATGGCATACTTGACCATTACCCAGGGGGCTGAAGAGTATGAGCAACATTTGGGAGAATATGGGAATCCATCTAGGCACCAAAGAAAAATGCCTATTATTTATCCCGATCTTGAAAGCCAAGAATTTGAAATATATCCTGAGCTAATCTATATGCTCAAAGAAATTGCTTTCGCGGAAAAAGGAGATAAAGATCCTAGTGATCATTTGACGAAGGTCCATGACCTTTATTCTACTCTTAAACCAGCAAATCTACCAATATATTTTGTACTCCTCAAACTTTTCCGCTAGTCTTTAAAAGATAATGTTTTTACTTGGTTACAATCATTACCCAATCACACTATAAAAAGCTGGGAGGATTGCATCCGAGAGATTATGCATAAATATTGCTCTTTTACTAAAATCATGTAGATCAAACACAACATTAAAAACTTTCTTCAAGGAATTGAAGAAAACTTCTATCAAGCATGAATATATTTTATGGATGATAATGAAAGTCCCAAATCATGGCTTTTAGGAGCATTTAATTATCCAACACTTTTATAATGGACTTAATAAAGATTCGAAAGATATGATTGATTTATCTGCAGGAGGAGCTATTAGCAACTTAACACTACCAGAGTGCATACAACTTTTTGAGGTAAGATACTTCAACGATGAGCAATACTACCCAGTTGAGGATGTTAAACCAAGAAAAGGTATGTTTCATATACCCCAGGAACTTATGCCTGAAGTCAAAAAGTCCATGGAAGAAAAAGGAATAGCAGCGGAACTTGTTGAAGAAAATAAAGTTCATGTTCTTCAAACTTATGTTGTATAAGATGAAATGAATCTTGTGATGCAAAAGTTTAGATATCAACAAAATCAGTTCCGTGAGAAATATTATAAACGTCGAATGAGTCAAGAAAAGGATATAAAAGAGTTAACAGAAGTTTTTGATGATTTAGGACATGCGACTAAGCATTTAGATAAATATTTGAGTATGATTAAAACTCAATGCGATCAGATAGCTGAAACCGAAACTTTGATTTTAAATCAAAATAATTTCAATCGCAATACTTTTACTACTAAAACTGTTACTAGACATGGTACAAACACAGGAACCTCAGGGGCCACCCTGGTATCAAGAAGAACGGGCCCGCAAGGCAAGAGAGACTCAAAAAATGAGTCAAGAAGAAGAGGACCTTGTCGATCCACAAGATGATATTGATTACTAAGCTCAGAGAAAAGAACATGAGACTTCTAATGAAGACAAAGAAGAGGAAGAAGCAGGAGATAAAGACAAGTAATATGATTCAGACGCTAAGATGGTTGATTCAAGAGAAAAAACCGAGCTTAGAAAGGAACAAGGAGAGCAGGTTATCACCCCGAGTGAAAAACACGCCGACAAGCAAGAACCTCTAGCAAAGAAGAAAACTAAAAAGGATGTTGAACCAGCAGAAAAGGTAAAAGAAAAGGTAACTCCAACGATAAAAAAAATTCTTATCCTAATCGAGTTTAGTATGAATCGGATAAAGCTATTTATGATTCTTTTGCGGAAGCTCTAGGAAATCTTTGTTTAGAACTTCCTATAGCTGATGCAATTCAAGTTCCTACTTATAAAAAGTTTATGCGAGATATTCTCAATAGAAAAAGAAGGTAACTAAGACTGTAGCAATAA
This sequence comes from Avena insularis, assembly GCA_023614405.1. Classification (NCBI taxonomy): domain Eukaryota; kingdom Viridiplantae; phylum Streptophyta; class Magnoliopsida; order Poales; family Poaceae; genus Avena; species Avena insularis. The sequence continues at coordinate 51,351,980 of CM042695.1, forward strand.
TGACAAGCTTTAGTGACAAGCTGCCTGCTAAGCTTGGGGACCCAGGTATACCAACTATCTCTTGCTTAACTATAAAACTAATATCTTTAATGCTCTTTGTGACTTAGGTGCAGGTGGTAGTGTCATGCCTTACTCCTTTATTAAGAAATTAAATCTTGGAGAGTATTCTCCTACTTCAATTACCTTGCAAATGGCTGATAAGACAACTAAACAACTTGTCGGTATGATCTAAGATATTTTACTTAGAATTGATCAACATGTTATACCCATTGATTTTATTATACTAGATGTTTCCGAAGATGTCAAACTTTGAATCATCCTAGGAAGGCCTTTTCTTAGCACTGCAGGAGCTAATGTGGATTACTCTAGTGGCAAGATTGTCTTTAATATATATGATGATCAAATTGTTCGTTACTTTACAAAGAAACAAGAACAAGGTGGAAAGTATATACCACCACCTAAGCATATTCAAGCGGTAAGATCCATCGATGAAGGGAAACCGGAGGTAAACACTAAGAGCTTGGAGGTTAGTTAGATTAAGCCAACCCTCCTTAATAAATGCTTAATGTGAGTCAACCCATTCTTAATAATAAATTTTTATTTTCTTTTTACTTTTTGTTTTCTAATAAAAAAATTGAGTTCATAAATTTGCATAGAAATTACACTATTGTGAAGGTTAAAGAAGAGTTGGAAGAAAAGTTTTTGAAAGAAAAATAAAAAAGGGTTCAGGCCGCGTAACGAGCGGTGGTACGGCTAGAAGGGACTGTACCACCCGCCCGTATTTATGGGGCAAAACAGTCGACAAGTTTCTCCGAAGGCAGTGCCCATAACAAGTTCTAGTATGTACGGAGGTAACCGTACCAAACATCGACAATTTGTTCCAACCTTACTAGCGCGATAACGGCCATTGGTACGGCCGGAGGTACCCATACCATTCGCCCATAGCAGATCCTCCAGGTTTGATCTTGGAACCCTAATTTTGATCCAACGGTGACTACCACCGGTATGGGAAGGATCCGCCCGTACTACCCGCCCGTACCGAGTGCGTCGCAAGGTTAATACGACGGCTGGCTCCCAGCCAGCCTCTTTCTTCTTCCTCTCCCAAAATTTCTCTCTTTCTCACACTCAAACCCTAATCCTGTAGAACCTTCAATTCTTCACTGATTTCTTGCGTTTGAGTGGATGAATCTTCACATCGGTAAGTTTCTCACCTGATCCATGATTTATTTTCTATAATCCATGGTTGAATTCCTCACATTGATTATCTAGATGAGTTTATCATATTTTGTGACTATTTTTGATTCCTCGCGTTAGGATTTGTAATTTATCCATGTAATCTTTTGTTTGTATAATAGAAACCCGATGCCTATAGCTTTTCTTTAAAAAAAATTGCAGCACTATGAATATTGAGAAGATTTGGCGCTCGGGCAAGGGCTCAAGAAGGGCAGGGACCTCGGGCACTGCCAATCCGTCGGGGTCGAAGAAGAGATGCTCGGAAGGGGGAAACCTGAGGGCAGCCATGAGCAACGACTACGAGAGTTTGAGCTCACGCAAAGTTATAACCACTAAGTGTTTGGGTTCCATAGAAAAAAACAAAAAATTCCTACGTTGGATCGCCCTAACTTCCCAAGATCTATCTATTAGAGCATCACTAGCAGGACCCTTAAAAGGGCAGAAACCGTGAAATTCCGGTGACTATACGGGTTGTGGCCTGCTAGAGCGAGCTAGCAGGACCCTTACTCGGCCCGTCCCATAAAAAACTTTTACGGGCCCCTCTACTCGGCCCAACCAAACCCTTACAAATAGGAGCAGTGAGGCGTTTACGGATCGCAACCCTTACTCCCTCCGCTGCGATAACCCTAGCGCCGCCGCCGCCATCCACGGCTACGGTAAGCCATTTCGTAGCGCCCATAGGTAGATCGTAGCCGTCGATGCCACCATGTCATCGAGGGGTGGGGGATCTAGCCGTGGGGGAGGTCACAGAGGAGGGGGCGTTGCCGATGCGGCGGGGAAAGCAGTGGCGAGAGGCACCTCAAGCGCGCAGGTATGCCGGCGAGAACTTGCAGGGCTCGAGCTCTCAAACGCGCGCCCTCTCCGACAAGGATTTACCGTGTGACGAGCTCGAGGAGCGCTCGCTGCTTGAGCGCGCCATGGCGGTGTTAGTGGAGGCTCGCCCGGACGAGCTCCGGCGGGACGAGGATGAGCTAGAGCAGGTGCTGGCCCAGCTCCGCACGATGGAGGAGGGCGCAATCCCTGTCGTCGTCCTCGACGATGATTAGCTGGCATCGTCACATGCCCGTAGAGCTATGGCAGGGCTGATTTTGGTCCTAGTGCCCCCGACCGCCGCAAGATATGTAAATTTGCAATGATCGTGTTGATCTATGAACAATCGAACCTAAATTTACAATCCACAATCTATGATGGTGTTTGTAATTTTCCCGCGGGGTTTTGATTTTCAAAATAGGGGTCGAAATACGGGTGCTGCTCCTGCGCGAATGAACTCTAACCCGTAAACGCGGAGTACAGGGCCATGTACTCCTCTTTTTATGGGTCGGAATTTAGGGGTCCTGCTAGTGATGCTCTTAGTAATGCAGTAACTGATGAGGTTTCGGGTACATACCCTTATAGTTTAAACACGGTTAACCTTCTGAAGGGAACATGGTTGATGTAGTCTTGCTCATAGCCAACCTAAAGGTCGCGAATCTCCTCTCAAGTTACCTCTTACTCCGTTGTACAGAAGTCTGACTCACGACATCCAAGGTGCCCCAAATGTTTCCCTTCGAGGTTTCGTACACATACGGTGTACGATGATGACCTCCGCCTCCCCGATCCCTGACGGGAGTACGGAAGTAGATCTCCGGCTTGGAACACCTGCAGCGCAATGGTGTGCAGCACATGTCGTATCTTGCGTGTACAGTTCCAATGGGAACTGCGCCAGCACAACAGCGACGAGGGAGATATCTCAATCCTCATGTGCAGTTCCACACAATGGGAACCACACGTGAGGGAGAGAAAGGGAGATAGAATTCCCTGAGGAGATGCCTCGGATAATTATTGATTTAATTGTGTGTTTATTCCTTCTATGGGCACCCCTTTATATAGACGGAAGGAGGTGTTCCCTCCACTTTGGGTTTCCATGTGGTACTAAACAAGAGAGAGAGAGAGAGAGAGAGAGAGAGAGAGAGAGAGAGGGGAGGTGCATGGGCCTCTAGGGCTCCATGGGCCAGCCGGCCAGGTAGGAGCCCCACCCCACGCACAGCCCAAGGCTGGCCGGGTAGGCCCCATGTGGTGGCTAGGATTGCCCCCTTTGGCTCGTGGCCTTTCCCTCTAGCAGCTTTCCCTCATGGGCCCCTTTTCCTTAGGAATTTGTCCCATTAGTGGAATACCCTTTTAAATTAGATTTAAATATTATATTTAATATTAATTAATATGTAGATACATATTACAAAATTCGATTTGACTCAAAACACCTTTTGGTTCCCTTTGAATTTTCTCCGAACGACTTCAGAACGATTCCGGTTCTCTCACAGAACTTTTCCGGTTTCCTTTTCTCTTCCATATGGTGATTACAACTTACAGTGGATCTCTACCTTATCATACCCTTAAGTGTATTTCCCCACGGCTCGGGAATGGCATAGAGATGATCTCTATCAATTATCAATAGCGGGACCGGGATGCCCATAATGACCCATGTGCATTCCACGATGACAATGTCGTTTGAACCGTAAACATCGAGTCAAATTCACTTTGTTTCTTCGATACGACTTTTTCAAGATCCGATCATTTGGTATCACATACCTTGTTCAATCTTGTTACCGGCAAGTATTGTTTCACTTGTTACCACAATATTATATCCACGTGACCTAGTCATATGTTGCAACACTATGGATGTAATCTCACCAAGTCGGCCTTATATATATTATCCATCATGCGGGTGAACAAATCCCAGTCTTGATTCATAGGCCTCAACATGTTCCTTTGTAATACCTAACATACACCTTTATAATAATTGTTTCACTGAGTGACATATGATGCAGTTAAAGCAGCCTCGGGAGATAGTGATTAATATGATCTCATGGTCTAAGGAGAAGGAGATTATGTTTCTAACTATTGCATGATGAACTTCGTGATTTGATCATGTCGCAATCTTTGGGTAATGTCCATCACATCTTCACCAATGATATGACCTCATTGTCAACTAGCTCTATCACCTATGATTAGGAAATATTGATCATCGGTTTCCCAACGAACTAGTATGAATAAAGGCTACTAGGGACTTCTGTTTCATATCACACTTGTATCAATGTTTCCACTTGATACAGTTATAGCACAATATAAAACTAATACAAACATATTGAGATATGACAATAATTAACCATTTATTATTTGCCTCTAGGGCATATTTCTTTCAGTCTCCCACTTACACTAAAGTACAAATAATCTAGCTCGCATTTACTAATCATAAACCATATCACATATGCATTTATTGATCATGCATGATCATGAAAAATATTTACAATGACGGTCGATCAGTCAATTTAACTTTCATTGTTGTCACGTAAACCTTTTGAAACACACTTAGTAGAAGTCGGACTTCTTTAGACAAATACCATACTTCTATATCTATGTAGATCCTAGTGCATATAATGCAACTATGTGCGTAACTTTGCTTCTTGCCATTTAAGGACAAACTTAACTCTGATTCACTGATAAACTTAGGAATCACCTCAAGACATGTTCTTACAGTTAAGATCTTGTTCTTAGAACTAGAACCTAGGGTCACATTATGTCGAGTATACAATATGGTTATATGGAAGCACCTATGACTGTGGCATAGGAGATACAACACATATCTTTCTTTCTTTTAACCATAGTTGTAATATTGAGACTAACTCAATGCTTCATACAATTAATAACTACTTTCTTACTTTTTTCCATTCTGAACTACTTCAAAATCTTGTCTAGGATATTCTGGATATCTTCAGAATTAAGTCTAGAAAGCATTCAACAATAATGTTTATAACTTACCAATCTATCTCAATAGATTTCATTGTTTAATAACTTGTTCAACTTCATCCAGATCTACTAAATTAAATGTTATTAATACCAATCACATCATTCATGTATGTCATCACATATTTTCAGAATGATCTCATGCTCCCAATCAAATATGACATCCATATATGAGATCCAAGGATTTCACTTAGGTCTCACTCAAAATATGTCTCTTACATATTAAGATTTAGCCAAGCTAATTAGCTCCCACTCAAATGCAGGTCCTCTCAACAATCTTGGACATTCCAAAAAAAATCTCATCATCAAATTGAGAATACATTGCTGGTGTAAATCCAATAGACTCCAGCATCGCTACATTTGTAGTCAACTCCTTAAATTTTTCCAAACATACTTTGTGACAAATCGAGCTTTATGTCCTTCATTAAGTTTCATTTATTTCTTATGACTTTGCAGTCATTTAGAAATATGAAGTAAAGATTTTTACTTAATGAGATCAAGTAACATATTACTTTGCAATCTTAAATATAACTTAATATATAATTTTATGACTCCTAGTCATTTCTCGCACTTAGGTACATCACACTTCTATGTAGTTCGTAGGTATGTCTTGTTCAAATAACATGACAAGGAATCAAAAAAAAATTGAAAAACTTGCAGAATATATCATTGAATCCTACTTTATTTAGTAAGAGTATTCGCTGAAACTTTATGGTCATTATCATTAGTTTCTCCTTCATGAAACAGATTTTGCTGTGCCACTCAACAATCAGGAGATAAGGTCAAATACCATGTTTTGATCTTTTACTTTCTTCCACCTGTATCTTCATCAAGACACATAAAAACTTAGTACAACATCAGGTTTTCCCTTTGTAGAACATGTATTCATAGTTGCCTAAGAATACACTACATAGACTTGTTTATTCGCCACGAGTTCGAATTATCGAAATCTCTAGAAACTCAAATGTGTCATAACACTTATGGTGTTGTTTTCAGGAATCTTTAGATGTTCCTTTATATTTCAAACGAGTGTTTGCTTATTTTGATCTCTAACTCTAAACGATAACTATAACCCTGATGACAAATAATATTAGACCATATGTATGTAATACAAAATGATTATGATATTTAGACATATCAACACCTTGAATTTATCCAATTATCATAATTTATGAAACATCTTTCACGGGTCCTTTTTTCCAAAACTTAACTTAAATACTTTAATCATATCGATCAAATCAAAGATGATTTGCATTCCTGTTAATTCATATCCTCATTTGTTGTGAAATCATTTGAACAATTCAAATCATTTCAAACTCGTGTTTCATTAAGTAAATACACCTATTCACTTAAGTCCGTAATGAAATAATGATTTCCACTATTTGTTCAAAATACAATACATCACTATGTATAAAAATCAACATTTCTTCGCATATCATCGTTTTACCAAAATGCGGAGTTTTAGTCATTTCGCCAAACGAGGCATGGTTTTTGCAAAGTCTTTAGATCAAATATCTAAGATCCTAATTTTCATTTAGAATGAAAAAATGCAATAACCACCTTTACTTAAACAATAGTGTCATGTCATTATTAAACTTTGGATATCTTTTAACATTCTAATCCTTTATAAATGCTTAAACTATTATCATTAACATAGTGATGAGAATAACTTATTTATAATTGTAATGTGACTGTAAGGTATTATTCATAAGAACAGTACAACTAGCTTGTAACTTGTTCATATGAATAATCATCTTGCCAAAAGCAAGACACACAAACAAGGATTACAAAATTTTATTCAAGTCCACTAATCCAAATGATAAATCTTTGAGGGAAGGAGTGATGTCGGCCATCAACTAGTTTGCTTGCCGTCATCAAGTCACATTGCCTATTTCTAGCAATTCTCAAGAAGACTATCATGTTTTCACAAAATGGGACAAGTATCCTATACTTTGTAAACTACAACGAGTTTTGCAAGAATTACATTTATAACTTGTATATCATTTCCTTCCATGACCTCCACTTTCAATCAATCCCTTCTAAGAGTTCTTAACTCTAATGCAAGATTGCTAAGTGACTCTCCAAATATTCCGTTTTCATCCATCACGGAAGAAAACTCATCCAACGGCTCATACTTTATGTGCCTAATTTTGCATAAAACAGAAATTGTAGTCCAACTCTCCATCGAATGGATAATGACTTATTGGATGATAAATGGAGAAAACACAAACATTGCGGAATCATCGAACTATCTTCTAATGGTTATTGTATCAAGAAGAGAAGATCATCTTATTACGAGGATATCCCTCAGGCGTGCGTATCAACCTATGAAGATGACCTCAATGGGTTAGGCCATGATCTACTAGGATTGTTGAACATAGACATCTAGACTAAGTTTATAATATGAGTTCAGTTCATAATTGAGCTCCCACTAAAATTTTTAGCCCCTGGACGATTTTAGTGATCACAGGATCCCAATTCACTATGCCACCCCTGATCGTCACGGCTGGCAACATAGCTTAAAAGGTAGACATTCTCCAATGTCAATCACATCATTCATATGACTCATGCTCGATCTTTCGATCTCTTGTGTTCTGAGGCCATGTCTGCACATGCTAGGCTCACCAATTCAGCCTTAGTGTATTCGTTGTGCAACATGGCTTACACCCATTGTATGCAAACGCGGATATGTCTGACACCCGATCATCATGGTGTGTATCATAACTGAGAACTTTCTTAGTGGTGCACACTAAGGGAGAACACAATATTGGTATTAATAGGGATCATATCATCTAATATGCTACTGTTGAGTATCTAATACTAGCACACAATAAGATATAAAACAGGTATCAACATCACATGTATATTGTGATATGATATGGTCCTTCTTGCGCCTTGATCTCCATCGAGCACTTCGGCATGATTTCCATCTTGCCACCGGTTTGACGCCAAGTCCACGACGTCACCAGAAGTCATCCATCAGAACAATGACTATTACTATACTCTCTCTATTTCAAATTACTCCGCATGTACACTTACCTAGGTAGGATAGTACTCTCGCATTCTTCATCCAAATTTTTTTGGCATTTTGAAATAGATAGTATGGAATGTGTACTACGTATTCCAAAAATCCTAGTAATTTTTCGGATGAAAAATGAGATAGTACAATCCCACCTAGGTAAGCATGCATGCGGAGTAATTTGAAACAAAGGGAGTACTACTTAGTAACAGAAAAGTGAACTACTTTACCCTTGTAACGACCAATGCCATATCATAACACAAGACCTCCTGCAAAATAAAGTTAGACGCATCTACTTTATCTTCTGCAAGTTTTACGTAGTTGTTAGGGATTTTGAAATAGAATTGTTTCTAATCTACGAACTTCCCAACCACAACATGGATCCATACAGTTATCTCTACTACACCACTATCGGGGTCCTTCATTGTAAATGTTATATCAACTATTGAATGAGATACAGACACCCGCTAGACACTTATACGGAACAAGCTCTATATCGAGCGTGGAACCAGTCTCGCGTATTGCTACGCGTAAGGTTGGTTTGGGTCGCTTCATCAAACAATACCGCGATATAAAAAACTACACGTTAGAGAGTAACAACTAGAGGATCAATGAATGCATAGTCCATGTGTGTACTGGTCGTACAGCATCACCACGCATAGATAAGCACTGATACCATTGTTGGGGGGTTCTGTAGCAGAAACAAAATCCCTACATTGGATCATCCTAACTGCCCAAGATCTATCTATTATTAATGCCCTTGTAGTCTGAAAGAAGTTAACATTCCGAGGGGATCATGGTTGATGTAGTCGTACTTGTAGCCAACCTCAAGGTCACGAAGCTGCTCGCAAGTCACCTCTTGCTCCATCGTGCAGCAGTTCGGCTCATGACATCCAAGGTGCCCCAAATGTGGCCCCTCGAGGTTTCATACACATACGGTGTATGATGATGACCCCCTGATCCCTGCCAGGAGTGTGGAACTAGATCTCCGGCTTGGAATCCCTGCAGCGCAATGGCATGCTGCAGATGACGTCTCTTGCGTGTACAGTTCCTCTAATGGGAACTACGCCAGCGCAACACCGACGAGAGTCAATCTCAATCCCCTTGTGCAGTTCCAAACAATGGGAACCACATGTGAGGGAGAGAGAGAGGAAAAGAGAATTCCTTGAGGATACGTCTCGAAGAATTATTGATTTAATTGTGTGTTTATTCCTCCCATGGGCACCCCTTTATATAGGCGGAGGGAGATGTGCCCTCCCCTTTGGGTTTACCATGTGGGATTAAACAAGGGAGAGAGAGAGAGAGAGAGATAAGGGAGGCGCATGGGCCTCTAGGGCTCCATGGGCCAGCCGGCCAGGGGGAGCCCCACCCCGCGCGCAGCCCAAGGCTGGTCGGGTGGGCCCCATGTGGCGTCTAGGCTTGGCCTCTTTGGCCCTTGGCCTTTCCCTCTAGCACTTTTCCCTCATGGACCCTTTTTCCCTAGGAATTTAGCCTATTAGTGGAATACCCTTTCAAATTATATTTAGATATTATATTTAATTTTAATTAATATGTAAATACATACCCGAACACCTTTCGGTTCCCTCTCAATTTCCTTCGAATGACTTCGGAACTTCCTGGAACAATTTCGGTTTTCTCACGGAACTTTTCCAGTTCCCTTTTCTCTTTCATATGGTGATTCCAACTTACAGAGGATATCTGGCTCATTGTACCCTTAAGTGTATTTCCTCACGGCTCAGGCATGGCACATACATGATATCTATCAATGATCAATAGCGGGATCAGGATGCCCATAATGACCCCGTGCATTCCATGATGACAATGTCGTTTGAACTGTAAACGTCGAGTCCAATTCCCTTTGTTTCTTTGATATGACTTGTCCCAAATCTGATCATTTGGTGTCACATACCTTGTTCAATCTCGTTACCGACAAGTACTGTCACTTATTATCGCGGTATTACATCCCCATGACCTAGTCACATGTTGCAACACTATGGATGTAATCTCACCAAGTCGGTCTTATGTATCTTAACCATCACGCGGGTGAACAAATCCCGGTCTTGATTCATAGGCATCAACTTGTTCCTCCAGAATACATAACATACACCTTTATAATCACCGTTTCACTGAGTGACGTTTGATGCAGTTAAAGCAGCCTCGAGAGATTGTGGTTAATATGATATCACGGTCTAAGAAGAAGGAGACTACATTTCTAACTATTACAAAGATGAATTTCGTGATTTGATCATGTCACAATCTTTGGGTAATGTCCATCACATCATTCACCAATGATATGACCTCGTTGTCAACTGGCACTATCACCCATGATCAGGAAATCTTGATCATCGGTTTCCCAATGAACTAGTATGAATAGAGGCTACTAGGGACTTATGTTTCATATCACACATGTATCAATGTTTCCTCTTGATACATTTATAGCACAATATGAAACTATTACAAACTTATTGAGATATGACAATAATAGACATTTATTATTTGCCTCTAGGGCATATTTCCTTCACTAAGTGGGTGAACCGTGACTGCCTCTCCCGCCAAGGCCTGCAGGAGGACTTCGAGAGGATGATCGTGAACGCCGACATGGTTCCTTTCTCATACCTCTCCACCGAGACCTTTGAGATCGCCATGTTCGAGTTCCTGTCATCATTCCAGATGACCTTGAGACCGAAGAGCGTCATTGCACTATAAGTTTTGTGCTCAATAGGCAACCCCATGGCCTCACTTTTATCAGTTATGTGATTGCTTTGGGTTCTCTTATAAGGGAGAGCTCGATACCACTGATGAAGTTCTCATAGAGGCAATGCATGCTTGGGATCAGATTTTTGTCCATAGGAACAATGATTACTTGCGCAAGAAGAGCGCCTCTATCTAGAATCCCACTATCCGCTACTTCGCCACCTTCTTGGTGAATTCTATTTTTGGGAAGGGAGACACCAGGGCAATGGCAGTCCCCGAGATAAGTGTAAACTATATGGCCCTCCATCCTGAGATGGAGCATAAGGTAAACTTGGGTGCTTTTCTCATCCAACACTTCCGACACCAAAGATCGGCTCCTGCGGGTGACATTCGCTGGTGGCTTGATTACTCAGATCGCCTACGCAAGCGAGTTTTTCATGCCCCATGAAAGAACTGTGGCTGACAGTAAGGATCTGGATGACATCCACCAGGCTAGCACCAAATTCATGGGGGTTTACAGGCCCCAACGCTCCCTTCGTGCTTATCAATTTTATTTTGAGCCTAATGGTGATCTCCACCAAGTCTTGCTTCCATTTTTCCAAGCTTTTGGTTTTCTAGGTAAACAGAGTTGGGTCCTTAGTGAGGAAGAATTCCAGGAAGCAATGATCTCCTCGGGGAGGATGCGCACCAGGAGGGGACCCCAACTAGGAAAACGTAGCCACCAGCAGCAGGAGCATGGTGGGCAAGACTAGAACACCACAGGCTGCGATGACTACGGTCAGCATCATCATCATAACCAACTTTTTCCCAAGTACCAGCAGCAAGGTATGCCTCAGCCTCAGCCGGGATTTGACTATGTCTCGAGGAGTGACTTTGACCACGTGGTGCATCGCATCGACAACATAGAAAATACGTTGCACGATGTGAACGCCAACATCATCAACCTCACTCAAGGTTTCACTTCCTTCATGACCGACCTCCTGAACTGCTATTCGTACTTTCCATACCAACAGCCGCCTCCCAACGATGAAGGCGACAATTAATCCTGGATAGGCCAAGAGCCTAAGCTTGGGGAGGTTAAACTCCTCCCTACCTTTTGCTTTCATATTTTTGTTTTGTTATTTTGATTTATTTGTTTCTCTTCTAGTGCATGTTTATTTTTAGTTTGAATTGATAAAAGAAAACCCAAAAATATTATACTAGTTTTTATCTTGTTTTGTGTGAAGCTCTCTCGGTTCTCTCTTTAACTTTTTGCAGGTTATTCACTTCCAGTGACTTAGTTATGAAGAAGAGCGCGAGGAGTTGACTCAAGTGAGAAGATGAGCAAGCAATAGGAGGTACCACATTCCTATTTTCCCTCCTTCTATAAGTTTATTCATGAACATATTGTGTTTGTTCGGTTGCACTTGAGTTCAACTCCATGCTTAGCTCGTTATCTTTTAGGACTTAATCTCAAGGCTAATGTCACTACTTTGGTTTCAACTAATGACAATTACAATCAATTAGAAAAACAACCTTGTTGGATTAAATTCCAATTCTTTTAGAACAAGAGAAAGTATCTTCATGACAACTTTGGTGCCATGTTTTTATTAAGGGCTTAATATTAGTAGTACTCAACTCCGCATCTTAATGGTTTTGACTTGATAGCACCTTCTGAAAAAGAATTGTTTGATGGAACGAACATTTTACGGTGGGAGAGGGAGATGCCAACCTTTTGTTTGCTCAGTTGAAAAGAGATACTTTATGAGAAAAATAATTATGTGAGTACCCAAACTTCATGGAAACAACAACTCCTATGGCCTACGAACGATCTTGAGTTCATCTCGGATTTCGGTTATGAGTTGGTTAGACAATTGTAGCGTTGGTGTAGTGGAAAAAATATTTCCATGGGCCTAAGTACTTGAGCGAAAAAAAGAACGACCATCAAGATATGAGCTGAAAATATTCGATCCTTATGAGAGTATTGGCATCACCTCACCACCAAAAAACAAAAACTAGAGTTCTTTAAAAACAAGGAAAAGATGGGGTGTTAGATAGCCACAATTTTCGAAGTAGGTGTTAATGAAAAGCTCTAAGTTTATCCTTCTTTTGACTCTACTTGCACACCCTTAATTTGACCAAATCTTCCTTGCTTTAAAATATTTTTACTCTCATAAAAGAGGGGCGCTAAAAAGAATTGATTTGCAAGCCTAACTAAACTTTTGGTTGTCTCTTTTGAGTTTAATAATTATTATCTAGCGAATTACTTGTGGTTAGGAAGCGAACTTAAGTGCAATTGTTCAGATATATTATGCTCACGTTTAAGGTTGCAGGATTTGAGACGATGGAATATGATACAACCTTGAACTTGTGAGTTTTTTCCCTTGATTTAGTTTATCGCTATTATTCATATATCTTTTTCACTCGAGGGTGAGTAACAGCTAAGCTTGGAGAAGTTGATAGCTCCAAATTTCAACACTTTTTATCGATGATTTTCGTTTGGTTTTTATCCGGTTTTGTTGGCTTTCACCTTTTAACTAATGTTAACATCGTGAATTAGTGAAACCTTGGTTTCTTGTGATGGTTTTTAGGTAATAAGCATTTTTGGAAGATCTGATAGCATTTATGAGCTATTTACAATTGAAGAAACAAATCCCCAATTGATGGCCCTTTCATTAGAGGTGCCCAGGGTCCATAACGACCACTGGTACGATCGTGACACTCCCGTACTACCCTCCTTCATATTCGTTATATCAACACAAGCAACTTTCGTGAAGGAGGAGAGACGAAAAACACAACATAGCCACCGTAAAAAGCTCCAGAAAAGGGGAGATCAGATCTGAAGAAGGAGAAGAACATCACCTCATTCTTCGACGATCTCTAGATCTAAACCATTCACTCCACCATCATCTCCACTTGTATTGAGAGAGAGATTAGCACTTGTAGGATTAGGGTTTGATACTTTGATCTACCTTGATTCATATTTGATTTGATCCTCAAACGGTATTGTGGCTCGCTAAGGTAAAGTTGAGATGATTTCCATTTGCAATATTATTATGTCTTTGATCTATCTTCCTCTCATGTCTGTGTAAATCCCCATAGGCGTGGGAGATGTAGGGGATTGGTGAGATGTGATGTGCCTCCTTTATTTCCATTTCATTTGTGATTGTTATCGTGATTATTATATTGTGAGAATGAATATCTATGTTTGCCTAATGCTTGTTGTCTAATTTAAAGGCCTGGATAACATGATCCAAAGATCTCCTAGGTATGAACTTATTTACTAGCAAATCGGCAACACCCGAGTGACACGGTCGATATCAATGAGGAGCTAGTACTACTCGAGGATAAACAAGGAACCATCAAGATTAAATCCTTGATATGGTTGAGAGACCTTAATTGATGTGCTGACTATTACTGTGGTAACAGGCAAATGGATCATTGGGACTAGGAAGAATTTGCCATGAGTACTCGTAGTCGGTTTACGGGTTGCTTTCCTACTCACATATGAATATGAAGTATCACAATCACTTATTTCATTTCATTCACTTGGCACATTCACTATCATCATGAACTTTTTCTCTCCGCGCCTAATTTCTCATCTACAGGAACTCTGAACACTTTCCTCGCTTTTACTTTTATGTTATTTACTTCTTGCATTTTCCTTTACTCAAGTTTCCTATATTATTCACTCACCCCTTTCCACCTTCAACACTTATAGTCAATTCACTCAAGACAACATGACACTGTGAGTGCGACAGAAACGGCGCATAAAGACACTTACCAAGGCTCCTTACTGGGATCCATATACAAACTGGAATTAATACTTTCGTGAAAACGTGCTCTCACGAACTTGTGCACTTGCAGGCCATTATCGCTCACCCCCTTACTATGGTGGTGCGCCTACCCCGCCGCCAATACTTCCTTATCTAGTGTAGACGCCATCCTATACACCTCCGCCTCCACCATATATGCCTCCACCGCCCTACCCACCATCTCCATATCCTGCCCCTACACCACACTACTACCCACCCCATCCCAACCACAACCACCCGCCTACATACATCTATACCGCACCCCCTACCCACCACCACCTCGCCCAAACCACCCCTACCACCAATCCTTCCACGCCCTCCTCAACACCCTCCAAACCCGTAAGGGCGACATGATCAGGGGCAACGGACCAAGGTCACGACAAAAACCATGGACGTGTGGATTTTCCATGGCAAGCAGGTGTCTTCTATCAGATCTGCAAAAGAGAGGGTCACCCTGCAGATGAGTGTTTGTGGCATTATGGTGATGATGATGAGGCACCACATGACACCAAATGCTCCTATGGTGTTTATACCAACTAGTACATGGATACATGCGCCACGAGTCATGTGACGCCAGAATTGCAGAAGCTCCAACTCCACAACAATTACCAAGGGCATGATCAAGTTCACAATGTTGGTAGACAAGGTATGGACATTGCACACATTGGTCATTTAGTTTTGCATACCCCACATAGATCCTTTGAGCATCTATAGTGGCTAGTATATATGGTAGGCTAAGCCAAATACAGACCACCACATGCAAAAAAAAATGTCTCCAGTAGCTTGTGTATCCAATGGTCTAAAATTTAGACATCCTTCAAACCAGCTACTCATTGTCCACATTTGGACAACCCGAGCCATGACATTTAAAGCAAAGCTGGTCGCTCGCGAACTTGCTCCCATGCCAAATCGGAGCATTTGTTGTACTGAATTGCTGTGTATATTGACTGTTTATGTGCAGATGGACATATAGATTATCAAATTTAGACTATCCACTAGAAAACTAAGATCGTGTAAAAAGGGATCTTTTTACACCATTTTTTATCTAGAGATATAGACTACCAAATTTATACAAGCCACTCACTAGAGATGCTCTTACAACTCCGTGATATTTTACATGTCTTCTATGAAACTGCTTTCCGCTCATGAAGTTGCTCTAGACAACAATGCCTTCATTGAAATTCACCCATTATTTTTCTTGATTAAGGACTAGGCAATGTAGCATATCATGTTTAGAGGATCGTGTCATGGTGGTATGTATCCTATCGTTCCAGTGTCAACGGGGTATTCCAAGCATGCATTGGTCACCGTCAACCCCTCCTCTTACACATGGCATCGTCGTCTAGGGCATCCGTCCTCTTTTATTGTTGAGAGATTCTTAGGAAAAATAATCTGTCCCACACGCCAAAAAAATCATATGTTTGTGACCCTTGCCAACATGCTAAGAGTCACCAGCTACCCTATCATATTTCCACCAGTGTGTCTTCTGTTCCATTGGAACGGATTTTTTCTGATATATGGGGTCAGGCTCCTCCCTCCGTAGTAAAACACTCATACTATGTAAGCTTTATTGATGATTTCAATAAGTTTTACTTGGATTTATTTGCTCAAAAATCGTTCAAATGTGTTTTAGTTTTCCTTAGATTTAAACAATTTGTTGAACGTAAGTTTGATAGAAAAATTATTACCATGCAAACTAATTGGGTTGCTGAATATGAAAAATTCAACAGTTTTTTACAAAAAGTGGGCATCACACATCATGTGTCATGTCCTCATGCTCATCAACAAAATGATTCTGCTAAGCACAAACATCGTCACATTGTTGAAGTTGATCTTGCTTTACTTGCCAATGCCTCCATTCCCTTGAAATATCGGGATGACGCTTTTCTTATAGCCACTTTTCTCATAAACTTGCTTCCTAGCAAAGTCAATGATTTTATTACTCCCATAGAAAAAATCCTTCAAATCACACCCAACTATGACTCTCTTCGTGTTTTTGGTTGTGCTTGCTGGACCAATCTTCGTCTCTATAACAAACACAAGCTTTCTTACTGATCAAAACGTTGCGTTTTCCTTGGTTATAGTCCTCTTCACAAGGGTGTAAAATGTATTGATGTCACTACAGGAAGGTTTTATATTTCAAGAGATGTTTTCTTTGAAGAAAATGGCTTCCCTTTTGCATTCCTTCATCCTAATGTTGGTCGTTGTCTATCCTAAGAAATCCTCCTTCTCCCTCGTGAAACATCCTCGTCGACGCTGCAGGATAGGGGTGTGCATACTTATGATCACTATCTAGAACTTGTGCCTCTTGTTGATCCTACATAGGTTCCAGTTGCAGACTCCCCTACTAGTTCATCAGCATAAACTACACAAAACTCTACACCTGGAGGTGAAAACAGCACAACAAATGCGGAATTACAACAAAATCTAGCTACAAGACAAGTGGACACGGAGTTCCAGGACGATTCTAGGGAAAATCTGCCTCGGATTCGGCACAGGGCGAACCTGACACGGACGCCGTGTCGCAACATCGCCCGCACAAACCTGCAACCACCACGTTGCCCTTGCCCGCTCGGTCTCTCACCCTCCTACGCATGCACGAGGACATCCTTTTCGACATGTCTTCGTCACGCAGCCCCGGGGACACGCGCGGCTGGTCCGCGTCCTTCCCCGGCCGGGACTAGTCCTCGCCTTGGTCTCTGACCCAGTCCATTTCGTCTATGCCTGACATGGAGATGCGTGACATCTGCTCGCCCGCTGGAAGCAATAGTGGCGGGGGCCGTACAAGAGATTCCTCTGCCACCGGATCTTGTGTGCCAGATGCAGATGCTCCTCCTCCTGCTGAACCAAGAACTAGACTACAAAAATGTATTGTTCATCCATAAATACATACTGATGGAACAATTAGGTGGTCACTATTAACTGCCACAGGAGAGCCAGAAAATTTACAAGAGGCTCTCACTTATCAAAATTGGAAGAATGATATGCAAGAGGAATATGATGTCTTTCTTGCTAACAACACATGGCATCCTATACCACCAAGATCTAACAAGAATATAATTGATTGCAAGTGGGTGTATCGCATCAAGAAAAATGCGGATGGTACTATTGACAGGTAGAAAGTCCGTCATGTTGCAAAAGGTTTTTAACAGAGGTATGGAATTGATTATGAGGATATCTTTAGTACTGTTGTTAAGGCTGCTACCATTAGACTTGGTTTTTCCATATCAGTCTCAAAAGGCTGGAGTTTACGACAGCTAGATGTCGATAACGCGTTTATATATGGTGTTCTAGAAGAGGAGGTTTACATGTGACAGCCACCTGGTTTTCAGTCTTCCGCTACTCCAAATTATATTTGCAAACTTGACAAAGTTCTTTATGGATTAAAATAGGCACCTTGAGCATGGTATTCTCGTTTCAGCGAGAAACTTCACTCTTGGTTTTGTCTCTTCCAAGGCAGATACCTTTGTTTTTGTTTGACATGGTAGGTATTTAGATGTTTCTTCTTGTCTATGTTGATGATATTATTGTCACCAGTTGCTCATATACAGCCATCACAACCTTATTAAAGAGCTTAAGTCATGATTTTGCTCTCAATGATCTTGGAGATTTTCACTATTTTTTGGGTCTTGAGGTTCATAGGCGGTCGAATATTTTACTTTTAAATCAGGACAAATATGCTAATGATCTACTTGTGAGAGTTCGCATGGGAATGTGTACACCCTGTCCTACACCATTGTCTAGCACAGACACACTCTCCTTGACTGATGGTTCCCCTCTTGGTCCTGAAGATAGCACCAAATACACGAGCATTAATGCTGCTCTTCAGTACTTGACACTGACAGAGCCTGATTTGTCCTTCTCGGTTAATAAGGTATATCATTTTATGCATGCTCCCACTATTGATCACTGGACATCGATAAAAAGGATCTTGAGGTATATTCATGGTATTCGTACTGTTGGACTAGCTTTTCAGCCATCCTCCTCGAAACTACTTAGTGCCTTCTTAGATGCAGACTAGGCTCGTGATCTAGATGACAGACGCTCAATAGGTGGTTTTGCTAAAAGAGAAACTAGTACTCCCTCGCTTTGAAAGGTGCCACATGCGGGTCCTTGGGAATCTCCTCCTCAGAGGTTAGAGTGGTGAGGCTCTTGACCTTCCTTTTGAATTTGACCTTCGACCAGTCCTCCACCTAGGTCTGCATCGGGTCCTAAGTCCCAGTGTACTTCCACATCGGGTGGACCCTGGCTTGGAGAGGCTAAATGCGGCTTCGAATGAACGTGATATGATGTGAACCCCGGACACCTTCTACCTGGGAACCTTCTGAAGCTTTAGGACACGGTCGTAAAAGGACCTTGGCTTCGGCTTCCTCGGCCTCTGTCAGCTCATTCTTCCAGCACCTCTTCTTCTTGACTAGAGCATACGTGATGAATTTTGGCAGCCCATACTTTTGACCAGATTCGGCTCGTTGCGGACGTAGAACCACTTCTTCCTCTAGCCTTGGACGAAGTCCATGATCTTGAAGGTGAAGTATTCGACTTATCCTCAAACAAAAATGCCGAAGCCGCCAACGACGTAGGGGCCTTAAGCTCCAGACTGTCTATTGACAAAGTACAGCTTCTTCCAAAGGCCCCAATTAGGCTTGATTCCCATAAAGCACTCGCATAGCGTGATAAAACACACGATATGTAGAATGAAGTTGGGCATCAGCTGATGGAGCTGAACATCGTAAAAAAAGAGAAGCCCATGAAAGAATTCATGGGCAGGAAGGGACAAACTCCGAAGAACATATGAAACGAACATAACCCTCCATCGAGGTGCGGGGTTAGGGATTACCTCGTCTTTGGGGATGCGGACCATGTTGTCGACGGGCAGCATCCCGGCCATCTTCAAGGGGCGTAGATCCTTGGCAGTGTAAGGCGACCGCTGCTAATCGTTAGCACTAGTGACCCTCTTCATGGCGGTTCTAGTGACCCTATTCGCGACGGAGGTACTAGAGGCGGATCCCGTGATCTTTTTCAGCTTTCCCATAGCTACGCGAAGGAAGTTGCTAGGGTAAACGTTGAGAATGTCCAGAGCAACGGAAGCACTGCTATGGTGGAAGAGCACGAGGTATAAGACGATTGCGGTGAAAATGAGGAGAAGAAGAGTTTTTTACTGTGCTACTCTCCTTTTCTTATAATACCAACGAAACTGATCATGGCCGATGGATGGACTTCAAGGCCACGTGGCGCACATCCACGGGAACACGTGGAGGCCTAGAAGGCAAACCGTCGCCGCATTAACTCCATCTCACATGAGACTCGAGGAAACCACTGTCAAACTCTGGGTTTCGCGTGTCGTGTGGTCAAATATGACTAGATTTTACAGTGGTCCCGCACTATTGCATCCCGTAAGCTGCTCAGGCTGAGGATTGAGCGCACCGAGCGGTCATCCCTGACATCATCCATTTCTTTGTTTCATCAAGTACTCATGTAGGAGTCGACTAAAAACAAGCTGCATATATAGACACGTCAACCGAGTCGAGTACCTCCTCGGAAGGCTACTTTGCCTGGTGATATTAAGAAATAAGACTATGCTCGAAAACAAGTTGTCCATCATACACTCGGGGGCTATTTCCAATGGGAACGCTGATCACGCACCCAACAGAAATGACTGTGTCGATTGCATTTACAGCGTCAACAGATGCTGACCTGATGTACTTTCGGGGTCAATGTTTTCATTCTAAAAGGTTGTCTATTGCGACCACACAGTGTGTGACCAACGATTTTAGTCTCTACTCTGAATCTACGATTCGACTAGAGGCTCAGGGGGCTACTGCCATAGGGAGTGTTAGTCGATCATCCTAAAAAATAAAGATATACATTTTTTCCATTGTGTCGATTGCATACAAAATGTTGACTCCATGCTTGCAACTGCCGTAATACTTGGCCGTTTCGCTCATTAAAGCACCTTACACCAACGTCGAGTTCAGATGCAACATCTCCTCGACTTCCCAGATCGTATCCATTGCAAAAAACATCTAGATTTTGTGTCT
This sequence comes from Avena insularis, assembly GCA_023614405.1. Taxonomy (NCBI): domain Eukaryota; kingdom Viridiplantae; phylum Streptophyta; class Magnoliopsida; order Poales; family Poaceae; genus Avena; species Avena insularis. The sequence goes on from CM042695.1 coordinate 51,372,538, forward strand.
GCGACATGAAGATAAGACCTACATATATGTTCTGCTGTCTTGGCAATCGCATCCACTGCGCTCTACCAGATAAATACCATGCCTATGGTGTGAAGAAAATCCTGACGGACATATTGAGTATAAACTTATCAGTTGGAATTTGGATCAGTAAGGCCTCCGTGGCATGAGTCGAATTACTTCAACCCATACCAAATTTGAGTCTGGGGACTCGAGTAGGTAGTTTTATTTTTTCCAAAATAAATTAACTGGTCCCAATCCGTCGAGAGCACCAGACACGCTCACCAGCATCCCTACGGATACTAAGCATCTACAATATATAGATTAGCGACCTGATGTACTTCCGAGTCAATACCTTTTTCTTATGATACTATTGACTTCGACCATGCAACCAAGACTTCAAAGTCTCCGCCCGTAACTACAATTCGACTGGACACTCGGGAACTACTTGATATTGGTATGCTCCAGCAGGCACTTTCCATTTTCATCTCGATTACTTGTAATCTTTATTATCAATCAAGAATAGACAAGCATGAGTGGGATTTTTCCTCCGAGGGTCTGAACCTGGGTAAATCGTGACTCCTTGTTTGTCTGTTAGCTGACGAAGTCACCAGCGCACACCTCCTTCCTAAAACCCCAAGTCCATAAACTATGGGCATTGCCGTGAAGACCCCACGTCATCTCATGTGGTGCAAATTAGTTACAGAAGTTGTCATGTATAATGTATCCACCATAAGAATTTTATTTTTTTATAAAGGGAATATATTCATATCAAGAAGATACCAGTTAAGCCCGGTTTCTCCAACAACGTAACGTCAAGCTATTCAAGACACCAAGAATGCACACAGCCAAAAAGAAAAGAAGAGAAAAAACATTTTCTATAAAGATCTGTGATATGTATAATGTAGTTAGGTCTTGGACCCCAAAGATCTACGCGTCGTGTCAGTCATGATATGGAGATCAAACGATCCAGTTTCACAATAGAATTGAGATCTAAAAAACAATGCATCTTGCAAAATTCGTAGAAAAATAAATACAGCTATGTTCTAGTTGATTCTTTTTGTGTTGGATTCGTAATTTCAAGGTTTATCTGTTGATGTTGGAATAATATATTTTAAACTTATAGATCTACCTGTTGTTAATTTGGAAGTACAGATCTAATTGTGAGCATATTGGGCATAATAAAATTGAAATAAATTGAATCCAATTGGTAAATGTTCCCTATGACATCCTAAACACTTTATAACTACTACATGTTTTGGGTCAAAAATAAATTGTTTTTGGAATTATACCATGTGGCATGGATGCATGAGTTATCCTTGTGGCATTGTTTTGTGCATGTTTTGATTAGATGTATTTTCGTTATTGCGTTAGATTGCCTAGTGTGTGCTATGGAGAATTATTTCTTAGAGTGTTATTTTTATCACGGCAAGTTACACCATTGCTCATATTTGTGTCCCAAGTTTTTCTACCATGCATGTTTTACCCTCAAAAGAGTACTATGCATGTGTAGGATGTTTTATTAGAAACACTTGATAGAAATATTTTACAAGTGTGATGCTATTTTTGTAGTATGCCATGAATAGATTTATACTTAGGATTATATCCCCTCTCATTAGGAATTTCCTAAATTTTTCTAAGTGCTATATATGTGCTATATAAATGCCGATGGGGGTTCAAAATAAAGAAATATTTATAACTTATAAGTATAAAAGCTTTGTTTATGAGCACAAGTTTTTTTCCTCAAACCTACTTCAGAATAAAACTAAGTTTTCTTTAGGCGGAGTGGTACTTCGGGAGTGTCTACAAGGGGAAAGTATCTTGGATTGGCTCTGCCGCCGCCCAGAAGCAAAGAAATCTGCTATGTTCCAAAAGTCAAAAGCTTATGGTGCAACCACAATACAATAGGCTCTGTCTTAGCCTAGTACTTAGTGGGAAACCTCACCTGGGTACCACCGATTGGAGGATTTTTGGCATGAGTGGATTCGTAAAAGGTAGAGGGGCTACTAAGGGAAAGCTTCGCCATGGTCTTGTTTGTAAAAGAACTTGATCGTGGATTGTGGGTAAACTGCATGAACTCTCGAGAGTAAATAATCAGATCGATCAGCCGTGTTCACGGAAAAAGAACAACTTTGAGCATCTGAAGGATGGACCCTCTGAAGAATTTCCTCTCTTCTAAGGAAACTGTTTTAGAAACTCTATGGTCGTGGAATCATTCTTAGATGGGATTTTTTTGGGTTGCATGGTGGAATCGATGTGTTAGGTTGAGTATGGAAGCCTTGTGGACTCTAGTGCAAACCTATTGACCCTATAATGTTTATCAATGTTTTGCAAAATAGGATAAAAGATTTTCCTCTACTTCTATCTTTTACTTAGAAAAAATTGGCTTTTCAGAAATAAACCACAAAACCTTCTCCTAGCCTTGCATGTAGAGATAGGATAAGTTTTTTTCCTTGGTGTAATTTGCCAATACATAAAAAGTAGTATTGACCAACTTATTTGGTTGCATGTTTAATGTGCAGAGTCTCAAGATTGACGAAAGGTGCGTAGAATTCGTGGGTCTACACTCAATAAGCATGTGGCGTTGATGGACTCAAGTTTATTTTAAGCTTTAGTTGCTTTATTTGAGCTATATAACCTATGCATGGATGTAATAAATTAAACTCAAGATTATTCGTGTAATAATGACTTGTATTTTATATGGCATTTCATCGACTGTGAGTGCTAGCTAATGATCTAGAGACTAGCATGTTCATCACAAGGACTTCGGATTTTTACCGATCCAAGGTCATTGCAAATATCATTTTTTTTGTTTGTTCTTTTAGTTGTGTGCATCCTTGATGTCTCGGATAGCTTAGAACATTATGTTGTTGGAGAGGCAAAATGTAATTGGTATCTTGATGTTAATATCTCTTTTATTGGAAAAACAATTTTTAGCTGAAGGTCTTACCAATGTTCATGGATTTGTGTGTGTGCCACGTGCATGCTTGCTTGTCTTTTTTTGGTCTAAATGAAATATACTACTGAAATCAGGGTGTTAGAATCCTGAAGAATCATGATCATGACAATACATAGTTCTCTCCTCACACCTCCCAAAGTTCGATAGCTCTTTGACTAACCTATATCTACAATCCTATTACTCAGAAGTCAAGATTTACCAAACTATCCTAGGAAATGAAAACTTTAAAAATCTCAGCAAGAAAATTAGTTGCATCGTAATTTGTAAAGGTTGAAGAAGAGACTTTTAAGGTAATATGTGCAATTAGTTAACATGAATGTTGCTTTTAGATGCATTTTGAATATTTTTATTGATAAGATTATATGCATGTATTGATTATAAATTTTATGTTTATAAGTATATTAAGGAGTCTCGAATTCCTATTTTTTCCTAGGCACCCGATATTTCAGGCCCAGCCCATTGAGTATAATTATAAATCAAAACCATTTCAGCCCATTGTATATATACTTTCGGTCCATCTCTTGTTTTTCTCAACACATGAGTTACTACTAATATAAACCAAATCCATTGAGTAAAGAGAGAAACGGTCATATTTCGGCACGAATTCGCGCTATTTTTAGTGGAAACAAATCCAATCTAGGGCATGACACATACATATACAGACCGTTGTTGGAAACTCTACTAGGACAGATCACACTGCGGCATATATATATATATATATATATATATATATATATATATATATATATATGCTCCGTTCTGGATGCAATTCCGTGTTCGCATGTTACGTTAACCGCTACCGCATGCAAAAAACCCAATGAATGGAAGGATGATTGATTGGTTTTGGGTTCCAACTCGACCCCAACTTCCGAAAGGTACCAAATCGATCCATCCATCCTAAACGGCACTCACTCACATGGCTCTCACCAAATGCACCGCTAGAAAAGTTGACAAGATAATCAAGATTATATCAAATCAGATGATAGAGAATGTATATTAGCAACGGATGATTATTTGTTGAGCTCACCATCATGCATATGCATGCTCCAATAATGGCGAGAAAGGCGTTTTAACCTCCTCGAAGGCATCTAACCCTCACTGGCGTCTGGGCCCGACACCCTACTGGCCCCACATGGAAGAGGGTGCCATGTGTGGCAGGTACTAATGGAACGGTAGGTAACGGGATTAAAAAAAGTGATTAACAATGTACGTAGTGGTAGTACTTTGGAAGCTGCTGAGTGAGAGGGTTTCACATGGCCAGCCTCAGCCTCGGCTTCACAAGCATGTGTGCATCATGTGGCTACCTATAGCTAGCTAGGCTGGTTAGCCTACTAAACATGTTCCCTGGGTTCTCCATGATTAACCTCCATGTTTCTCCATGATTTGGTTTGGCATGTTAAGTGATTCGTCCGTTACAGCATAACTTATGGAATAAGCTCTGCTACAATGCTTTTGTAGGTTCATTCCCCTTCAGAAAATAGTACCAAACTACTTTTTAAATTCGTACAAATTCGTACTAAAAATATAGATAATTTGGTTAATTATTAAAGTAATGAATAATTTTTTTATGTGCACTACTTCTTTGTTTCCTAATAATATTTAAGGGTGATATAGTCCATTTCCTTTGCCTTTACTATGTTGACATTTCATTACCTTAAATGCAATTCTGTACTACACCAGAAATCTGCACTATAAACTGTGTTTTCATGCTATACTCTTTGTACTTTTATGATGAATATTGTTGACTTGAAAACGAAATGCGTATATCTCTTTTCTTTAATTAATCACTGTCATATTCCCCAATTTCAACTCTGAATTATTTGACACAGGGGAACACTGAACCTAATAAAGTAGGCCGACACCAAAGATGAGATGTTACATGGAGCAACAGCAGTAACATGGCAAGATTCTCATAGAAGATCATTAAGTTGCCCATTTGCGTCATGAGAAGCCAGCGTAACGCGTCAATAATTCATCGCCGATTGTTTACTAATTTTTGTGATACTTTTCGATCGAGTTGCGTATGATTGGGAGAGATGAAAAAGAAGGTGAGATCGAGATAGAAATTATTTTTCTACTTCTCTTGTTTTTTAACTCTCTGTACTCAGGAACAGGGGTCATGCTTCCATATGGTACCTTGATTGTACAAAGTGTAGAAGGCTCTCCAGTTGGGATAAATTAAGGCAGTGACTTCCCCTGTTAATTAGGCTTTGTTTATTGTCATGGTGCCGGCTTCAAGTGTGTGTACGGAGTAATAATACTATAATTACTTCTGGGGTATAGCTTTCTACTGTAGAATGCTATGGAACTTTGTTATAGTAACAGTAATAGTGGTTGAACTAGCACCTCCTGGTGCAGCTAGCTAAGCTAAGCTTGTTTGAATTCCGTGAGCTTAATTATCTGCAACCCTAAACAAATTGAGACCATTGTACATGCTTATTATTATTGTGATTATGAAACTCTAATGATTTGATTCCAGAGCAAGATGATTGCATTTGCATATCTGGAAGCAGAGAAAAGGTAATGACATGCATAGCCACCTTTGAGCTCCTGCACCAAACTCTTGTTATGGATGCATGATTAAGTCTGGTTGGTTGGTGCTGACAGTTGCTTAAATAGCACCACACGCGAACATCGGTTGAGTTCCTGCAAAGCTTCCAAAATGCAGGAGTTCATCGCTTAGCTTCGATGAACATGTGTTTGTGTCCAATTTGGTGTGTGTTGGCACATTTGGAGCTCTGAAGTTCTTATTTTGTGCCAGATGCATCAAACTGGACTAGAAGCATATGTACATGTATGTGGTTGAAACATCGCCTGGTAGATCCTTTGACGCAAATTTCAGTTATATTGACATATTTGTATCCAATCCTGCATTCTTCCATGCATGTATGCATGGTGTGTTATCAGATGCTTGGTTGGGATGATCCATGGTGCAAACTTCAAAGTCGGTATTTAAATTCAGAAGTTATTTAGCAGAAGGTAATGAAAATTTCAGTGCAATGCAGGTGTGCAAGAAACTACTCCCTCCGTTCCCAAATATAAGATGTTTTGACAGTTCAATTTGAACTTCCAAAAAGTCTTAAATTAAGGAACTGAGGTAGTAGCATTTATCATAATTCTTTTGCTTTATATTAGCACAAGTTGCTACACGTATGTATCATTTGTTTGTTCTCTTGGTTTCTATTCTTAGTACCAGCTTTCTATGAAAATTGTGTTGCATTTTATAGCTTATTTGTTTTTGATTATTATGTTGGTTGCTCTAGTTTAGCTGTGAATGGAAAAAACCAGCTCTAGTTGCACCCTTTCCCTTAGGTTTCATGTTTATCAGTTTGGAGATGAGTAATAACAACACTAAATTTTTTCCATAAGAGTTCATACCTCCTAAAATACAAAATCAGCCCCATATTACCAATTAGTTGCCTTCATAGTACTCATATCATTTTCCTTTGTAAAACAAGATTCCCTTACCTCTTGCCATCAGTTATGAATTCTGAAACCAAGATATACTTATCCTACTGTTGTAGCTACCTGATCAGACAAAACCCCTGGAGCCCAGATTTACTAGTCAGTGGTAATCACTTACATTTTGTTCTCTGACTATGTTGTCGGACTAATGACTGTGTCATCCTTGCTTGCTAAATTCTGACATAATTAATTACAGAAGTAGTACTAGTAGTAGTACCTCTGTGACCTCTAATCTAATGCTAGCAGTGGTGACATTCTACTGGGGACATGTGCCCACAATCTCCCTGCTGTCAGCACATAGCAGTAATAGCAGGAGGCACTGTCACAGGAATGATTAGCAGAGGAACTATTTTAACAATGTCAACTTAGGCAGCCTAACACATGCACCTACAGTGCATCTTCCTGCTGACAGAGGGTAATTGAACTTTTTGTAGGACACATGTGTAGGGTGCCTGCATCAGGACAACAGAAAGGACATACTCTCAGTTCTCCTTGGGTTAACTTAGCTTTTCTCCTGGAAGGGAAGTGTCTTCCTTTACTGACAGTTAAAGTCTTAATTTAGGATTAGTACTAGTGGTACTTTTGCTCAATGGAGAGTAGATCTTCTCAGGTAGTACTCTAGACAAATTTACTATCCAGAGACCCTTCCGGAAGAAACTGCAAATGATTACTACTGACTGGTAAATTTGCCTTGTGATGTTTGAGCAGGTAGCTACAACAGTAGGATAAGTATTTAGGTGTCAGAGTTAGGCACCTTTTGCTTAATCCTACAGGAGATCTTCTTAGATAAGATCCTAGTTAACTTCTCTAAGTAATGTAGCGATTAGTATGTTCCCTAATTGACTTTTTAATTAACGTCTCTAAGTACCTACACAAAATTCCCCATGGAAAAAGTAATCCCACTGTCCTACACATGTACTCCATGGAGAAAAGTAGATCAGTATAGTTCAGCTAAAGTGTTGTTGGACTTGTGCAGTTGTGCCTGCACAAAAATGTACTAGCTACTACTATATATTTACCAGAGATTAATAGACAGAAGGTTCCAAAGAATAAATCAGTACAACCAACTCCCAGTAAACAGAGGGCCTCTGATAAGCAATGTAGTTAATTAATTAGGCCTGGAAGGTAATCTACTGTCAGTCTGCAGTCAGTCTGCACAGGTAGGGAATGTAAGATGAGACATGTACTTTCACCAACTAATCTAATGGGCTGGCATAAAGTTACAACAGTACTCCATGTTCCATGTTAATTAAACAATGGTAGATTAGAAGGCCAAAAGCTTGTCTGGAAAGCCATGGCTTTAGAACAAACACATTCCCTCCATGTTCCATGTTCCCATGTTCCATCCTCTTCTTCCTCCAGCTCCCTAGAGACACCTCACATTTGCTCACTAATCTGCCATGTTAAATAATGCCAAGATGATTTAGTTAGTGGTATCAACCAATCTTCTCCTCACCTCACCCTCACCAATGGTATAAAGTTTCTTGTGCTATCTTGTAGTCTGTCTGGCTTGGCTGCAGTCTCTCCTCTTCTTCTTCTTCCTGCGCAAATTAATGGAGTAAAGTAAGAAGAGGGGAGCAGAGCAGAGCAGACAGAGCACTGACAATGGCAGAGCACTAGAAGCAGAAAAGAGCTAAGCTGAAGCTCGCTAGCAAAAAGTGATCTCATAAAGGAGAAGCTTCCTTGTGGTACATTCCAATGGCGGCAAGAGTGACAGTACTTGTGGTGCTAGTTGCACTGACTGTCATCTTCTTCACCGGCAATGTCGGCGCGGCCGGCGGCGACGAGGGGGCGGCATTGCTGGCGCTCAAGGCGGGCTTCGTGGACCCACTGGGCGTGCTCGACGACTGGAAGACGGCCTCGCCGCATTGCCGCTGGACCGGCGTCCGGTGCAACGCCGCCGGCCTCGTCGACGGGCTCGACCTCGCAGGGAGGAACCTGAGCGGTTCCTTCTCCGGCGACCTGCTCCGGTTTCCGGCCCTGGCGGTGCTCAACATCTCCTCCAACTCCTTCGCCGCCACTCTGCCCAAGTCGCTCTCGCCGCTGTCGAGCCTACAGGTGTTCGACGTGAGCCAGAACTCCTTCGAGGGGGGCTTCCCCGCCGGCCTCGGATCGTGCGCCGGCCTCGTCGCGGTCAATGGCTCTGGCAACAACTTCGTCGGGCCACTCCCGGTGGACCTCGCGAACGCCACGTCACTGGAGAGCATCGACATGAGGGGGGCGTTCTTCAGCGGACACATCCCGGCGGCGTACGGTAGGCTGGCCAAGCTCAGGTTCTTGGGCCTCTCCGGCAACAACATCGGCGGCAAGATCCCGCCGGAGCTCGGGGAAATGGAGGCGCTCGAGAGCCTCATCATCGGGTACAACGAGCTCGAAGGACCCATCCCGACGGAGCTCGGCAACCTCGCCAGACTCCAGTACCTCGACCTCGCCATCGGCAACCTCAATGGCGCGATCCCGCCGGAGATCGGGAGGCTTCCGGTGCTCACCGAGCTTTACCTTTACAAGAACAAACTCGTGGGCAAGATCCCGCCGGAGCTCGGCAACGCCTCGTCGCTGGTATTCCTTGACCTCTCGGACAACCTGCTTACCGGCGCGATCCCCGCCGAGGTGGCGGGGCTGCGCAACCTCCAGCTGCTCAACCTCATGTGCAACCACCTGAGCGGTGCCGTGCCTTCGGCTATCGCCGACATGCCGGAGCTCCAGGTGCTCGAGCTCTGGAACAACTCGTTATCGGGGTCGCTCCCTGCGGCGCTCGGTCGGAACTCGCCGCTGCAGTGGGTGGATGTGTCGTCGAACGCCTTCACCGGAAGCGTGCCCGCCGGGATCTGCGACGGCAAGGCGCTGTCCAAGCTGATCATGTTCAGCAACGGGTTCACCGGCGAGATCCCCACCGGTGTCGCATCGTGCGCGTCGCTAGAGCGCATGCGCGCGCAGGGCAACCGGCTCAACGGCACGATCCCCGCCGGGTTCGGGAAGCTGCCGCTGCTAGAGCGGCTCGAGCTCGCCGGCAACAGCCTGTCCGGCGAGATCCCCGGCGACCTTGCATCGTCGACGTCACTATCGTTCATCGACGTGTCGAGTAACCGCCTCCAGGGCTCGCTGCCGTCAAGCATCTTCAGCATCGCGGGGTTGCAGGGCTTCTTGGCTGCTGGCAACATGATCACCGGTGAGCTCCCTGACGAGTTCCAGGACTGCCCGGCGCTGGGCGCGCTGGATCTGTCGGGCAACCGGCTCGTCGGCAAGATCCCATCCAGCCTCGCCTCGTGCCAGAGGATGGTCAACCTGAACCTCCGGCACAACGGGCTCACTGGCGAGATACCGCCGGCGCTGGCCAAGATGCCTGCGCTCGCCATTCTTGATCTGTCGAGCAACTTCTTGACCGGCGGCATACCGGAGAACTTCGGGAACTCGCCGGCGTTGGAGACGCTTAACTTGGCGTACAACAACCTCACGGGGCCAGTGCCGGGGAACGGCGTCCTGCGCACGATCAACCCCAGCGAGCTGGTCGGCAACGCCGGGCTGTGCGGCGGCGTGCTCCCGCCGTGCTCCGGAAGCCGCGCCGCAGGGCTGTCCCGTGCGCGCGGCGGCAGCAGTGGCGCGCGCCTCAGGCACGCCGCGTTGGGGTGGCTCGTTGGGACGGTCGCCGTGGTCGCCGCGCTCACGGCCCTGTTCGGCGGGTGGCACGCGTACCGGCGGTGGTACGTCGTCCGCGGCGCGGAGGAGTACAGCTCCGGGGCGTGGCCGTGGCGGATGACGGCGTTCCAGCGGCTCGGGTTCACGTGCGCGGACGTGCTCGCGTGCGTCAAGGAAGCGAACGTGGTCGGCATGGGTGCCACCGGCGTCGTGTACAAGGCCGAGCTCCCGCGCACCCGCGCCGTGATCGCCGTCAAGAAGCTCTGGCGCCCCGCGGCCTCCGACGCCAACGTCGACCTCACCGCCGACGTCCTAAAGGAGGTGGGCCTCCTCGGCCGGCTCCGACACCGGAACATCGTCCGACTGCTCGGATACATGCACAACGACGCGGACGCCATGATGTTGTACGAGTTCATGCCGAACGGCAGCCTGTGGGAGGCGCTGCACGGCGGGGCGCCGGAGGCGAGGACGATGCTGGTGGACTGGGTGTCCCGGTACGACGTGGCCGCCGGCGTCGCGCAAGGCCTCGCCTACCTCCACCACGACTGCCACCCGCCGGTGCTCCACCGGGACATCAAGTCCAACAACATCCTGCTCGACGCCGACATGCAGGCCCGCGTCGCCGACTTCGGGCTCGCCCGCGCGCTGGCCCGCTCCGGCGAGTCCGTGTCCGTCGTGGCGGGATCCTACGGCTACATCGCGCCGGAGTACGGGTACACGCTGAAGGTGGACCAGAAGAGCGACATCTACAGCTACGGCGTGGTGCTGATGGAGCTGATCACGGGGAGGAGGGCGGTGGAGGCGGCGTTCGGGGACGGGCAGGACATCGTGGGCTGGGTCAGGGAGAAGATCCGGAGCAACACGGTGGAGGAGCACCTCGACCCGATCGTCGGCGGGGGATGCGCGCACGTCAGGGAGGAGATGCTGCTCGTGCTGCGCATCGCCGTGCTCTGCACCGCCAAGCTGCCCAGGGACAGGCCGTCCATGCGCGACGTGCTCACCATGCTCGGCGAGGCCAAGCCGCGGCGCAAGAGCGGGAGCTCTGCCGCCGCCGGCAATGGCTCTGCAGTCGCCGTGCCGTCGCCGGTCGTGGACAAGGACAAGCCGGTGTTCAGCACGACGCCGGACTCCGTCTGATTAACCCCTGCCCGCCCTGTTGATTGATTTGTTCTTGTATGTAGAATTTTCCTTGTATAATGATTAAATGATTTTGTTTTTGAGGTTGTACAACGACTAATTAGGCACATAGATAGATCATGCGGATCAATGTAAGAAGGAAAATAAGTTCAGAATTTACTCAGTACAAAAGGTTGACGATATATATATGAACCAAGCAATTCAAATGTCCAGATTTACACATCTATAGGTGTATGAGATTGAAATGGTCAAGAAGACTAATTAGCACTCTAACCTTGGAACACAGAATAGAGTAAATTGCTTTAAAAAAATCATTTTCTTCGAAAAGGAAAGCTTGACCCAGCAGAGTTTCCAAAACTCTTTTCCACATCTTGCATCTTTTGCCTATACCATCACCATCTCTTGCAAGCTAGACACGCAACAAGAGCCCCTTATCGACTTGTTTCAGTTTCCTCTTTCTTTGGTTGTGACATAGGTATGCCCAACGGTCACCCGGCTATATCCTACCTGGTGCGGGCCGACGGAAGGCCCACTCGACAACCTGTCAAGATCCATGACGCATATGATGTTTGGCTGGTACGAAACCTATATGAACATGGACTACAATGGGCATTGACATGTTAACTCCACGCCACATTGCTTTTGAGGAATTTTAGTAGTTTGAGCATATTGTACTTGCTAGATAAGGCAATGTGGATCCAGACATTTGGTCTTACAAATGGGGAGTAGATTATTCAGTTGGACAATGTTTAAAATCTCTGAGCAACCGTCGGCTGCTTTCAAATGTCTCTTGAGGAGTTATTGCCAGAAAAAAACAAAAGGTCTTCTTTTGGTTGCTCATGCAAGATCGTCTCAACACAAGGGACATGTTGTATAGAAGAACTTTTTTCCTTCCTAATTATTCCTACATTATGTGCAATGATCAAGTTCTAGAAACAAGGGATCATTTCTTCTTCCAATGCAAGTTTGCCAAGGCATGCTAGCAATATGTTTGCCCTCGGAGGATTATTTCTCCTATGAGTTCTCATCTTGACTGCCTTGACATGTTAAAACAACAGTCTGTGCAGCCCTTCTTCATGGAAATTGCAGTCCACATATCCTAGGCCATTTGGCGCACCATAAATGATTTTATCTTCACCAGCCACTATCAAGCTAAAGCTATCTTTAAGGAGGATTTAAAATGGATCAACTTGATGAGGAAAGCTCATGCCTCCTTTGCCCCTTGGATCGATAGTTTTTCCGTAAATATGTAATTATCTAGAGTTAGCTTTAGTTTTAGGCATGTACATTTTTTTTTATTTTGCTTAATTCTATTAATCTAAAAAAAATGCAGTAGCATGGCTACCCTGTGGTCCGGCAAAAAAAAGGAAGAAACCCCTCAACCCCTCTGCACATAATAACAAATAAAGATAAAATATACTTAGCTTAGTCTAAACTTGGAAAGATGGAACAACCAAAAAAGACAAGATGCATTGGGACAAACAAAATAATTATTTTTCTCATTCTTTGTTTCATCCATAACATGGGTGGAAATTACATGTATACACCAATTCCTTTGATGTTTGCAAATATTTTTTTCCCTTCAAACCGTTGCAAGATGATTTCCGTTGACTAACCGAACACCACCCGATACATATAATGGAAATAATATTTTGATGAATTTCAAATTAATTGTTCGCACGAAATTTGGATAATCAAAATACATATTTTCACGACTTCATTAAATATGACATGAATTATTAAAATATGACTCAAAATTATTCAAATATACTTGAATGTATGTCCATTTTTCTAGAATTCATTAAACTACAGATCAAAGCAATTGAAATGAATCTAATATTGAAATGTAAAATAAATTATAGAAATTTTGCTGAAAAAACATTGAAATAGTTCTTAAGTTATCTAAATTTGTTTGAAATTGTAGTTGAAATTATAGAAGTTCATGTGAAATGTTAGTTGACCTTTTTAAATTTGATTGGAATATTATTTAAAAATTGTTTTATTCATATTTAACTTAATTATTGTAAATTGCACCTTGAATTTTCTAATCTATCCTTTTGAACTATATGAATTACTTTGTATATTTCATAAAATTGAAATTCAATGAGATATTATTCTCATATTTACCTAGTGGGGTCTAGTGGTTTATTATCAGTACTCAAGACCAAGTTTCAGAATACAAAGAGAGGTATATTTCAATAATTTCGGAATTGAATTACAATCTTCTTCTACTTTCTTTCATAGCTCCCTTTGTACCAAAAAGGGCCGAGTCTCGTAGCCTCTCCAGTGGCAGTCTCCACGGTTCGAATTTTAACGTCTACATTGGCATAAGCTTGTATGTTTAGGGGGGATTTTTAGAATACGCTATAAGGGGAAAGGGTGTGCACTTATTTTGTTTTCGTCTTAGAATGCACTCGTAGGGAGAGTTTTCCGGTCACTGTTTTTGTTGAAGAAAAAGGATTGTGCGGCCAAGGTCATTTTGCTTGTAAACAATGTTCGTATCTTCCTTTACGAAGCATGTGTGTGTGTGTGTGCAAGGCCCTTCTATCTCAAATATACTATAATCATCTTGGACCTAATGCTATTTTTCTTGGACCGAGTTGTTGGTGAATAGTGATAGAAGATGTATATATTAGTTTGTGAAAAATAGCAAAATAAATGGTGATTTGCCTATCAATCCTTATTGTTTGAGATTATTTCTATACCACTATATAGGGTATGAATAATTTTGAATATTAACTATTGGATAAAGATTGGCAAATCCTAACATTGCTGGTTGTTGGATTTTTTTTCATATATTAAATTATGTCACTCCGGCTCTAAAAGATTCTATTGTTATCCTTTAGCTCATATAATAGAAGTATAAACTATGACATATCATCACTATAGTTAAGGTATACTCCCTTCGTCCGTAAATAAATGTACTTCTAGGATTGTCTTAAGTCAATGATTTTAAAATTTGACCAACTTTATTGTACTATATAGTAGCAACATGTATGTCATCAAATTCATACATTATGAAACTTCACTTCAAAATGGATGTAGTGATATTATTTTGGTATCATAAATGTGGTTATGTTTTTCAAATAATTGGTCAAACTTAAGATTTAACTTAAGACAAAACTAGAATTACACTTATTTGTGGACGGAGTGATGAGTAGTCTTCAACCTAGTAGTGTACTCATATAGCATTATTGACAATTTGAAAACATATATTGATAAGCTATTTCGATTTCTCCTTTGTCAATGCCATCCCCCCAACCCATACTCAAACCCTACCTCTGCCCCTACTTTGAATGCACTGGTCGGCAGAGTTTCTCTGTCATTATTTTTCTTAATAAAAAGGTTTGTGTGGCCGTGGTTATTTTCCTTGTAGACAATGTGTGTATCTCCCATTTGGAAGCATCAAATCAAATGTGTGTGTGCTGTGTGCAAAGCCCTTCCTAGTTGCTAGTTTAGCTGCTCCTATTTTAGGGCCAACCTAAGTTAGGCGTGAGCACATCCACCCGTTAATCACCCTTCCCACCACTCATATCCACACACTTGTCGCCCCCAATTAGCACATCACACCATACATAAAACCAGGGAGAAACACACCAGGTTTCCACAGCACAAACCTCCATTACATTCTAATAATCTCAGCTCTCAAACAATCACCTTCCAACACCTTCGTTTCGACATGGCCGACATGAAGCAACAATCCTGCGAGGCCGGCCACGCCGAGGCCATGATGGCCGTGAGTGTTCATCAGTCACCATTCACCGGGGAAATAATGCATATACTCGTAATTCGTTCTGAGTAAACCATGTTGGTCATATTTTCTGTGTGCAGGACCATGCCGGCCACGCCCACGCCAGCCATGCCGGCCATGCCGGCCACGCCGGCCACGCCCACGCCCACGCCAGCCATGCCGGCCACGCCGGCCACGCCGCCGGGGCCGTCCAGGACTCCGCCGCCGACTGCGGTCAGATGCAGGCCCACCGCGCCGCCGAGGCCGTCCAGGAGGTAACGTCTGCACTGCACTGTCCGTACCTGCAGCATATATTCATTATTTTGACATATCGTGGCATCGCTGATTCGACTGTGTCATCCACGTTGCAGGCCAGCGAGCATGCTGCCGGCGCGGCGGCCGGTGCTGCCGGGGCTGCGGCCGACGCTGTCGGGGCCGCCGCGGACGGCGCCGCCGGTGCTGGTGCCCACTGATTCGGAAACGAAAGGAGCCGGAATGCCGCGCCGGCCCGGCCGTGTGCGCGCGACGCCATGTCTAACTTCTCAGAATGACCATTATTTTTCCATTATGTTGTAATACCAATTACCATCGGATTGAAAAGATCCACGGTATGTTTGTTTCTCGGAAGATGAAAGTGCATTGTTTTTTGTTTGTCTGTTGCATTTTTCTTAAGACTAGCCCCAATGAGAGTATCAAAGATAGTATCATGCACTGCATGCATGCAAAATACTTATGTGTCAATGCAATTAATGAAAAAAAAAGATAGTGTTAATATCATAAGTAGATACGATATCATAACACATAAAACTAGAAAATTAATCCCAAATCTTGTACACAATTTTACATTAAGATTCTACAAAACAATGATACTACTATATGATACTTCCTATTATGACTAGTCTAATATGATGACCACACTCTCGCACGGATCGACAAGCTCTCGAACGAACCGAATGTGTGCAAGTTCAATCACTTTCAGTTGATAAGCTCAGAAAAACAATCCAATGTGCAAGATTAATTCACTATGAACTGAATCAAATGGTATGTAGCATGCAGATTTCGTATATAAAGCCCAAATTTTGGGATCCACGGTCCCGGTAATTGAGACATACATAAATCAACATATCTACTTAATTAAATTTGCCTGGTAAATCTACATTTCATTTTAAAAAAAATGATTTTTAGTTTAATTTCAAAATAGAATTTTTCAAACGAATGAATGTGAGGATCCTTGTCCCTAGCGCGTCGGAATATGGGTCGTCATATCATGGATTATGAAGATTATGTTGACCATTATTTTTCCATTATGTTGTAATACCAATTACCATCGGATTAAAAAGATCCACGGTATGTTTGTTTATAAGATATCATGAAAAGGAATACATAGGTTCAAACACAATGTTAATCTGATATATATTTCAATAAATATGGATATTTTAAATCTTATTCTAGAAATTAAACCAACATACCAAGCAATGGGAGAGAGAGTACTAGTGTAGGGTAGCCTACATGAAAAATTCCCGAAAGTGCTAATCTCGATGCAAAGAAACCATAGAATCACTTGTCTCATGGCTCCATGGCAACTTCCCAAAGTTGCCACCAGTTTTGCGCGTGGCAAAATTGCCGGGGCAAACAGAAAATTCTTGCAATTTCCTGAGGCTGCTATGTTGTCGCGCGAATGTCCGCACATGATGCGAGTTCTTTTAAAATTATCATGCTATACGCTCAAAAAATTAGTGGATGCATATTTTCCTTGTTCCTTTCTGCCTAACAACAGGACATGTACATATCAAGACAGGAAAAGACTGACAACCTTGGACGGAGGCACAATTGAAGACAGATGGTAAGCACCACAAAGTGGGGTTGCTCACAATTTAGATGTCAAATTTCAAACCCACGAAGCAAAACATATCAGATCCATCCTCGGTTATTTTATTTTATTTTTGCGAGAAGATCCATACTCAGTGCTATAACAACGACTGTACCATAGATGTACACTCTTTTTTATACAAATTTTAAGAACTAGATATACACTTAATTGCGAACGGAGAGAGTACTATGTAGAAAAGCATGGCTAGTTAGCTTGTCCTAAGTACTAGTGAACAGCTCGATATATGTTGCGTTGCGTCCTGCCTTTGAACCCCACGAAAAAAAAATCACTTCAAACTAGATTAATTTCCTTGAAATTTTTTGAACTAGACTAAGATATATAACTTACAGGGAGGATTAGGTGCCGCTTTGCAGCCCTATAAGCACGGTAAAGATTGAGCTTGATGACCATGTCTCCACTTCTCTTAGTTGTCCATGGACGACAGCAGAAAAATTTACACTGGACAGCAGACGGCGAGACACTGAAATACTGTCCTGACGCTGACCAAGACCACGAGAACGAGCCTAGCGAGACGTCCCAAAATAGTTAGTCAGAACTCAGAAGTGAATGACACTGAATTAGTGCCCCTCCAGCGTTGAACGCCTTCTAACATCACCTTCAGGTCGTCCGGGTTCAACCTATGCTTTGTAACAGGGAGAAGAGGTTCAGAGCAGGGCGTCAACCTGGGTAGATGGTGATGACAGATTCGTTTTCAAACAAGAAATTGAGTTCAGATGTACCACTGCACGGAAGGAAGATGACATTATCTGCGTGTACATCTGACATTTTCATAACACGCTAAGGGAGAAATACGTGGAATGAGCGCGATGCAAACCACACACCCACGGCCGACACTGATGAAACGGTCAAAACTTCAATTATCATCAAAGAGGCACAATTGAACAACGCAGGCGGTAAAGAGAACAAATTTGGACTTGCTCACACTTTATAGATGTCAAATTCCAAACCCATGCAACAATACATACCAGATCTATACAAAGTGCTGTGCCAACGGTAGTTCAGATGGTGCAATCATAGTAAATAAAAAGTTCTAAAAATTCTAGCTTCATGGGGTTTTTCTAGTGGCAAAACAGAGGCCTAGTTGGCGGCAGCTCTCTTCCTGGGAGCGGCCTCAGTCCCTGAAATGAGATGCAAAAGAAAGAAACCAGCATCAGAAGTTGCCCAGATTTCACAAAAGTTTCAGTTCTGGAAGGTTTTGATGTTGAATTGAATGTCTGGTACCTTCTCTGAAGTTGCTCTTGAAACGGCGAGGCACGTGGCGCATGTACCTCATCCTTCCGGTTCCGGTGGTCTTGCGCCTGATGGCCTTCACACTCCAGTTGTCTGTAAAAAATGAATCACTATGTTAATATTACACCAATATACACATTAATAGAAGAAGATGGCAAAAGAAAAGATGAATCATCTGAAAAAGGCAAACACGAACCAGTAATCCCAGGTTACACCTAAAACCCGCTTCAAAAACAAAGGAAAGTAGTACATAATTTTACCATATATAATAAACCACGTGAACAGCAAACACTAAGAAATTGGTTCTTCCAATTATAGGAGTACTTAATGGTCATGGTCAAGTGACCATAGAAAGTGAGGACCATACAATAAAATATAGAAGCAAGGAGAAATCATCAGATATAAAACTACGAATCACGGAAGTGTAACTTCTGTCATATTGTTGCAGTTTATCCATCATCACTTGAAACAAATGGAATCAGGAAATGCAGGATGCATATCAGGAAAGTTAGAAAAGGAGTAAATATTTAGAGGTACATAGAAGATTATGGAAACAAGTGAATCAGAATCGCCTTCCACAAGATAAAGGTAAGCAAAATGTAAGAATGGAGAAATCATCAGACCCAAAACTACGAATCATGGGAGTTTAACTCCTGTTATATTGTTGCAGTTTATCCATCATCACTTCAACCACAAATGGAATTAGGATATCAAAAATACTACCGGAACTACATATGATATCATAACATGTCCTAATATACCCTCAAAAAAAGAATGTAAAAAAACAGCAATGTAGAAAACCAAGCCAGTGACACATTAAATAATATTTGGGGAGGATATCAGGAATTTGTTAGGTATATGGTTAACATATACTAAAAGGCACAACCACACAATTTGTTGAGGTATCATCAGAGACTTAAATACTAAGAATCAGAGGAGCACAGCTCCATCATATTGTTGCAGTTTATTCCTCATCACTTGACCCTCACAAATGTAAGCATGTATTAAAAACACGAGATGTACTCCAACCATCAATGCCAAGGCATCTCCGAAGTCTGACATGCGTTGTAGATTTCATGACTCATCATAGCATTTTGCAATTGTGGAAACACCATTTAGAAATCATGTTAACACTCAATATGCCAAGTATTGGTGCATAGACTACAACAGGGTTGATAACTAGGCTCCAGGTGGCCTGAGTAAGGCACTTCGCACCTGCCTAAATGCAGCTGATGGGCAAAAAAACCAACAGATTGCAGCATGGCACAGCACATCGCCATCATTATCAATGTGGAAAACATAGGTGTTAGTAATCAGAAACATGGATCAACGTTTCTTCCTCATTCGCACTAGGAGATCAAACTGTACATACAACAAACTACACAAACTTGGCATGCAGACAAAACTAAGGAACTGCGATAGAACAGATCAACCACTAACAACCTTCAGAGAAAGATACCGCACCAAAATCTACACGGTTCGCACAGGAAGAGGAGGGCTAAACCTAGAGATCTAAAAGGCGTACGGAGGGGGTGGCGTCGGGGGAGGGAGGGGCTTACACTTGCGGATGCGAGCGGCGGGGTAGCCGCAGGAGGAGCAGGTGCTCTTCTGGAGGTGGAAGCTGCGGCGGCCGCAGCGGATGCAGAGCGTGTGCGTCTTGTTCCGGCGCTTGCCGAAGCTGCCCGTGCCCTTCGTCTGCAAAGCAAAACCACGGCGAGACAAGCTGGTCAGCGACAGGATACGACGGAGGCACCGGCGGCGGCGGCTGCGGGGCCTAGGGTTTGGAGGAGGGGACGTACCATCGCTTAGGGTTGGAGGCGACGAATGGATTGGAGTGGCGGCGGTGGACGGGGAGAGGCGTAAAACCCTACAGCGTTATGTAGGGATCCGTGGCGGGCTTCGTTGGTGGGTAAGTGGGCCGTTGAGGAACCTGATGCTGCTGCTGGGTTCTCTTCAGCCAGGTCTGTCTGTTCGTGGGCCTTCTGTTAGCGTTGCGTGAAGAAATCCATTTCGGTTCAGCGCAATGTTAATAGACCCAACTCCTCTCAAAAAAAAAAACTTGATAGACCCAACAATTGTCTTAGTGTGCACCACCTAGTTTTCTAGGGTTAGGTGACTACGGCGGGGATAGCGATTTCCACCGCAGGTCAACCATCTCTAGCCAATCATCTCCCCTCTCATTCCATCCCCTTCCCTCCTCCTACTCGGGCTGATACAGGGGTTGTCTCGCTCGGTTGCCTGGCCTTTGGTAGGGCGGTGGGTCTAGGGTTTTAGGAGATCGGATTTTTTGGCGAAGGGTAATGGTGATGGGAGACTCAAGAGCAGGAAGTGGTAAGATGGGGAAGGAGTTCGACGTTGATGAGATGCTGAAGAACATGAAACTGTACGAGGTAGAGCTGGATGATGTCGTTCTCAAGAAGGAGGCGGTCGCAAGTGGCCAAAGGTGAAGTGGTTGGCGGCGGCGAAGGTTCTCACTAAGTCGCTTTGTTATGCAGACCCGAATTCTACGCCCGCAAATGACCGATGACTTCCACGGGGGGTGAACCCTTCACGGGGTCAAAGACCCACGTCGTGGGAGTACTCGACGCGACGCTAGTTGCAGCAGAACAACTTGATGGAGAGTTCCTCTGCACCGTCAAAGGTGAATAAGATGACATCCCCCTTATGAAGGCAATGTGTCTCGGTGAAGCGAGTCCAGCCTCTCCCAGGACACATGCTCCCGCCCTCGTCACTAGAGACGCACGCCCAGTAAATGGTGTCGCACCAACCGGCGGGACGAATAATCAGCTTTCGAGTGCAGATGGCTACAGAAGGACCATGCGAACATGTTGGGAAGCTAGAGCGTCCCCGACTTGTCACAGTGCACCCTCACATAAAACTCAAAGCAGGCCAGATCCGACCAAGAGTCGTCCTGAGGCACCGCAACTAGCGTAAAACGAGTTGGCGCCCCACGGTGGCCTCTTCTCGATCACCACAATGTCCTTCCCTGCCATGACTCATCGTGTCATTGGCTGGAGGGAGCCAGCCCTCAGGCACCGACAACAACAACTTCTCCAAGACGTGGACGGGTTCGACGTTCGAAGAGTCCATTGCTCTGCCAGAGAAAAAAGGAAGATGAAGGAGGGCCTTGGGCTAATGGCAGATATCCCTTGGCGCCAATTAAATAGGATCTAGGGCATGATCTATTAAAGCCTGGGCGCCAGCATAATTGCTCGCGACGGCTTTTGAGTTTTTCAAGATGACGAACATGTCTCGTCCCTACTACGATTGGTTTGTGCATGCAACGTCCTAGGTGGGGCAAGCGCTAAGCCTGCCCGGGGACGTTTGTGTCCCTTCGCCCTCTAAGGCAAGACGTCATCGCCAGCCGTTTGCCTTAGAAGACACCTTACCTAGGGGCTAATGTCGCTTCCGTGGAATCCAGGGTTCATAGTCCGATGGGCGAAGGATCGGACGTCGGCCGGAAGCATGGAACCCGAGCACCCACCCCGGGATTCCGGGGAACCCCACGGAAGGAAGCTCCCAGGGTACCTAGCACGGGAAGAGAATATTGAGGCTTGCCCAGTGAAGAATACGGCCTAGCTGGCCAGTTATGCCTGGTCTAGGCACCAGGCTACTCCTGCTCGTACAATGGCGCACGCTGCGGGACAGCAGGGCAGACGTGCCATGTCGAGGCCATGCGCATTCCACCTTGACGCTTGTATTCCACACGTCGTAGCGTAATTACCAACCCTTGCGGTATCCCCTTTTCACTATAAAAGGAGGACTAGGTCAAACGTAAGGGCAAATGAAACTTAGAAGAGAAAAAGTGGTTGTGTTCTTTCCTGGGAACAAACTCTGTAACCGTGTGATCAACCACCACATAATAGACAGTCACAGGATGTAGGAATCCGCACATTGCAGCCTAAACCTTGGTAAAAAAATTGTATGTGCCTGTGTGAATATGTTCATCTAGATCGTGAATCGAGCTTGATAGACATTGTGTCCCTGGCCGAACTAAAAAGGAGATCTCCACACCCCTTGAGACACATACATCAATCTCTCGAGGGCTGCCTCGACTCCCGCTAGCCTTGATTGAGGCGAGTTGGGATTTCCAATCCATGGAATTGAGAGGGGAAGGGTGGTGGAGATGCGGATTTGACGTCTCGAATTTGGAAATCATGGGGAAATTGTTTGTTGGAATGTTGCGATTTTGTTTGGAGGAAAGGATTTGCTCTTGAATACCAAATGTTAAGAGCACACTTGTAATACAAATGAATTACTCATCTGGTATTTAAATTATAAGCCAAGGATTGAGCTAGTTCAAGCGATTAGAAAGTAGAATATGAACAAAAGAAGAAGAAAGAGGCATGAGCGTGATGGAGACTGGAGCCGTACGACTCCTTGAAACAGGTATACGTCCAACTATATTAATATAGCAACTAAGATTGAGATCGTTACTGGGCCACATAGCACAACGTCCAAAAAAATAACAAAAAAAACAAAGTAGAAAAAAGAAGAGAAAATGAAGCTGACAACGGTGGCTCGACGACAAGGTTGACTCGCAACCGTTGTGCCCATAGGAGAACTTCCACCACGCTCCTAGCACTCTGAAGCGTCGCATACAAAACAACACCTCCAACAAGGAAGCGATGACGATGACGCTGCTGTCTGGACTTCTCCTAGGGTTTCTTCCGGTACGCTACAAGAGGTGGGAAAGAGCTACACCCCACGCCCTTCAGGGAGGACGGTGACACCCGCAGGTATCACCACATTGGTGTCTAGTCGACAAGGATTTCTCCCGACCTCTCAAAAGAACCACACTCCTGGACCCTTAAAAGGCTCCACCAAGCTCGGTCGCGCCAGAACGAGATGCTGTATTGAGACGTCTCACCGTAGCAGAGAGACGAACAACAGTCGGCACCAGCACTGCTAGAATGGCGGGCGGCGGTGTCCCTGCAACGCTAGATTGCAATAGTCGAGAACATGAACAGCTGGATAGACTCTGGATACGATGATCAGATCAGATGGAACAACATCAGGTCCGGCAAAATAAGACAAAACCGCTATCGACGGCTATAACAAAATAGATTCCACAAAATTTTATAATACCTACTCCCTCGGTTTTAAAATATAACATGTTTTAGGTTTGTGAAAAAAAAATCTAGACATATTTTAGTATGTAGATTCATTATAAACCCGAGTGAATCTACACACTAAAAATAGTCTAGATACATTTGCTTCACAAAGCTAAAACATCTTATATTTTAAAACTGAGGGACTACAAATTAGGGTACAAGACCCCAAAGACAGTACTCACTCCACTCCTGGCTATTAATGGTTTTAACTTTATCTAAATTTGGATATACGTAGTTTAATACTATTTAGACAGTAGAATAGATGCATTTTTCGTATCTAGCCAGAATTAAGACTATTAATATGGATCAAAAGGAGTATTAACATCTCATGTGAAAACAGTTCTTACGTAAAAAAAAAAATACTACTCCAAGTGTGACAGCCGAATCTAACAAGACGACGGTTCTTGCTCGATCGCACGCACTCACACGTGTCTCAGTGTTGACCGAATTTGTGGATCTTGCACAGGACCAACTCGTGACCATTATTGTCATGTTGATCTTGGGGAAGGTTGTACTCGATCATCACCCAATCCGTCTTCACCTTATTCACCATGTAGCTGTAATACCTGCGGTACCTAACGAGGCCGCCGTCGCCTCCCAGCACCTCTGTGCGAGTGAACTCTCTCCACCAGCCGTCCCAACCGCAAGGTCTGCGCCTCTGCTGCCTCCCGTCGAGGTAGCGCGCGTGGGTAAGGAAATACCAGTTGCGACGCGGTCCCGGCTTGTTGTCGGGGTCGGCCACCAGCTCGTCCGGTGTGACAGAGTAGAGGTCGATCGGCGTCGTGGACGAAAGCGGCGATGTCGCGTTGGAGGGCCTCGCCGGCGAGCTTAGGGCGGAGGATGCGATCGATGACGTTGGCATCCCTTAGGCGGATCGACGGCGACATGACGGGGGACGCTCGATCGATCTATCTATCCCGGAAATCACGTTAATTGATAAGAGCGTAGCTGGCAGGAGTTAAGTGGCGTTCTTTACTCTTCTCGTTCTCATGATGCATAGGCTCTTCAGGATTTTTCATACGTTGCTGGTCTTGCCGTGCTTCCGATGTATCTTTTGTCTTCTCATACACTCCCAGAAAGCCTAGCAGGTTCACGCAAACATTCTTCGTCACGTGCATCACGTCGATTGAAGAGCGGACCTCTAGAACTTTTCAATAGGGTAGGTCTCAAAATATAGATTGCTTTTTTTCACATGGGCACGTGTCCGGCATCGTCATTCGGAACAGATAGACTGCCAGGACCTTTTCTAAAAAATACTTCTAGGTCCTTGATCATACCAAATACCTCCTCACCGGTACGGAGGACAAACTTTCTTCAGGGTTCTGCCAGACGTTTGAAATGCTTACCTTTCTTTCTTACGGGATGCAGGTTCGGAAGAAATCGACGATATCCTAGGTACATAACCTTCTTACATTTATCCAAATATACACTTTCAGTCTCATCTAAACAGTGCGTGCATACTTTGAATTCCTTGTTTGTCTGCCCTGAAATGTTACTAAGAGCAGGTCAATCATTGATGGTTACGAAAAACAACGCTCGTAGGTCAAATGGCTCCCCTTTGTACTCATCCCACATACGTACACCTGGTTTGGCCTACAGCTGTAAAAGTTCTTCAACTAATGGCCTTAGGTACACATCAATGTTTACCGGGTTGCCTCGGGCCTTGGATAAGCACTGACATCATAATGAACTTCCTCTTCATGCACAACCAAGGAGGAAGGTTATAGATACATAGAGTCACAGGCCAGGTGTTGTGACTGTAGCTCTGCTCACCAAAAGAATTTATGCCATCTATACTTAGACCAAACCTTAAGTTCCTTGCTTCACGTGCGAAGTCCGGGTACTCTCGCTCGACTTTTCTCCACTGTGACCCATCAACGGGGTGTCTCAACATCGCGTCTTTCTTACGGTCTTCCATGTGCCATCGCAATAATTTGGCATGCTCTTTATTTCTGAAGAGACGTTTTAACCATGATATTATAGGAGCATATCACATAACCTTGGCAGGAACCTTTTTCATAGGGGCCTCGCCATCAACATTGCCAGGATCGTCTCATGTGATCTTATTACCGCAGTGCAGTGCATACTGGGCATGTATCCAAATTCTCGTACTTCTCATCGCGGAAGAGGATACAGTCATTAATGCAGGCATGTATCTTCTGTATGTCTAATTCTAGAGGGTAGATAACCTTCTTTGTTTGATATGTACTATCGGGCAATTCATTATTTCTTAGAAGCAGATTCTTCATTTTTACCAACAACTTTGAAAATACGCTGTCAGTCACACCGTTCTCTGCCTTCCATTGCAGCAAATCCAGTGTGATACCTAGCTTTTTGTGGCCATCTTCGCAAGTTGGGTACAACAATGTTTTGTGATTCTTTAACATCTGCTCCAACTTCTCCTTCTTCTTTTCAGTTTCACATTCTTCCTTTGCATCAGTAATGACCCGACCAAGATCATCATCAGCGGGCCCATCTGCTGCCTCTTGATCTTCATTATCTACCCCGATTGCAGTATCATCGTATTCAGGATACATATTATGATAGTTGTCATCATCCTCTTCTTCGTTGTCTTTCATCACAACCCCTCTTTCTCCGTACTTGGTCTAACAATTATAGTTGGGCATGAAACCGGATCGAAGCAGGTGGGCGTGAATGGTTTTGGTATTTGAGTACTCTTTCTTGTTCTGACAGTGAACAAACGGACAACATATAAAACCATCGTGACCATGGTTTGCATTAGCCACAACGATAAAATTTTGGAGGCCCAAAATGTACTCGGAAGTGCGTCGGGCACCATACATCCATTGCCGGTTCATCTGCATTATGTAGTATATCAAAAATTAATAGGGAGATGGCCACTTATACAGTACATCGATGACACATGAAAGGATAAAGTTGTCAACCTCGACCAAAAAAGAAAGAGCAACGAGAAAACTTAATTCGAGCTCTCGGGCATTTCACCGAACATCTCTTGTGCATAGGAAAAACATAAATTAGCACACCTCTCACCCTCTTGCTAAGCTCCAAAATGAGAGAGTGAAAAAATGAGAGAGAGAGGTGTGTGTTATATAGACGCACCCCCTTTAACACCGGTTCAAGCCACGAACCAGTGTTAAAGGGGGAGGCTGCGTGGGCCACTGGTGCAGGCCTTTAACACCGGTTCATGGCTCGAATCGGTGTTAAAGGGAGTGCTCTTTTTTGCTTTCTGGACCACGCTAGTACGGGCGTCACCTTTAACAGAACCGGTGTTAAAAGTCATTTTCAACCTCAACCAAAGGTCTTGTTTTTACTAGTGTGCACAAAGCGCTAGGTGTTTATAAATTAGGTGTCGCCGGAGAACCATAGTCTGCTGAGTCCGACACGTACGTACGTGCAGCTTGTGTTCGACCCGATTTAGATCCGATTCTTAGCAAACTTGACAACTTGGTCGTGCTTCATCCGTCCAGTTCCGTATAAGATTAGAATCGGGCATGATCATCCAAACAAAGAGCAATCAGGAGGCCAATGCGAACGCCTAGCAGAGCTTGACGCATGCAGTTGCCGAAGAAGAGGCGGCGGCAGTTCCGAGGGCACAACCCCAAAATGCCGTTGGGTGCCGAGGGCAGCCGTCGGTAGTGGCGGACCAGAAAATTTTCAAAGGTCAGGAAAACTCTTAATTTAGAGGCTAATTCTACTAATTTTTATCTTCGATGAATAATAATTAGGCTTGTCCGCCAGGTTCGAAGCCTGGGCTGCAGGGACACTGCGCCACCTATGACCGTCGGCGTACTTCCTTGCTGCTACGTCAAAGGGGCTATGCCGACGGCTGCCTTCGGCACAACCTGTGTCCACTGTTTTGCCCTCGCTATAGATTGACGTTCGTTAGTATTTTCTAAAAAGATTTTTTTTAATCTCTCTCACTTTGGATATTTTTAACACTAAATACATTTAATCTTAGATCAAACTTCCCGGTCAGTCATCCAACCTCACACTACTCTACTCCAAGCACGCTTAAATTCTCGTTTCACTTTAGATAAGCTCTCGCGAAACAAATTATACCTTTTTATTAATATTACCATATCAATCCTCTTAACTCTTATACCACTGTTCACACGTCTTTATTTTTTAAAATTCCAAACAATTATTTAAGTAAACAATAATTAATACATAATTATAATAATATTGAATTCCAATGAAAACAAAATAAGTAATAAAAATAATATTATGTTTATTTTTTGTCATTATTATAATATATAATATGGCATAATTAATATCTTTAAATTTGTAAATCGAAATTTGACAAATAATATATCCATTATTATCAGAAAAATATGAGGAATCCAAATATGAAATAATTTAATTTTTAATAAAAAATTATTTTTTAAAAAAATATCTTTCTTTTCGAAATTTGAAAATATAAAATAATCCAAAATAATTAGAAAAATGAGAGGAATCCAAATATGACATCCATATCATATGTGAACCTAAAAATGATTTTTCTAGAAAAATCATGAGCATTAGATCATGTACATGTAGTTCAAATCTGACTGACTTCCACCCAATTCGGCAGAAATTTATCTTTTTCATGAGGGGTGGACGGAAAGGTTTAAGATACCTTAGTTACAAAATTATTTATCTAAAGTCATCTAGTATTTTTGAAAAATGGGGTAGTACCAATGTGAAACTTTTATTTGGTGGTTGCTTCACAAAACACCCCATTTTTAGCACTCGAAAAATGGAAAATGGAATTTAGGTGAGGTAAAAAAGAAAACTTGCTCTGCAATATTGTAAGTCATCCCAAGATGCACACGTGTGCACAACATGAGCATATTATCACAAACTATCAAAAATGTCGGAGGTTACCAGATCTCCGAGACAACCCCAACCCTCCTTTATTGTCGTTCAATTCCAACCAGATTACTTCGATTCTCTTCCGATGCTCTATCTTAGGTCGACCCTTTCAATGAATCGATTGAATGCTCTTTATTTCTGTTCTCCTGCTGGCTCATTTCTATTGACATATTAGAGTGGACTGGATTCTCTTTATCTACTCATGTCGTAAGTTCTTAGTCGTATAATATTATTATCGTCAGACTTGAACCTAACAAAAATAGGGAAGGTTCATAGACTTTTTGCCCCTTTTCGCGGCTAGAGTCGGGAATCGAAAAGGATACAACGGAAGCCGTATATATCTAGTTGGGAATGTCGTTCAGAGCTACGAAGCGGCCTCTACTGCTTTCCCTGCTGTTCTGGTTGAACTAGGGCTTTGGCTTAGTTAACTGATGAGTTGATAGGGTGTAACCATCCACTTAATCAAACCCTATGTCAATGGAAAGAAGAGGATGACATGGTCCGAAGTAGAACTCAATGAATCGCGAGATTCGACTCACCTACCGGATAGGTTATATTCCATCTTAGCTAGGGTTGACAGGACAACTGGTAAAAAGAACACGCCATGAACCAAGTTGAAGGGTTTCGCGGCATAGTAAATCAAAATTTTCTACGGATGCGAACAGAGGGAAAGCCAAGATCTAATCTAGGAGATGCAAACAACGAGAGAGATTGGATTAGATCTTCATACCCTTGAAGATTCGACTGAGCGTTAAATCGGAACGTGGGTGATGTAGTCGTACTCGCTTCTCCTCCTCGCGATCCGATCCGATCTAGCACCACAAGTGGCGGTGCCTCCGTGAGATGCACACGTGCAGCACCTCGACGTCTCCTCCTTCCTTGGACCAGCAAGTATGGTGGAGAGATGGATTGGATCTACAACACGACGGCGTGGTGTATATGGTGGAGAATTTCTTCAGCAAGGCTTCGCCTACAAACAGTCGGGAGGGAGAGAGGAAGGGCAGCAGGGCGGCTAGGGTTGGAGGGGAAGGTGTGTGGGGAGGGGCGCCTCAGCCCTCTTTATATAGAGGGGGGCGGCCAGCCCTTGCCCCTCCTCCAAGCCTTGGGCCGGCGGCCAAGGGAGGGAGGAGTGGGGGGCAAGGACTCTCCCCCTTCTAGAAGCCCTAATTAGGGTTTCCCCTTGGATGGCCGGCTGGGCCCTATGGGGCCTTGTGCCCCTGGCCCAAAGTGGCCAGGGCACTCCCTCATAGGCCCATGCCCCCTCCCGACAGGTGGGACCACGTTGGTCCCCCTCCGAAGGTTCTAGAAGCTTCCAGACAATACCGATTAACCGAACAATTCAACTCCAAAAATGCCGCCTTATATGAATCTTATTCTCGGACCACTCCGGAACCTCTCGTAATATCCGGATCCCATCCGAGACTCAACAAAACTCATAAACCAATTATCCAATCTATCCTAGCGTCGAGACACGTTAAGTGTGTGACCCTGCGGGTTCGAGAATATGCAGACATGATCTTCTATCAATAATCAACAGCGGGGCCTGGAAACCCATATTGACTCCCACACATTCATCGATGATCATATCGGATGAACCACGATGCCAAGATTCAATCAATCCCATATATATATTCCCTTCGTCTCGCGATATTTTACTTGCCCGAGATTCGATCGTCGATGCATCATACCTAGTTCAATCTCGTTCACAACAAGTACTTTACTCGTTCGTAATCCGATATCACTTTGTGATTAACTCCTTAACCACATGCTTGCAAGCGGTGTTGATATCGACACCGAGTGGGCCCAGTATATCTCTCCGACTTGGGAGGGACAAATTCCATCTCGATACATACAACCCAATGATACTTTCCGATCACCGAGAGACACCTTTATGATCACCCTCTCATAGGATGACGTTTGATGACCTCAAAGCTTTCTTCCGATACCAGGGAGTTGTATTATCTCATGGTCTAAGGAATACAATATTTGACATAAGAAAAGCTTCGCAAAGACGAACACGATGACACGATCTAATTGCTTCGCTTAGTTTGGATCTGTCCACCACATCATTCTCCCAATGATATGATCTCATTATTAATTGATAACTCATGTCCATGGTTAGGAAACCTTAACCATCATTAATCAATGAGCTAGTCCATAGAGGCGTACTAGGGACACGGTGTTGTTTACAAACCACACAAGTATTAATGTTTCCGCTTAATACAATTCTAGCATGGAATATAAACTTTATCATG
Organism: Avena insularis; assembly: GCA_023614405.1. NCBI lineage: Eukaryota > Viridiplantae > Streptophyta > Magnoliopsida > Poales > Poaceae > Avena > Avena insularis. The sequence continues at coordinate 51,402,785 of CM042695.1, forward strand.
AACAAGAATTATAATAATAACATCTTTATTATTGCCTCTAGGGCATAATTCCAACAGTCTCCCACTTGCACTAGAGTCAATAATCTAGTTTACATTTGGCAACAATCTCACACCCATGGCACTGAGGTGCTGATCATGTTTTGCACGTGGAAGAGGTTTAGTCAATGGATCTGCGACATTCAGATCTCGTATGTACTTGCTAATCTTCAGATCTCCATCGCTATATAATCTCGGATTATATGATACTTATGTTGATATGCTTGGTCTTTGGATGATATCTTGGTTCCTTAGCGAGTGCTATGGCGCCAATGTTGTCACACAATATCTCCAGTGGGTCCAATGCACTTGGAACCACGCCAAGCTCAGTGATGAAGTTCCTGATCCAAACTCCTTCACTTGACGCTTCTGCAGCAGCCATGTATTCCGCTTCTACTGTAGATCCCGCGATCACGCTTTGCTTGCAGCTTCTCTAGCTCACAGCTCCTCCATTCAAAATATACACGTATCCTGTCTGAGATTTAGAATCATCCTTGTCGGTGTCAAAACTAGCGTCGACGTAACCTTTTACGACAAGCTGTTCATCACCCCCATAGACTAAGAACATTTCTTTAGTCCTATTTAGGTACTTTAGGATGTTCTTCACGGCTGTCCAGTGTTCCACTCCTGGATCACTTTGATATCTGCTCGTCAAACTAAGAGCATTGGACACATCCGGTCTAGTACACAAAGATGGCATACATGATGGAACCTATGGCCGAGGCATAAGGCACTTTGCTCATAGCTTCCCTATCATTTACCGTATGGACCTTGAGCCTTGCTCAATATCTTACCGACAACATAGGCCGAACCTTTCTTTGCCTTATCCATTCAACCTTTTCGTAACTTTGTCTAGGTATGTACTCGCTTAAAGCTATCAGCGTCTTTGTCTATCTCTATAGATTTTGATGCCCAATATATAGCAGCTTCACCTTGGTCTTTCATTGAAAACACTTGTTCAAATAACTCTTCACATCGTTAAGCATGTTGATGTCATTTCCAATAATCAATATGTCATCCACATATAGTACCAGAAACGTCACCGAGCTCCCACTCACTTTCTTGTAGATGCAAGCTTCGTAGCAATTTGGAACAAATCCAAAGCTCTTGATCACTTGATCAAAACGAAGGTTCCAACTCCGAGATGCTTGCTTCAGTCCATAAATGGAACGCTGAAGTTTGCATACTTTATCAAGATCCTTAGGATCGACAAAACCTTGGTTGCATCATATACAACTCTTCATCAATGTTGCCATTGAGGAACGCATCTTGACATCCATCCGCCATATTTCATAATCATGAAACGCAATTGCTAATAAAATCCGAATGGACTTAAACATCGCTACGGGAGAGAAAGTCTCATTGTAGTCAACACCTTGAACTTGTCGAAAACCTTTTGCGACAAGCCGTGCTTTATAGACGGTAACATTACCATCCGCGTCCGTTTTCTTCTTGAAGATCCATTTGCACTCAACGGCCTTTCGGTCGCTAGGAGGGTCCACCAAAGTCCATACTTGGTTTTCGCTCATGGATCCCAATTCAGATTTCATGGCTTCTAGCCATTTCTCAGAGTCTGGGCTCATCATCGCTTCCTCATAGTTCGTAGGTTCGCCGTCTTCTGCTAATAAGACAGTCAAGACAGGGTTGCCGTACCACTCAGGAGGGGCACGCGACCTTGTCGACCTGCGACGTTCAGTAGCAGCATCGTCTGAAGCTTCATGATCCTTGTCATTAGCTTCCTCTATTGTTGGTGCAGGCGGCACTGGAACAATTTCAGGTGTTGCGCTACTCTCCAATTCAAGAGAAGGTTCAATAACCTCATCAAGCTCTACTTTCCTCCCACTCACTTCTTTCGAGAGAAACTCCTTCTCAAGAAAGGAACCGTTCTTTGCGACAAACACTTTGCCTTCGGTTCTGTGATAGAAGGTATACCCAATAGTTTCCTTAGGGTATCCTATGAAGACGCATTTCTCCGCTTTGGGTTCGAGCTTGTCCGGCATCAACTTCTTGACGTAAGCTTCGCATCCCCAAACTTTAAGAAATGACAACTTAGGTTTAGCACCAAACCACAGTTCATACGGTGTCGTCTCAACGGATTTAGATGGAGCCCTATTTAAAGTGAATGCAGCGGTTTCTAATGCATAACCCCAAAATGATAACGGCAAATCAGTAAGAGACATCATCGATCGGACCATATCTAATAGGGTTCGATTCCGTGTTCGAGACACACCATTGCTTGTTGTGTTCGTGGCGTGAGTTGTGAAACGATTCCACTTGCTTTAAGATGCGTGAGAAAATCATAACTCAAATATTCACCTCCACGATCGGATCGTAGAAACTTAATCTTTACATTATGGTTCTCCACTTCATTCGTAAATTCCTTGAACTTTTCAAATGTTTCAGATTTATGTTTCATTAAATAGATATACCCATATCTACTTAAGTCATCGGTAAAAGTGAGAAAATAGCGATATCCACCGTCGAAACACTCATCGGTCGCATACATCGGTATGTATGATTTCCAACAAGTCCATTGCTCGCTCCATCATACCGGAGAACGGGTTTGATCATCTTGCCCATGAGGCATGGTTCGCATGTGTCAAATGATTCAAAATCAAGAGACTCCAAAATTCCATCGAATGGAGTTTCTTCATGCTTTACACCAATATGACCTGCACGACATGCCACAAATAAGTAGTATTATCACTATCTACTTTGCATCTCTTAGCCTCACGGTTCTGGATGTGTGTTTCATCCCGTTCGAGATTTAGAAGAAATAAACCATTCACAAGAGGTGCATGACCATAAAAGATGTTACTCATATAAATAGAACAACCATTAGTCTCCGATTTAAATGAATAACCGTCTTGCAATAAACACGATCCAGAAATAATGTTCATGCTCAACGCAGCACATAATAACATTTATTAAGGTTTAAAACTAATCCCGAAGGTAAAACTAAGGATAGCGTGACGGCCATCACAACAACTCTTGATCCGTTGCCAACGCGCGCCGTCACCTCATCCTCATAAGCCGCCTATTCCGTAGCTCTGCTTGAGTTACAAATATTAGCAACCGAACCGGTATCAAATACCCAGCACTACAACGAGGGCTAGTAAGGAAAACATCAATAACATGTATATCAAATATACCTTTGATGGTGCCACCTTCTTGTCCGCTAAGTACTTGGACGATTGCGCTTCGAGGACCCTTGTCCTTGCAATAGAAGCACTCGATGTCCGGCTTGGGACCGGACTGAGCTTCTTCTCAGCAGGGCATTGCTACGCCGCCCTTCTTGAAGGGCTTCTTTGCTCCTTACCTTTCTTAAAGGTGGGCTTGTTGACCATCAACACATGATTATCCTTTTGATGTCCACTTCGCGGCCTTCAGCTTTGCGAAGAGCTCGGTGATATCGATGGAACCAATCTGATTGTGAGTCACTACAAAACTTTTGTAGTGGGAGGAGTGATTGCGAACCACTGTCAATCTTGAGCTCCTCGAATCGTGCATTCCAGCTTGCTCAAAGCGTTGAGTGTAGCCCGTCATCTTAATGGCGTGCTCACTAACTAACTCCCTTCCTCCATCTTGCGATTAAAGAACTTCTCGGAGATCTCATATCTCTCGAACGGGCTGAGTCCGAAACATGGTTTTCAACTCTTGAGAATCTCAAAGGGCCCAGGATAGTCTTCAAAACGATTTTGAAGTTCGGTTCCATAGCAAACAACATGGTGCTCTTAATCACACCATAATCATCTTTCTGCGATGATAGACAGCTTTCTCATCACCGATGCGATTCTTGAGGGGGTCACCTAACGCTTTCCCAAGGACATAGTCCTTTTGTCCGAGATAGAATGATTCTTAGATTGCGGAACCAATTGGTGAAGTTAGAACCATTGTTTCTAAGCTTTTCCTTCTCAAAAAACGTTGAAGTTGAAGTTGGACTTGGCCATGTGATCTACAATATTTGCAAGTACAATTTAGACTATGTTCATGATAAATAGTTCAACTTAATCAAATTACTAGATGAACTCCCACTAAATTCAACATCCCTCAAGTTGTTTAGTGAACACGATCCAAATTCACCACACCTAATCCGATCATCACGAGAAGAGATGTGGTTTCAATGGTGGACAACGAAGTGTCGATCATATCATTCATATGACTCATGCTTAACCTTTCGGTTCTTGTGTTCCGAGGCCATGTCTGTACATGCTAGGCTCGTCAAGTTAGACACAAGTATTTCTGAGTGTGCAAAACAGGCTTGCACCCGGTGTATGTGAGCGTAGAGTCTATAGCACCCGATCATCACGTGATGCTTGGACACGACGAACTTTCACAACGGTGCATACTTGGGGAGAACACAGCTTTTATCTTGATCTTTAAGTGAGGAATCATCTTATAATGCTACCGTCGCGATCTAAGCATAATAAGATACATAAAAGGATAAACATCACATGCATATAACTTTATGTGACATGGTATAGCCAATCTTCGTGCAATGATCTCCATCTTGTGCGTTCCGGCATGATCTCCATCACTCCACCATGATTGCCTCCACCACGAATAGCATCTACAACTATTGCTAACTACTTAGCGATAAAGTAAAGCTATTACATGGCGTATAAGAAGTTTGACTCGCAGGTCATACACAATTATAAAGACAACCATATTGCTCCCTGCGGTTGTGTACTCATCGACATGCAAGTCGTGAAACATTACAAAACATGATCATCGCATACAATATACACATCACATCTTGGGCCATACCATATCACAGAAAACACTCCCTGCAAAAACAAGTTAGACGCCCCTACTTTGTTGTTGCATGTTTTACGTGGCTTATGGGAGTAGATGCTAAGAACGATTCTTACCTACGGAAAGCCACAACGGTGATATTATGGTTGCCAAACTCCGGTGTTAATCCCATGACAACTATAGTGAGAAAACTGACATCCACCAGCCGCATGTGTGGAACAAGCCACCGCGTCAAGTGCGGAGCCGGTCTCGACGGCGTCGCGTAAGGTTGGCCTGGACCGCTTCAATCTCACTATCCCGCGTCATAAGAAGAACACAAACAAGAGGCTTGCAACAGAAAACATCAACGCCCGCAACAACCATGTTGCGTTCTACTCGTGAAACACATCTACGCATAGATCTAGCTCGATACCCGAAGGGTTTGGCGGCATAGTAAATCAAAATTTTCTACGGATGCGAGAGGAAAGCCAAGATCTAATCTAGGAGATGCAAACAACAAGAGAGATTGGATTAGATCTTCATACCCTTGAAGATTCAAGCAGTGAACGTTAACGGAGCGTGGGTGATGTAGTCGCATTTCGCTTCTCCTCCTCGCGATCCGATCCGATCTAGCACCACAAGTGGCGGTGCCTCCGTGAGATGCACACGTGCAGCACCTCGACGTCTCCTCCTTCCTTGGACCAGAAAGTATGGTGGAGAGATGGATTGGATCTACAACACGACGTCGTGGTGTATATGGTGGAGAATTTCTGCAGCAGGGCTTCGCCTATAAACAGTCGGGAGGGAGAGAGGAAGGGCAGCAGGGCGGCTAGGATTGGAGGGGAAGGTGTGTGGGGAGGGGCTCCTCAGCCCTCTTTATATAGAGGGGGGGCGGCCAGCCCTTGCCCCTCCTCCAAGCCTTGGGCCGGCGGCCAAGGGAGGGAGGAGTGGGGGGCAAGGACTCTCCCCCTTCTAGAAGCCCTAATTAGGGTTTCCCCTTGGATGGCCGGCTGGGCCCTATGGGGCCTTGTGCCCGTGGCCCAAAGCGGCCAGGGCACTCCCTCATAGGCCCATGCCCCCTCCCGACAGGTGGGACCACGTTGGTCCCCCTCCGGAAGGTTCTAGAAGCTTCCGGTACAATACCGATTAACCCGGAACAATTCCGAACTCCAAAAACTGCACTGCCTTATATGAATCTTATTCTCCGGACCACTCCGGAACCTCTCGTAATATCCCGGATCCCATCCGAGACTCCTAATAAAAACTCATAAACCAATTATCCAATCTATCCTAGCGTCGAGACACGTTAAGTGTGTGACCCTGCGGGTTCGAGAATATGCAGACATGATCTTCTATCAATAATCAACAGCGGGGCCTGGAAACCCATATTGACTCCCACACATTCATCGATGATCATACCGGATGAACCACGATGCCAGGATTCAATCAATCCCATATATATATATTCCCTTCGTCTCGCAATATTTTACTTGCCCGAGATTCGATCGTCGGTACCGTCATACCTAGTTCAATCTCGTTCATAGCAAGTACTTTACTCGTTCCGTAATCCGATATCACTTTGTGATTAACTCCTTAACCACATGCTTGCAAGCGGTGTTGATATCAATTACCGAGTGGGCCCGAAGTATATCTCTCCGACTTGGGAGGGACAAATTCCATCTCGATACATACAACCCAACAGATACTTTCCGATCACCTGAGAGACACCTTTATGATCACCCTCTCATAGGATGACGTTTGATGACCTCAAAGCTTTCTTCCGATACCAGGGAGTTGTATTATCTCATGGTCTAAGGAATACAATATTTGACATAAGAAAAGCTTCGCAAAGACGAACACGATGACACGATCTAATTGCTTCGCTTAGTTTGGGTCTGTCCACCACATCATTCTCCCAATGATATGATCTCATTATTAATTGACAACTCATGTCCATGGTTAGGAAACCTTAACCATCATTAATCAATGAGCTAGTCCATAGAGGCGTACTAGGGACACGGTGTTGTTTACAAACCACACAAGTATTAATGTTTCCGCTTAATACAATTCTAGCATGGAATATAAACTTTATCATGAACAAGAATTATAATAATAACATCTTTATTATTGCCTCTAGGGCATAATTCCAACACAAGTACAGCCGCGCACGATCAAATCTACGGGTGGCAATATATAACGAAATAGATTTCGAGTTTCTTCATTACAAGCAAGGAAAATTCATTGATATAGTTTCAAGCACTAGACGCGAAAGACAAACTAATGGTAATGACATCTTATTATGTAAATAAAAACAATTTTCAGATCCAAAAAATAAAATACTCCTAGCTAGCAGTAAATAAATTACACAAGCAGCTAGTGTCGAAAATATCTAATTAGAGGGCTCTGTTTGCTGGCACTCGTCCGGGCCTCGATTGAGCTTGTGCATCTTGCACACGACCCACTGCTCGCCGTCCTGATTGCGGTGACCCAGCATACCACTACATGTGTAGTACACTATAGTCATTGACATGGCATCCACAGAACACCGTTCCATAAATGTCACATGCCTCAGAGTGGTACAACAGAAACATTGAGGGTCCATATTACAAAAGAACACACATTATTATTATTACCATACCGGAAGTTCAAGATTTCCAGAAGATCCAACTTACAAACCAAAATATAAAGTGTTCAGCGGAATTTAAAAGTAACAGTTCCGTCTAGGAGTTGAGCTCAACAACTTATTCTATAGAGTTCATGTTGCTCGGCTCCGTTGGTTACTACTAACTAGGGATACTTAGTTGGACTCGTTATCATCGACACCATAGCGGATCTAGTAATACACTCCTTCAACACCTCCGGACAGATCAGGTTCCTCGTAGAACACATCTTCTTGACATTCGGCTGCATACATTGGCACGTCTTCGGGATCCTCAGAGTCTAAGCAAAGGATCAAAGGAAAGAATGAGTAACAACGTTACTCAACAAGTTCATTATATGCAAGGTGGAAAGTTTGATGCTCTAACTACCACCTCAGATTATAAATCCTTGGCATTATGCAGTTTTTGTAAATCTTTCTTCAAAGATTGATTTTATTCTGAAAAACTATGACCATCAGCCTTCAGAGGTTGACCAGAACTTTCATGGAGTTCCTTTCCTGCCGCGTTCGTAGCTCCTTCCCGGAACAGGAAGTAACAAGTTACAATTCTTACACTCTGCAGAGGTGCGTTACTTTACCCATGAGAGATCAACTCCTTGTTGCACAACCGGGCGTACTTTCCCGTCCACAATTCCATGATGTGGGGCCCAGTAGTTGGTCCAAGTAAATCACTGCCACCTTCACGACCCCGCATGCCTCCTTGGTGTACACCATGCCCACGTAATGAATTACGACAATGGATTGTACAAACTGTTAGATGCCAGAACTATCGTGGGACGATGAAGGTTCCCACCCATATGCTCCATATCCTCTACGAATTACCAATTAATATGCACGCTACGAGGATAACAACCACGACCTACACATCCGGCTTCATGCGAGAGGAAGAAGATACAACTGACTTCTCTGTCCCATTCCAAATCTCATGGCTAACGCGTAATATACGGCGCTAGAATCACTGATGTTAGGGGTTATTAAGTCCCTATTTGATCATTATTGTTCGCAGTTAGAACCCTAAGTTCTATTGCTTCATTATATCATCACTTAGGATGATATCTATGATTTCTTTATTTGTGAAAATAATATTTTCTTTCTTCTATATCATATATGATAACACACAATTTGCAAATACTTTGATAAAGACTCTTCAAAGGACATGAGCAAGTGATGAACTTGCCTTGTGATTGCAAGGTAGTGAAGTCTGATGCTTGCACTAGACCTTGAGCTTCTAAATCTACAAAAACATCATTATTGCCCGGTAAGGACAATATTTAAAGAAGCAAAATGATTATGCAAGTAATGTGATGCATTTTTTAATTCTATATGAATTTACCCTAAATAAGGTGCCCTTAAATGATGATTGAGCATTTATAAATATTACTTTTTAATATTTATAGCTTATATTATTTTATTTTATTTCCTTTTATTTAACTTTTATTGATTTAATAATTCTTTTAGGAATTATCAATTATACATTAAAAATTGTTAGTAAATATTTATTTAGTATTTTTCAAAAATACTATAATATTAATATATAATGAAAGTGATTTTTATTTATTTATTATCATCTTTCAATAATTTTGTAAAATTCCATAAGGAATATATAAATTACAAAATTCTTATAAAAATTTAAATGTCCAAAATTTTATATCTTATTTTATTTGATAGAGTGGATTATTATGATTCCAAAAATATTTTAATTATAATTTTTGGAATTTTATTTTATTTTCTAAGATTTAATTAAGTCCAGGGGTAGTTTGGTCTTTTCCTTTTTATTAAAACAGGCCTGGAAATGTTTCTGGGCTAGTTGTACTTATTGGGCCTTGGTGGCCCATTAGTCCTGGACAAAAGAGCCATCCCGAAGGGTTTGGCCCAGCTCGGCCCACTCCTCATCGCCTCTCTCTCTCTCTCTCTCTCTCTCCCTTGAGCTTATCCTCTCCTCCTCTGACCCCGACCCTGTGGCCGGCGATGCCGCCACCGGCGATTCCCTCCATCGCAGGTCGTTCTGGTCGCCGCCATGGTGTAACAGGGGGTTGTCGATGACGCCCGTTCGTTCTATCCAATTGGATTCGAGCCTAGGGCTCTCCTTCAATGGATCGATGCCGTCCCGAGCCCTAGGGTTTGGGTGTTGGCATGGATTCAAGCACTGTCGTGGTCGTCGTGCATCGAGGTGACGCTCTGCACCTCCAGGCATGATCAGGGTCGCTGCCGTGGCGTCGTGCGGGTTTCAGCACCCCCTCTGGGGTGCTCCCTGTGCCGCCATGGTCGTCGACCCCTCTGCTTCCTCTTCTAATCCTCAGCGAGGACCTACGGTGAGTTTGATTCCTCTCCCTTGGTGCTCTTTGTGCTTGCTGATTCGATGCTAGATGCTGGCAATGTTCTCTCTTGCTACTGTCTGATTCAGATTAGGATGATTATCCATTTAGGGTTCCTGTTATGTGATTGATCATGTATTGGATGAATTGAATCATGTTTGGATGGTCTGTACACATGATAAATGATTGTTGGCCTGAGGCTTGTTGCTTAAAATAATCTATGATGTTTCTGGTGGCTTACTAGATGATTTGACGCTTGGATTGCATCAGATTCAGATGATATAGTTGCTTGGGAATCATGCTTGATTAAGTTAGTGACTTGATAAGTGTTTACTGTTATCTCTGGGTTTATGATCATGCTTATGACATGATGAAATTATTGTCCTGGTGCTGTTGGCTTAGAACCAATGTATAGTTTGAGATTATCATGATCTCAAACAGTGAAGTTTAATATAGGAATTTCCTAGTTATGATTCCTGTGTTTAACAGGAAAATGATTAGTTAAGTTGATTGTTTGAATTGGTGATGATTAAATGTCTATCCTGATTCATAATGGATTGTTCTTGTGACACCATCATGGTATGGCACACAAGTTTGATTCTAACCCACTGATTGGTTGTTTTAGGCTTAAGACAAACTTGGCTTTATAAGATAAATAGAGATGCTCTTCTCTTAATTCCCTAAGACCAATGATGTTGGTCCGAGGCTTAGGGATTCAGATCTTATCTAATTGGTTCATCTAGATAGTCTTGGTAGTGGTACCAGCTATTATTTATTGAATCAAAGCTTGGAAAAAAATGACAGTGAGCTTGATCAATCTATGGATCCCAAGATTTGTTTCTAAGGTGCTACCCTTCCTTTAGGGATGTGCCTAGAAATAGATCATAGGTATATGTATGATTGAATTGTAAAATATAGTTGGGCAACCAGAGCAAGGATGTTGCTCTGAGATCTGGTTGGATCCTGGTACTTTGCTGTTTGCTTTTAGAGTTTTAAAAATCCCTATGATGGATTCACCCCACTTGGGTGCTTTATGAGGGTATGTTTTATAAAACAACACATGCTTTTCTCTAAATAAGATGATTAGCTCATGTGAAGGTTTTATGAAACTCACCACAGACTCTGATGTTTGTGGAGTAAGTTGGTGATGATCTTGATCTGGTTTTGCTGGATTCCTGTGCTTGACCTTGATCTGGCCTGCTCCTCCTAGCTCCTGGACTTGGCCTTACTGTCCACCTGATCCATCCCGCTCCTTATGTCACCATCCTGGTGATGTTTGGTTGATACTTGGTGGTTTGGTTGCTGGTTGTGATGCTTGGTTTAGTTGTTGCCTACACTGGCTGTTCTTGTGTGTTGTGCAGTGGAGAGATGCACTAGTGCCTCTCCACGGCTGTGCTTGTGGTTTTGTGAGTTTGGGCTGTACTATGAGGTCGACAACACACCACATGCATGTTGGTGTGTGTCCTGTCTGTGTGCCTGCTATGCACTCGTGGATATGTTCAGAATCTGGAAACTTACTATTACCTGGTTACTTTTACCTGGCTGGTGGATTTGTCCCTCTTGGCTATTGTTTGACTTCTGGCTTTAAATTTATGAAAGATGGATTCTTTCATATTGGTGAAACTTGCCCCTTTTTTATAAATTTCTCAATGATGAATTTGTCAAGTGCATTTCACTAACATATCTGAGAGAAATAATACTAACAGTAACCTTCTTTTGTTTTTTATTTAGTCTTTGTTTTGCAGGTACAGATATATGGATGAAGATTTAGTTTAGGTTTAGTTATAGAATAGTTAGTAAATAGTCCAATGTAATCTTCTTCATACTTTTGTAATTTTATTTTATTATTTTTGTAATCTTTATTTTATTCAATTGTAATTAAGATTATGTTATTCTTAATAAAGAATGTTCTTATTCTTTATTCTTTTGTAAATTGTGAAGTTTGAAAATAATTTCAGTAAGTTACATTCTTTGTAACTTGTTTATATATTGATAATATGAAATGAATTTTCATATTCATAACTGTCTTCTTTAAATAATGTTTTGAGTTAGATTAGTTAACTCCTAATTAAATCAAGATTCAAACCTTATGTCTAGTTCATTTGAATTATAATTCAAACACTCAAGTTTAAATTCAAATTCATTTTAAAACACATAATTCCTTAAAGATCATATCAAAGTTTATAATAATCATCCTTTAAGACTAAACCTAATCTCAAAGTATGAAAGAAACATTGATCACTTAGGTTTTTATTTGGCGAAAATTTTACCCACATTTTCATAGATGAATGCATGCAACAATCCATATTCCTAAATCTACCCTTCGTTAGTTCCTAAATGCTGGGATGTTTCAGACTTCCCCCTTAAATTAAACTTTGTCCCGAAGTTTGTGGAGATGTACCTGAATAGTTCTGGATAGGCTTTTCTTAAATCCTCTTCTTTCTCCCATGTGGCTTCCCTTTCAGGGTGATGTTCCCACTGTACCTTGCATTATTTGATTGCTCTATTCCTCAATCTTTTCCAGTTTTCTTCCAGAATCTTACAAGGTTTTTCAATATAAGTCAGGTTTGCTTGTAGTTCTATCTCTTGATGTGTGATTTCATCATATGGAATTTCAAACATTTACGAAGTTGTGACACATGGAAAACATTATGCACTTGAGCCAATCTTGATGGTAACTCTAAAGCATAAGCTATAGTTCTGTTTTGACTCAGTATCTTGAATGGTACGATATATCTTGGACTCAATTTACCTTTAAATCTGAATCTTTTCACCCCTTTCATTGGACTTACTTTCAAATAGACCATATCTCCCACTTCTGGATGCCATGATCTTCGACTTTGATCCGCATAACTTTTCTGCATGCTCTGGGCTATTTTCAGTCTATCCCTGATCTTATCACTGATGTCTTGTCTTTCCTTGATATAATCTGGCGCAAATTCTTTGCTGCTTCCAGGTTCATACCAACATATTGGTGATCATCACTTCCTTCCATATAGAACCTCATATAGAGCTGCCTTCAGACTACTCTGATAGCTATTATTATAAGAAAATTCTGCCAATGGTAGGTGATCTTCCCATGTTCCTCCAAAATCTAGTGCACAAGCTCTCAACATGTCTTCTAGTATTTGATTTGTTCTTTCAGTTTGACCTCCTGTCTCAGGATGATATGTCGTGCTGAAATCTAACTTTGAACCAAGTGCTTCATGCAATTGTTTCCAAAATGCTGAAGTAAACACCGATCCCCTCTCAGTTACGATCTTTTTGGGTACTCCATGCTTACTTACGATCTGTTTGACATATACTTCAACTAACTTCTCGGCATTATCCTTTTGGTTCATCGGAATGAAATGTGCACTCTTAGTGAGTCTGTCCACAATTACCCATATCATATCCTTACTTTTTGGTGTCATAGGCAATCCTGTAATAAAGTCCATACCAATTTCCTCCCATTTCCATTCAGGAATTTCTAAGGGTTGTAATGGTCCTGCTGGACTTTGATGTTCAGCTTTCACATTTTGACAAGTATGGCATTCAGAGACATATTTAGCAATATCTCTTTTCATGTTATTCCACCAGAATAGTTCTTTCAAATCCATATACATCTTAGTACTCCCTGGATGTATAGAATATGGTGTATCATGTGCTTCTTTGAGTATGACATTTCTAATCTCAGTCACATCTGGCACACAAAGACGGTCTTGAAACCATAAAGACCCATAATCCCCAAGGCGAAAAACTGATTTTTGGCCTTGAGATATCCTCCGAATTTCCTCAGCAATAAAAGGATCTTCTGGTTGATGTCTAAAAATTTCTTGCTTAAGATTACTGTCCTGCACTATAACTACCTACATAGTAGCTAATCCTCCGAGAACCTCTGTTCTGATAAATTAAAGCTCTAATATTTCCAAATCCATTTGTAACTCTTTTGGTAGCTCCCTATTGCTTGGCTGAATATCTGCACTCTTTCTGCTTAGAGCATCTGCTACAACGTTTGCTTTCCCTAGGGTGTAGTTGATTGTTAAATCATAATCCTTGATTAGTTCCAACCAATGCTTATGTCTCATGTTCAATTCCTTTTGAGTGAAGAAATATTTGAGACTTTTATGGTCTGTGTATAACTCGCATCTGGCTCCATAAAGAAAATGCCTCCATCCTTTCAGTGCAAAAACTACTGCTGCTAACTCTAAATCATGAGTTGGATAGTTGACTTCATGTGGTTTCAGTTGTCTTGAACCATAAGCAATCACTTTCCGATCTTGCATTAATACACGACCCAAACCTTCTTTAGATGCATCATAGTATACGGTGAAGTCCTTCCCTGTTTCAGGAACTGCTAAGATTGGAGCTGTGGTTAATCTAGTCTTCAACTCTTGGAAACTTATTTCACATTTCTCATCCCACTTGAATGGTGTATTTTTCCTTAATAATTTGGTCATAGGTCCGACTATTTTGGAGAAACCTTCAATGAATCTCCGATAATAACCAGCCATTCCTAAGAAACCTCTAATTTACTTCACATTGGTCGGTGCAGTCCACTCTAGTACTGACTGAACTTTAGATGGATTTACAACAATTCCATCCTTACTGATCACATGACCGAGGAATTCTACCTCATCTGGTCAGAATTCACACTTACTGAACTTAGCATAAAGCTTATGTTTTCTTAAAGTCTGCAATGCTATTCTCAAATGGTCAGCATGCTCTTCATTATCCTTGGAATATATCAGAATGTCATCAATAAAGACGATGACAAACTTGTCCAAATATGGCATGAAGATCTTGTTCATTAGATTCATGAATATTGCCGGTGCATTGGTCAAACCAAATGGTACTACCAGATACTCATGGTGTCCATATCTTGAGACAAATGCTGTTTTTGGAACATCTTCTGGCTTGATTTTTATTTGATGGTATCCAGATCTTAAATCGATCTTTGAAAATACTCCAACTCCTTTCACTTGATCAAACAAATCTTGAATTCTTGGTAAAGGATACTTATTCTTGATAGTCATGTTGTTCAAATTTCTATAATCACCACACATCCGTCTTCCACCATCTCTCTTATCCACAAAGATTACTGGTGTTCCCCATGGAGATACACTTTCCTGTATAAATACTTTTCTAGCTAACTCATCAATTTGCTCTTTGAGTTCTTTCAACTCTTTGGGTCCCATTTTATATGGGGCTTGAGCTATTGGTGTTGTACCAGGAATTAGGTCAATGGTGAACTCTATCTCCCGGTCTGGTGGCATTCCCGATAGCTCTGTTGGAAAAACATCTTGGAATTCATTAACTATAGGAATCTCTTCCAATTTAACTTCTTTCATAGAATTTAACTGCAGATCCACCATAATATGACTGTTCTTATATGCTTGGTAAACTATCCTTGCTCCACCAGGAGTTTTGATTGAGATAGTTTTCTCCTCACAATTTATCTGAGCTCCGTGTTCCATCATCCAATCCATCCCCAGCACTACTGCAATTCCCTTCAAAGGAATCACATAAAGGTCTACGAAATATGTACAACCACAGATCGAGATAACCTGATCTTGTTTTATGTATGCATAATCACATTCCCTCCTGCCGTAATTACGGTCATAGGACTTTCTAACGTTGCCCTTCTAATCCCGAACTTATCACAAAATTCTTCAGAAATGAATGAAGTAGTTGCACCAGTATCAAATAGAACTTTCTCGGGATTGGTAAGGATATTGAGCGTACCTATCACGACATGCTCCGAATTATCCACCTCCTTGTGGGTTGCATAATTCAGTTTCCCAGTATGTCAGTTCCTCTTGCCATTGTTGTTCTTGCCATTATTTCCTCCTTTATTGGGTTGTCCATTTCCTCCACTGGCTTGTCCTCCTCCCTTGGTAGGACACCCTCCTGGTGGTTTGCTCGGACAATCTGGCTTGATATGCCCCTTCTTACCACAACCGTAACAGATCACTACAGGCTTTTTGCATTCCCTCTAGAAATGCCCTAGAATTCCACAATTGTTACAAATAACATTCCTTCTCGGATTGGATTGATTTCCACCACTGCCCTTGTTATTGTTATTGTTGTTGTTGCCATAATTCCTATTCCGAGGTTTGAACTCCAGGTTAGGTTTAGGTTTGCTTGCCTGAATCCTCTTGGTTTCCTTCTTGGCTCTCTTCCTCCGATCCTCTTGGACATTCTTGTAGTCATCTTCAAAAGTAATGGCTGCATCCAACAACTGATGATAAATTTGCTTATTGGATAACCTTAGCTGCATCCTCACAAACGGATTTAATCCATGCAGGAAACGCTTCTTCCGCTTCTCTTCAGTGTTGACATCCTCCTCGGCATAACGAGATAATTGACTAAACTTCCGGATGTACTTCATGACACTAGTATATCCTTGCTGAAGCTCCTCAAATTCTCTCCACTTCAACTCCATAACACTTTTCGGAACATGATATTCACGGAATCTCTGCTTGAACTCTTCCCAGGTAAACTCCCTTCCAGGTTGTTGCATGGCCAACTGATTTTCCCACCATGATGTCCGGTCCAATGCCAGATGAGTTGCATACCTCAATTTATCCTCATCATTGCAACCTCGGTCTTGACTTCCTTCGATTCGCTAGCCGTCTTACGCATCCATTGGTTCAGGAGCTGATGCAAAAGGTAACTGTCTTGCATTCTGGAAATCAGATAGGCTCACTCCTCCACCTTCAAGTGCCCACTGATTTTCTCGCCCCAGCAGCTCTTCCATGAACTTGTTCTGGGTTTCTTGCATCATTTGCATGCATTGCATAAAATTCTGCTCCATTAATGGCCTCATTGGTGGTGGTGGTAATGCTTCTTGGTTTGCTGCATCTGCATCGGCCTTTTCCTTGGCCTCTCGCTCCATCCATTGCCGCCGCCCATTCCTACACCCGTATCCATGACCCTCTAGTCCTGCAACATAAAGCGAATACTCATAATTGCATCATGCACATGTGTTCTGAGCTTGACTTTACGCACAGAACTAGTCACACAATGAAGATCCAAAGAAAATCCAAATATGCATTTCACATATTTACATAATATCATAATGATACAAAGTCATTACAACATATACCATATAGGTGTAATCACAAAACTACCTTATTACTTGGGGTACAATACACAGTACTTGATACTACTGACTAATTGTCTCCTTCTAATAGTAACTACGCTCATCGTACATGCCTGATGTCCAACCATGATGACGTGTTGTTCGTCGCACAGTTTGTGGAACATATGGCCTTTCAGAAGGAATATACTCTGTATCTGAAGTGTCAGGACTTGAGTCATTACTCAACCTGAGCGTATTGACTCCCTCCAGCTCAGCTGAAAAGTCTTCAGAAACATATTTAACATTATCTCCAGCCTGCATCTCCTGAGCTTCATTTCTTGAGTCATCAACAGGATACGCAGATCCTGCTGCTTCCCAGGTGCTCTCGTGGGCAAGATAGTTAAACACTAGATAATGTATATTCCCTGGGTTTTGGGAAGATGTTGATGATTCAAACACTCTCTCCTCAGGATCTTCTTACTCATCCTGATTACCTAATGACATGGTATTTCTACTACTTTTATTAGGGTTCCTTCTTACACCCATCCAACTAGATTGTCCAACATTTCTGTCAGAACCATCTGTGAACATCTGGTGTTCATGAGATCCATTATATGATCCCATTCTCCAACCATCTGAATTCTCAATAGGAAGTTCTGAGTCAGAACCATCCTTTGAGCCTTGTGGTACTGCATACCGCATATCCATAGTAGGATCATGTATAGGTTCAGGTCTTGGTGAATAAGTATATGGTATAAAAGATTTAGGATCTATAGGTATATCCTCAAAGATTTGTGTTACACTACTATTTGCTTCTTTCTCTAACTGGAATGTTAACTGCTTCCTCCTTTCCGGATCAGTTAGATCCTCTAACATGTAATTTTTGTCTTCAACAATCACTTGATGGGTCTTATAAAAAGACGCAACGAGTGTTTGATATCTATCCATAAACTTGGAAGCTAACTTAGGATGCTTCTTAACCAAAGTAAGACGATCCGGTATAGGCCCCGAGTCTATAGAATCATGAGGTATCATAGAGAATGTGCTACCTTCTAGCTCCTTGGTTTTCTGCTCCCGGATATTAGCTACCGCCTCCACAACAGCAACATGATATGCTGCTAAATGACTTCTACCTTCTCCTATAGGTAGATCGTGATATAATCCAAGCTTCTCTGTAAGTTGTATACTCACACGATACTTGGATAACATCCGACCATCCAGGTAAGTGATAGTGTTTACTGGAATTTTAGTTGGACAACTAAAGAGCTTTAAGAGTTGACGAAGTTGCTTTGTGAATGATCCTTGATAATCATCAAGAGTCTCCTCTTTCCTTACCAAAGTCTGTTTTGGAAACTTTGGTGCCATATCTCTGTATATCAGAAAAAATAATTTTTGATTAGTATCCAATGATATATTGCATCATAACAAATAATTATTGCACTAAAATATATAACAGAATATTCTCATTTGAATACCCATTATATTACTTTTAGAGAATTCTTTATCATTGCTAAATTTTCCTACAGGTAAAACCCTTTACTAGGTTTCCAACCTAAGGTCAAAGCAATTTGCTCTGATACCAACTGCGGTGACCCAGCATACCACTGCATGTGTAGTATGTAGGGGTTCGTAGCATGGAAAACAAAAAATTTCTACCGCATGCAAACAAACAAGCCAAGATCTATCTACTAGATTGTAGCAACGAGTCGATAGAGGAACTCACTTTCTTGTAAATACAAGCTTCTCCATAAGTTTGTATAAAACCAAAACTTTTGATTACCTTATCAAAACGTTGATTCCAACTTCGGGATGCTTGCTTCAACCCATATATGGACCGTTGAAGTTTGCACACCTTGTTAGCATCTTTAGGATCGACAAAACCTTTGGGTTGCATCATATACAACTCTTCATCAATGTCTCCATTGAGGAACGCTGTTTTGACATCCATCTGCCATATCTCATAATCATAATATGCAGCGATTGCTAACATAATCCTCACAGACTTTAGCTTTGCTACTGGTGATAAAGTCTCATCGTAGTCAACTCCTTGAATTTGTCGAAACCCTTTTGCGACAAGTCGAGCTTTATAGACAGTAACATTACCATCAGCATATGTTTTCTTCTTGAAAATCCATTTGTTCTCGACAGCCTTCCGGCCATCCGGTAAGTCCACCAAAGTCCATACTTGGTTTTCATACATGGATCCAATTTCGGATTTCATGGCATCTTGCCATTTATTTGAATCTGGGCTCATCATCACTTCCTCATATGTTGCAGGGTCATCGGCGTTGTCCACCAACATGACACTCATAACGGGATCATACCAATCAGGAGTGGTACGAGTTCTCGTTGACCTGCGAGGCTCTGTAGCAACTTCAACCGAAGTTTCATGATTATCATCATTAGCTTCCTCTCTTATTGGTGTAGGCACCACATGAACTTCTTCCGGTGCTGCGCTACTCGCAAGTTCGAGAGAAGGTTCAACAACCTCGTCGAGTTCTACTTTCCTTCCAGTCACTTCTTTCGAGAGAAATTCTTTCTCTAGAAAGGATCCATTCTTGGCAACGAAGATTTTGCCCTCGGATCTATGATAGAAGGTATACCCAATAGTTTCCTTCGGGTATCATATGAAGACGCATTTTTCCGCTTTGGGTTCAAGCTGTCCGGTTGTAACTTCTTTACATAGGCTTTGCAACCCCAAACTTTAAGGAACGACAATTTAGGTTTCTTCCCAAACCATAATTCATATGGTGTCGTTTCAACGGATTTAGATGGTCCCCTATTTAAAGTGAATGCGACTGTTTCTAATGCATAACCCCAAAATGATAGCGGTAAATCTGTAAGTGACATCATAGAACGAACCATATCTAAGAGAGTTTGATTACGACGTTCGGACACACCATTACGCTGTGGTGTTCCCGGCGGTGTCAATTGTGAAAGTATTCCGCATTTCTTCAAATACTCGCCAAACTCGTAACTTAGATATTCACCTCCACGATCAGAACGTAGAAATTTAATCTTCTTGTTACGTTGATTCTCTACCTCACTTTGAAATTCCTTAAACTTCTCGAAAGTTTCGGACTTATGTTTCATTAAATAGATATACCCATATCTACTCAAGTCATCCGTGAAGGTAAGAACATAACGATAACCACCGCGCTATGCTACACTCATTGGACCACACACATCGGTATATATGATTTCCAATAAGTCCGTAGCTCGCTCCATCGTACCAGAAAATGGAGTCTTAGTCATTTTACCCATCAGACATGCTTCGCATCTTTCAAGTGATTCGAAATCAAGTGATTCAAGAAGTCCATCGGAATGGAGTTTCTTCATACGCTTCACTCCAATATGACTAAGACGATAGTGCCACATATAGGTCGAGTTATCACTCAATTTCAAACGTTAGCTTCAATGTTATTAATATGTGTATTTCCACTATCGAGATTCAATAAGAATAGACCATCTATCAAAGGTGCATGTGCATAAAACATATTACTCATATAAATCGAACAACCATTATTCCCGGACTTAAACACGTAACCGTATCGCAACAAACATGATCCAGATATAATGTTCATGCTCAACGCAGGCACCAAATAACAATTATTTAAGTATAAAACTAATCCCAATGGTAGATGAAGAGGTAGCATGCCGACCGCGATCACATCAACCTTTGATCCATTTCCAACGCGCATCGTCACCTCGTTCGTTGCTAGCTTCTGTTTATTCTGCAGTACCTGTTTCGAGTTACAAATATGAGCAACCGAACCAGTATCAAATACCCAGGCACTACTACGAGTACTAGTGAGATACACATCAATAACATGTATATCGGATATACCTTTCTTCTTGATGTTGCTGTTCTTCAAATCCGCCAAGTACTTTGGGCAATTCCGCTTCCAGTGACCCTCTCCCTTGCAGTAAAAGCATTCAGTATCAGGCTTAGGTCCAGCTTTGGTCTTCTTCGTCGGTGCGACAACTTTCTTACCACCCTTCTTGAAGCTTCCCTTTTGCTTAGACTTGCCTTTCTTGAATTTGGTGGTCTTATTGACCAACAACACTTGATGCTCTTTCTTGATCTCCACTTCTGCAGATTTCAACATGGAGAAGAGTTCTGGCAACGTCTCGTTCATGCTTCACATATTGTAGTTCATCACAAAGTTCTTGTAACTTGGTGGCAGTGATTGGTGGACACGGTAAATCCCCAAAGCATTAGGAATCACTATACCCAAGCTTTGGAGTTTGTTTGCGTGCCCAGACATCTTAAGCACGTGCTCACTGACGGAGCTGCCCTCTTCCATCTTGCAGTTAAAGAACTTTTCAGAAGCCTCATAACTCTCAACTGCCGCGTGAGTCTCAAATATCAATTTGAGTTCACGGACAATATCATGTGGGTCATGGTTCTCAAACCTTTTCTGAAACTCCGATTCCAAACCATACAAGATAGCACACTGAACTATGGAGTACTGATTCTTCTGAGTGATGTAAACGTTCTTTACTTCATCGGTAGCATTAGCTGCAGGCGGGTCACCCAGCGGTGCATCCAGCACATAGGTCAAATTACCAGCATTGAGGACAATCCTCAAATTGCGGAACCAATCCGCGAAGTTGCTTCCATTGTGTTTCAACTTTTCTTTCTCTAGGAACGCATTAAAATTGATGGTAGGGGCCGCCATTGATCTACAACATATTTGCAATAGTTTAGACTAAGTTTATGACAAATTGAGTTCTAATTAATAGTTAAATTAATCTAGGTGAACTCCCACTCAAAACAATATCCCTCACATTGTTTTAGTGATCACACGAACCAAATCCACCACATCAAAACCGATCATCACGAGAGTTGATGTAGCTTCAATGGCGAACAATCGACATGTTCATCATATCTACTATATGGTTTATGCTTTACCTTTTGGTGATCCGTGTTCTGAGACCATGTCTGTACATTCTAGGCTCGTCAAGATCAAACCTTAGCTTCTGCATGAGCAAATCTGGCTTGCTCACGTTGTATACACTTGCAGAATCTAACACACCCGATCATCACGTGGTGCTTTGAAACAACAAGCTTTAGCAACGGTGCTTACTAAGGATGAACACTTCAAAACTTGAAATTTATGTGCATGAGGTATCATCTTATAATGCTACCGTCATTAACTAAGCAATACAAGATGCATAAAGGATTAACATCACATGCAATTCATAATATGTGATATGATATGGCCTTTCTTCTTATGCTTCCGATCTCCATCTTCAAGCACGAACATGATCTCCATCATCACAAGTATGGCGTCAAGGTCAATGGCGCCTCTTCATGGTTGTCGTCCACCAGCTCCAACTATTACAACTACTTTGAATAGACACGCGGGTCTTAACAGAATTTAAAGACAACCATATGGCTCCTGCCGGTTGCCAACTTACAATAAGGAACATTGCATACATCAAATATAATCACAATCATGGCCATATCACATCACAGCACACCCCTGCAAAACAAAGTTAGACGCCTCTAATTTTCTTTGCATATTTTACGTGGTTTGGGGCTTTTAATAAGTGTCGTTCTAACTTACGAACAAGAACCACAATGTTGATGTTTGAACTATCAAGTACCTGTTGTAAATTGGATCTATGCTATAATGGGAGAGACAGACACCCGCAAAGCCACTTATGCAGTACAAGTTGCATGTTGAGCGTGGAGCAAGTCTCATGATCGATGTCATGTAAGGTTAGCCCGAGCCGCTTCATCCCATCATACCACAAGATGCAAAGTACACAAGAAGAAATTGATAATAAAAGCACCACCGCCCACAATGACCATTGTGTTCTACTCGTGCAACAGATCTACATATAGACACGGCTCTGATACCACTGTAGGGGTTCGTAGCATGGAAAACAAAAAAATTCTACTGCATGCAAACAAACAAGCCAAGATCTATCTACTAGATTGTAGCAACGAGTCGATAGAGGAACTCACCCTCGAAGATTCCAAAGTGTTTAACGAGAGCAGATTCTCGTGGGTGATATAGTCATACTCTTGCCGATCTCAAGATCGCGTAGACGATCCTTCCCACAAGTGCGTTAAGCGCTCCAATCGGTCACACGTTCGGTACTCGATGAAGACCTTCATCTCCCTTGTTCCAGCAGGCAGCGGAGGTTGTAGCACTCTCCTCGCGATTCCGGCAGCACGACAGCGTGGTACCGAAAGTAGAGGGGAGATCTCGCGGGGCTTCGCCTTAAGCCGGAGCGAGTATGGTGGACTATGAGAGAGGCCTTGGTGATCTAGGGTTTAGAGGGCACCAAGGGAGGAGTCTAGCCGGCGGCTAGGGTTAGGGTTCACCCCAACTTGGCGAGTTGGTGGTGCCCTAGGCGGCGGCAGCAGGGGGTGGTGGCGCCATCGGCTTAGGGCTAGGGTTTGGGTGGTGTTGGGTGTAGGCTAGAGGGGCACCCTTGCCCCTTATTTTATAGGTGGGAGGGCGCCGGTTGGGAGGAGGGAGTCCTCCCCCAACTTGGCCTCCTTGGCCGGCGGTGGAGGGAGGAGGCCTTCCTCCCCAAGTAGGTTTCCTACTCTCCCTCCACCAAGCAAACTTGTCGTTTGACTTTTCAAACTAGGATTTGATTTCTTCCTTTATTTTGCCCAGCCATGATACCTAGTACATGATGCAACCATTCCACATTGTCATGACACATTCATGTACCCTTCCCCTCCGGAGTGCCGGACCTTCCGGAACCTTCTAGAACATTCCCGATGAAAACACCGGAATCATTCCCCAACTCCGAAACAGGACTTTCCTTATATGAATCTTATTCTCCGGACCATTCCGGATCTCCTCGTGATATCCCGAATCCCATCTGAGACTCCGAACAACATTCAGTCTCTTACTCATCATTCCATAACTACTCAACAACATCGAATCCTTAAGTGTGTCTCCCTACGGTTCGTGAATTATGCGGACATGATCGAGACAATTCTCCGAACAATAACCAATAGAGGAATATGGAAATTCATATGGCTCCCACATATTTCTACGATTACTTTGCGATCTAATGAACCACTTACATACGATACCAATTTCCCTTTATCTCACGATAGTTTACTTATCCGAGGTTTTGATCGTCGGTATCTCTGCATACCTAGTTCAACCTCGTTACTAATAAGTACTCTTTTCTCGTTCCCGTGATATGTGATCCCTTGTGAGCCAGTCACATGCTTGCAAGCTAATTGGATGACATTCCACCGAGAGGGCCTAGAGTATATCTATCCGTCATATGGATGGACAAATCCCACTCTTGATCCATGTGTCTCAACCCATACTTTCCGAACACTCAATGCCACCTTTATAGCCACCCAGTTACGGTGTGGTGTTTGATGTAATCAAAGCATCCTTCCGGTGATGGTGATAAGCATGATCTCATGGTCGAAGGAATTAGGTTACTATGTATCAGAAAGCTTATAGCAATTGAACTATTTAAAATGACTTGATCTTTATGCTACGCTTATCTATAGGAGTATGTCCACCATACCATTATCCTAATGATATGATCTTGTTATTAACAACATCTCAAATTTTCATGATCCGAAACCATGATCATCTATTAATCAACAAGCTAGTATTATAAAGAGGCTTTACTAGGGACTCTAATTTAGTTCACAAATCACACAAGTATTAATGTTTCTTGTTAATACTATTATAGCATGAATGTAAACATTTATCATAAACACAAAGATATAATAATACCTACATTTATTATTGCCTCTAGGGCATATCTCCAATCTCCAACATAGTACACTATAGTCGTTGACATGGCATCCACAGAACACCGTTCGGTAAATGTCACATCCCTCAGAGTGGTATAACAGAAACATTGCGGGTCCATATTACAAAAGTACACACATTATTATTATTACAATATCGGAAGTTCAAGAATTCCAAAAGATCCAATTTACAAACCAAAATATAAAGTGTTCAACAGAATTTAAAAGTAACAGCTCCGTCTAAGAGTTGAGCTCAAAAGCTTATTCTATAGAGTTCATGCTACTCGGCTCCGTTGGTTACTACTAACTAGGGATACTTAGTTGGACTCGTTATCATTGACACCGTAGCGGATCTCGTAATCCACTCCTTCAACACCTCCGGACAGATCAGGTTCCTCATAGAACACATCTTCTTGACATTCGGCTGCATACATTGGCACGTCTTCGGGATCCTCAGAGTCTAAGCAAAGGATCAAAGGAAAGAATGAGTAACAGTGTTACTCAACAAGTTCATTATATGCAAGGTGGGAAGTTTTATGGTCTAACTATCACCTCGGATTATAAATCCTTGGCACTATGAAGTTTTTGTAAATCTTTCTTCAAAGATTGATTTTATTCTAAAAAACTATGACCATCAGCCTTCACAGGTTGACCAGAACTTTCATGGAGTTACTTTCATGCCGCATTCGTAGCTCCTTCCTGGAATAGGGAGTAACAAGTTACAATTCTTACACTTTGCAGAGGTGCATTACTTTACCCATGAGAGACCAACTCCTTGTTGCACAACCGAGCGTACTTTCCCGTCCATAATTCCATGATGTGGGGACCAGTAGTTGGTCCAAGTCAATCACTGCCCCCTTCGCGACCCCGCATGCCTCCTTGGTGTACACCATGCCCACGTAATGAATTACGACAATGGTTTGTACAAACCGTTAGATGCCAGAACTATCGTGGGACGATGAGGGTTCCCACCCATATGCTGCATATCCTCTACGAATTACCAATTAATATGCACGCTACGAGGATAACAGCCACGACCTGCACATCCGGCTTCATGCGAGAGGAAGAATATACAGCTAACTTCTCTGTCCCATTCCAAATCTCATGGCTAACGCGTAATATACGGCGCAAGAATCACTGATGTCAGGGGTTATTAAGTCCCTATTTGATCATTATTGTTCGCAATTAGAACCCTAAGTTCTATTGCTTCATTATATCATCACTTAGGATGATATCTATGATTTCTTTATTTGTGAAAATAATATTTTCTTTCTTTTATATCATATATGATAACACACAATTTGCAAATACTTTGATAAAGACTCTTCAAAAGACATGAGCAAATGATGAACTTGCCTTGTGATGGCAAGGTAGTGAAGTCTGATGCTTGCACTGGACCTTGAGCTTCTAAATCTACAAAAACATCATTATTGCCCGGTAAGGACAATATTTAAAGAAGCAAAATGATTATGCAAGTAATGTAATGCATTTTTTAATTCTATATGCATTTACCCTAAATAAGGTGCCCTTAAATGATGATTGAGCATTTATAAATATTACTTTTTAATATTTATAGCATATATTATTTTATTTTATTTCCTTTTATTTGACTTTTATTGATTTAATAATTCTTTTAGGAATTATCAATTATACATTAAAAATTGTTAGTAAATATTTATTTCGTATTTTTCAAAAATACTATAATATTAATATATAATGAAAGTGATTTTTATTTATTTTTTATCATCTTTCAATAATTTTGTAAAATTCCATAAGGAATATATAAATTACAAAATTCTTATAAAAATTTAAATGTCCAAAATTTTATATCTTATTTTTTTTGGATAGAGTGGATTATTATGATTCCAAAAAATATTTTACTTATAATTTTTGGAATTTTATTTTATTTTCTAAGATTTAATTAAGTCCAGGGGTATTTTGGTCTTTTTGTTTTTATTAAAACAGGTCTGGAAATGTTTCTGGGCTGGTTGTACTTATTGGGCCCTGGTGGACCATTAGTCCTGGACAAAAGAGCCACCCCGAAGGGTTTGGCCCAGCTCGTCCCACTCCTCATCGCCTCTCTCTCTCCCTCGAGCTTATCCTCTCCTCCTCTGACCCCGACCCTATGGCCGGCGATGCCGCCACCGGCGATTCCCTCCGCCGCAGGCCGTTCTGGTCGCCTCCGTGGTGTAACACGGGGTTGTCGACGATGCCCGTTCGTTCTATCCAATTGGATTCGAGCCTGGGGCTCTCCTTCAATGGATCGATGCCGTCCCGAGCCCTAGGGTTTGGGGGTTGGCATGGATTCAAGCGCTGCCGTGGTCGTCGTGCGTCGAGGTGATGCTCTACACCTCTAGGCGTGATCAGGGTCGCTGCCGTGGCGCTATGCGGGTTGCAGCGCCCCCTCTAGGGTGCTCCCCGTGCCTCCATGGTCGTCGACCCCTCTGCTTCCTCTTCTAATCTTCAGCGAGGACCTACGGTGAGTTTGATTCCTCTCCCCTGGTGCTCTCTGTGCTTGCTGATTCGATGCTAGATGCTGGCAATGTTCTCTCTTGCTAGTGTCTGATTCATATTAGGATTATTATCCATTTAGGGTTCCTGTTATGTGATTGATCATGTACTGGATGAATTGAATCATGTTTGGATGATCTGTACACATGCTAAATGATTGTTGGCTTGAGGCTTGTTGCTTAAAATAATCTATGATGTTTCTGGTGACTTACTGGATGATTTGATGCTTGGATTGCATCAGATTCAGATGATATAGTTGCTTGGGAATCATGCTTGATTAAGTCAGTGACTTGATAAGTGTTTACTGTTATCTCTGGGTTTATGATCATGCTTATGACATGATGAAATTATTGTCCTGGTGTTGTTGGCTTAGAACCAGTGTATAGATTATCATGATCTCAAACAGTGAAGTTTAATATAGGAATTTCCTAGTTATGATTCCTGTGTTTAACAGGAAAATGATTAGTTAAATTGCTTGTTTGAATTGGTGATGATTAAATGTCTATCCTGATTCATAATGGATTGTTCTTGTGACACCATCATGGTATGGCACACAAGTTTGATTCTAACCCACTAATTGGTTGTTTTAGGCTTAAGATAAACTTGGTTTTATAAGATAAATAGAGATGCTCTTCTCTGAATTCCCTAAGACCAATGATGTTGGTCTGAGGCTTAGGGATTCAGATAAATAGAGATGCTCTTCTAGAAACTTACTTTTACCTGGCTGGTGGATTTGTCCCTCTTGGCTGTTGTTTGACTTCTGGCTTTAAATTTATGAAAGATGGATTCTTTCATATTGGTGAAACTTGCCCCCTTTTTTTATAAATTTCTCAATGATGAATTTGTCAAGTGCATTTCACTGACATATCTGAGAGAAATAATACTAACACTAACCTTATTTTGTTTTTTATTTAGTCTTTGTTTTGCAGGTACAGATATATGGATGAAGATTTAGTTTAGGTTTAGTTATAGAATAGTTAGTTAATAGTCCAATGTAATCTTCTTCATACTTTTGTAATTTTCTTTTATTAGTTTTGTAATCTTTATTTTATTCAATTGTAATTAAGATTATATTATTCTTAAAAAAGAATGTTCTTATTCTTTATTCTTTTGTAAATTGTGAAGTTTGAAAATAATTTCAGTAAGTTACATTCTTTGTAACTTGTTTATATATTGATAATATGAAATGAATTTTCATATTCATAATTGTCTTCTTTAAATAATGTTTTGAGTTAGATTAGTTAACTCCTAATTAATCAAGATTGAAACCTTAAGTCTAGTTTATTTGAATTATAATTCAAACACTCAAGTTTAAATTCAAATTCATTTTAAAACACATAATTCCTTAAAGATCATATCAAAGTTTATAACAATCATCCTTTAAGACTAAACCTAATCTCAAAGTATGAAAGAAACATTGATAACTTAGGTTTTTATTTGGTGAAAAATTTACCCACATTTTCACAGATGAATGCATGCAGCAATCCATATTCCTAAATCTACCCTTCATTACTTCCTAAATGCTGGGATGTTACACTGATGCTCATCTTTCAGGGGAACGTTGTACTCCATCATCACCTAGTTCGTCTTCTCCACCTTGTCCACTATGTAGTTGTGATACCTGCGTTATCCGACCAGGCCGCCCTCGGCTCCCACCACCTCGCTGCGGGTGAACCCTCGCCACCAGCCGTCCCAGCCGCAAGGCCGACGCTTCTGCTGCCTCCCGTCGCGGTAGTGCGCGTGGCCGAGCAAATACCAGTTGTCTAGAGGCCCCGACCGCTTGTGGACGGCGAACACCTCCCCGGGGGTGTCGGAGTACCTCTACATCCTCTACTTCAGCATCTAGCGCACCGGCACGCATGAAGCTCCAAGTCGACGGACATCGGCTGGACAAAACTGAACAACTGCCGTCGAAAGTATATCTCGGGGAAGTTTTTGTGGCTGCTTCCTCCGAATCAGCCGGTCGTCCATTGATTCCACCGCTCAAGGGAGCACACGCCATCCTTCCGGTAGCAAC
The DNA here is from genome assembly GCA_023614405.1 of Avena insularis. Classification (NCBI taxonomy): domain Eukaryota; kingdom Viridiplantae; phylum Streptophyta; class Magnoliopsida; order Poales; family Poaceae; genus Avena; species Avena insularis. Next base: position 51,431,876 of record CM042695.1, read on the forward strand.
ACGACTTGAGAAGGTGATAGAAACTAAGATTAGTTCAAAATGTTTGCCTTTTTCTACATTTTTCGTGCATCAAATCCACTTATTCCTGTACATGCGCACTTGTGAAATAAGTTTTACCTTGTTGGATTCGCATCATAGAAAACAAAAAAATTCCTACGATAGGAACTGTATATGCCACGATCCATCTATCTAGATACAATCAATGGATGGATATACATCCAGAATACATACTCTTAAAGACTGACAAAGCTTTACGAGTATGGACTCATTGGTGATGTAGTCGGTCTCTTGCCGATCTCAAGATTATGTAGAAGTTCGGCAACCCCGCAACTTAGCGGAGCATCCGTAATCGCACACACGTCCGAAACCCCGACCACCTCCGCGATCTCGCTCCAGCAATGTAGCGGAATAGCAAATTCTCGCTCCAAAAAAAGCCACCGAAAACATGTATCTCGCTAGTGCGAGACCATGGGGGAATAACACTAGAGGAGGAGAGAGATCCTTCACGAGGAGGTGTGAGTGAGAAATGAGAGGAGGGGCTCCTTTTATAGGAGGAGGGGGAAGCCAAGGGCTATGGCCGGTGGCCAAAGAGGGTGCCCCCACCTCTTCCTCCAATCATGTGAGTGGAGCTCCCACTCACACAAATGCCTCATTTCATCCAGTCAAAATCCCACTCAAATCCCATTAAATTTCCACTAAATTTAATGCAATATCTTATTAAATAAAACTCCTTTTATTTATTTATTCCGAATTTTGTTAATTACATTAATTAACAAACATTCACATAAAACCCCTTGTAACATTTCAATTTCACATGCAGAACTAATTTCAGCAATTTCACCCGAAAAACAATTCTGGTGTCCATTGAAATAATTCTAGCGCTTTAATATTCTTTTTTTGGCAGCTCATTTGCTCCAAATGATGTCGGTATTCCTTAAGTTTGTCATCCTACGGTTCACGAATAATGCAGGCATGACCCTTTTCTGATCAATAATCAGCAGCAGGACCTGGAGATCCGTACTGACTCCCACACATTCAACAATGACTTATAGTAATCGTGTGGACCTTTTACACTTGTAACTAAATCCTTTTGTCTCGCGATATTTTACATGTCCGAGATTCTATCATCGGTATCCCCATACCTAGTTTGGTCTTTTTACCGACATGTACTCTTTTCTCGTTCCCGTGATATAGCATTCTAATGATCTCCATCACTTGCTTGCAAGCTATATCAATGTGATATCATCGAGAGGACCCAGAGTATATCTCTTCGTCATTTGGATGGACAAATCCCACTTTTGATCCATGAGTCTATACATAACATTATCGGAGTATCTAAACCCATCTTTATAGTCACCCTGTTACGGTGTGACGTTGGATCTTATCAAGACACTCCTCATATGTTACTGATTGACATGATCTCATGGTCTAAGGACTAAAGTTACTTGTAATGATGTTATAGTAATTTAAACATTATGACTTTGATCGTATTACTATACTTCGGATAAATGTTGATCACATCATTCCACCAATGTTATGACCTCGTTATTAATAACATTCAATATCCATGATCAAGAAACCTTAATCATCATGTTAATCAACGAGCTAGTTTATATGAGAGGCATAACTAGGAACTCTTTATTTGTTTATCAAACATACATGTATTAATGTTTTCGATTAATACAATTATAGCTTGAGAAATAAACATTTATCATAAATAAGGAATAAGATAATAAGCACGTTATTATTGCCTCTCGGGCATATTCCCTTCATACCTATACGTGCTCCTATCTTGCATCTGCTAGGTTTGGATTTTTTTATGCCCACATATATGGTACCAATGTTCTTGTTTAGACGGGTTACTCCTTAAAAATGACTGGCAAAACATGATACTATTTTTTCTGCTTCCATGGACAGCTTGTCATGCTCTGCCAGTTTGTTATACATGTGTCATGTCTACCACGTTTCTCACAAACTAGACAGGGTGGCACGCTTCGCCGCGTCGTATGCCTTGCGTCCTTGTAAGCGTTCTGCCTCTTGCAGTGTCATTGCGTCGTCAGGGATTTTTCACTCGTCCAAGGCTGTTTGGTTGCGTAATTTTTGGTGGTTATTCGCGCATGGCAGAAACGATATTCCTGGTCGCATGTGTCTTCAACGTGGCGCTTGTTTGGTGTGTCTGGTTGAGCGTGGCGCGTCTATGGTTGTTTGCATGCTTTTTTTGGACTTTTGTTGCTGAAGGGAGAGTGCAGCTCTGCTTGCTATATAGCTGTCTTCTTGGTTGCTCCGTCGGCTTGCTGCCGTGGTCTTGTCATGAGATGCAACATGACGGGGATTGGAGAGGCCCGTTTGGTGGTGTGGGGGTAACTTCTTCCATCTACAGGCTACGGCGGGTGGCGACGCCGGCGTCCGATACGAATGTGGCGGTAGCTGAGGCACGAAGCTTGCCCGTACAGATCTTGGGCGCAACCCAACCCAGCAGACATGAGATTACTTGCTCTTCCGCGTGGACTAAAAACATAATAAGCATCAGGTCAGTCTCCCGAAAATTTTTGCCCAAAAGAAGATACATATAATCAGACTCGACTAATATATAGAACTTTACCTGCTTCACTGACTTTCCAGTGCTTTCCGCAAACAGGGCCCTCTTCGCAGTCCCTTCCCTGTATAGAATAAAATGCCTCATAAATGTTAATTGTCTAGAAATCAGCACAAGCACGCAAATGCAGACAAAAAAATGCCTTGTTTCAGTAACACTTTCCAGATTTTCTTCAGAATCAGCATCAGCCAGATCATCAGCCTGATCGGTGTCAACCGATGACTTCTCAGTCGAAGTTTCCTGAAGGAAAAAAGGAAAAAATTTAAACAATGCCAAATGATCGAAAAAACAGAGCAGCATCCAGCATGCGTATACAGACCAGAGCAGCCGGAGGTGGAGTATGCAACAGCAGAAGGAGCAGCAGAAGGAGTAAGCAAAAAACGTGGAAAAAAGAGCGCACAATGAACAAACCATGGCAGCATGCGGATTCATGTCAAACAGCTGTGGCACACTGATGACCTGGATCTCACTGGACTAAAATTTCCGGCCCCTTTTCATAATAAGCTCAACTGGGTAAATGGACCCTACCAACCTACACACGAGTATATACCAATGTTAGAAAAATCTGAAAATGGTAAGTCAGTAACATCCCTAGAAAGTACAGGCTATTAGTGAAAAAAAATATAGGTCGGCCGAGTGGTCTTGTCGTTTTGCGGCGAATCCTACTAGTTTCCGGCGGGTGGCGTGGGGGCTGCTGACTCGGTTTTAATAAGGTGGTGGTCCTGGATCCCTCTCAAGCCAAGACGATGATCTGCCGGATATTGGTCTTCATTAATCTGGTTTCTTTGTCGTGTTTCGGAAGGCTCCGCCAGCGAACTCTATAAGTGCTATCATGCCGCGAGTTTGCTGGAAGGATTGAATTCGGTCGTACGCACTCATGTTTTATCCTGACCGTTTGGTTTCAGAGGGTGTGCTTCGAAGCTTTGTTGGTTGTTATTATCATGGGGCATGTTCTCGTTCCATGGTGCCGACGGAGAAAGTCATGGAGACCGAGATCTATGGACATACAATGGTGGTTCGAGTCTGGGTGATGATGAGGAATTGGCTAGGTGACTTATGAATTGGAGCAGTGGCATGCAAGTAGGGAAGACTGCACAGGAGAGGTTCATGGTCCTACCTCTCAGGGTGAAAACCCAGGGTTTGGCCTTAATTGGTTGCCTGACAATGTCCTTGTTAAAGGTATTGTTTTGAGTGCACGAACTTTCTTCAGGGTGAAAACCTAGATCTTTGATCGGGCGATGACGGTGTTTGTGCACTGTTTCCTTCTCGGAGGCGTCGTTTTTGGAGAAGCTGGACTTCTGGTGCTGTCTTGGTGGTGATAGTATTGCTGTTTCAATGAATGAGTCACTGTAGCGGGACTTCTTTTTTTTATAATTCTTCTTTCATTTTTTTTGGCTGTGTGCATCCGTGTGGCCGCTAGGGCAATGCGTTGTTGCAGAGGCTGGGTATAATTGGTATCATTTGATATTAATATATGCTCCTTTCCAAAAAAAAAGTAGTGAAATAAAAAGCAGCAAAGCATTAATGATAAATCTATACTCCACTGGTAACATCGTGGTAATACAAAAAAAAATGCACTGACTTCAATTTTCACAGTTTCAAAAAAAATCAGTAGTTATAGCATCAAGCACTTATATATTATGTTTCTTTAAAATAATTTCAAACATGAACAAAATATTGAGAGCCAAAATATCCAAAATAAAGACACACACACAACACGAGACGATCAACAACATCAACCAATGGGCAAAAAGCCCAGCAGCAAATCTGGTCAATCACGACACCATCTAACAACAGACCAGAAGCCCTAGATCCCCACCGATAAGATCCTAACCAGAGCATGTCTCAACCATAACAATGTAATTCCATAGATGCCAGGCAATGGGAGACTCGCTGGGCAAAATATATTACAGCACAACATGCAGTTTCTATCTCAATAGTCTCCAAATTGGATAAAATACAGCCATAGCGTTTCAAAAATTAACCACCTAGTAATTAATCTAGTCATTGAGCTTTTGACATCTACTATAAATATATAATACATCATGGACTGCTCCATCATTACTCATTCAACAGAAGAGATGGTTCAGATTTTCAAACAATTATGTATTCTTCACAGAAAAGCAAATAACCCAAATAATCTACAGATATCATAGTAATGAATGTTCTCCCATTCCTGGTGAAACAAACAACCATTTATTCATCTGTTATAACATCATACTACTTCCGACGTGCAGCTGAAGAAGCATTTTTAACTCTTAAAAAGTTAAAACGTTCTATCCCATTTCTATCTTAGCTGAAGCTAATTGAATTACTGACACAATCTAAGGGTGCCTTCTCAAATGAAATACACCATTATTCTTAGGAATTCTTTTTCGCTCGTACGATAATTAATCTCAAAAACTACTGTTTCACAAAAAGAAGCATAATAAAATTTTAGGACTGCAAGTTTCCTCTCACAGCGAGTCCAGCTATCACTACGGTAGATATGTTTGGTGCTCAAATATAGATATATACTGGTTCAAAACAGAGTACTTAATTGAAAGGTAAACTATATCTAGCTTAGTGTAAAGCAGTAAAAAGGCCCTTGCGTTTTTTATGTAAAGCAAACGGTTGCAAAGAAGTTTTTTGTTACACAATAAACATAACGAAGGCAAGCCTTAACTCACAGAAAATACAATAGAAACAGATTCATACAGATTGGCCGAATGAAGAAGCAACTGCAGTGGTTATAGATTCATACTTCCGTGCCCCTGTTAATATCATCCTATTATATGAAATTATCCAGTTTGGCACTATAGTACTTTGCTAATATCATAATCCTTTGAATTATTTGTATTGTTTTGCTAGTTTTATACATCTTTCACCTTACAATTTTAAACTATCATACATTCTTTACTATTTCCTTTATCTGAACCATCATTTTTATATATCTGAATGATTTTTTTACCTTTTGGCTATGCTGCCTAGAACCAACATTTTGGCACCTTTATAGTTAGTTGCAAATGCATTTGCTTTTCAGAGCACATCTCATTACGACAACTCCTAAAGTATGACTTGTGACATGATGTTAGAAGAACCAATAGTATGTTGGTGCTATGTTTTTTTTGCAGCAGACTTCAATTTTGACATTGAGAAACGAACTACAGATGGACAACAGTACTGAAATCCAAAACTAACAAACCTACAAAAAAACCCTATCAAACCTAGAACCAAACCACCGGCAACTAATTTTAGAAACTAAAGATAGTATTACAAAAGAAACCGCAGACAGGCAGCACTATGCGAATCAAGACATAAACCACCCCTTAAATCAAAATCGCAAAGAACAACATATAGCAGGTCAGAAGGTAGAACAAAAATTAGAACAACAAAATAATCGAACCTCGCAGACTGCAGCCGCCCGAACAATCAGCAAGAACCCGCGGACGCCCCACGCGAAGACAACCGCGCAGAGCCCCGATCCCGGGAAGCACCCAGAATAAACAACAAGAACAACACTGACACCAAGAAATACGGCGCCGCCGCCAACAATTCCAGCGCCGCCGCCAAGAATCCTGACCACGGCACAAAGCCAACCGAAAAATATGCCCCAGTCGAAGCGTCCGTCAGCAAGAATCCGACGCGCCACGTGAAGACAACCGTGCAGAGCCACAGCAGTCGCCCGAACAATCAGCAAGAACCCGTGGACGCCCTACGCGAAGACAACCGCGCAGCCCCAAGATCCCGCAAAGCACCCAGAATAAACAGCAAGAACAACACCGCCGCCAACAATTCCAGCGCCGCCGCCAAGAATCCCGACCACAGCACAAAGCCAGCCGAAAAATCTGCCCCAGTCTAAGCGTCCGTCAGCAAGAACCCGCGGACGCCCCACGCGAAGACAACTACGCAGAGCCAAGATCCCGCGAAGCACCTAGATAGAAAGAACAACATCGCCGCCAAGAAATCCAGCGCCGCCGCAAAGAATCCCGACCACGGAACAAATCCAACCAAAAAATCCGCCCCAGTCGAAGCGTCCGACGAAGCTGCGAGAAGACCAGAACAAATACTCCCGACAACTACCACACAACGTAAGGAGTACAGCTCGACCATCCACCAGGAACCTGACAGGCCTGGCCCATCAAGAATGGCCCACATATCATCGGTTAAAAAAACCACCGCCCATTCGAGCTCCCATGCAGCGAACGCGTGGGCGAGCAAAGCCACCACATCACCGCGTCCGACAAGGAAAATAGGAGAAGACCCACACACAGGGACAAAAAAGATGCAGCGCGCTCGGAAGGTAGCGTCACATCGCTTGGAAAACACCACGCTTAAGCTTTTAGGGAATTTGTACACATTGATTTTGATGAAGTTGGGTACATATCCAGATAGATTGGCAGCAACCATTGCATATTAAACTTTTCAAATATGCCTACTTCTATATATATTTTAACATGCTGCATACAAAAAAATTCACACTCTTTGCTTCCATGCTTTCAAAAAATATACATTTGTTTCATATATTTTGAAAGTTTACTTCTGCATAGTTTACTGCAATTTCAGAACAACATGCTTTGGTTATCTTTTTTCAGGACACATCTCCAAAATGAATTATGTTAAGATGCCACTGATGTCATGCTTCGGAATATCCCTTCCTATGTACGCTATGTGCTTCTTCGATCTACAAAATTCTGAGCAATAGAGCAATGCAACTTAGTGATGTTTTGCTAGTCTGTATATCTCCAATAATAAATTGTCGATGATCGCCTCTTTTTGTTTACTTCTATTGTTGTAATTGTCACTACCAAGGTAGTGACTTTCTACTTCAACAATTGTGTTTGTATTTTATTGTATATTTATTTTCTTCAAGTAATAGTAATATGTGCTTTAACCACACTTAGGGTTGCTTAACTTACCAAAATTATGTTACAATTACATGCATTTGTCTTATTGTTATTTCTTTTTTCAACCACTACTGGTGTGTGCTTCATTGCTTCATGTAGTGTTTCCTTACTTAATTTCTTGTGCATGTCTCATAGTGTACTTATGGCTCAACCATTCCAGCATGTGCTTATTTTTTTCATATAGACATTTTGCTTCAACCTATACTAGTCATTGCTTCAACCGTGGCTGGTGTTCCATTTTTGGTTCCTATAGTGATTTTTTATTTCAACTAGCACTTCTATGTGCTTCATTGTTTCTTCATGTTTCTATTCTACGTAAATTTTGCTCTACCGGATTAAGCCATGCTTCTTCATAAATTCCAACATGATGCCAACAATGATTCAATGATGTTATGGAAGGGTTAGGCCCAGGAAACGCTTCGTCAGTGGCTACCTTGTTGACAACGGAGGATCCATGGTGCCGACGGAGCTCACACATGATCAATCGGTTCAACACGCTGACGGAGAGGCGGAAGTGAAATTAGTATTTGGTTGTGATGTAAAAGGAGATGTATTGTTCGTATCAACTGAATTTGTATCAATGTACATTTTTTAATGTGCTTCAGTCATAAACACAATAATTTTTCCTAGAACATACATCTGTGCTTTCTTTCTTACATTTAACTACAATTACAATGCTTTGGTACCACATTATTCATGCTTCAACAATAATAAAATTGTGCTTCAAATTGCAACTGTGCGACTTCATGGCAGAAACCGAATCTTGACACGTTGACACTACTTTATGAAAAACATGACTAAATTATGAAGCATGGTTTGTACTGTTGGAAGCATGTTTTTTTGTATTATGGAAACAAGTATGGAATAAAAAGGAAGCATGTTGTGTCGTCGCAAAAAAATGAAGGAACGAGTGTAGATGGAATCACGCGTGATTATATGGATATGGACTGAATATTAGGAACATATACGGAAGCTATCGTGATCACTACTAGAAAAACCATCTTCGGTTCGATGTGAACAAGGCCAGCAGTCCCGGCCTGGCACAGCCCGCGACTAGTGGGAGCACTAGTCCCGGGCCGTGAGGCCTCTAACGGCTAGAAACGGCCGTACTGACTAGTCCAGGAGATGTCAAGCGCAACATCATTCTATGGAATAATAAGTACATCAAGTTTCCAGGCTCGGCGCCAAGGCCACCGACTCCAAGGAATCCAAGTCCACCCCGCATCGAATATCGTCAACCTCCAAGTCCACCCCAACCCGATTATCGCCAACCTCCAAGTCCACCCCGCCCCGCTGACGATCGCCGCAGCAGGAGTACATCAACTCGATCTCCGCCTCCGCCTCCGTGTAATACTACTACCTCGTCGAAGAAACGGAAGTTCAACGGTCCCCCGCGCCCTACATCGAAGAAAGGTCAAACGCCGAAGATAGTCGATATCCCGCCGGCTCTTCCAAAGAGAACTTATGACAAGACCGATGAGGAAACTAACGCGGATGTGACTGCCCAAGTTAAGGCGCATTTTTCACCCAAAAAGCCTGAGCCAAAGCCGGTATATAATGAAAAAACCAAAAAGTGGGCTAAGTCCTTTCTTGAGCAACCATCTCAGATATCGATGAATCTGGAATCAGACTATGACCGGAAGATTATTAAGCAAGCACAGAAGAAAAAAATCACAAGTACAAAAAGCGGGAAGCAAGTTGCCCAGCTCGGAACACAGAAGAATCAATCGATTGCCCCGCTCAAAGTCATTTCAGACCTCGACAAGGCCTTCAGAGCTGAAATGGATATGGACATGCAAATAATGGACCCTAGAGCCCGTAATAATGCTGCACTTATGGGAATCACTGTATCGCAGGCCAAAGCACTTGCTAACGAAGCAAATATGTCTCTTGGTCAATATTTAGGCTATGAAGATACGCTAGTGGGTCAGATAGTACGGCAGTATGTCCAAGGGGAGCCTCTAGTCAGTAATGAGCAGCTCGCGCGTCTATCCACACATATGCGAAATCTGCACGAATGGTACATGTCGCAGGCAGAAAAAAGCATCAGAAAGATTGGTTTCCGGTGGACGTTAGAAAGGAGCATCACTTCAAACCATACTCGATACAGGTTCAAATGACCGAACTGTTTCAGTTATATAACCAGCGCGCCCTCGACAAATCTATCATTGGTTGCTACTGTCTGTAAGTCATTTATTTCTATAATTAAGTTTGTAGCTTAGCTCGTTCATTGCATTTAATATATTATCCTAACTATATATCCTTTTGTATGATGATATTATATTCCGCAGAATGAAGATGCTTGAATGCAAAAAAGCTAGAAGATACGACGTTGGGTTTATTGACCCATATATCATTAATGAATATACGTTAAAGAATCATCCCAAAGACGTGGAGGAAGACCTATGCAGGTTCTTAACCGAGCATAATTTTGTTATGTAAATACTATTTCCTTACAACTTCAAGTGAGTGTTTATATCTTGTACACATTTTATTTTTGCTTACTGGATGAGCTATGCATGTATGCTTATATAAATGTCCGCAGATTTCACTGGATCTTGCTAAACATTTAAGTTGACAACTCTCTAGTTTAAGTCCACGACTCATTAAGTTGGGACCAAGAGCAGTGGGGTGATATGAAAGCAATGCTTCATAAGTAATTTCAATCATTATCGCATTATATCGTCCTCTTTCATTCATTTTCTGATATCAAGTAACTAATAACTCCTTTGTTCATTTTCTTTGCCGAGCAGGTGTTGGACACGGTTCAGACAGAAAATATTAGGTTCATTCAAAGAGGAGTTAACTTATAAAATGGTGAAGAGTTTACAGCAGCCACCGGAAACTCATTTATGTGGATACTACGTCTGCGAGTACATCCGCAAGTTGACCAGTGAGCGGAAAGTTGACTCACATTATATTTATGATTTGCGGGAGAAACTAGAGCCAGACCAGCGCATAAGAGAAATTCAAGAGGAGCTGGCGGGATTTATGATGAATGAAGTACTTGATGTACATGGAGAGCATTATGCGGATGACGTGGAACTCGATTTGCCTTAGTCATCTTCATGTAGCTGATATGATATATATATTCATCAATGACCATGTAATTTTAAAATATTTCTTCTTTTTTATATGATTGATTATATGTATGCTTGCAAAGAATCAATTAATTATATAAATGCATCGACGTGTAGTGTGTATGTAGTAGCGTATAATATGTATACTAAAATATATGTTTGAATTATAGTAAAACACAAAACGAAAAAGAAACGAAATGGCAAAAAAAAAGGAAATACACAATCTCTGTCGCGGCAGAGAAATGTGTGTTTCTCTGCCGCGGCAGGAAACCTTTTAGTCCCGGGTGATGTTACAGCCCGGGACTAGAGGGTTTCCGCCCCCCGCGGCGCTGAAACAGCCATGTGGCTGTTATCAGTCGCGGGCCGTTGCGAGCCGGAACTAGAGGGAGGGATCTAGTCCCGTTTTCGCAGTCCCGGGCCCAAAACCGGGACTAGAGCCCGTTGCGGCCCGGGACTACAACCCTGTTTTCCACCGGTGGATTACAGAAAATTTATTTTAGAAACTATATGAAGAGTGGGCCTTTTGGAGCGACAAGATTAATGGATGCTTTATTACGGTAGCGATTAATAGATGTTTTGTTTTGAAAACATAAAGAGATAAAATTAATTTATGGCTAGACTGCTCCCAATCCTAGGGCCAGAACCTAGTTCGATGAGAAGCAAAGCATTGGTCGTTGTCAAGTTTGCTAAGGATCGGATGAGTGGCCTCAATCGAGTTGAACACAAGCTACACGTACGTGTCGGACTCAGCAGACTACGGTTTTGCGGCGTACTACAGGACACGCGCGCTACGCCGAGGGCAAAAAGCCATCGGCGTAGGCGAAAATGCTCTCGGTGTATGTTACGCTGACGGCTGCCCTCGGCGTAGCCTTGTCGGAAAAGGTCTTTCTCGGCGGAGCACACTCAAGCCGTCGGCGTATCGAAATGCTGTCGGCGTACGCTACGCCGAGGGCTTGTCGGCTGGTTGCAAAAATAATTTTTTTTTTAAAATATTTTTTTCTTAATTTTTTTATTCTTTAAATTGTTTGACTCGTTAAACTCCCACTTTGAATATTTTTAACACTAATTACTCTTAATATTTGATTAAATTTTAGTCTTAGTTAAGACTTCTCAGCCGGTCACCCATCCTAATACTACTCCAACTCTATCACGCTTAACTTCCTCGTTCTTTAGAATCTGTTTCCGCAAAGTAATTCATACATTGTTGTCAATACTATGATATCAATCCTATTAACTCTTATATTATCTTGTCACATGTTTCTATTTTTTGAAATTACAAAAAATTATTTAAGTAAACATTAATGAATAAGTAAAAATATTATTGAATTCAAATAAAAATATAATAATTTTACTTTTTTGTATTTTTCTATTTAATATGGAATAATTGATATCTTTAAATCTGTAAATCGGAATTCGACAAATAATATGTCTAAATTGATCATAAAAATGAGAGGAATCCAAATATGATATCCATATCACCTAATCATAAACACTCCATTTTTGAATTAGCTATTTGGCAGTTGCTTTAGAAAATCCCTTTTTTCCGCTCGGATAATGAAAAATGGCCTTTTGGTGCGATAAAAAGGAAAACTTGCATTGGATCTTTGATAAAATAGCATATTGTGAACCTAAAAAAGATTTTTGTAAAAAAACATGAGCATCGGATCATATACCTGTAGTTCATATCTGACCCACTTCCTGCCGATTCGGCAGAATTTGTCTTTTTCACTAGAGGTGGACGAAAAGGTTTCGAATCTCCTTGTTGGGACATTGTCCATATAAGGTGGTATAGTATTTTTGTAAAATATGGTGGTAGCATTTTGAATTAGCCATTTGGTGGTTGCTTCACAAAACAGTCCCTTTTTTGTGCTCGGAAAATGGGAAATGGCTTTTTGGTGCGACGAAAAGGAAAACTTCCTCCTGCAACATTGTTCGCCATCCCATGATGCATGTGTATGCACAATATGGGCATATTATCATAAACTATGCCTTGATTCTAGCCATAACATTGGTCATTTGACCCGAAAGCCAAGAAACCTCGAATGAGATAGGTTATTTTGTGAAGGTTTTTTTGAGACATAATCAATATATCAAGTTTGATATTTTTCCTTATAACTATGTCACATAATATGACACCATGCGAAGATTCCGCATTGTTTCGATCGTTTTTGAATTTTTATGCCCGTTTTAAACTATCGTCAAACTTTGTCGAACGGCGGGCATGAAGATTCTTAGCTCGGGGCGGAGTCTCGCTAAACTTGCATTGGATCTTTGATAAAATAGTATATTGTGAACCTAAAAATGATTTTTGTAAAAAAACATGAGCATTGGATCATGTACCTGTAGTTCATATCTGACCCACTTCCCACCGATTCGGCAGGAATTTGTCTTTTTCACCAGAGGTGGACGGAAAGGTTTCGGATCCCCCTGTTGGGACATTGTCCATATAAGGTGGTATAGTATTTTTGTAAAATGTGGTGGTAGCATTTTGAATTAGCCATTTGGTGGTTGCTTCACAAAACCGTCCGTTTTTTGTGCTCGGAAAATGGGAAATAGCTTTTTGGTGCGATGAAAAGGAAAACTTCCTCCTGCAACATTATTCGCCATCCCATGATACATGTGTATGCACAATATGCGTACATTATCATAAACTATGCCTTGATTCTAGCTATAACATTGGTCATTTGACCCGAAAGCCAAGAAACCTCGAATGAGATAGGTCATTTTGTGAAGATTTTTTTGAGACATAATCAATATATCAAGTTTGATATTTTTTCTTATAACATGTCACATAATATGACACCACGCGAAGGTTTCGCATTGTTTCGATCGTTTTTGAATTTTTATGCCTGTTTTAAACTATCGTCAAACTTTGTCGAACAGCGGGTATGAAGATTCTTAGCTCGGGGACGAGCCTCGCTAAACTTGCATTGAATCTTTGATAAAATAGCATATTGTGAACCTAAAAATGATTTTTGTAAAAAAATATGAGCATCGGATCATGTAACTGTAGTTCATATCTGACCCACTTCCTACCGATTCGGCAGGAATTTGTCTTTTTCACCAAAGGTGGACGGAAAGATTTCGGATCCCCCTATTGGGACATTTTCCATATAAGGTGGTCTAATATTTTTTTTAAATGTGATGGTAGTATTTTGAATTAGCCATTTGGTGGTTGCTTCACAAAACCGTCCGTTTTTTATGCTCAGAAATGGAAAATGGATTTTTGGTGCGACAAAAAGGAAAGATTCCTCCTGCAACATTGTTCGCCATCCTATGATGCACATGTATGCACAATATGGACACATTATCACAAACTATGCCTTGATTCTAGCCATAACATTGGTCATTTGACCCGAAAGCCAAGAAACCTTGAATGAGATAGGTCATTTTGTGAAGGTATATTTGAGACATAATAAATATACCAAGCTTAATATTTTTCCTTCTAACTATGTCGCATAATATAACACCACGCGAAGGTTTCGCATTGTTACGATCGTTTTTGAATTTTTTATGCCCGTTTTAAACTATATATAATGTTTTATGTTTTACTTAATTTTTCTTTACAAATGTGTAATATTTGAGCGTAGATAGATATGTCTTATTTTTCTGCAAATTTTGATATATTATTTGTATTTTTTTGAATTAGAATGATTTAGTTATGAGTTTTCAAAGTTTAATGAGATAAAATAAAAAATAGCTACGCCGAGGGCAGCCGTCGGCGTAGCATAGGATATGCCGAGTGCAATTCTACGCCGACAGCTGCTTGGTGGGGCTGGCCTGGACGATGGCTACGCCAACGACCCCGAAGTTTGGTCATCGGCGTAGCGCCCGGCCATCGGCGTAGCTTCCCATTCCTGTAGTGGCGGCCGACCTTTATAAGCAGCTAGCGCGTTGTGCGGTACCGACCACCAGTTAATGTGACTTCCGATCGAGATAGATAGATCATAGAGATCGATAGATCGTTTCCCGTCATGTTGTCGTCGATCCGCCTAAGGGATGTCGACATCATCGAGCGCATCCTCTGCCCTAAGATCGCCGGCGAGGCCCTCCACTGCAACATCGCTGGTTTCGTCCACGACACCGACCTCTACTCCGCCGAGAAAATTATAAAAAACCATCATATTATAGGTTAGGGTTTTAAAAACCACCACTACACGCTAGGATTTCAAAAAACCACCGGTTCAGAGATAATATATAACAGATAGCACTGATTCAGCTTTTATCATCCCTAGACAGCCAAACTGACCAGTTAGACCCACTATCAGGCTGACATGGCAAACGGCAATAGTCCAAAACTAACGACATTTATGTGAGCTGTAAAAACAGAAATAAAACCCACCAGCGGGCGTGGGACCCACATGCCATCTCTCTCTTCCTCCTGCTACTTCAATGGTGGTGGCCGACTGTGTCCAGCTCCATGCCGATGCCGCCGCATCCCGTATCCCCTCTTTCTCTGACACATCCCCGTGGAGAAGATCCAGTCGGTGCGCGACCATCCGGCGACCGGGAACCCACCGACGCAACGCCAAGCACGTCACAGGCGTTGGCTCCCCTGTTGGCACGTCCTTACGACACGACGGGAGGACCACCCTGTCGTCGCACCTCCGGCTTGGAGGTCCTTCACCAGCGGCCACCTGCCGGGAGGAGCAGCGCCAAGGACAGACTGCCGCCGCCATGGGCCGATGCGACGTGCTCTGTACTCCATGGGCGGGGGCTGCCCCCTCCCTCATCATATGCCTCCAGACTCGCAAAGTCAACACCGGTGGCCATGGCTCCCTACCTCGGTCAGAGATGAAAAGAGTCCAGGAAGCACTCGGCGTCGTCCCAGCTTGAGCGCCACCCTTACTCTCGCGGGCGAGCATTCCCTATCCCCGGTCCTGCCGGCGAGCAACCTCCTCCCCCGCTCACCTCTTGTACCGGGTTTCTTCTCCATGACCGGCGCGCTTCCATATGCTCCTCCCACCGGCCGGCGCATCGCCTTGGTGTCTATCAGCACCGCCCCTCCCCTCCCCTGCCTTTTCCCCCGCATGAGAGCTCCTTCTGCGGCCACCCCAACTTCCAAGGTGCGTGGCCACTTTCCCGCGTTGGTCCAGAGTGCCAACCACCGCTCGCCTCCCCTGCATCTGCGCGCAGTCGTGGACATACAACCTCCATCCTCCGTAACCACCGGAGCCGCGGCCCTCAAGCGCCGCTAGCCCGAGGCTCTTGTTGTTGTCTGCCATAGATGCCGCACCTTGCCACCAGCACTGCTCCTCCGGCCGTCGGCATTCATGGAGGCGCTCTGACGCTCCGATGCACACAAGGTGAGGTGCTGATAGGTGGGCCTGCATATTCAGGGCCGTTTGTCTACATAGTTACCTCTTGCCATGTCAGCCTGACAAGGAGTCAGGCCCCACCGGTTAGTTTCACTGTCTATTGAGGATCAAAACTGAATCAATATTTTTTCTTACATGTTAGTGTTAAAGTGGTGGTTTTTTAAAACCCTAACGAATGGTGGTGGTTTTTTCAAACCCTACCCTGTAATGTGGTGGTTTTTCTGTAATTTTCTCCTACTTACTCCGCCACACCAGACGAGCTGATGGCCAACCCCGACAACAAGACGGACTGCGTCGCAACTGGTATTTCCTTAGCCACGCGCACTACCTCGATGGGAGGCAACGGAGGCGCCGACCTTGCTGTTGGGATGGCTGGTGGAGAGAGTTCACCCACACGGAGGTGCTGGGAGGCGACGGCGACCTCGTTGGATACCGCGGGTATTGCAGCTACATGGTGAATAAGGTGAAGACGGATTGGGTGATGATCGAGTACAACCTTCCCCAAGAACAACATAACAACAGTGGTCACGAGTTGGTCCTGTGCAAGATTCACAAATTCGGTAAACACTGAGACGCGCGAGTGCATGCGATCGAGCAAGAAACGTCTTATTAGATTCAGCTGCGACATTTTGGAGTAGTATTTTATTTTTCGGATGTAAGAGCGGTTTTAACAAAATTAAGATGGTTATTACTCTCTTCCGGTCCATATTAATGGTCTCAATTTTAGCTAGATACAATGCATTCCATCTGATCTGCGTCTATCCAGCGGTTCATGTAATTAATGCAATCTAGGGTTGCAGGGATACTGCCGCCTGCCATCCTGGCTGTGCTGATGCCGGCTGTTGTCCGTCTCTCCGCTACAGTGACAGACGTCTAAATACAACATCTCGTTCTGGCACGGCCGAGCTTGGTGGATCCTCCGAAGGGTCTGGAAGTGTGGTTCTTTTGAGAGGTCGGAAGAAATCCTTGTCGACTAGACACTGACTTGGTGATACCTGCGAGTGTCACCGTCCTTCCTGAAGGGCGTCAGGTGTACCTCTTTTCCACCTCTTGTAGTGTACCGGGAGAAATCCTAGAAGCAGTCCGACGTCGTCATCATTGCTTCTTTCTTTGAAGAAATGTTGACTTTCCATTTTGTTGAACCCTAAAAACTCCAAAGGCGCACCCAAAGGCTTCGAGGCAATTTTCCAAAGGAGGTTAGCAGATTGGCAATGTGTGCAAGTGCGTCGTGGAGGATCATGCACCAAAAGTGTACGTGAAGTTAAGAGGGCGTGTGATGGACTACATCTAACATAAACTCATGCCGTAGGTGAAACTCGAGTCTCCCGGAAGAATCCAATCGGCTGATGAGGGGAAAGGGTGTAACCATCCACTTCAAACCCTATGTCAACAGAGTATCACGTGGTCCGAACTAGAACTCAATGAATCGCGAGATCAACTCACCGGTTATATTCCATCTTAGCTAGGGATTTTTTTTTTGCGGGTAAAAACAGATCTTTATTAGGCAGCTAGGTTTACAGTAGGTTCAACATCCAATTCCTGAAGAACAACTTCAGGACCTGAATAATAGGGAGGTTAGTGTGTTGTAGACTGAATTCCAACCCTTCCTGACAAGCCAAAACTTGAGCTTCAAACGCACTGTCACAGCTCTGCAGTGAACGGCAGGCAGAGAAAATGATTGTCCCATTTGCATCTTGGAGTACCATCCCCGTTCCAGCAGAACCATCCTCTGATTTATATGATCCATCTAGCGTGAGCTTCATCCAATCATCAAGAGGTGGAGACCAGGGTAAAGCAGAAACACGCTTCTTCTGTTTCACAACAGTGAGAGAGCCCGGAGCATCAAGAAGTTGTTTCTCCTTAAGAACTTGATCAGTACTCGACTCCTTGGTAATGCCGATGAGATTTGCATAGTTACATAGAAACCTCTTAGAGCCCTCCACAGATGGACATGGTTTATTATGAGTTATCTCATTCCTTGCAAACCAAGCTCGCCATGTTACTAGCAGTAAGATCTAAAACCATTGGTGGGATGAAAGTTGCAGATCAATATCCGACGGAAGGAACCAACATCCCCTCATTGCCTCCCAAAGATGATGTGCATGGGGACAAAAAACTAGGGCATGCGCCACATCCTCCTGCCCATCACAAATTCGACAACGTCCTGTAACTTTCATGTTCCTCCTCACCTTGTTACTTTCAATGGCGAGAGCATCAGAGGCCGCTCTCCAAGCAAAGTTTTTTACCTTAGGAGGGACAGGCGAACTCCATATTTTGCTCCAGCAAGCATCCACAGCGTTTGAGCTTGAGGAGCCGTAGTTGCACTATACGGGAAGCTCCTCAAATGCCAGTTTATATGCTGAGCGAACCGAGAATCTACCCGAGACCTCCGGCATCCAAGCAATAACATCCTCAAAGCTCCGTCTTGGCAACTTGATTTTTAAAATCGCATCAGCATCAATGGGCATAAACGTGTCAAGGACTTTCTGCACCTTCCAATTTCCCGTATCATCAATCAGTTCAGAAACCCGTTTAATTCTTTTGTTACCTTTTGTTACCATTCTCAACTCCCCGATAGTAATTTCGGATTAACTTTGTTAACTCATCACACACAGAAGCCGGGAGTTTGAAGACTCCCATTACATAAGCAGGGATGGCTTGTGCTACGGCCTTAATTAATACTTCCCGAGCGCTTTGAGACATCAAGCCATCACCCCAAGCAAGGAGGTACTGACACAGACGTGATGACAGATTTTCAAACCTCCCTTTGTGCATTCTGCCATCTGGCATCGGTAGACCCAGGTACTTGTCCTCGAAGTTCTGATTTGCAACTTGCAAGATAGCCCGAATATCATATTGAGTATTTTGATAACAAGTTACTGAATATAACCCAACACTTAGACGGGTTGATCAGCTGACCCGTGCCATTAGCATACACCTCAATTACTTGCTTAACACGCAGCGCCTCCTCATCCGAAGCACGAAAGAACAATAAAGTATCATTGGCAAACAAGAGATGAGACACCCCCGGTGCACTCCGACACACCTTAATTGGAGAGATCCCATTAAGCTGAGAATGGATTTCCCACATGTAAGAGGGGCCCCCGGCACCATCTCTACCACAGATTAGTTGGAGATTCGTGCAAAAGTCTTCTGGTCAAAGCCTCAGCGTGTTTTGCAATTTAAACCTTTCCAAATATTGAAATCAACCCGTACCCCAAGCCATCCTTACCATCAGCAGTTTCAGCACACCGACCCTGCCTTCCCACATCAAGCACCAGGGTTGGGCACCGCCTCCCCTTTTCTCCAGGAGCTTGCGCCGCCTCCCTCTACTCCCTCCCGCTCTCCTGCTGTTCTTCCCCGATCTCTCGCTCCATGGCACTCCCCTGCTTGATCTATTTTTTCTTTCCACGAGGCAGCCATGAAAGGCATGATCTGGCCATGGAGGTCACAGATCTAGGCCTCAATCTGAGCAAGATTGAGAGGGGCAACACGAGGAGGAAGATGTGATCTGGGCATGGAAGCCCGGATCTGAGCTGGACCGCCTCCAATCCATTTTTTTTCTTTCGTGTTCCTTCAAGTTTGTTAGTGATTCTTTCTATTTCTCTCAAGTTTTTTAGTGATCTATTTTTTCTTGACATTTTGCGTTGAATCTATGATTAATCTTTTGAGGTAAGAGTTGAATTTGTGTTGATACGGTTATGAATCATTATATTATTTGTGATACCTATAGAAAACTACTATGAATCTGAGTTGAATCTATGTTTATACACTTGATAATCCGATGTGCTTCTCGAATAAAACAGAGGAGATTGAGTATATAGTTGAATATACTATATGAACTATTTATGAATCCTCGAGGAAACATGTATAAGATCTGCTGTATTTTGTTCATGAATTTTTACCGTTCATTTCTTTTTTATTTCCTTGTCCTTGGCATACACCAACGTCCGGACACAGATCATTCTTGGAGGAAACATGTATAAAGTCTGTTGCGTTTTGTTCTTGAAAGCATACACCAACGTCTAGTGGATTATTCTGTTTGAGAGACACAGATTTGAGTTCATGTTGAACTTTTTTTCTAGATCTTGTTGTTTTTTCTGTGAAACATGTAATTTCTTCTTTCCAGATCGTCAAGTATATATGAAAATTTTATGATTCTCTTATCGATCTTGTATGGACTTGTATTAAATCTTGTGATTCTCTGAAGATTGTAACCATTGTGGACGAGGATTTTCTCATGGCCTGTTTTGTATTAATTGTGATGAATCTGTGATGAAACTGCATTTGTATGAAACTTGTATGCATGTTCCATTTTCAGAATAAAAGATGTATGGATCATTTGAGTTTGTTCAAAAGATTTTGTTCATGGATGAATCTGTATGATTTTGTTCATGGATCAACCCATTTCAAATCTAATATAGATTTGATAGAGTGAAAACCTTATGGATCTTGTGTGAATCTGTTTATGGATCTCCACCCATTTCAAATCTTGTGTGAATCTTGGTTGATAAATTATTACATGAAAAATCTATGAAAAACATTCTGTGAAAAATAATATGTAAGAAAAATTCCGTGAAATGTGGATCATGGTATGAATCTTCTATGGATCTATGTATGAAACATCAAAAAAGAGGGAAAACAAAAATGATTTCGGTCAAGAATCTTAGGGAAATGTTGTTTTCTATGAAAAAAATATATGAATGAGATTAGATATTGTGAGTAATATCGTGAATCTTGTGTGTATCTTGTATGAAACGTTCTTGGTATGCATGTATTCTATGAAAAATTGTTGAATATTCCTGAAATTTTATGAGAAAAAATGAGTTGAAAAAAGGATAAAAATTATGCATGTATTCTGTAAAAAAATTATATGAATATCTCTTGGCAGAAAACATGTTTGTAAAACATGTGAATCTTGTATGAAACTTCTGAATCTAGGATGAAACAAAGTAAGAGTGTCTAAATATTGTTAAATAAAAAGTACAAGAATAAAAATTATCAAATGAGATTGTTGAAAAAACAAATTATGCATGTTTCATTTTTAAAATAAAAAATGTACATAAAAACATTGTTGAATATTCCTGAAATTTTTAGAGAAAAAATGAGGTGAAAAAGAAAAAGAGACGTGTGTGTAGAATTTTTTTTGATTAAATTTATGAATCTGGATTATTTAGTGAATAATAAATATATATTAATATTTATAAATCTTTAAAATATTTAGTGTACAAGTTCTGTACTTGGCAGAAACAAGTTTGTAAAACATGTGAATCTTGTATGAAACTTCTGAATCTAGGATGAAACAAAGTAAGAGTGTCTAAATATTGTTGAATAAAAAGTACAAGAATAAAATTTATCAAATGAGATTGTTAAAAAAATAAATTGTGCCTGTTTCATTTTTAGAATAAAAAATGTACGTAAAAACATTGTTGAATATTCCTAAAATTTTAAGAGAAAAATGAGGTGAAAAAGAAAAAGAAACGTGTGAGTAGAAAAAAAATGTTGATTAAATTTATGAATCTGGAATGTTTAGTGAATAATAAATATATATTAATATTTATAAATCTTTAAAAAATATTTAGTGTACAAGTTCTGTACTCGGCAGACACAAGTTTGTAAAACATGTGAATCTTGTATGAAACTTCTGAATCTAGGATGAAACAAAGTAAGAGTGTCTAAATATTGTTAAATAAAAAGTACAAGAATAAAAATTATCAAATGAGATTGTTGAAAAATCAAATTATGCATGTTTCATTTTTGTGAGGAGAGAATCAGCGACAGTATCGATTGTGAGGAGAGAATCAGTGACAAAAAATGTAGAATATCCGACAACGCTAGGGGATTGGATAGAAAACCGCAACAGATCTAAGAGGTAAGGTGGGAGGGCTATTTTATAAAACACATAGCACGAATCTCCAACAAATGGAGAGTAGAGATGGTGCCGGGGGCCCCTCCTACGGGGGGAATTGCATTGCCCCATTAAGCTCAACTTCCTTACGAAGAAGAGACGATAAACCATCAGCCACAAACAAAAACAAGAAGGGAGATAGAGGATCCCCTTGTCTGAGCCCTCGGGTAGGAGAGAATGCTTCCAATAAGGTTCCATTGAATTTTATTGAATATCTCACCGTGGTAACACATGCCATAATCCATTGTATCCACCGATGAGAAAACATCATTTTTTACATTGTAGAATCCAAGAAGGACCAGTCCACTCTATCATAGGCTTTAGATAAATCTAACTTTTAAGCACAAAAATCAAAATTTGCAGACGTACCATGTTCCATATAATGAAGACACTCAAAAGCGCATTGTTCGCGATCAAGCGCCCCGGGACGAAGGCACTTTGGTTCTCGGATATAATATCGTCAAGCATATGATGTAGTCTATTAACAAGACATTTAGAGACCACCTTATAAAGCACATTGCATAAACCAGATGCAGTACTTTGTTCTTAGTTGTAATGGTGTTGAGTTGTGCTTTGAACTCGGATGGTTTTATTTTCAATAAAAATGGAGTCGAGAGAGTAATCCCTTATCATCTAAAAATAATAATAACATCACCAAAGTACCTAGGATATCACGAAACCCCATTGACTGCAATCTATGCTTCCAAGCATACCAGGAAATCCTCTACTTTCATTGACTGCGAGGATCCGAGCAGTGTCTTCAGCAGTGGGTGATCTCAAATACTGTCTCCCAAACACTGCAATCACTGCCCTGCGGAACCTGTACATGCAATCGATGGCGGTGGACTCGGCCATGCGGAGATAGTCATCGGCACTGTCAGCCGACGCTCCATATGCAAGCAACCTCATCGCCACGGTGCACTTCTGCAGTGAGGAAAACCCAACCAAACCGGTGCAGTCCTTCTTGCAAACGAAATAGGGGTTGAACTTCCGGATGGCATGCACGATCTTGAGGAAGAGCTTCCGGCTCATCCTGAAACGGCGGCGAAACACGTCCTCTCCATGGAGCGGCTGGTCGCGAAGTAGTCGGTGTACAACAAGCAGTAGCCCTCTATCCTTTGCCTCGCCTTGCACTTCCGGCGACCCGACGCCGAACCACCACGCTTCGGCTTCGCCATCTGCAGGTACAACTGGGCGAGCGAGGCGAGGATCTCCAGGAGCTCTTCACCTTCGGCGACCTCGGCGCTCTCCTCCTCCAGCAGTACGGCGAGTATCTCCTCGTCGTCGGAGTCCATGGCGAGTAACTCGTCGTCGTCGGAGTTCATGGCCGAACCGGCCAAATGCCGAACACTTGGCGGGCTTGGTGGTGGGACCACGCAGCGAGGCAGAGTTACGGCGAAGTCGGCTTTCCCAGGGCGTATCCAGGAACCTGGGTTCGGCCTAGGAAGCCCGGACCAAATTTTGCTCAAATCCGGACGAAAACAGATTTCTGGGTACGCGACTGGCCCGATTTTCGGCGTCCGGACCTAAATTCGACGTCCGTATCGGCGTCCTGGGTAGGCGAGTGGAGATGCTCTAAGAATCTAAATGATGTTAGAAACATAATCATCAGACATTTAAATTGTATGATTATACATTAATCTAATTTTGGAGGCCTTACACACGTTAGTTTGCGGAGTTGAGTTCTGATAAGTAGTCTTGTTTCCTAAGAATCGGATGAGTGGCGTAAATCGAGTTGAACACAGCAGGCTACGTACGCACAACACGTGTCCGACTCAGACTATGGTTCTGCGGCGGCCTTCATAAGCGCAGCGCGTTGTGCTTGTGCAGGACCAGCAACGACGTGAGATTTCCGCCTGACATAGATCGATCGATCGAGCGTACCACGTCATGTCGTCACCGTCGATCTGCCGCCGCCTAAAGGACGTGGACGTGATCGAGCGCATCCTCCGCCCCAAGATCGCCGGCGAGGCCCTCGACCCCGACGTCGCCGCTCTGGTCCGCTACGCCGACCTCTACTCCGACACCCCCGAGGAGGTGTTCGCCGTCCACAAGCGGCCGGGGCCGCTGGACAACTGGTATTTCCTCGGCCACGCGCACTACCGCGACGGGAGGCAGCTGAAGCGCCGGCCTTGCGGCTGGGACGGGTGGTGGCGAGGGTTCACCCGCAGCGAGGTGGTGGGAGCCGACGGCGGCGTGGTCGGGTACCGCCGGTACCACAACTACAGAGTGGACAAGGTGGAGAAGACGAACTGGATGATGATGGAGTACAGCGTTCCCCTGGAAGATGAGCACCAGGACGGCGAGCAGTGGGTCGTGTGCAAGATGCACAAGTTCAATCGAGGCCCGGACGAGTGCCAGCAAGCAGCAGAGCCCTCTAATTAATTAAATATATTCGACGTACTAGCTGCTGCTTGTGTAATTTATTTAAGAACTAGTTTTACATAATAGGATGGTATTACCATTAGTTTGTCTTTCGCGTCTGGAGTATCTGGTAGGTGAGTGTGTCTCGCGGTAATCCTGAACCTACGGACTGATCTGTCTACGGAAAGCTTACGGACTGTGTCTCGCGATTCATTGAGTTCTAGTCCGGACCATGTGATCCTCTTTCCGTTGACATATAGTATAGCAGAACCCTTAAAACGCATATAAGGGCCACGAAAAGCCTGTTTTACAGTGTCGTTTGGGCTCGGGCCGACCCCGAGCACTCAAATCTTCAAACAGCGGTGAACAATTTTTCCGGAGCTGCAAAAAAATCGACGGCTAGAGACGGTTGCACGGACGACGGCGTCGTTGGTGTAAATTACGGCTAGTTCATGAACCGCCAACAAAACTGTAAAAGTAAGGAGTTGGAGGGTCGCGTTTATGGTTACAGTTCTTCCGCGGACTTTTAATGGGTCCGGAATTTTAAGGGTTTGGCTTTTTTAAGGGATCTGTTAGAGATGCTTTGAGTGGATGGTTACACCGTATCCCCTCATCAGCCGACTGGAATCTTCCACAAGACTCCAACTTCTCTTACATGTTACCTGCGATAATTTCTCCTTGTAACTTACAAATCACACTCCAACAGTTTTTTTTTTGAATATAAGAAGGTAGAGACAACCTTTATCTTCTGAGTTTACAGCAGAGATTTACAAAGGCGTGGCGGAATTTACAAACCGGCCATGCGGGGATTGAGAGGAATAAACTTAAAAAAAATTACCCAAAAGGACTAAAAGTTGCCATCAGCATGGCTGCCCATTCTAGCAATCTTATTTTCAGCTTGGATGATCTGTGTGACCAAAGCTTTAACTCTCCCGCAATTGATTCAACAGTTATATAAAAAAAAATCACGCTCCAACAGTGCAAGCGTTAATCAAATTAAAGACGAACCTGCGGTTTGAATCTGCTCTCGCACCAAAGTCGATCGAGACAGCAGAATTAGTCAAGGGTTTTGCAGTATAATCATATAGCCCTTTACGACATGAAGCAAAATCATGGCCATCTAACCAGATGTGCGGAATCAGATTATCCTCATCATTTTAAAAGACTCACTTTAACGACTTGACCACGTCGCAGATGCAACGGTCGCATCACGGAACCTCCCTTTCATGGACGTACCAATTTGCTGTCTCGACCCTGGGTCACCAAGCTCGTTCCTGGTTCAATCACCTGCGGCGACACAAGATTAAGTTTAATCAGAAAGATTTTAGTTACCGGTGGTAATACAAAATGAATATAGAAATAGAACAGTTCAGCCATGCGGCTGCAATAGAAGAGCGTCTCCAATCATATACTGAGTCCAGGCTCTCACCTGGAGCCCACTGCATGCCACTAAACTGCTGTCATTTCATAAAGGGCAAAATTAAATTAAATTAATCAACTAGTTTTAGTTACCGGTGATAATATAAAATATAGAAATGGAAGAGTTCACCTATGCAACTGTGGTAGAAGAGTCTCTGCAATCATATGTGTGAGTCCAGGCTCATCTGGAGCCTACTACTTGCCAGTAAACTGCTGTCATTTCATAAAGGGCAAGTTGTACAGAAGTGACATTTCATCAGAGGGGCACTGGGAGATTAGGCCGAATCGAGTACATTAACGGGACATGAATGCTTTCAGGAAAGGCTAATCGGCCCAAGCAAATATATTATTGAAAGCGGGTAGAATCCCACAGTTATAGCTACCATATCGACATGTAAACATACACCTCAACTTTCTCTATGACCTGTACCTCCTTTTGGTTTTATAGTAAAGCCAGGCAAAGTGATCGCTGTCCAGTATCTAAGCATGTGACTAATACAAGAACAGATTTCTTTTTCTGTCTAAACACGACCCTGATTTTTGGCGACCTTGGAAGCTGTGATCATGCACAGTTGGAAATTTTACAAAGTTACTAATATGACCCACGGGAGGAAACAATTTACTACTTGAGAGCAACATACTGCTATAAATATAATTCTCACTACAGCTGTCCAATGTGTACGTGTAGAGAATTTTGAAGATAAAAAGTGAAGTGCAAAAGTTAGTACTCCAATGTCTAGACCAAAACTGCCATATGCCTCAGAATAGGAGGCATACATGTTAAATAAATAGAATTTATTTCAAAAAATATATAAGCTAAGTTTGCAAAACTGGCTAAAACAAAAATGACAATTAAGTCGCGGTCTTACAGTTGATTGCAGAGTACAGGCTATCTAGTGCATACCCTGAAAACAGTTCTTCTGACCATGTCTTGCATCCTGATTGGACGGGAAAAAAGGCCACATTGCAAGAGAGCTGGATCATCTGAGAAACAGAGGAGGCAGAAACACACAAAGAAACGGCAGGAGCCTTACCATGGCTAATCTTTGCAGTCACCCTGCTACTAGCAAGCATCAAGAGTAACAAGGCCAGGATGGTGAAGCCTGCATGCAGAGAAACATGTGGCAACCTCATCTAAGGACGAGCCTGTGGCGCTAACGCGTTCTTGCATCTAAGTAGATCGAGACAGCAGAATTTAGTCCAAGGGATTCGTGGATTAATCCTATCCCTTTATATTGGTGACCAGTCCAATCAAACGCAGTACGTGACTCAAAATCAGTTCACCTTCACTATCAACTATCGTTAACCCAGATGTGCATTAGTTTATCTCCTTGTCATTTTAAAAGATCCACTTCATCGACTTGACCCGATCGCAGATGCGTCAGTCGCATCAGAGAACCTTCCTTTCATGTACCACTCGTTGTCTTGACCCTGTGTCACCAAGTCTGTTTCCTGGCACATTCACCTGCAGCAACTCAGAGATTAAGTTTAACCGGCTAGTTTTAGCTGCTGGTGATGATACTAAATACAGCAACGGAACAGTTCATCTTATAGTACGTCAGTTCAGACTCACCTGGAGCCTGGAGGCTGGAGCCTACGAATTGCCACTACACTGCTTCCATTTTTATGAAAAGGTTCCAGTTGTAGACACGTGATATTTCATCAAAGAATGTGAGCATTAGTTCTTCCGGTAGGTGGCGAGATGCTTTAAAATATCAGATGGATGGGCCTCATCAGATACTGCCGATTTCTTCAAAATATCCACCAAGGCAAACAGATTAACTGCAGTTGGATGCAACACCCTTGCATTCCTGGGAGGCTTCAACGAGCACGATGTCGGAGCTGGGTGTTTCTCCATGTGCTCGGACAAGCAAAGTGTGGATCATAGTGGGCAGTGCTCTGGGATGGGCTGTTGCCAGACATCTATTGCACCAAACCTCAGTTCCTCCAATATATCATTCGATGACAGATTCAACAACTCTGAGGTGCGTGGCTTCAACCCGTGCAGCTACGCTTTTGTCGCCGAGCAGGATTGGTTCAGGTTTGATGCTTCCTATATCGAGGATAATAGGTTCACAGAGAAGTTCAGCGATGGGGTCCAACTGTGCTTGACTGGGTTGCTGGACATGAACACTGTGAAGAAGCAGTGAAGAACATTTCATCATACGCCTGCATCGGCAAGAATGGCCATTGCATCAACTCACTGAATGCTACAAGAATGGCCATTGCATCAAGTGTGAATTGCTCCCTACGACATTGCATCAGCAGCAAGCTAATGGGGTTCCTCCCTACGACATTGCATCAGCAGCAAGCTAATGGGGTTCCTCCCTACGACATTGCATCAGCAGCAAGCTCATGCGGTTCCTCTACTAAAAAAGTTAACTGATGAGTTTGTGCACTCGAGGATAACAGGCGCCGTGGCCGGGAATCAGCTAGCCAACCGAAGCAATCAGAGGGAACCATTTTCTCACCGCTTCTGCTTTTACATGAGTCATAATTAGCTATACAATGCTATGGAGATTATAAGAAATAACTCGATATGGTATACCATCGGCCTAGTATTGAACTTGTTCAACTGACCGTTCTTCCATCTGCTAGAAGAGGACCCTTAATAACAAAGCAAACCATAAATAATTATCTTATTAACATCATTATTAAACTGAGTTTCATCCATATTGTCCAGATGATCTATCCAAGATTATCTTATTACCCATATTGTATTTGACTTGCGAAATATTTTGGTTTCATATGGAGTGCGTCTTTATACTAATTCCTCAGACATTGAAGTATTGCATTGAAGAAAAAAAGAAGTCAAGCGAAGCCTTACATTTTAGGACAGAGGGAGTATAACAGGAAGGTACCATATCCTTATTATGAGCATTCCATTTGCATAATGAAATCGCCAGAATGTCCTCCGTTTATCTTTCTTTGAACATCTACTTCTGCCAATCTTTCTTTTTAACAAATCTGTAATGTTAACAAATAAAACTTTCAGAAACTAGGCCACAAATGATATTAAGTTTAATAATCTTGAGTTAAATAGAAGAAACTTATCTCTCAATCTAGGGAACTCCAGCTGAAAATAATGAAAGAAATATTTTTGCGAAAGCTGCTTGTAGGGAAAGAAAAGGATATTGTGCCCATAACTGCATAGCATCAGTAAAAGCAGAGAATTCAATAAGTAGCGGTTACAAAAGGAAGTTTATCTAATCTTTATACAGTAGTAATTCAAAAGGTAGAAATATCAGGTGTAATTCACCGTTCGGAAAAATGGTTGACATACTCCACGGAGTGCCTGGTATGTCACCTTCTAAAATTTTAACTTGAAACTCTTTGTTACAGAAAACCCAAAAATGATAAATCAGGCAGACCTTCTCTTTTTAACTTATTATCTGTTATAATTTGTTAATCTTAATACAGAACAAAATTGAGATGGAAGAGTGAACTGAGAAGTACATGTTACACCTTCCTTTTTGTCATGTTGATTTGTTAACTCTGCGGACTGGTGAGCAGGTTGCATGATTACAGCCTAATGCTGAAGTTTCACCTAATGCATTGCCACATCACATAAGGAACAAATATGGGTAAAAAATGGATTAGTTTTTTCAGAATTTATTCTTCCTAAAGTGAAATTGCCAAAATGTGACGGCAAAGACTAGCAAGATGAAGATCACTAGGTCCAGAATATGTTCAGACACAAATAATATAATGTAATATATACGCAAATGCAATCCAGCTCCCAAGAGCAATAGCTATTTAGAGAAAATATGATTTCCCATTGGAGAATTGAAATCTATCAGTTGAAAGTTTGGAGGGTAGCTATAACTGAAACAGGTAATTTCCTAGACAGAGCTCAAACAACTGATCTTTGCACATGACATAGAATGGTGCAATAATTGGAAAATATCTTTTCTTGCGAAGAATGTAATTGGAAAATCTTTGTCATTAAGCTTATCAAAAATAGTTGTGTTTGATACTGGTATCAAGTCATAGAGAACGAATGCAAAGCAATGTTCCATCTTGGACATCCAACAATTATATGCTGATGTTTCTGTTCCTCTCAGAAAAAAACAACAGTGGCCTCCTTTCTTTAGTCTTTACACATGACAGAGTGCCAGCCTCACAGAGATGAATTACAATCCAGAGAGAAAATTTGAGTAAGACTGTTACACCAGATCAGGATTTGGAACATATCCCTCCAGTCTCATTTCATCAACCAGCATGTCGAGGAGTTGATACATATCGCCCGCACCATGTTGTGGTTCATCCCCGGCATAGAATTCAAGAACTCTGCCGCTAACCTCAACCCAGCTGCAACCTGGAACTTTGCTCACACCTCTCTCTCTCATCAGTCCTCTCATCCGTGCTGAGTCATCTAATCTATCTGAACTTGCATATATCTTGGATGAAACCACATAGTTCCACGAGTTTGAGGGCTCCAGCTGCATGATCCTGTCGATGACCCTGCCACTGACCTCAACATTCTTTGATTTCCGACAAGCAGCAAGCAAAGCCCCCAACATCACTGCATCTGCCTTACCGGGAATGTTCTCAATGAAATCCCATGCTTCTTCTAAATGTCCGGCACGTGACAATAAATCAACCATGCAGGAGTAGTGCTCGATCTTGGGAATGATTTGAAACTCAGCTGTCAAGGAATTGAACCATCGTCGGCCATCTTCCAGTAACCCAGCATGCACACAAGCAGAAAGTACTCCTATGAAAGTGATATCGTCCGGTTGGAGACCTTCCTCATTCCTCATCAGTTCAAACTGCCGAATGGCTTCATGGCCTCGCCCATTAAAGGCAAGACCACAGATCAAGGCATTCCATGAAGCTTCATTCTTGCATGGCATCTTCCCAAAAACTTCTACGGCTTTGTTATGATTGCCACACTTTGAATACATATCCACCAATGCAGTCCCCACGTAGACATTATTGTACAGGCCTCTGTGTGAGGCATAGCTGTCCAGTTCAGTGCCTAGCTCCAGAGCTCCAACTGCAGCACAGGCCGAGAGCACCCCTACCAATGTTATTTTATCTGGACGTGCACCCGCTTTCCGCATGCTGTAAAATAATGAAATGGCTTCCCTTGACATGCCGTTCTGAGCGTACCTGCGCCATCATACATACCATACACAAATGATCAGCTAAGGTAAGATGACATTCATTAGCAATTATATTTCAAAATAAGGAGAAAACGAAGTCGAGTACTTGCCCAGTGATCATGGCATTCCAAGCGACGATATCCTTGTCAGGTATGCCATCAAACACTCTCCGTGCCTCCCCCATCTCTCCGCACTTCTCATACATCCCAACGAGAGCTGAGCCAACGAGCGAGGCAACCTCAATCCCTGCAGATTTCACCCAGTCCTCCAACCACCTACCAAGCACCAAGTCCCCTGCATCCCTGCATGCTGCAAGCACGACCGCCACTGTCACCGTGTTGGGCCCTACTGCACCCTCGGCAACCATCTCACGGAACATCTGAGCTACCTCTGCTGCCATCCCCGCCCGCTCATACGCTTTTATCATGGCGTTCCAAGAGACGACGTCCCGACGGAGAATTCCGTCGAACACCCTGCGCGCAGCGTGGGGATCGCCGAGGTTGGAATACATTGTGATGAGAGAGTGGACAGTGTGGTCGTGGTCTTGCAGCCCGAGCTTCCAAAGAAGCGCGTGCGCTGAGAGGGCGAAGGAAGGCGCGGGGCAACGGGCGGCGGCGAGGAGGAGGAAAGGGAGAGTGTAGGTGTCCGGGCGGAGCGCCGAGCGGAGCATGCGGAGGAAGAGCTGGAGGGAGGTGCGTGGGCGGGAAGAGGCGAAGAAGCGGAGCGCGACATTGAAGGAGAAGGCGGTGGGGGCAGGGTGGGAGGTGAGGAGAAGAAGGGCGTAATCAGAGGCGGCGGCGATGGCAGTTGTGGAGGAGCAGACGGAGAGGAGCTTGGAGAGGAAGTGGTTGTACGGGAATGGGGTGTGGTGGCAGAGGAGGTGGGCATGGAGCTGCTTTATGGCGGAGAGGGAGTGGCAGCTCGAGTGGAGCTTGGAGATGAGGGAGGAGACAGATGGCGCGGTGGGCATTGGCAGCCTCTCCGCCGGTGACTCTTCCTCCTCGAAACAGGCTATTCTAGCTGCCTCTCGCGTGTAGTGCTGCCCCGGGCCAAAATCTAAGCGTAAAAAACATTTGTAAAAACACTTGTAATAGCGCTATTTTTCGGTACGATAGCAAAGATAAACATATGTTTTTTAAAATTCATCGTTAACGATCCAAGAATGTACGTAAGAGATGACTAAAAAACTTAAAATGCATCCCTTCATCTTCTCTATCTGGGACATGAAATCAATTTGCAAGTCATAGTTATTCATCCCCACATCCCCACATCCCCTGTCTATTTCTATTCCCACATCCCCTGTCTATTTCTAAACAAAGCCAACCAAGTTCAAGTAATCGGATTGGCAAGGCAGCTAGCAACCAGCGGTCAGCAGGAATTACCAAGGAATAGTAGGTAGCAGCCGAGGCCCGAGGAGGAAGGACTTGCGGCGCCGTCGCCGGACAGAGGCAGGGGGCAGGAGCGCCGGGCGGCCGGGCCTGGGGGCAGAGGCGGCCAGGCGAGAGGGGGCGGCCAGGCAGAGGCGAGGGGCAGGGGCGCCAGGCGGCCGGCCGGCCGTGCTCGGTGCTCTGTTGGGCGGTGGCGGGCTGGCGGCGTGGGGGCGTGGCCGCGGGCGACGAGCGAGATGTTGAGGGAATCACGGGAAGACGAGGTTTGGTCAAGCTCGGACTGGCCTGGGCTGGGCTGGGCTGCGCCACGGGCCACTTTTTTTTTTCGCGAACAATAGGCCTGTCTCCTAGATGTACGGTGGGTTTCACATTATCCTGGCTTCTCTAACAAATTTGAAAAAATGGCAAGCATATTATTTCATTGTCGAGACCTGGTAGTACTCCTACTTCATTTCGTCGCCAGAACTCATCGAAATCCAGTCTTGGTGGTGGCGTAAAGATATCATCTAACACCGGTGTCTTCATCACACGATACTTGTGCTCTAGCAAAGCCAACCTATATTATCACATCAAAAACTATTTAGTATATATACTAGCACGTATGCATGCATGCGAGCAGGCTAATTATGGGGAAGAAAACAAAGAAACAGTCTTCTATATCATCCATCGTATATGTAGCATGGGAGGCGTGTCGGGGAAGAAGAGCACGATGGTAGTGCAACGAGTCCGCGGGGTCGAACACGAGGTGTTGGGCGCCGCGGCCACTGTCTGGCCGCGAGGGAAGCTCCGCCCACCGCCAGGTCGCGAGATAACTAGATTATCCTTTTCATATGGTTGATGCATGTCTCAACCTTAGCTGATTTATAAATGTTTAAACTTTTTTTCCGTTAAACTATGCAATAAAAGAAGTTGTGTGCATCAATGGATGCAAAGGCCGAGGCTCCGCTCTCCATTTCAAATAAAAAAGATGCTTGCAGCCTATGGATGTTGTCTCACATATTACATCAACCTAGATGTTTGTGTTCAAGCATATCGAGAACAGATTTATCACGAGTAGGTTGAGCCCCGTCACCTTCTATACCGCAGATTTGTTGTTGATTCATGCAAAATCTGGCCAGTCAACATATTCGACACGGATAGAATTGGTTTAGGGTTGACCACAATCGGTGGCTCCTAAGATATCTCATATATATAACCAAAAATACAAGATATACAAAGAATACAATCAATCATAATCATAATGGTCTGTTTATAACAAAGATACAAGCACAATAATCGTGAGGATATTACCGAATAATGCTATGATTCGGTTGCCTAACAGCCCCTCACGGTCACAACGGGAGAAAGGATTTGGCTGTCTCTGGGTAGGGTTTCAGGTGGTGCTGCCGCCGTTGTCAGCCCAGCAGGCCCCATCGGCCCACACATGAACTCGTTTTACCATCGCCTAGACGGCTACGCATTTGGATCTACCCCACAAGGTTCATAAACTAAAGCTGGACTTATCCCCACGACGTTGCTCCCTGTAATCAAATTTCGAAGAACCAAACACTCATTTGAACTAATTTACTTGATAATTTTGTAGTATCTATAAGATTCTTGTTTCAGATAACTAGATGCTTGCAGCTTATGGATGTTGTCTCACATATTGCATCAACCTAGATGTCCGTGTTCAAGCATATCGAGAGCGGATTTATCACAAGTAGGTTGGGCCCGGCACCTTCTTCTGTACCGCAGATTTGTTGGAGATTCATGCAAAATCTGTCTAGTCAACATATTTGATACGTTTGCAGAAAAGCCCCTAGAAAAAGAAAAAACTAAACCCATAGTTTCCTTTACAGCTAACACACCCCGTCCCTTGCCCCCGAGCGCCGCCACTTCCTGCCTCCCTCGTTGTCTCCTCTGCTACCCATGGAGAGCACCCCGTACCCTGCCGGATACGGGCATGGAGGCTGCAGATCTGGGGTCCACCACCAGCGGCCATGGAGGTCGTGGTTGGGGCGCTCCCTCGTTCCACTCCGTCCTACTGCGACGTTGTCCGGCTACCGTGGCCAAGGCCGCGACGACCTGCGGCAGTAATTTAGACCGGCGCTGGATCTGGCCAAGGAGAGGCCTCCGCCGGGACGCCCAACGGTGTGGTCCGAGCGAAACCGAATCATCTTGGGTCTTTCTTCTATCTCACTGAATATTTTCTTGCTTTTGCAAGAATCAGGTCCAAAATCCGGACTAGTCTGGCTGTTCACACGTGTCTGTGTGAATTTTTGTTGATGCATATAAGAAACATTGATGAAAAAGTTCCGAATAAAAAGTCCGGACATAGTTTTTGTTGGATCTTGGCTAGGAGTATTTCTAGAATATTTTCCTTTTCTTGTATAGATATGCTCGATTTTGTAAGAACCCTGTTAAACATGCATGTAACGTGGTTGAATTTGTTGTTGTTTTGTTGAATCTATATCAGAGAATTTCCCTTGTAATGAAGAAATGTAAAATTTATTCCTTAATTGCTGCCGGTAGCATTTTTGTCTTATCGGGCGACCCGGCACTATGCCTGACCATTAGATCTGATCGTGCGGCTGTAGGTAGTTTTGCGTCCACGCGGGTCGACTAGGGTGACATGGCGTGCTCTTTCCTTTTTTTTTCTTGATGATAATGTCGTGCTCTTTCTAATATGGAATATGGAGGCACCATATAACTTATCCAGCAGGTGAGTCTGTCTCGTGATCCATTGAGTTCTAGTCCGGACCGTTATCTTAATTAGCCTTTCCGTTGAAACAGGGTTCGATTAAGTGGAAGGTTGCACTGTATTCCCTCGTCATCAGCCGACTAGAATTAATCTTCCGCCATGCATACTCCAACTTCACCTGCTACAACATGAGTCCATGTTAGATGATCAGTCCATCCAACGCACTGTTGATTTCAAGTACACCGTCTTATCAACTTATTTGATTTCTCTGTCTCATTCCAAATCTCATGGCTAACGCGTAATATACGGCGCTAGAATCACTGATGTCAGGGGTTATTAAGTCCGGACTTGATCATCATTGTCGCAAATAGAATCCTAAGTTCTATTGCTCCATTATATCACCACTTAGGATGATATCTATGATTTCTTTATTTATGAAAATAATATTTTCTTTCTTTTATAGCGTATATGATAACACACAATTTGCAAATACTTTGATAAAGACTCTTCAAAGGACATGAGCAAGTGATGAACTTGCCTTGTGATGGCAAGGTAGTGAAGTCTGATGCTTGCACTGGATCTTGAGCTTCTAGTTCTACAAAAACATCATTATTGCCCGGTAAAGACAATATTTAA
This sequence comes from Avena insularis, assembly GCA_023614405.1. Lineage (NCBI taxonomy): Eukaryota > Viridiplantae > Streptophyta > Magnoliopsida > Poales > Poaceae > Avena > Avena insularis. The sequence goes on from CM042695.1 coordinate 51,467,259, forward strand.
AAAAGCAAAGATGATTATGCAAGTAATGTAATGCATTTACCCCAAAATTTTCCTTTTTAGTAATAAAGGATTTATAAAAAAAATTAATATTTATAACATATATTGAGTTATTTTATTTTATTTCCCTTTTATTTGACTTTTATTGATTTAATAATTCTTTTAGGAATTATTAATTATACATTAAAAATGGTGATTAAATATTTATTTAGTATTTTTCTAAAATACTAAAATATTAATACATAATGAAAGTGAATTTTAATTAATTTTATCACCCTTCAATAATTTTGTAAAATTCAATAAGTAATATATAATTTATAAAATTCCTAATAAAATTTAAATGTCTAAAATTTTATATTTTAATTTATTTGAGTAGTTTGGATTTTTGTGAATCCGAAAATATTTTATTTATAATTTTTGGACTTTTATTTTATTTTCTAGAATTTTATTAAGTCTAAGGGTATTTTGGTCTTTTCTTTTATTGGAACAGGCCTGGAATTGTTTCTGGGCTGATTATTCTTATTGGGCCCTAGTGGCCCATTTAGTTGTAGACAAAAGAGCCACCCCGAAGGGTTTGGCCTAGCTCGGCCCACTCCTCACCGCCTCTCTCTCTCCCTCGATCTTATGCTCTCCTCCTCTGACCCTGACCTCGTGGTCGGCGATGCCGCCACCGTCGATTCTCGTCGCCACCGTGGTGCAAAAGGGGGTTGTCGATGATGCTCGTTCTTTCTATCCAATTGGATTCGAGCCTAGTGCTCCCCTGCGATGGATCGATGCCGTCCCGAACCCTAGGGTTTGGGGGTTGGCATGGATTCAAGTGTTGTCGTGGTCGTCGCGCGTCGAGGTGATGCTCTGCACCTCAAGGTGTGATCAGGGTCGCTGCCGTGGCGTCGTGCGGGTTGCAGCGCCCCCCCCCCCTGGGGTGCTCCCCGTGCTGCCATGGTCGTCGGCCCCTCTCCTTCCTCTTCTATTGTTCAGCGAGGACCTACGGTGAGTTTGATTTCTCTCCCCTGGTGCTCTCTGTGCTTGCTGATTTGGTGCTAGATGTTGGCAGTGTCCTTTCTGGCTACTGTCTGATTTAGATTGGAATGATCATCCAGTTAGGGTTCCTGTTATGTGTTTGATCGTGTACTGGACGAATTGATTCATGTCTAGATGGTCTGTACACATGCTAAATGATTATTGGCCTGAAGCTTGTTGCTTAAGATGATATATTCTGTTTCTAGTGGCTTCTTAGATGGTTTGATGCTTGGATTGCATCTGATTCAGTTGATGTAGTGGTTTGGGAAACATGCTTGGTTAAGCTAATGATCTGATAGCTTTCCACTGTTTATTTGATTCATGGTCATGATTATGATGAGATACAGCTGCTGTCTTAGTGCTGTTAGCTTGGGAATTAAGAATTGCAGTAAAGTGTATCATAGTAATATCCTAGTTATGATTCCTGTTTTACAGGAAAATGATTAGTTAGTTGATTGTGTGAATCTATGATGATTTACTGTCTTTCCTGATTCATATTGGATTGTTCTTGTGACACCATCATGTATGGCACACAAGTTTGATTCTAAACCATGGATTTGGTTAGTTTATGCTTAAGACAATCTTGGATTTGAAAGATAAATATAGATGCTCTTATTTGAATTCCCTAAGACCAATGATGTTGGTCTGAGGCTTAGGGATTCAAATCTTATCTAATTGGTTCATCTGGATAGTCCTGGTAGTGGTACCAGCTATTCTTTATTGAATCAAAGCTTGGAAAAATAATAGTGAGCTTGATCATGTTATGGATCCTATGGATTTGTTCCTAAGGTGCTACCCTTCCTTTAGGGATGTGCCTAGAAATAGATCACATGATTGAATGGTAAAATATAGTTTGACAACCAGAGCAAGGATGTCGCCCTGAGCTCTGGTTGGATCTTGATACTTTGTTGTTTGCCTTTAGAATTTAAAAGAAATCGCTATGATGGATTCACCCCACTTGGGTGCTTTCTGAGGGTTTGTTTTATAAAACAACACATGATTTCTCTGAATAAGATGATTAGATTATGTGAAGGTTTTATAAAACTCACCACAGAATCTTGTTGTGTGTGGAATAAGTTGGTGATGATCTTGATCTTGATCTTGATCTGGTGGATTCATGTGCTTGCTCTTGAGCTAGACTGCTCCTCCTAGCTCCTGGGCTTGGCCTTGCTGTCCACCTGATTCTTCCCCCTCCTTATGTCACCATCCTAGTGATGTTTGGTTGATCTGGGGTTATTTGGTGTGGCTGCTGTTCTTGGTTTAGCTGCTGTCTACACTGGCTGTTCTTGTGTGCTGTGTAGTGGAGTGATGCACTAGTGCCCCCCACGGTTGTGCTGTGGTTTTGTGAGATTGGGCTGTGCTTGTGAGGTCGACAGCACACCATATGCATGCTGGTGTGTGTCCAGCTTGTGTGCCTGCTATGCACTTGTGGATATGTTCAGAATCTGGATATTTACTTTTACCTGGTTACTTTCATCTGGCTGGTGAATTGTCCCTCTTGGCTGTCATCTGACTTCTGGCTGTGAATTTATGAAAGATGGAATCTTTCCTATTGGTGAAACTTGCCCCTTTTATAACATTTCTCAATGATGAATTTGTCAAGTGCATTTCACTGACACGTCTGAGAGAAATAATACTAACACTAATCTTCTTTTATTTTTTATTTATTCTTTGTTTTGTACGTACAAAGATAAAGATGAAGATTTAGTTTAGATTTAGATATAGGGTAGTTAGTAAATATTCCATTGTAATTTCCTTATTCTTTTGTAATTTTCTTTTATTATTCAAGTAATCTTTATTTTATTCAATTGTAATAAAGATTATATTATTAATAATAAAGAATATTCCTATTCTTTATTCTTTTGTAAATTGTGAAGTTTGAAAATAGTTTCAGTAAGTTACATTCTTTGTAACTTGTTTATATATTGATAATATGAAATAAGTTTCATATTCATTATTATTTTTCTTTGGATAGAATTTAAGTGGTAATATTTATCTCTTAATTAAACTAAGATTCAACTTATATCTAATTCATTTGAATTATAATTCAAACACTTAAGTTTTAAAATTCAAACTCATTTCAAAACACACATAATTCCTTAAAGATCATATCAAAGTTTATAGCAATCCTCCTTTAAGACAAAACCTAATCTCAAAGTAAGAAAGAAATATTGATCACTCAAGGTTTTATTTGGCGAAAATTTTACCCACATTTTCACAAATGAATACATGCAGCAATTCATATTTCTAAATCTACCCTTCGTTAGGTTCTAAATGTTGGGTTGTTACACCCCGGCACCTTCTATACCACAGATTTGTTGTTGATTCGTGCAAAATCTGGCCAGTCAACATATTCGATACGATTAGAATTGGTTTAGGGTTGACCACAATCGGTGGCTTCAAAGATATCTCATATATATAACCGAAAATACAAGATATACAAGGAATACAATCAATCCTAATCCTAATCATAATGGTCTGTTTATAACAAAGATACAGGCACAATAATGGTGAGGATATTACCGAATAATGCTATGATTCGGTTGCCTAACAGCCCCCCACGGTCACAACGGGAGAAAGGATTTGGCTGTCTCCGGGTAGGGTTTCAGGTGGTGCTGCCGCCGTCGTCAGCCCAGCAGGCCCCATCGGCCCACACATGAACTCATTTTACCATCGCCTAGACGGCTACGCATTTGGATCTACCCCACAAGGTTCATCGTTAGCAGCAAACTAAAGTTGGACTTATCCCCACGACGTTGCTCCCTGTAATCAAATTTCGAAGAACCAAACACTCATTTAAACTAATTTACTTGATAATTTTGTAGTATCTATAAGATTCTTGTTTCAGATAACTAGATGCTTGCATCTTGTGGATGTTGTCTCACATATTGCATCAACCTAGATGTCCGTGTTCAAGCATATCGAGAGCGGATTTATCACAAGTAGGTTGGGCCCCGGCACCTTCTTCTGTACCGCAGATTTGTTGGAGATTCGTGCAAAAACTGGCTAGTCAACATATTTGATACGTTTGCAGAAAAGCCCCTAGAAAAAGAAAAAACTAAACCCATAGTTTCCTTTACAGCTAACACACCCCGTCCCTTCCAACCCAACCCACCCGTCCCTTGCCCCCGAGCGCCGCCACTTCCTGCCTCCCTTGTTGTCTCCTCTGCTACCCATGGAGAGCACCCTGTCCCCTGCCGGATACGGGCATGGAGGCTGCAGATCTGGGGTCCACCACCAGCGGCCATGGAGGTCGTGGTTGGGGCGCTCCCTCGTTCCACTCCATCCTACCGCGACGTTGTCTGGCTACCGTGGCCAAGGCCGCGACGACCTGCGGCAGTAATTTAGACCGGCGCTGGATCTGGCCAAGGAGAGGCCTCCGCCGGGACGCCCAACGGTGTGGTCCGAGCGAAACCGAATCATCTTGGGTCTTTCTTCTATCTCACTGAATATTTTCTTGCTTTAGCAAGAATCAGATCCAAAATCCGGACTAGTCTGGCTGTTTACACGTGTCTTTGTGAATTTTTGTTGATGCATATAAGAAACATTGATGAAAAAGTTGTGAATAAAAAGTCCGGACATAGTTTTTGTTGGATCTTGGCTAGGAGTATTTCTAGAATATTTTCCTTCACTTTTTCTTGTATAGATCTGCTCGATTTTGTAAGAACCCTGTTAAACATGCATGTAACTTGGTTGAATTTGTTGTTGTTTTGTTGAATCTATATCAGAGAATTTCCCTTTCTTGTAATGAAGAAATGTGAAATTTATTCCTTAATTGCCGCCGGTAGCATTTTTGTCTTATCGGGCGACCCGGCACTATGCGTGACCATCGGATCTGATCGTGCGGGTGTAGGTAGTTTTGCGTGCACGCGGGTCGACTAGGGTGACATGGCGTGCTCTTTCCTTTTTTTTTTCCTTGATGAGAATGTCGTGCTCTTTCTAGGATGGAATATTGAGGCACCATATAACTTATCCGGCATGGTGAGTCTGTCTCGTGATCCATTGAGTTCTAGTCCGGACCGTTATCTTAATTAGCCTTTCCGTTGAAATTAACAGGGTTCGATTAAGTGGAAGGTTGCACTGTATCCCTTCATCATCAGCCGACTAGAATCTTCCGCCAAGCAATACTCCAACTTCACCTGCTACAACATGAGACCATGTTAGATGATCAGTCCATCCAACGCTCTGTTGATTTCAAGTACACCGTCTTATCAACTTATTTGAGTCATCATCGCCTTGTCGATCGAAACACACGCAAACCCTCGGATAGGTGCCACGCAACATAATTTGGACACCATTTGCATCACGATCTCATGTCCCCTCTCGCCGCTGACTATCACCATATATTTTCTGCTCTGACCGAGCTCCGTCGGTCCACAAGATTGTCCCGTCCGACCCAGCCGAATTTATTCAACTAAACCATGCCCATCTCGCGTCGTATCTTGATGCCCTTTTGGTTCATGATCCTCCGCGACGCACTTGCACACATTGCTAATTTGCTAAACCTTCCGGTAAAACCTCATGCAAACCAAACAATAATAATCTATATATTGAAAATAGCTTCCCTTGTAGTCATATGCATCCTTTTCTGCCGTTCCCAACTTGCCATCCAAATATACGTACTACGCCCTTTAGTACATATTAATAGTCTCAGTTTTATTATCTAGATTCGTATGAATCTAGATAAGTATTTAGACTAGATGCATTCATATCTGTACAAAGTTAAGGCTATTAATATGGACCAGAGGAAATAAGGTCATATACTAGATTGCTTTTTTCCAAAATAGAACTCATCGTATGTGTGTTTGACTAATTGGCTTGACTTGCAGCACTGGAGCCTCCTTTTTTTAATTTAAAACCACTCTATTAAGCAAACAGCAGACCGCCTCATTAAAAACCTTCCAGACCCCTTAGGTACCCTGAAAGAAAAGAAGTGTGTCTGAAACATGCTGCCACAAATCATAGTATTGTTATATCATCTAGGAGAGGCATGGTTATTCCGAATGATCACACCCGTAGCACAAATACCTTCATCAACAATAAACGCCGCATCAACATTTACTTTAACAAAATTACCTCTTGGTTTGGACCAGCTTTTCTTCTCCAAATTATAGCCAACCGATTTGGAATTCGCAGTAATAGCACGAATTGAAGCAATACAGTTCTGAACGGGTGGAACTTGTTCCCCATGAGTACGTCTTCTTCGGATCCACCAAATATACCACGCTGTCACAGCGATAAGGTCCCTTGCTTGGATCGAGTCATAGCCAGGTGACGGGTCATTGGCACTAAGAAGTGCAGCCAGCACCTCAGAACCTGACCTTCCTAATTGACCACTCTTCTGGACTTTATCTTCAAGCCCCAACCCCTTCTAGATACAATCAGCTGTTTGACACTTGAAAACCATATGGCCCACGTCTTTTGGTTCATTGTTACAGACCGGACAGAGATTATCCGTCCCAATATAACGTCTAAATAAAATTGCTTTCAGAGGTAAAATACCGTGCAAAATTCTCCAACGGTATATCTTGACTTTGGCGGGAACATTAAGTTTCCAAAAAAAAATCCACGTGCAACTATTCAGAGGAGTGCCAGCTATCAGGGACCCCATTTTGTATGATAGGCTGAACGTACACCGGAGCCTCCTGGTCTTCAGCCTGAGGTGGGACACAACTAAGGGACTGCTACGGAGCCGCTGTGCGAGAACATAGCACCAGCACGACACGGACGTGCGGATGCCTTTTCTTTTATATAGAAACATGCAGCATGAATGCTTCATATTAATTACTACTATAGGAGCAGTAATAATCTTTGTATAGTACGAGTAACTTGGGATACACATTGCAAGTATTTCCACGAGTCAGTTTGTTTCGACCGTAAGTACTTTCAGCTAATCTTTGTGAAGTCATTTTCTTTTGAAGGAGGTCGATCGGCTGGGGTGGGGAGGCGGAGGAGGAGCTCATCAGGATGGGTGGCAAGGAAATTTCCTGGCGCCGGTGCTCGAGTGAAAAAAGTGAGTAACTCTTTGCTCTTTTGATCCTCTACCGTGCCGCGCCTTCACCCGTTCTGCCTCAAATCCTATTTTGGTTCTTCAAGTGAAAAAGAGTGAGTAACTCTTTACTGCACTTCGTCATGACCTTACAGATTTGACAACATGGGTATCATCCAGAATTCCCACAAAGCCCAGTCATGTTCCTTCATAGCCCATGCGATGGCCGAATCGAAATCTCGTTTTTTTCCCTTCCAAAACAAAGGTACTCCCTCTCTGTTTTAAAATATAAAATGTTTTAGCTTTACGAAGCAAATGTATCTAGACTATTTTTAGTGTGTTGATTCACTCCAAATCTGAATAAACCTATGCTCTAAAATAAGTCTAGATACATTTGCTTCACAAAACTAAAACATCTTATATTTTGAAACGGGGGGAGTAACCCTTTCCTTTGCCCTTTCTGATTGCATGTTAAGCTGGTAATTTCCCCTGGTAACAACAAAACACACACCAACAATTATAAGAAAACAAATCACACTCCAACAATGCAAGTGTTAATCAAATTAAGGACAAACCTGCGGTCGATCTGGATCTCCTGCACCGAAGTCGATCGAGATAGCAGAATTAGTCAAGGGTTTCGCAATATAATCATATAGCCCTTTACGACATGAAGCAAAATCACGGCCATCGACCCAGATGTGCGGAATCAGATTATCCTCATCCTTTTAAAAGACTCTTTAACGAACTTGACCAGGTCGAAGATACAACGGTCGTAACACGGAACCTCCCTTTCATGTACCTACCAATTTGCTGTCTTGACCTGGGTCACCAAGCTCGTTCCTGGCTCAATCATCTGCGGCGACACAAAATTAAATTAATCAGCTAGTTTCTAGTTACCGGTGGTAATAGAAAATATAGAAATGGAACAGTTCACCCATGCAGCTGCGACAGAAGAGTCTCTCCAATCATATATGTGAGTCCAGGCTCATCTGGAGGCCCACTACTTGCCACTAAACTGCTGTCATTGTACAGAAGTGACATTTCATCAAAGAGGCACAGGGAGATTAGGCCGAATCGAGTACACTGGCGGGACAAGAATGCTTTCAGGAAAGGCTAATCGGCCCAAGAAAATATAACGGCAGGAATCCCAGTACTATAGCTACCATATCAACATGTAAACACACACCTCAACTTTTCTCTAGGACCTGAACCTCCTTTTGGTTTTATAGTAAAGCCAGGCAAAGTGATCGCTGCCCAGCATCCAAGCATGTGCTTAATATAGGGGTCCCATCGCCTGTGGTCTGCGTTCCCACTCTGAGGTCTTGTAAAAAAAAATTCTCTATCTTGATATAGAAGACACGCAATGCTCTTGCGTGTTCTTGAAAGCATGTGCCTAATATAAGAAGAGATTTCTTCTTTTTATGTGTAAACATGACACTAATTTGGGCGATCTTGGGAGCTGTGATCATGCCCAGTCGGAAACTTTACATTGTTAATATGAAGCACAGAGGGAAACAATTTACTTGAGAGCGACATACTGCTTCAAATATGTAATTCTTGGTGCACTTGTCCAGTGTGAGATCATATAGAGAATTTTGAAGATAAAAAGTAAAGTGTAAAAGTTAATACTCCAATGTCTAGACCAAAACTGCCATATGCCTAAGAATAGGAGGCATATATGTTAAAAAATAGAATTTATTTAAAAATATATACTATAAGCTAAGTTTGCAAAACTGGCTAAAACAAAACTGCAATTAAGTCACGGTCTTACATGCAATTCCAGAGTAGACACAGGCTATCTAGTGCATACCTTGAAAACAGTTCTTCTGACGATGTCTTACATCCTGATTGGACGGGAAAAAAAAGGCCACGTTAGAGGAGAGCTGGATCATAGGAGAAAAAGAAAAGGAGGCAGAACCACACAAAGAGATGCAGGAGCCTTACCATGGCTAATCTTTGCAGTCGCCCTGCTACCAAAAAGGCCAGGATGGCGAAGCCTGTAAGCAGAGAAACATGTGGCAACCTCATCTAAAGGACGACCATGTGGCGCTAATGTATTCTTGCATCTAAGTCGATGGAGACAGCAGGATTTAGTCCAAGGCATTCGTGGATCAATCATATCCCTTTATCTTGGTGACCAGTCCAATCAAACACCGTACGTGACGCAAAATCAGTTCTCACCTTCGCTATCGTTAACCCAGATGTGCATTAGTCTATCTCCTTGTCCTTTTAGGAGACTCTCTTTATGGACTTGACCCAATCGAAGATGTATCAGTCGCATCAGAGAACCTTCCTTTTCATGTATGTACCGCTCGTTGTCTTGACCCTGTGTCACCAACTCTGTTCCCTGGCTCATTCCCCTGCAGCAACACAGAGATTAAGTTTAACCGCCTAGTTTTAGTTGCTGGTGATGATACTAAATACAGCAGCGGAACAGGTCATCCATCCATCAGGATAGAAGAGTCCCCCAATCTAATACCTGAGTTCAGACTCACCTGGAGCCTAGAAATTGCCACCACACTGCTTCCATTTTTATAAAAAGGTCCAGTTGTAGACACGTGATATTTCATCAAAGAATGTGAGCATTAGTTCTTCCGGTAGGTGGCGAGATGCTTTAAGGAAAAGCCAACCGGCCAAGCGAATAGATTACTGAAAGGGGGAGAATTTCACTGTGGTAGCCATCATATGGACCTCTAAACGCGTGGCCCCCGTTTCTCAAGGACCCGAGCCTCCTTTTTTAGCTTTATATTAAAACAGGGCAAAGTAATATCTGTCTAGCATCTAAACATGTGCTAATGTAAGAGCCCATTTGCTTTTCTACCTAAGCATGGCACTACTTTCAGCGCACTAGTGCTGTGGTCATGACAGAGGAGAGCATACCGGAGAGCGCCATCCTGCATTAAGTACATTATTTTGGTTACAGTTGTCTAGTGTGATCATGTAAGTTAATTCTCAAATTTGTAAACCAAAATTTTCATGCAAAATAATAGGATCCTATCTGTTCAAAAATATCAGAATTTATTTGATAAAAAATATTAGTTAGATTCACAAAACTGACTGAAACAAAACTACCAATTAAGTTGCGGTCTCACATTTGGTTGCAGATGGACAATCTAGCGCGTACCCTGAAACCACTTTTTCTGACCGTTTCTACACCCTGATTGGACAAAAAAAAACATGTGGGACCAACTAGTGCACATCTGTTTGCAATATAAGCATAGGAAAGGAGAGCTGGATCACAGGACAAACAGAGTAGGAGCCAGGAATACACAAAGTGATGGCAGGAGCCTTACCATGGCAAATCTTTGCAGCCACCCTGCTGCTAGCAAGCATCAAGAGCAGCACAGCGTCCAGGATGGCGAAGCCCGGATGCAGAGAGACGTGCGGCAACCTCACCATACCATATCCCTTCGGCATCGGTCAAGGCTGTTTCTACATTCAAGGGTTCGACGTTTCATGCGAGAACAATCGTGTTTTCATGGGGAACTCAAGCAGCCAGATGGAGATCTACAACATCAGCCTGGTGCGAGGGCAGGCCCGAGTCAGCACCCTGGTTGCCTCCAAGTGCTTCTACAGCAGTAGCAACAATACAGATGGATGGGCCTCATCAGATACTGCTGATTTCTTCACAATCTCCACCAAGGCAAACAAACTAACTGCGGTCGGATGCAACACCCTTGCATTCCTGGGAGGCTTCAACGAGCACGATGTCGGAGCTGGGTGTTTCTCCATGTGCGCGGACAAGCAAAGTGTGGATCATAGTGGGCAGTGCTCTGGGATGGGATGTTGCCAGACATCTATTGCACCAAACCTCAGTTCCTCCAACATATCATTCGATGACAGATTCGACAACTCTGAGGTGCGTGGCTTCAACCCATGCAGCTACGCTTTTGTCGCCGAGCAGGATTGGTTCAGGTTTGATGCTTCCTATATCGAGGATAATAAGTTCACAGAGAAGTTCAGTGATGGGGTCCCCACTGTGCTTGACTGGGTTGCTGGACATGAACACTGTGAAGAAGCAGTGAAGAACATTTCATCGTACGCCTGCATCGGCAAGAATGGTCATTGCATCAACTCACTGAATGCTACAGGATATCTCTGCACCTGCAACGATGGCTTTGCAGGCAACCCCTACCTGGAAGAAGGATGCAAAGGTCAGTAACTCTCAGTAACTCAATTTCTTCTTTTGAGTTCATCTTAAGTTATCAGTGCATTGATGTTCAGTTGTCTCTCTATCCTTGAATGTTGTTTGCAGATATCGACGAGTGTAGTTTTCCAGATCAGTATCCTTGCTATGGAACCTGCAGTAATACGATTGGGGACTACAGTTGTTCATGCAATTCTGGGACTCGGAGTATAGATCCAAAGAGAGAGGCCTGCAAAGCGACTGCAGTTTCCGAAAGAGCTAAATTAACAAAAATGTTTATAGGTAATCTTCATATACTCAGAATATTCAATTAGTGTCTTGGAATAGCATGGATAGGTAAAACTGGCATATAGCAAAGGTATTAGTGACATTAATTTCTAGAAATCTAAACTCAGCCTCGTGCACGAACAAATAGGAAATAACACTTTTTCACTCTTAGTTGTAAAATATGCATATTAAGACAGTCATCCTACCTTATCCTAGAAGTATGGACCGTAATCGCAATGGAGATAAGGTGCAGAAACATAAATTATAGTCTTGTACATAATTTAAGAGACGCTCATGGTAAATTAAATAGTTAAACAGTAGCCAGACGCTGTGTGTTCCAGCAGATCACAGATAAATGATACAGAAGTTCTTATCATAAAAATAAATCAATGCGAATTTTGGTAATATTCAAAAGCTATTGGTTGCTCATACTTTACGACAAGAACTCAAATTTTGCACTAAAAAGCATATTAAAGCAACCATATGAAATATGTCAAGCACAAATAATTATCATTAGCCAATATAGTACATCATTATGCATAAGATTTGAGTTGGATCAGCATGCCACAAGCCAGATGCATGCACATATTTGAAGATGATCCCACCCTCCACAAAGAAATATCCGCCAAGACACATGCACATGCATGCATCCATAAAAGATCCTTTAAGAGTGTTGTTTCGAGGAAGCAACTTGATATATTCCCAAGGCCTTAGGGCATGTACAATGCTAGGGAAGGCATGCCTTCTCTTAACTCTCCACATCGTTTAGAGAAGAAACAATATATAACTTGTACAATGCATTATCTCTTATTGCTATCTCTAGCAATTAATGAGAATTAACTATTTTTAGTAAGAAATTGGTTGGCTAAGGAAAGACAGATGGTAATAATAGAGAAAATGGTCTTCTCTTATTTTTAAGAGATCATCCCTTAGCTAAGGGAAGACAACCTTCTTTTTCTTATTTCTCTCTCCTCCAACTAAGCAAAAATCTAATGTGGCAAGCATAAGGGAAGGCTGACGTCACCGCATTGTATATGCCTTTAGGCCCATATACATTCAAGGTATATGTATGAGATAGAGTGCGAAAAGGATATACAAAAGGAAAGATACAGAACCCTGTGCAGCAATATTATCTCTCTAACAGTAGTCACCACTCACCACCAACAACCCTATTTTGTTTAGATGGCTTGTCCATGTTGAGACTTTGTGCGACCAGTGATCTTGTAATAATATGTAATACTTTCTCTTAATAATGAAATAAAGAGCCGTATGCATCAATTTGATGCAGAGGCTGGGGTTACTCCCCTATTCAAAAAAAATCTCTTGTATTAGCGGAAGTAATGACAATGGAAAACAACTAAAACACAAAGATACAAAAGGCTTCCATGCAGATTTGCATACGCCCTATTGACTTCCATGCAGATTGTATGTAAACTACGCACCACATTGCCCAAATAAAATCTCTTTTGGCTCCTGTTCCATGATCGCCTCAACACCAAAGAAATGCTTATCAGAAGAAATTTCTGCACCATTGATGCGGCACTGGTGATCTGGAGACTCAAGACCATCTATTTTGGTTATGCCAATTTAGCAAAAGCTGCTAGAGCCATATCAATGTCTGACCTCAATGAAGATCTGGATATTGCATACATGCTCTTCTCCGCTAAGAGCAGCTTTAAGAAGCCCTTTTTCATGGAAGTTTTTGCCACCGCCACCTGGGATATTTGGAAGGCTAGAAACCCTAGAATATTTGACAATATAATACCTAGTAGAAATTCTTGGTCTTTTGCTTTCAAAAGGGATCCTTTACTTCTTTCTTATAGAATGAAGGACAATCTTAGAGTTTCCCTCATTAGCTGGCTACATAGCTTGTAGCTGTCCACTAGGATACGCCCCTGTACATCCCCTCTCTCTTGTAAATATTTTTCCTTATTAATAAAATTTACTGTTAGGGCCTCCCCAACAGTTATCCGCTCAAAACAAAAACATTACCCACATTTTTCAATGCATAAAGACCAAAATACAAACTAATTTAATTACTTGTTCAAAGGTACCGAATGATAAAATGTTGGAGACTATCATAGGAGAGCCTGAAATATTCTAGTAAGTGTTAGTATAGTAGTGCTGTCCTAGGACTGCCTAGAACATTCCAGTGAATGTAGAGTCTAAGTTAGTGTCCTACTAGATTCTAGAGTATTCTGGTGTACTAGTAAAGGTGTACATAAGTTCAGCTATATATATTAGAGGGTGTGGAGGTCCAAGTGACCAGCCCATCCAGAAATTTTCCCCTGGAACCAACATGGTATCAGAGCACAAGGTTGAGGTGCTGCTGGTTCCTGGAGGTGGCCGACGGTGAATCACCAAGTGCTGGAGCTCGCGTGTGTGGAGGTGCCCTGCTGGAGACACGGCGGTGGAGCAGGGGGCGAGTTGTAGGTGAGGCTTAGTGGTAACTCTAGGAAGAGGAAAAGGCTAGACCGGTGGCCAGTAGTGCGCGTGTGGCGAGGAGAACTAGCGGCGCTGCAGCAAGTTGGAAACAGCAAAGGATTAGTGAGGAGGACGCAATTGAAGCCAGCAGCGACTTGGTGGCTTGGTGCAGAGAAGTAAACCCTGCCCTTGGACATGGTGGACTTGGTGTTGCAGGGAGAGTTGCTACTACAACAAGGAAGAGAGGAGAAGGAGCCAGAGCAGCTGTAGATAGTTTAGCTGCATTTGCAAGGAGTGGACTGGAGGCTCAGAAAGCAGTCCAAAAGAGTTCGTGCTAAGGAGAAGCAGAGTTCGTGCAGCAAGACACATAATAAAGGGAGAACAAGAGGGCATAGCGGTGCTCCAAGAATGGGAGAGAATCGAGATATTGAGCAATTGCTCGATAAATTGGCTGAACTGTTCAAGGCAAAAGACAAGGACATGTTGATTTTGACTGCCAAGGGATCAGGGGAGGTGCTTGAATTCTCGACCAAAGATTTGGAGACATTGAGAAAATCAAATAGGAGTGCGGAAAGAGCCAATCAAAGTGGGAAAACAACAGTTCTTGGCAATTTTTTCAATCTTGCACAAATTGAAGAAGGTATCTCAAATCAGGCTCCTACGTTAGACGAAACTTCTCGTTCAAATTGGATACTAGACTCGGGAGCAACTACACATGTCACGGGTAGGTGGAGTGAGTTTGCATCATATGCTCCACATCCACCCATGCATAAAGAGACCATCCAAACAGCCGATGGAACTTATCAACCTGTCAAAGGTGTCGGCACAGTGAAATGCACTCCGTCAATTACATTGTCTTCGGTCTTATATGCTCCATCATTTCTGGTGAGTTTGGTGTCTATGAGCTCCTTGATTGATGATATTGATTGTCGAATCATCTTTGATCGATACAATTGCATAATTGAGGAGAGGAAGACCAGAAGGAGGCTTGGGATCGGAGTGAGGCATAAGGGACTATGGTACTTAGATAGACAAGAAAGTGATGGAGCATTGTGCACCGCTCTGACAGTTGCAAGTAATGATGAGGCAAGGGTGATACTCCAACATTGTCGATTGGGCCATATGTCCTTTGATACTATGAGTAAGGTATTTCCTGAAGAGATGAAGAAGGTGGATAAAGACAAGCTTGTGTGTGATGCATGTGAGTATGGAAAACACACAAGGACATCATATGTGAGTCGTGGACTCCGAAGCACATCGCCCTTTGTGCTGATTCACTCTGATGTCTGGACGTCTCCTGTGGTCTCTGTTAGTGGAATGAAGTATTTTGTCACATTCATTGATTGTTACTCTAGGATGACTTGGATATATCTCATGAAACAAAAAAGTGAGGTGTTCGCATGTTTTAGGGACTTCTATGCATATATCCAAAATCGTTTCAACATTGGTGTTCAAATTATCAGGACTGACAATGGGACAGAGTATGTGAACCATGAATTTGGCAATTTTCTTTCAGAAAAGGGAGTACTTCATCAAACTTCGTGTCCTGATACTTCTCCACAAAACGGAGTAGCTGAGAGGAAGAATCGACATCTGTTAGAGGTAGCTCGGTCACTTATGTTTACTATGAATGTGCCTAAATTCTTATGGAGTGAAGCAGTTATGACTGCTATTTATCTAATCAATCGGATGCCATCAAAAGTTCTTGAGATGAAGACTCCGTATGAAATGATCTATGGGAAAAATGAGTTCATTGTTCCCCCAAAGGTATTTGGATGTACATGCTTTGTTAGGGACCACAGACCTTCAGTGGGAAAATTAGATCCACGTGTTGTGAAGTGCATCTTCATTGGATACCCATCTGGACAAAAGGGCTACAAGTGTTGGAGTCCTAGTGAGCGGAGAACATTTGTGAGCATGGATATGACATTCAGAGTCTGAGCTGTTCTATGGAGAGAAGACGGATCTCAGCTCATTATTTGACTTTGACTCTCCTAGCACAACTAATGCTAGTCGAGAGGGGGAGAGTGAACCACTCAGGACAAGGGAAGATGAACCATCGAGATTTGTGGTTGATTCAATTCCATGTCCTATGAGTGAAGAGAGATGGATAAATCCAAATGAGGAACAAAATTTGAGGGTGTATACAAGAAGACAACCTATGGATAAAGAGAGATGGAGAAAACCAAATGAGGAAGAAAATTTAAGGGTGTATACGAGGAGGCAACCGCATCAACAACAGGGTCAAACAAATGGTGAGATCCAGCTGCAGGGGGGGCAACATCAACAACAAATTCCAGGGGTCGATGAAGTTGACTCATCTGAGAGTGTGCCATGTGTCACTGATGATTCATTGGATCTACCCATTGCCTTAAGAAAAGGAACTCGAGCTGGAGCTAGAAAACCTCCAAATTGGTACCGGGAGGAGCATGACATAGCTAATTATGTATCATATACATCCCTATCTACGAACTACATGGCCTTCATCGCATCATTGCAATCTGTGGTAATTCCAACAGACTGGAGAGTAGCAAAGCAAGACCCGAAGTGGCGTGAGGCCATGATAGAGGAGTTAAATGCTCTCGAAAGGAATAAAACTTGGGAACTTGTACATCTTCCAGCAGGAAAGAGAGCTGTTGGGTGTAAATGGATCTACACCGTGAAACAGAATCCAGAAGGGAAAATTGAAAGGTACAAGGCAAGACTAGTTGCGAGAGGATATAGTCAAATATATGGGATTGACTATGATGAGACATTTGCGTCGGTGGCAAAGATGAACACAATGAGGATCCTAATCTCATGTGCAGCTAACTTCGGGTGGCCTTTGCATCAGTTGGATGTCAAGAATGCATTCTTGCATGGAGATTTACATGAGGAGGTATACATGGAGATCCCACCTGGTTTCTCCACTCCTAGAACATCATGAAAGGTATGCAGGTTGAGAAAATCTCTATACGGCCTCAAGCAATCTCCACGGGCATGGTTTGATAGATTTAGACGAGTTGTATGCGGTATGGGATATAAGCAGTGTAATGGGGATCATACGGTGTTCTATCGGCACTCAAATAGCCAGATTACAATCCTTGCCGTATATGTTGATGATATCATAATCACTGAAGATGATGAGGTGGAGATATCACGGTTGAAAGACAGCCTACACAAAGAATTTGAGGTAAAGGACCTTGGCCAACTCAAGTACTTTCTTGGCATAGAAATTGCTAGATCTCCCAAAGGGATTGTTCTCTCCTAGAGAAAGTACGTATTGGACTTGCTTAGTGACACAGGCATGCTTGGATGTCGGGTTGCATCAACACCTATCGATCAAAACCATAAATTATGTGCCGAATCTGGGGAACCAGTGGATAAGGAGAAGTACCAAAAGCTTGTTGGAAGGCTCATCTATCTATGCCACACAAGACCTGATATTTCATATGCAGTGAGTGTAGTGAGCAGATACATGCATGATCCTAGGAGCAGACACTTGGATGCGGTCAATCAAATCCTCCGGTACTTGAAGGGTAGTCCAGGAAAGGGACTATTGTTCAAAAGGAATGGTCATCTAAATGTGGATGGGTATTGTGATGCTGACTGAGCAAGTTGCTTGGATCATAGGAGATCCACATCTAGTTATTGTGTATTTGTCGAGGGAAATTTAGTGTCGTGGCGAAGTAAGAAGCAGCCGGTGGTTTCAAAGTCAACAGCTGAAGCTGAATATAGAGCTATGTCGCAAGGTTTGAGTGAGATGTTATGAGTGAGGAATCTTCTTTCAGAACTGAAAGTGTTGAGAAAATGCCCTTTAAATTTGTGGTGTGACAACAAGTCGGCGATCAACATCGCAAACAACCCTGTTCAACATGATCGAACCAAGCATGTGGAGATTGATCGCTTCTTCATAAAAGAGAAGTTGGATGACGGTATAATTAGGATAAATCATGTAACCTCTAGCGAGCAAATTGCAGACAGTTTAACTAAAGGATTAGGAAATAAAGAGTGCAGTTCAGCTTGTAACAAGATGGGAATGATAGATATCTATCACCCATCTTGAGGGGGGGTGTTGGAGACTGTCATAGGAGAGCCTGAAATATTCCAGTAAGTGTTAGTATAGTAGTGCTGTCCTAGGACTGCCTGAAACATTCCAGTGAATGTAGAGTCTAAGTTAGTGTCCTACTAGATTTTAGAGTATTCTGGTGTACTAGTAAAGGTGTACATAAGTTCAGCTATATATATTAGAGGGTGTGGAGGTCCAACTGACCAGCCCATCCAGAAATTTTCCCCTGGAACCAACATAAAATATTAGAAGCGCTCCTTATCTTCTAAAGAAAGCAGTTAAGAAATTTCCCCTTTTACTTTGTGCCTGAAACAAAAGGTCTTCTAGGCAAATTAAGCAAGGGTATGGATTTTCAGCACCCGAGCTCACATGTAGATACTAAAGTGAATCATAAAGAATGACTGCAGAAATTTGAAAAAAATCATAAAGCAATCTGTCATGTAGATACTAAAGTGAATCATGTACCATAAAGTTTTTTGTGAAATTTGTGTTTATTGATTTGTAGTCTGTCTGAAAAAATAAAACGATGAGCTAAAATAGCATTTTTGTGTTAAGAAAAACAAACTTTGGGTTTTTTCGGAGCCACAAGAATGTAAAGATTTTCATGAAAATTGAAATCTAACCAAAATGAGTCATCTAAATGTGCGGATCTTTGGAAAGATGAAAAACATTTTTCTCAAAAGAGATAAAGTGCTCCCAAGCACCATTCCGCATTAAACAATTACTGAAAGAGTGTTATACTTTTGCAGGTATTTCAGCATGCGCTATGCTTCTCCTTATCTGCACTTTTGTTCTGCTGATTGAATGTCAAAAGAGAAAACTGGCAAAAGAAAAGGAAACTTTCTTCAAGCAAAATGGGGGTCTGCTATTATATGAGCAAATCAGGTCAAAGCAAGTTGATACAGTGAGAATATTTACAAGGGAAGAACTAGAGAACGCAACAAACAATTTTGACTCGAGTAGGGAACTAGGAAGAGGTGGCCATGGAACTGTTTACAAGGGAATTCTCAAGGACAGCAGAGTAGTAGCTATAAAGCGCTCGAAGGTTATGAACATGGACCAGAAAGATGAATTTGTGCAAGAGATGATTATACTTTCACAGATAAACCACAGGAATGTGGTAAAGCTTCTAGGTTGCTGCTTAGAAGTGGACGTCCCAATGTTGGTCTATGAATGCATCCCGAATGGCACCCTATTCGAGCTGCTACATGGTAAAAACAAAAGGCTGCCTATTTCACTGGATACTCGTCTCAGGATAGCTCAGGAATCTGCAGAAGCACTAGCATATATGCACTCATCAGCATACCCTCCAATAATTCATGGAGATGTAAAATCTCCAAACATTCTCCTAGGCGACAACTACACGGCAAAAGTGACTGACTTTGGAGCATCAATAATGCTTACTACGGATGAAATACAATTTATGACACTGGTACAAGGAACTATAGGCTATCTGGACCCTGAATACTTGCAAGAGCGTCAACTGACAGAGAAGAGTGATGTTTACAGTTTTGGAGTTGTGCTCCTAGAGCTAATTACATCGAAGTTTGCAATTTATTCCGATGGTGCTGGAGTAAAGAAAAACCTCGCATCGTCATTCCTTCTGGCAATGAAAGAGAACGGACTTCAATTTATCTTGGACAAGAATATACTAGAATTTGAAACAGAACTGCTCCAAGAAGTTGCTCAACTGGCAAAGCGTTGCTTGAGTATGAGGGGGGAAGAACGGCCATTAATGACAGAAGTTGCTGAGACGTTGAAGTCAATACGAAGCACCTGGAAAGAACAACTGATTCAGAATTCTAGCAAGGAAACTGAATGTTTGCTTGAGAACTCATCACGCTACGACCTTTCTAGCACTGGACAGCACGGAAGTCTGATGGCGCTAGATTTAGAAAGTGGTAGATGATAAATTGCTTATGAAAATCATAAATTGTAGAAGAGATTAAATTTAACATTTCCTAGCATAATTATCATGTAGGATGTGCAACAGTTTAGTGATGTATCAGGTGCCACCATCTCATGGATATGGTTGATGTAACAGTAAACTGCTTTGCATATATTCCTGCAAATAGAAAGATAAACAGGACAGAAGGGCAACATACACAGGTGAGAGTACTATCAGAATTTCTCTGCATTTAACAGGTTGTTAAATAATTGAAATTTGAGGAAATAATCTATCCAGGAAGATCTCAGCAGTCAAGAAAAAAAGTCTAAAGAAGTTGCCTACATACAGTGCATACTGAAATCCTTATGAAAGGACAAGGAATTAAACACGAACAGTACCTAGCTCGGTTGCAATATACTTTGTACATTGACATCTAGCATATGCATAATGCAAAATGTGAGAGAACATTCACAACTTGCAAACATCTAGCTTACTGCAATAAAAAATTCACAGGTGTTGCTATTCGCTGACCAATAATCTTGGATAGAGAGTACTAAATAATTAAGTTCACTCGAGTGCTTTGTTGTTCCTAACGAAACTGTTACACGAAGCAATGTCCTGGATACAAAGGGATGTACTTTATTCAGTGGATCCGCTGGCATATTAGAGTCCAGAAAATTGGGGATATTTGATCAGTTGCCACACTTTACTTCAAAACTTGATAATTTGCCACATTGACCACCACAGCAAATTGTCAAATTCCCCAGAAAATTGTTATGCCTAACTCCACACCACTAAGATTAAAAAGAATAAGAAAAGGGTGTTATTCGGAGCTGTGAGAATTCTTCTTTAATTTATTTCCTTATCTTAGTAAGTATTTAAGTATACTTACTATTCCAGGGAGGCACAGCTCACCCACTATCGTGGTGATGGTGTGAATACCAAAGCAATGGAATGGAACAATACGTCAGCACACATGTTTTATTGAGACAACGTGCAGGAGTTGGTCAGTCCACGGAAGGAACACACAATCTACCCAACAATTTCCTGTCACCAACACTAACACTATTCCTCTCCTCTCCTGCTCACCGTTTCTCTTCTCATGACTTGACACAACCAACATCCATCTCACCAAGCCGGGTCGTCGTCCTCGCCTCACCTGGTTCGATGAACATCCAGGGAAGCAAGTACGCTTCCCCTTTTAAGCCAAACCAACCACACTTACAAGCTCACTTCAGAGTTCAGATAGAGAGATGCTACAAATGTAAGCCAGAAGATGTTGATTACAGCATAGGGTATGTCTTCAGCTTACTGGTATAAGTTTTTATGGACATGAAGAGATACACCACATGGCTTGGGCGCATTATTTTCCCCTTCCAAAACACAAGTAATCCTTTCCTTTGCCCTTTTGGTGGAACTGAGATATAGCATTATGAACTAAACAGCGACTATCAAGGGATACTTTTAACTGAACTGGTAATTTTTCCATGACAAACTACGCTTCACAGAGTAGCATGGAAAAACACAAAAGTGGTCGTGCGTTAACCCAAGGAGGAACCTGCTGTGCAAATCTGTTGGCATCCAAGTTGATCAACACAGCAGAATTTTTTTTTTTTGAATTTAACACAGCAGAATTAGTCCAATGTATGCAGCAGAACAGTCTTACCCCTTTACCAGTTCCAGTCTAATCAATGATGTGACGCAAACTAGTTCGCCTTCTCTTTCGTCAACCAGGATGTGCATCAGATTATCTCCTCATCCTTTTAAAAGATCTATCTTTAACGACTTGGCCCAACCACAGGTAAATCTGTCGCATAAGGAAATCTTCCTTCACGTACCCAAGGACCAGGTCACTAAAACCTGTTCCAGGCTCAATCACCTGCAGCAACACAAGATTAAGTTTAATCAGATAATCTGCAGCAATAAACCTCTTGCTGGCTAGATGTTTGTACCATTTAGTTTCAGTATCCAAAGGGTAACTACAGTAATGAAAAAGTTCATCCATGCAACACAAGATTCTTTCTGAATTTTTTCATGCAACCAGAATAGAAGAATCTCCCCAATCTTTTATGTGAGTTCAGCCTCACCTGGAGCCTACCGATGGGCACTACAGAACTTCCAGTTCATAAAAAATCCAGCTGTACAGATGTGACATCTTATCCTAGAAGCACAGGAAGTTAAGCTAAATGGAGCACGCTTGTGCAACAAGATTACAATAATCTGATGGCCGGGTCTTCTGGTAGGTGGCAAGATGCTTTCAGGAATTAATTAAAGTAAAGGGACTGGACAGCTCGGTTTCTCAGACCTGAACCTCCTTGACTAGGTCGAAATTTTATTTTATTAATATGCAGCATAGAAAAAGAATTTATCAGAGTGAAATCCTGCATTCGGTAGATTACTTTTACTGTAATTGTCCAGTTTGATCATACAAAAAAATGCCAGATAAAAGTAGTGCAAAAGTTAATACCCAATATAGACAAAAATTCCATGCGTAAGAATAAGTAGGTTAGCAAAAATGGCATCAACTCTATCACTCTCTCAAAAGAAAAGAAAAGAAAACTGCCAATTCAGTCGCACTCCCGCGTTTGGGTTGCGGAGCATACAAACTAGCTGAACCATACCCCAAAACCACTTCTGACCTAGTCTAAGTATTGGATAAAACAAAGCATGCAAGACCAATTATTCCACATCTAAATCGTAATATAAGCATAACCAAGTTAGAGAAGGAGAGATGGATCATAGGACAAACAGAAAAGGAGACAGAAATACACAAAGAGATGGCAACAGCCTTACCATGGCTAATCTTTGCATTCATCCTGCTGCTAGCAAGCATCAAGAGCAGCACAGCGTCCGGGATGGCGAAGCCTGGATGCAGAGAAACATGCGGCAACCTCACCATCCCATACCCCTTCGGCATCGGTGAAGGTTGCTTCCGTGAAGGGTTCGACGTTTCATGCGTGAACAACAGTGTTTACAGGCATAACTCAAGCAGCAGACTGGAGATCTACAACATCAGCCTGGCTGGAGGGCAGGCCCGACTCAGCACCTTGATTGCCTCAAACTGCTTCAACAGCCCAGGTGGATGGGCCTCATTAAATACTGGCAGGTTCTTTACAGTGTCCACCAAGGCGAACAAATTAACAGCGGTTGGATGCAACACCCTTGCATTCCTTGTCGGCTTTAACGAGTATAGTACCGGAGCCGGGTGCTTCTCGATGTGCACGGATAAGCAAAGTGTGGATGATAGTGAACAGTGCTCTGGCATGGGATGTTGCCAGACATCCATCGCGCCAAACCTCATTTCCTCCAATATAACATTCGATGACAGATTCAACAATTCTGAGGTGCGTGAATTCAACCCATGCAGCTATGCTTTTGTCGCGGAGCAGGATTGGTTCAGGTTCGAGCCTTCTTATCTCGAGGGCAAAAAATTCACAGAGAAGTTCAAGGATGGAGTTCCTACTGTGCTTGACTGGGTTGCTGGAAATGAATACTGTGATGAAGCAGTGAAGAACATGTCATCCTACGCCTGCATTAGCAATAATGGCCATTGCATCAACTCACTGAATGCTACGGGATATCTCTGCGCCTGCAACGATGGTTTTGACGGCAACCCCTATCTGGAAGAAGGATGCCAAGGTCAGTAACTCACCTTCTTTTGTGTACACCTCATGTTATGTGTACAGTGATCTCAAGTTATTTCTCTATTCTTCATCATGTTTGCAGATATCAACGAGTGCAGTTTTCCAGATCAGTATCCTTGCAATGGAATCTGCAGTAATATGATTGGGAACTACAGTTGTTCATGCAAATCTGGGACTCAGAGTATAGATCCAAAGAGAGAAACGTGTGACCCAATTACAGCTTCAGAGAGAGCTAGATTAACAAAAATGTTTACAGGTAATCTTCATATGCTACAAATACTTCAGTAAGAATAGCATGAATAAGTCGAACTGATACAGTGTACAGTAAAGCATTAGTAACATTCATTATAGAAATTATAATCTTGTGCACACTTTATAAGATGCTGTTGGTAAGTTACATACTTGTAAAATAGTAGCCAAGTGCATGTGTGTTGCAACAGATCATACACGGGTTTTCTTAAAAATAACACGGGTTTTCTTAAAATAACGCGGGTTTTCTTACATTCAGACATCGTCGGTAGCCTAGCACGGAAACCGAATATCTGCTTGAGAGCTGTTCAATACCTCAATTTTCTTATACTTGCACAGCTCGCAGATGATCATATTTTCCATGAAAATTTACAAGAATAAGTTTCTCACCATTTCCTACTTGCATGATTGTTTTCGAAACTTTTCATAACTTTATAAGAAAAATTGCCAGTTTAAAAAATGGAGTTCATATGTACCTATGTTCTAAATAGCATTTTCCTTAATAATGACAGCAGATGAGTACTAAAACACACAAAAGGCTGCCTGTAAGGTTGTCAAATAAACAATAGCGGCATGTGCTCCATTGACTTACATGCAGATCATATGTAAAATTGTAAACTACCCACCGTGTTGCCCACCTTTATCGCTGCATCAGGAACAAAGGCCATACCTATTTATGCATTCAAATGTACTACTCCATCCGTTCACTAATGTAAGTCCTTCTAGATGTTTTAAAACAGACTAGATTCGGAGTAAAACAGACTAGATTCGGAGTAAAATGGATGAACCTAAACAATAAAACATGTCTAGATACATGCATTTGCATAAAAAGCTAGGTCTTACAATAGTGAACGGAGGGAGTAAACGATAAAACTATAAGTAGTAACTCATCCTTATGTTCTAAATAAACCAGTTGCAATATTTCCCTTTTTTACATTTCTACTGTGCCACGAACTAAATCTTGTTCTAGTCACTGAAACAAAAATGTCTCAATAAGTAAATAATTCCAGTAACTGAAAGAATGTTGCTCTTGGCAGGTATTTCAGCATGTGCTATACTTCTTCTTATCTGCATCTTTGCACTCCTGATGGAATTTCAGAAGAGAAAGCTGGTGAAAGAAAAGAAAATATTCTTCCAACAAAATGGCGGCCTGCTATTATATGAGCAAATCAGGTCAAAACAAGTTGATACAGTGAGAATATTCACAAGGGAAGAACTAGAGAATGCAACAAACAATTTTGACTCAAGCAGAGAACTAGGAAGAGGCGGCCATGGAACTGTTTACAAGGGAATTCTCAAAGACAGCAGAGTAGTAGCCATAAAGCGCTCAAAGGTTATGAACATGGCCGAGAAGGATGAGTTTGCGCAAGAGATGATTATACTTTCACAGATAAACCACAGGAATGTGGTAAAGCTTCTAGGTTGTTGCTTAGAAGTGGAAGTTCCAATGTTGGTCTATGAATGCATCCCGAATGGCACCCTATTTGAGCTGCTACATGGTAAAAACAAAAGGCTGTCCATTTCACTGGATACTCGTCTCAGGATAGCTCAGGAATCTGCAGAAGCACTAGCATATCTGCACTCATCAGCATACCCTCCCATAGTTCATGGAGATGTAAAATCTCCAAACATTCTCCTAGGCGACAACTACGCAGCAAAAGTGACTGACTTTGGAGCATCAAGAATGCTTCCAAAGGATGAAATACAATTTATGACAATGGTACAGGGAACTATAGGTTATCTGGACCCTGAATACTTGCAAGAGCGTCAACTAACAGAGAAGAGTGATGTTTATAGTTTTGGAATTGTGCTCCTAGAGCTAATTACGATGAAGTTCGCAATTTATTCCGACAGTGCTGGAGAAAGGAAAAACCTTGCATCCTCTTTCCTTCTGGCAATGAAAGAGAACGTCCTCCAATCGATCTTGGACAAGAATATATTGGAATTTGGGATGGAGCTTCTCCAAGAAGTTTCTCAGCTAGCAAAGAGTTGCTTGAGTATGAGGGGGGAAGATCGGCCATTAATGACGGAAGTGGCTGAGAGGTTGAAATCAATACGAGTCACCTGGAGAGAACAATTGATTCAGAATCCTAGCACAGAAACCGAATATCTGCTTGAGAGCTCATCAGACTATGACCCTTCGAGCACAGGCCAGCACAGAAGTTTGATGGCGCTAGATTTAGAAAGTGGTAGATGATAAATTGCTTATGAATAGATTATAGCAGAGATTGAACTTAATATTTCTTGGCATAAATATCATGTAAAAATTTGTCATATTCCAGTACATCAGCAACAAAGAGTTGCTACATCCGACAAAGCTTATGCTAGTATCTGGTGTGCAGCTCCTTCTGTATAGGCTCTCATGGACCTTATGTATATATCTTAAACACCTTTTACTCTATATTAAGTTCTTTCGTTTAGTTTGTACCAACAGGGAATATATATTTGTTTTTGATTTTTCCTATCTCTTAAGTAGTTACCACAATCTTACCCACTTTGAATGTCACTGATGACCTCAAGAAGGCCTCTAGCTTACAGAAATTATACGGGAAATCAGCTCGTAATAGGTGCTTTAACAAATGGAATGGAAGCTTCAGGTATGTATATACTTCACAGTAGACACTGGACTCTACAGATACTCAGCAAATATAGCCAGCAGAAAACAATAATTACAATATAATGCAACTAGGAGAAAATATTCACAATTAACAACAAAAGGGAAAGCTTATGTACACACCTTATAATGTGGCATTAAAGCAAATAATGATGACTATATTATCTGTAGAACAAAATAAAGGAATTGCCGTAATGTTTTGAGAGCTGCTGATTTCAAGTAGACATAAAACCAACATCTAGCCAGACAAATACACATTGCCACAGAAAAAGCGAACAAGGTCCATTGATAGCTGGTAAAACATAGTCATAAAAACAAGTTTGTTTCTTTATTTACACTATTCACTAAGCATAAGCAGCATGCTAATTGCTGCCTCAAATATGATGTCTTCAACAGTTTGAATATATGAGTCTGGACAAACCACAGATCAGAGCACATATGGATAAGATGGTGGGCCATGCGCACTCATGCTTCTCAACAAAAGCCTATAAACAGAACAGAGGGGGTAGCTTAATTATGCATATTGTTATAAAAAATGACCCAGCACAACATGTCAAGGAGTGAGAAATCATAACAGAATGCCAATTCTAATATCCAATAGTGTTACAGATCATTTCAGAAAGAATAAACTAAAACATCATGAAGCACAATCTGAGTTTGTTAGACGGGGTAGGTAACAAGCTTTTCTTGGCCAAAACAATCATGCTACATCCCTCCGGGAATATACCACAACAGATGATTGAAGGTCTCTATCAACCTTGAAGTGCGAATGGAAAAACCTCCTAACCTGTCGACCATAATACATGTTAACGAGTGCAAGTCAAGGAGAAGAGAGAAGGAAGAAAAATTGGAATGTAGTATAGAACTGAAACTGATCATGCAATGTAGTGCGACTCATCCATTTCACTAAAAGAGATGTAACTGTAACTGTGATAAGCTATTAACTATCAGAAGTACAACAAATGATTCCATAATAGTATGTACTGCTAAGGACTTTGGAAAACTAAGATTGTTCTCTTTGGCCAAAACGATGTTCACCACTTGCAAGCAATTGGAGACTCAGGTTACATGCTTTGATGCTTATCCTTACTACCACTTGATAAGAAATGCTTTTTAGGAAGCCACAAAAATTAATATTCTTAGGAACAGGACTATGGGTGTGTACTATTGAAGTTCACCCGAACCTCACAAGGAAAAGACAAACATTAAAATGTGACCTCTATTTGGCAACAGATTTTTCTGGTCTTAACTGAGCCAGCTAGATTGCAGCCCTTATAGAAGAACATGGTGGTCAATATCATATTTGTTTGAAGGCACCCAACAATATTTGTTTACAAGCCAACTTAGTCCATATGATATGCTGATAAATACCTCTAGATATGAAAAATCATTTTATGATGACTTCACATAAGACAACCAGAGCCATGCTGGGGAATGGTAACTAGCAGACCTGAAATGCTGGTAAGTCTGTGAAAACTTATACCAGCTAACAGATATTGCCAAATCATGATAGTTATTTAGGGTGACAAATCATGATAGTTGGCCATTCAAACACTAAGAAATAGCTAACGTGTGTTGATTGAACTGCAAGGAAGTCATTCTAGACTTCAGTATTTCCTTGTACCCATGGAAGCAACTTTGCAGCTCACTTATGTGTGCAGCAATCTAGTTGTCAGAACATTAGTAGTATATGGCCAGGTTGCCTTCCTTTCAAGTTGTATTCGCTATGAGTGTAGCTTATCTGGTGATGTGGAATAGAATGAGCACCTGGTTTGATTTTTCAAACAGAAAAGGAACATTCTTACTAAGGTGAAATGGAATATTACCTCTTGTAAAGAATCGCGCAGAAGCAACGGAAGGACGCGCCTTTCTTCAGATTCAAACAATACAATGTGACTGAAGGAAGATAAATTTCCAAAAACCTCCCCCACAAAATCAAGTGGATTCATAAGGAAACGATCTGACTCATCCAGGATCCCCTTATTATCACTGAGAACACAGAAATTAAGTCAGGGGGCATCGGCTAATGTCTTTTAGCACAATGTAGTCACATGAAACGTTGTATTTACTTGACTAGAAAGAACAAAAGGACAAATACCTGGGAGTACAGTCCAAAAAGCGCATAGGTAGGCTGCTATGTAAGCTAGAGTAGTAAGGCGTCGAATGGCAAGGCATGAGAAAGAGGACACTGTTAACACTTCCATCATGGGCTTCTTTTGACAGATAAAACATAACATCTTCAGTTCCTCTCTGCCAAAACGGAAGGTGCATATAGCTAGATAAGAACATGTCAACAGGAGAAAAATACATTCGAATGAAAGACTAATCAGAAATAACAGAAAACCAGTAAAAGTAATATCTGGAGCAAGTTTGCCATAAAAAGTCCGATGAACAGCAGAAACAAGAATCATGTGGGCACATATACACAGAGAAAATGGCTTACTTGATGGAACAGGGACATATAAAGGGCCATTGGAACATTGGTTATGACGAGAAGAATAACAGAAAGTTGCAACCTTGAAAAGTGTCTTTTCCCATGCAGACTTTTACCCTTAAATTGCGACATTGCTGCTAAGCAGTAACCAGAGAACATCAACGCTAACGGTAGCACTGGAAGAACAAACCTGTGGTATTCAATCTATTTATATATGTGTGTGTGAAGATAATAGTTAATTGCAAGAGCATTATACACTAAAGAAAGAAGAGGTAAATACCTGAACTCTTTGTGTCCAAGTATGCTATAAACCCCTAATACCCAAGAAATTAGACCTAAAAGCCTCCATTCTCGAGACTTTATGACTCCAAGAACTGAAAATGGTAAGAACGTCCAAATCATAGATGGGAAACCTTGGGTGAAGTACCAGTGGAAGACGTGTGTTCCATAGTAGTCTCCTCCTGAAGAAAATAGGTTGAATTTCAAAAAATTAAGTGGCACAATGACCCGGGAACCATACATCCACCAGTCAAGGAATGTTGTTACTGCAAGGACGATGGCCCTGCATAAAGATTCAACAACATAGAAATTTCAAATGGAAGTTTCATCAATAGTTACTGAAAGAAAATGACCTAAAGAAGAAACAGGAAACTGTTTGCTAAAAAATATATAAGTAATTAATAAAATATTAGTTTTCTGAATCGCTAAGTCTTCATCTTACGACTCTGACTATATGGAAACTTTCCCTTAATGCTACCCTGTGAGCATTGTACCACCCCACCCACCCTCCACTCCAGGCAGGGAACTTCCAAAAATGTTATGAGCAATTGAGCATTGTCCATATCCAGTGGACCAAAACAAGAGACAATACAGGGAAGACACTATTAGGAATCTACCAAGTACAAATGCCTAAACAACCAAACACTGCAAGTTGACATGAGTTCTTACCCTAGTGGAATGACCTCAAGAAATAGAAATCGGCATTTTGATTTTATCTGAATGAAATCCAAAAGGCCAACATACAACCATGTTATGGCACTTGTTGGCCGAATGGCGCAAGCTAAGGCTGCTATGAGTAGCGCCGCTTTTCTTGACTGAGGTCTTTGGCAGCTGGTGGTCTGCTGCTTTGAAACGACTGAAACTCTCTTGGAAGACTCGATTGCCATAAACCAATAATAGAGTCCAGCCACAGTCAAAACTGTCTCCAAGCTGTTTGATAGAGTCCGGGTAATACAGAAAAACATGAACCAGTTCAGCAACTGCGAAAACATCTGTGAATGATTTGTCAAGGTCGCCATCCACCAGGTAACTGCAATGGTTTATTCATGAATGAAACTATAATCATGACAGACAGGTGAGTTCAAGGATACTGTCCACTGGGCAGCGTGCTCGTCGAAAATAAGTTTAGAAAGTTTATACAAGTACAGATCTCCAAATGCTGCAAATACTGATTGTAGAAGACGTGGAGCCATCGCCTACAAAAGAAACGAATAAATAGATAAGTGATTGCTCCCTCGATATGCGGGTATTAAGTTTCTTTCCTAGACCAGATGGCTAAATTTGGTATCTAACAGAAACAAAATACACAATCTGGATGCTTTGGGCAAACGATTGGGATCAGAAATTCAGTAGCAGCATTAACAAATAACCTATTCAAATTGAGCTTGTATTCCCGTGCATTAATCTCATGTAACCTACCACTAGAACAGTAAACCGTATGTTCACCCACAGTTCAAGCTCCACATGACCTGTGACTAGAATCACAATTCCGCAGTACCTTAAGATCATTGCTCAAAGAATACCCAGCGCCTATACTCTACTAGTTCCATTTCAAAAAATGCCAGAGTAATTACCATGAACCATGGGGTATCCAGGTGGAGAAACGCCAGAAACTTGTAAAGAGCAGCGAAGATCAACGGGTGGAGGTAACTTCGAAGACCCTGCTTCCACTCCCAGGTGAGGTGGCCGTACCTTCAAGCAGCAGCCCAAATCAGGAAATGCAGCAGCAATCTAGCATCGAATCTTCACAACGAGCAACAGGACAAGGTATCCTTCAGCATAATTGGATCGTGTCGCGCATCTGAATGAATGGCGACAGGATGATCCAACCCCGATCCCACTCTAGCAAGCGTCGTGGAACGGGGGGCATGAGCCGGGAGCAGCAGGGAGGCTTACCCGAAGGCGATGCGGTGGGCGACCTCGAGGCCCTGCCAGTGCTCGTCCGGATTGAAGTAGGTGCGCACCAGCAGCGCGTTCGCCGCGCGGAACGCCAGCGCGAGCGCCAGCACCCGGCGCTCCGGCCACGGACGGAGCCGCCGCGCCTTCCCCGGCGAAGGAAGCGAGAAATCCCCTGCTCCCTCTTCCGGAGGAGCCGCGGCCTGAGATCGCCTGCGGTGGCTCATCGCAGCGACACGCACTCTCTCTCTTCTCCGGCGCTACTGCGAGCAGGTTCGGGCTCGCGTGATCCCGAATTCCCCGAATAAGCACGGAACAAAGAGAATGCCAGCGGTGGCAGGCCGGATAGGAGTAGGCGGCCGGCGCGGTGCTTCCCCCTCCCACTCCACGGCTGTGGAGCCTCGCGCCGCGCGCGTCTCCGGTGGTGGCGGACAGATACGGGGAGGGTCGCCGGCCGCGTCGCAGGCAGTGGTGGTGAGACTCGCGCGCGTTTCAACCGGTGGTGGCGGAGTTGAGGGAGGCGGCGGCCGCGTCGCACGCGCTGATGGTGGCTAGCTCGGGAGATCGAGCAGAGATACGGCCGCGTGCGAGGCTGTGGCCGCGGGCCGCTACGACGGGGATGGCGAATTGGGGATCGGGACGGGTGCTCCTATTCCCCGCTCGCTCGGCGCCGCCTGAAACGATTTCTTCATGGGCTGCACGAATGCGGCCTAGTAACAGGTACAGTCTTTTTTTTCTTTTTCTATAGGAATATAAAACAAACCTCGGATTTTGAGAAATTTTAAAAATTTGTTCAACTTTAAAAAGTGTTCAAATCTGAAAAATGTTTGAATGTAAAATATGTTCAAATTTGAAAATCTTTGAATTTGAAAATTTTCACATTCAAACATTTCCAATTTTGAAAAAATGTTTAGATTTGAAATTTGTT
Source organism: Avena insularis (assembly GCA_023614405.1). Taxonomy (NCBI): domain Eukaryota; kingdom Viridiplantae; phylum Streptophyta; class Magnoliopsida; order Poales; family Poaceae; genus Avena; species Avena insularis. Next base: position 51,499,083 of record CM042695.1, read on the forward strand.
CAAATTTGAAAAAAGTTTGTATTTAAGAAATGTTCAAAAAATGAAATATGTTCAAAAAATGCTCTAAAAATGTTTGAATTTGAAAATGTTTATATTTAAAAAAATGGAAATTTGAAAAATGTTCAAATTTACAGGAGACGCGCTGGCCCGGAAACTCCTCTGGGTCCTCCTCGATACTGGAGGATGGCCACTTTGTACTATGGCAGAGGCTCCTTCTTCACCTGGCGTTGGGCCTGGTGAAGCACATGCGGCCATGGGGAGGGAAAGGCGCACGATGGTCCCTCATCACGACCCTCCTCGAGCGCATGCGCGGCTAGGGCGAGGGGATCTCCTCGTACTCATTGTTCACCGGCGCGAGGAGTGCGAAGAAGCGCGGCGATGATGGCGTTGTGTCAACATGGAGCGCTTTGTCGGGAAACCCCAAGAGCAAGGTATGATGCAGCACAGCAGCAAGTTTTCCCTTAATAAGAAACCAAGGTTATCGAACCAGTACGAGAAAGGAAACCTCTCAAAGGTGTTGCAAGCAACGTGGAAACCTCCACAACACAAACTCAAGGATTTGCCCTAACTAATAGTGAGGTTGTCAATATCACCGGTTGTTGTAACAAAGGATTAACTGTATGGTGTGGAAGGTGATGATGGTTTGCAGCAAGTAACAGTAACACTGGAAGATGTATCAATGGTAAAGATTGGATCGGGGTCCATAGTTCACTAGAGGTGTTCTACTTAGATAAACAAACATGGCATGTTGGGTAAACAAATTACAGCAGGGCAATTGACAGGGCTGAGCAAGGCATAACAATGCAATACTAGGCATAAAGATCCTATGAGATTCGATTGAGCAATATAACAAGATGCATAGACCGCCATCCAACTACATCTATGACTAGAAGTCCACCTTTGGGTTATCATCCGAACCCCCTCAAGTATTAAGTTACAAGCAACAGACAACTGCTTTAAGCAAAGTGTGTAAGATAAACAATCCATTTGTTCCATGAACAAGAGACCGTTGTTTTCTCCCTAGTGGCAACAACACATCTATAACCTTAGAGATTTCTATCACTTCCCTTGATTAAATAGATGCATGAACCCACTATCGAGCATAAATACCCCCTCTTGGAGTCACTAGAAACTACTTGGCCAAGATAGCTACTAATAATGGAGAGCATGCAAGATCACAAACAATACGGACATGATAGAATTAATAAGACAAATCCATTAACCAATCTGACATAGTAATCTCAGTATCTATTGGATCCTCGCACACACAACATGCATGATTACAAATAGATGAGATCTTGATCATGAACGGAGCTCACAAGATTTAGACATGAAAGCACAAAGGAGGAGATACAACCATCTAGCTACTACATGGACCCGTAGTCCAAGGTGAACTACTCACGCTTTATACCGAAGGCTGGCATGATGAAGAAGAAGGCCTCCGGGATGATCTTCCCTCTAGCAGGGTGCTGGTAAGAGTTTCAGACCCCCCCATATAGGGACGATGGTGGCGACGGCTACAGACGGTTTCGTGGAATATTGATTGGGTGCTTAGGGTTTAGGCATCGGGGGATTCTTATAGGCAAAGAGGCGAGGCTGGGAGGCGGCCAAGGGGCCCACACCACCCAGTAGCGACCTAGGTGGGCCGCTGAGGAGTGAGGTGCCTCTGGGCGCCCTGCCTCTCCTCTGTACTCGATGTTCTCCTCGGTGAAATATTGACTTTGGCTTTTGTCCCGTCAATTCGAGAATATTTCCTTACTAGCTTTTACGGAACCAAAAACATGAAAAAACAGTAACCGCACTGTGGCAACTTGTTAATAGGTTAGTACCAGAAAACATATGAAAAGCACCTCAAAGTGTGGACAAAGCAAAGCAAAGTAGATACTAAAGAAGCATGGAACATCAAAATTATAGATACATTTCCGATGTATCGGGCGACGTCGTGGGGTATGGGAGTAACATGCTGACGATGATGAAGACCTCGATGAGGAATACGTTGAGAAGGAGCGGGTGGCATGTCGATGTGGCGCCCAACGATGGCTCGGATATCATAGTTGCTACACATGATCTTTGAATCTGACACTTCTTCTTTGGCATGGCAGGATCGAGCAACGACATCAACATCCTTCAGTCCTAAAATGTCTGCCAAGCTTGTTGAGAGTCATGCTCCTTCTGTGAACTTTGAGATCAACGGACACCACTACAAAAAGGGATACTATCTTGCAGATAGCATTCATCCAAGATGGCCAATATTTGTGAAGACTATCTCAAACTCGATGCTCCCCAAACATGCTCAGTTTTCCAAGGAACAGAAAACTTGCAAGAAGGACGTGGAGCAGGAATTTGGTGTGTTCCAATAGAGGTTTGCAGTTGTTTGGTTTCCTCCTATGACCTGGTCGAAAGATCAGATGTGGAAAATGATAAACTGGTGTGTGACCTTGCACAACATGATCATTGAGAATGAGAGAAGGGACACAATGAATTTGGTCGAACAGGACGAGTCATACTACAGTCAAGGACCTCTTGCAAAGCATGATCACCAGGTGCCACCAACTTGGGTTGCTTTTATCGCCATACGTTAGGAGATCCGTGACCCGGTAGTGTATCAACAGTTGTAGGATGATCTGGTTGAGCATATATAGATATGCAAGGGCAACATGTAAATGCTTAACATGATCTAACCGAATTAGAACGAACTATATTGTATTTTAGTCTATGCCAAAATATATTTAATTTCATGCCAAACATTGCTCTATATTTATATTTATGTCGAACTATGTTTGAATTTGAAACGAATTTAGGCGAAAACTCGCCATTTTGCGTCGCCCAGAAACCACGTCTACGAACGTGATACGTCGGAAACGTATCTATAATTTTTGATACTCCATGCTTGTTTAGTATCTACTTTGCTTTTCTTTATCTACACTTTGAGGTGTTTTATATCTTTTCTGGAACTAACCTATTAACAAGTTGCCACGATGCGTTACTGTTTTCTTTTGTTTTGGTTCCGTAGCGCGAAAATCAATATTCTCGGAATTGGACGGGACAAAAGCCAAAGTCAATATTTTATCGTAGGCGACACGAAGCCAGAAGACGAGACGGAGAGGAGCCACAAGGCGGCCAAACCCCCCTAGGCGAGGGTGTGCCCACTCCGTGCATAGATAGGGTGTGGCCCCCCGAGGGCCCTCCTGCCTCGCCCCTTCGCCTATAATAAGCTCCTGATGCAGAAATCCTAGGCACCTGATCAAAACTTCACGAAACCTTCTGTAGCCGCCGCCACCATCGTCCCTAGATCAGGGGGATCTGAAGTTCTTCCCGGCACCCTGCCGAAGGGGAGATCATCCCGGAGGCCTTCTTCTCCGGTATGAAGCGTGAGTAGTTTCACCTTCGACTACGGGTCCATGTAGTATCTAGATGGTTGTATCTCCTCCTTGTGCTTTCATGTATAGGTCTTGTGATCTCCGTTTATGATCAAGATCTAATCTATTTGTAAGCATGCATGTTGTGTTTGTGGGGATCCGATGGATATTGATATTTCTATGTCAGATTGATTAATGGTTTTGTCTATTTGATACTATCATGTCTGTGTTATCTGTGATCTTGCATGCTCTCCGTTGTTAGTAGCTGATGCTACACTCAATAGGGAGGAAGAGTGCTTCGTTGGAAACCCCAAGAGAAAGGTATGAAGAGTACAACAGCAAGATTTCCCTCGGTAGAAACCGAGGTTATCGAACCAGAAGGAGGAAGGAAACGTCACACTGGTGTTGGAAGCAACGTGGAGACCTGCATAACACAAACTAAAGACTCTGTCCCAATGAATCAGTGAGGTTGTCAAGCTCATCGGTTTGCTATAACAAAGGATTAAACGTATGGTGTGGAAGGTAATGGTTTGCAGCAAGTAAACAAGTAACAATGGAAGATGTATCAATGGTAAAGATTGGACCGGGGTCCATAGTTCACTAGAGGTGTTCTTCTTAGATAAACAACATGGCATGAAGGGTAAACAAATTACAGTGAGGTAATTGACAGGAACTGAGCAAGGCATAACAATGCAATTACTAGCCAGAAAGATCCTATGAGGTTGATTGGGCAATACAACAATATACATAGACCGTAATTCAACTTCATCTATGACTAGAAGTCCACCTTGAGGTTATCATCCGAACCCCTCCGGTATTAAGTTGCAAGCAACAGATAACTGCTTTAAGTAAAGTGTGTAAGGTAAACAGTTCACATGTTCCATGAACAAGAGACCGTTGTTTTCTCCCTAGTAGCAACAACACATATACAACCGAAGAGATTATTATCACTTCCCTTAGAAACTAGAGGCATGAACCCACTATCGAGCATAAATACTCCCTCTTGGAGTCACTAGCAACTACTTGGCCAAGATAACCACTAGAAACGGAGAGCATGCAGGATCACAAACAACACAGACATGATATAATCATAAAGATAGAACCATTAATCAAACTAACATAATAATCTCAATATCCATTAGATCCCCGCAAACACAACATGCATGATTACAAATAGATTAGATCTTGATCATGAACGGAGCTCACAAGATCTATACATGAAAGCACAAAGGAGGAGATACAACCATCTACCTACTACATGGACCCATAGTCCAAGGTGGAACTACTCACGAATCATACCGGAGAGAAGGACTCTGGGATGATCTCCCCTCCAGTAGGATGCCGGGAAGAGCTTCAGATCCCTCCCGATCTAGGGACGATGGCGGTGGTGGCTACAAATGGTTTCGTGGATTTTTGATCGGGTACTAAGAGTTTCTGCATCGGGGGCTTCTTATAGGCGAAGGGGGAGACCGAGGCGGTGCCCAGAGGGGGCAAACCCTACCCAGGCGCGGGGTACGGCCCACCCGCGCCTAGGGGGGTTAGCAGCCCTCGCACGCATCCTCGTCTCTCCTTTGGACTTCTTGTTCCCCACAGAAAGTTATTGATTTTGTCCTTCGTCCCGTCTAATTCCGACAATATTTCTTTACTAACTTTTCTAAAACCAAAAACAGCAGAAAACAGGCATCTGGCACTGTTGCAACTTGTTAATAGGTTAGTACCAGAAAACATGTAAAAAGCACCTCAAAGTGTAGACAAGTAAAGCAAAGTAGATACTAAACAAGCATGGAGCATCAAAAATTATAGATACGTTTCCAACGTATCAGCATCCCCATGTTGGAGATATGCCCTAGAGGCAATAATAAATGTAGTTATTATTATATCTTTGTGTTTATGATAAATGTTTACATTCATGCTATAACAGTATTAACCAGAAACATTAATACTTGTGTGATTTGTAAACTAAATTAGAGTCCCTAGTAAAGCCTCTTTATAATACTAGCTTGTTGATTAATAGATGATCATGGTTTCTTGATCATGAACATTTGAGATGTTGTTAATAACAAGGTAATATCATTAGGAGAATGATATGATGGACATACTCCTATAGATAAGCGTAGCATAAAGATCAAGTCATTTTAATAGTTCAATTGCTATAAGCTTTCTGATACACGGTAACCTAATTCCTTCGACCATGAGATCATGCATATCACCTTCACCGGAAGGATGCTTTGATGACATCAAACACCACACCGTAACTGGGTGGCTATAAAGGTGGCATTGAGTGTTCGGAAAGTATGGGTTGAGACACATGGATCAAGAGTGGGATTTGTCCATCCATATGACGGATAGATATACTCTGGGCCCTCTCGGTGGAATGTCATCCAATTAGCTTGCAAGCATGTGACTGGATCACAAGGGATCACATACCACGGGAACGAGAAAAGAGTTCTTATCGGTAACGAGGTTGAACTAGGTATGGAGAGATATCGACGATCAAAACCTCGGATAAGTAAACTATCGTGAGACAAAGGGAAATTGGTATCGTATGTAAGTGGTTCATTCGATCGCAAAGTAATCGTAGAAATATGTGGGAGACATATGAATCTCCAGATTCCTCTATTGGTTATTGTTCGGAGAAGTGTCTCGATCATGTCCGCATAATTCACGAACCGTAGGGAGACACGCTTAAGGATTCGATGTTGTTGAGTAGTTATGGAATGATGAGTAAGAGACCGAATGTTGTTCGGAGTCTCGGATGGGATTCGGGATATCACGAGGAGATCCGGAATGGTCCGGAGAATAAGATTCATATAAGGAAAGTCCTGTTTCAGAGTTGGGGAATGATTCCGGTGTTTTCATCGGGAATGTTCTAGAAGGTTCCGGAAGGTCCGGCACTCCGGAGGGGAAGGGTACATGAATGTGTCATTATAATGTGGAATGGTTGCATCATGTACTAGGTATCATGGCTGGGCAAAATAAAGGAAGAAATCAAATCCTAGTTTGAAAAGTCAAACGCCAATTTGAAAAGTCAAACGGCAAGTTTGCTTGGTGGAGGGAGAGTAGGAAACCTACTTGGGGAGGAAGTCCTCCTCCATCCACCCGTCGGCCAAGGAGGCCGAGTTTGGGGAGGACTCCCTCCTCCCAACCAGCGCCCTCCCACCTATAAAAGAAGGGGCAGGGGTGCCCCTCTAGCCTACACCCAACACCACCCAAACCCTAACCCTAGCCGCCGGCCTCCTGCAAGTCGCCGCCGCCCCTAGGGTTTCTCCTAGCCGCCGACTTGGGGCTTCCCCAAGCCCTAGCCGCCGGCCAAGCTCCGCCCCTTGGTGCCTTCTAAACCCTAGATCGCCAAGGCCTCTCTCATAGTCCACCATACTCGCTCCGGCTTAAGGCGAAGCCCTGCGAGATCTCCCCTCTACTTCCGGTACCACGCCGTCGTGTTGTCGAAATCGCGAGGAGAGTGCTACAACCTCCATTTTCTTTGGAACAGAGAGAGGAAGGTCTTCATCAGTAAGCGATGTGATCGGTGATCGATCTTGGGAGCCTTGATCTTAGGAAGGATCGTCTACGCGATCTTGAGATCGGCAAGAGTACGACTATATCACCCACGAGAATCTGCTCTCGTTAACCGCTTTGGAATCTTCGAGGGTGAGTTCCTCTATCGACTCGTTGCTACAATCTAGTAGATAGATCTTGGCTTGTTTGTTTGCATGCGGTAGAAATTTTTTGTTTTCCATGCTACGAAACCCTACACCCCAAGCTTAACTCCTGCTCGTCCTCGAGTAGGTAAGTGATAAAAAGAATAAATTTTGAGGTGACATGCACCCTCACAATAAAGATCCAACCATCTGCAAGCATTGAAATCTGGGATCAAAAAACTCTAAACATGTGCATGAAAGATGGAGTTCTAACAATAGGACATAGTAATTATGCATGCAACATGGCAAGCTACAAACAAAGATCATGAATAACATGCATTGAAAAATATTTGTTTGTTTCACATACAGAAAACATAGCATAGTGGCAATCAGCTTGTCCCTCATAGAGTAGCAATATAGATGCATAGGACACCTTCAAAGTTCACAAGGGTGACTAGAAACAAGTAGCACAAGAATAAGTAATAACACAATATGCATCAATTGATAAGCTTTGGAACACTGGACACAGAATGGCAACTATGCTCTCTTAATGGTGCCTAAAGGTAGAAGGTGGAGACTCAATAATGATGGAAGAAAGTCCTTTTTGTAAAGGAAGCAGGGATTACGAGTTTCAAAAAGAGCTTCCAAATATTATGGTACTAGTTAGCTTTCACCCCTCATTGCCCCTATCATAAGCATCTTGAAGTGGTTAAGGTTAAAGTGGCAAAGCTGGAGTATATGGTTGACAAAGTATAAGTTGGCAATCTCAAGTCCCTTGACTATGAGGGCTACACCTCATGGATACTCAACTTAGGGCCCAGGCAAGTTCTTGTCACTGTAAGCATTTGCATGTCATTGAGAACCGTCAACAGGGTCCCCCTTGCACATGGTACAGGAGTTTTCCCATAACCAAAATGACAAGGCAAGCAGACAATGAGCATCTCAGCAATCTTCTTGTGTACCATGGGAATATAGTGCTTTTTTCTCTCTTTCCTCTTTTCTCAACGTCTCTCTCTTTTTTTATAAGAAGAATGCTTCGTAGATGTCACTATGGTGATGCTGCAAGTTTCCACCATGATTAGGCATGGCTTAGGCTAGCGGCCCAGTCGTTTCTCTAATACAGAATACAAACTCCATGGACTTACAAGTTGTAACATCCCAGCATTAGAGCTTAGAAATAAGCTGAACACAGATGTGTGCATTGCATTCATGGATAGAAAATCTGAATAATTTTCATGCTTTTAAATAAAAACTTGTCAAAGTGATTGAAGCTTCTCTTAACTTGATGGAATTGAAGTAGATCATCAAGTTGACTACGATAAGTTTCAATATAACCTTTGCTAAAACCGTATTTGGGGTAAACATGATTTGATCTAAGGGTAGATCAAATGTAATAAAATTCAAACCTAATACATTACTTAATGATTTATATTTGATCCTTAGGTGATCATATCATAGTATTCATTATAATCACTCATGAATACCAAATTATAAATATAACACAAATAATAAGAATGTAACAACTATATTTTAATCTCATCTACTTATACCATGAGTATCATGGAAATACCTAACTTTAACTCTCTAGTGAGATTGAGTAGGAAGGAAACCAAAGTCAAGATCATTCACCATATATATTTCTTTCCATATCAATCCTTATTATCTCTATTGAATCCTATCCTTACACTTGTTGTCATCAATATTGAGTAATCAACTATTGATTCACCAATTCTTAACCTATCAATTCTTAACCTATCAACTCTGATCCTTATTATAGCATTCATTTAAGGCTTATAAAGAAAGAGGTAAGAAGAGGTAAATAGTGATGCTAGTTTTAGATGTCATCTATAGGATGGGAGTGATTGGAGGAAATCAAATCAATATGGTAACAAAGAAGATTACAAGGATGAAGTCTGGAGATAAGTTACCAGGAGTGGTCCTATTGGATCAAGTAGGTTGTGGCGCCCCGCAAAACCACTACTAGAAAATCGCGTTGTTTTTGTGCATTGCATCGTCATGACCGCATGCTCATGTCATCATGCCACATTACATTTGAGCATCGTCATGTCATCTTGCACTTGTCTGCATAAAACTATTTTTGAAAAACCTGTTTTTGTTTTCTAAACGCCCCGTCTTGTTTTCAAATTAAAAACTCGGGTCTCCGGGGTATTTTGTTTCGTCTACCAATGGATTTTAAAAGTCCCGTTTTAAATATTAAAAATATTTATTTTATTTTTAGGGGCAGCGTCTGCAAGGCCGATCCAGGCCAGTCGGCCACCCCAGTCTAACGGACCCTTTTTCTACCCCTAACCTACCAGGTCCCACCACATCACCCACCCAATAGCCAACCACCACCACCACTCCTTCCCACCACTCCCAACCTCCACCTCACCTCTCACTCCACCACCTCACCCTGGACCACCCCACGCGTGCCCCAGAATCGGTCCATCCTCCTGCCTTTTTTTCCCTTGGGGGGTGGACATCTGACACACCACACCCCACCCACACAGCCACACACCCCCCACTCCACACCCGACCCCGACCCTCCCCTCATCCCCCAGCTCCCCGGTTGCGCCTCACCCGTCTCTCCTCACTTGGCTCTCTCCCTCGTCGCCTCCCTCTCCCTTCATGGCGCCGCCAGACACGACGCCTTGCCTGACTGCCTCGCCATCTGCTGCCGGCCACCTCTCCCGGCCGTTCTCCTGAGCAAGGCCGACCACCGCCGTCCCCGGACCGGCCTCGTCCTCCGCCGCGATGGCGCCGCCCCTGCAGCGACCGACTCCCGCGACCGATTCGCCTCGCCGCCCGGCCGCCCTCCTCCCGGCTCCGGCCACCACCGCGCCAGCCCTGCGCCTCCCGCGCCCTCTGCCTCGCCCGGCCCCGCGCCTCCTCGCCGCCGCGCCACGGCGCCGGCCGGCCCGAGCTTCCCGGCCGCGAGCGCGCGTCGCCTCCGTCAAGCTGGCGTCCTTCCCCGTGGTTCTCTTTCCCGTGCCGTCCCCTCTCAAGCTCGCTCCGACCGCCACCGACCGCGGGGCCCCGCCTCCCCGTCCTTCCTCCTCGGCCACCCCATCTCCCTGGCCGCGCCGTCGAGTTCCTCGCCCGTGTAGCCTCTGCCTTCTCCGTCCGCGAGCTGCCTCTCCCGCGTCGCCTTGCCACCAGCGAGCCGACGCCCCCTCGTTCAAGCCCAGCCCGGGACACGATGCGCGCTCGTTGCTGCCTTGTTCAGGTTCTGGAACCCGTAGTTCGGCTGCAGCTGTTATCTTGCAGTGTGTTTTGTGGAGGCATTGGTGACCAAACAAAGTTGTTGCGGTGCCAACGAGGTCTAAAGTTCCTGTGCCCACTTCGCTACCAAGTTCTACCTCCTCGATGATCGAGACCCTGAAGCACACCGACACGGGAACCCAGTGTACCATCGACAACCGAGGCCGAAAACCCCCAAGTTCTCCAAGTTCTTCATCCTAGAACCCGAAGGCGATGGCGCTGCATGCCGAGACCTCCGCCATGGGGCGCCAAGACCGTATACCCCGAAGACCGAACCCTGGCGCGTCAAGTTCTCCGTCCCGGATTCAAGGACTCCGACATGTGCGACAAGTACTCCTTCCCGGATCCGATGCTCGAGGACCGAACGCCAAGATCGCCTACACGGAACGACAAGCACTTCACCCCGGATGCCGAGACCGACTTGATGGCGCGGACCCGACAAGATCTTCGTGACGACAAGATCGGCACCGACCAGGGCGGATCTGATGTGCCCCGACGCCAACCAAGTTCTTCTTCCCGGATGCGACAAGATCTACTTCCGTTATCCGAGACAGATCCCGTCGAACCGTTCCCCGTCGAACCCTGAGACCGAACCCTGAACCCCTCCGAGCCCCAAGATCTTCGATCCGAGATGTGTGAACCTTTTCCCGAGCCCCTATTTTATAAATGCTATATATAAAACCTGTTGCATAATAATTGTTCATCTCGCATGCATATTTGTGTGGTTTGGGGGCATTATGCCGAGTCACTTCATAATTAAATATGGAGACCATATACGGGCAAATCTAGTCTTATATTGGTCCCATTTAAATTGGTGTAGCGAACCGGTGCTATCTTTTGCCATGTTAATACAACATTTAAATTGCGGGGTTTCTAAATAACTTGAACCGTTTAATTAAATGTCGGGACCCCGGTTCCGCTTAATATGACCTAATTGCATCGCACCTTTGCCATGTCATACATCATACATGCATCATGCCCGATTTTCTACCGTAGTATTAAATATTGCATCCGGTGTTTCTTCTAGTGCTTTGCTTCTTCGCGGATTAGGACGATGAGTGGATACGAGTGTCGACCCGATCTTCGGATGAACCTTCAGCAATGTTTTCAGGCGAGCATCTTCCCCTTTCTACCTATCTTACTTTTATAGTATTTATTCCCCCATGTTGATCTATTGCTATTTGTGTTGCGATGCTCTAGTTTTCGTACCTGTGATATCCCTTGCAGCCTTATATTGCCTTGGACACATCCTATTACCTGTTGTTTGGTAGATAGTTGGACTTGCGCGTCGTAGTCGCTTGCTCAAGTGCTGTTGCGTGTCGTCAAGTACCATAGTTGTTGGAGTACTGCCGCGTGTTTAATGTTGGAGATGATCATGGCTTTAATTACTTTTTAATAACTAAAATTGAAGTAGGTAATGCAGAGGCACCGGTGGGTGATATACAATATTTGGTTTCAACACCTTTGGTGTCCGTGGGACCCGAGTTCTTGACACTGTTAGAGATCGGCGCTAACCACATGTGGGATGTGTGGGCACCCCATCGATTAGTACTGATTTCAAAGTATTGTCTTTGGGGCCACAACTAGTTTGAGGTTTTTACTATTCTGTACTTATGCCATGCTTTATTGCTTTATTTAAATTGTGCGAGTCTTGTAATCTTTGTTAGGATCGGGACACGTTTTTATTGTATCGACAAGCCCGATCATCTTTTCGGGTTCCGATTGTTTACGATGTCCACCCAAACCACGAGTCCGTCTCGAGACCGGCCGACTTTTGTTGGGTAGACTTAGTAGGGTGGCCCCATGTACTTGCTTTGGGTGCAGGAAGCGTCATGACTTAGGCCCGCCGACATACCGATGGGTGTATGTTAATTGATCGGCAAAAAGGTCAAGTGCGTGTGGATACTTTGGTGCACCCCTGCAGGGTTAAATCTTTTCGAAAAGCCGTGTCCGCGGTTATGGACGACTTGGAGCACAGTTCTCGATCATAGACAACTATAACTAAAGTTTACTGTTATAATTTGACTTGTATCCGATGTGACTAGTAATCATCTCAACTACAACGGAATGGCGAAATGAAAGTACCAACAACTGCTGGGTTTGGGATATCTCATGCTAATTGTATCTGACTAGTAAGTGTTGCAACTACAACAGAATGGTTAACTAAAAGTGCCCACTGCTTATTATATCAGGATGACTATCTATACCTGACTAGTAATTGCTGCAACGATAACTGTATAAATAAAACTGCCAACGGTGTGAGTTCCTCGGTTGACTTCCTCGTTTGGTCTCGAGGGGGAAACACCAGGATGGGTATGTTTGGTGGTAGAATCAGGTTGGTTCGAATAGGTCCTTCTTATCCCTCTCGATGGCAGCGGTTATCTCGAGTCTCTATAGGTTGTTTAGTGCATGCCTTCTTGCTTTCGATCCACCATACCTATGTAGGCGAGGACCGCGAATTCTAGTCTCGTAGCTTGGCCTCGATCTTGACCGCTCTTTTTCCTTTGCCCTTTGTCGGCACCCTTTTGTTTAAGGGTTTGAGGTCGTCGTTAGCGAGGTTACCCTTAAACCGCTTTGGCGCAGGGTTATGGACGCCATTGGTTATTCTTCAGGGCTCTTAGCTCAATTTGCATCTTGTCCGTACTCGGACGCTATATCGTTTTAAAGGTGATTTGGATCTTTGTATTGTATATTTGTATTCTTGACCCTTTGAGTCGTTGTTGTATATATATGTTTTGTGGGTTCCATCGAGGACTATTGTGTAATGATATTACTTCGTTTTCCACCCGCACGCAAGTGCCTGGTGGGCACCTTTGAATCGTTTCTGTCTGGGTATTGGCGGGAAGCTGAAACTTGCATAGGGCCGATTCGAGGGTGTTACTGAGTGGTATCGAGCTCAGCGATTGCGATACCCCACAAGTCCAGCCTGTAGGATAACCTAGCTAACGGCCGAAGTAGAGTGTCAAAACTATTTTTGCAAAATCGGTTGGATAGTTCTGATTAGGTCTAATTTTACTCCTTACCCCTCTGCTGTTCTCCCCTTACCTCTACGTGTTTTGAATCCGCTCTCTTCTCTCTCTTCGAGTCCAGGATTTCTCGTGGTTGGGTTCCATCGTACCTTCAGGGTTTCGCTTCCTCCTTTGGTAACGGTGCTACTACATCTGGTCTTCATGCTATCCGAGGAATCCTTCGTCTGGTGGACTTCTCTTTGTTCCTTCTCGTGCCTTCCGGTGTTTTCCGACACGACGACATCATCTACGCCAGATCTGATGCAGAGTCTGCATCACTCCTTTGTTTCTGAACCTCGATTGTCGAGATCTTCAGTCTGATTCCGAGAATGGTTGCACGCTTGTCTACTAATTGTGCAGAGTAATAGTTTGGGTGCGTGATGGATTGGCCCCCATGCCGATTACCCCTTCTATTCGCTTTTGTACATTGAAGTGGATGAGAATGCATCGGTTCCCTCTTCCTATCGAAGCTAGAGGTGGCTTTATTTGTTGATACCTCTACCTTCGACCTTTGTTCCCGGAGTGTTCTCTCGACGATCTCGGACAACGCCCCTTTGTTAGTGGTGTCGCGTGGGTCTACACGAAGCGAGAAGACGCAGATCGCCGACCTTCCTTCCGGTACCATGAGGCGGATCTCGAGGGCGAGATCCATTGTTAGTGGTGTCGAATTGTGGCGCCCCGCAAAACCACTACTAGAAAATCGCGTTGTTTTTGTGCATTGCATCGTCATGACCGCATGCTCAAGTCATCATGCCACATTACATTTGAGCATCGTCATGTCATCTTGCACTTGTCTGCATAAAACTATTTTCGAAAAACCTGTTTTTGTTTTCTAAACGCCCTGTCTTGTTTTCAAATTAAAAACTCGGGTCTCCGGGGTATTTTGTTTCGTCTACCAATGGATTTTAAAAGCCCCGTTTTAAATATTAAAAATATTTATTTTATTTTTAGGGGCAGCCGTACCGGGCCGATCCGACCCAGTCGGCCACCCCCAGTGCAAAACCAGTCTAACCAGACCCTTTTTCTACCTAACCCTAACCTACCCAGTCCCCAGCCACATCACCCCACCCAATAGCCAACCGCCACCTCACCACTCCCTTCCCCCAGTCACTCCTAGCCCTCCACCTCCTCATCGCTCACAGGCCTCTCCTTCCCCGCGTCGGCTCTCTCCCTCGTCGCCTCCCTCTCCCTTCGCAAGCCGCCGCCAGGACGCGACGCCCGCACCGCGACCGCCTCGCCATCTGCTCCCGGCCACCTCTCCCGGCCGTTCTCCTGAGCAAGGCCGACCACCGCCGTCCCCGGACCGGCCTCGTCCTCCACATGATGGCGCCTGCGGCGACAAACTCATGACCGATTCGCCTGCGCCCGCGCCTCCTCCTCGGCCACCACCGCCGACCCTGGCCCTCCGCCTCTGCCTCGCCTGCCCAGCGCGCCTCCGCGTTGCCACGGCGCTGCCGGCCCGAAGCTTCCGGCTGCGGCCTGTCGCCTCCGTCAAGCCGGCGTCCTTCCCCGTGGTTCTCTTCCCCATGCCGTCCCCTCTCAAGCTCGCTCCGACCGCCACCGACCGCGGGGCCCCGCCTCCCCGTCCTTCCTCCTCGGCCACCCCATCTCCTTGGCCGCGCCGTCGAGTTCCTCGCCCGTGTAGCCTCTGCCTTCTCCGTCCGCGAGCTACCTCTCCCGCGTCGCCTTGCCACCAGCGAGCCGACGCCCCCTCGTTCAAGCCCAGCCCGGGACACGATGCGTGCTCGTTGCTGCCTTGTTCAGGTTCTGGAACCCGTAGTTTGGCTGCAGCTGTTATCTTGCAGTGTGTTTTGTGGAGGCATTGGTGACCAAACAAAGTTGTTTGCGTGCCAACGAGGTCTAAAGTTCCTGTGCCCACTTCGCTACCAAGTTCTACCTCCTCGATGATCGAGACCCTGAAGCACACCGACACGGGAACCCAGTGTACCATCGACAACCGAGGCCGAAAACCCCCAAGTTCTCCAAGTTCTTCATCCTAGAACCCGAAGGCGATGGCGCTGCATGCCGAGACCTCCGCCATGGGGCGCCAACACCGTATACCCCGAAGACCGAACCCTGGCGCGTCAAGTTCTCCGTCCCGGATTCAAGGACTCCGACATGTGTGACAAGTACTCCTTCCCGGATCCGATGCTCGAGGACCGAACGCCAAGATCGCCTACACGGAACGAGAAGCACTTCACCCCGGATGCCGAGACCGACTCGATGGCACGAACCCGACAAGATCTTCGTGACGACAAGATCGGCACCGACCAGGGCGGATCTGATGTGCCCCGACGCCAACCAAGATCTACTTCCATTATCCGAGACAGATCCCGTCGAACCGTTCCCCGTCGAACCCTGAGACCGAACCCCGAACCCCTCCGAGCCCCAAGATCTTCGATTCGAGATGTGTGAACCTTTTCCCGAGCCCCTATTTTATAAATGCTATATATAAAACCTGTTGCATAATAATTGTTCATCTCGCATGCATATTTGTGTGGTTTGGGGGCATTATGCCGAGTCACTTCATAATTAAATATGGAGACCATATGCGGGCAAATCTAGTCTTATATTGGTCCCATTTAAATTGGTGTAGCGAACCGGTGCTATCTTTTGCCATGTTAATACAACTTTTAAATTGCGGGGTTTCTAAATAACTTGAACCGTTTAATTAAATGTCGGGACCCCGGTTCTGCTTAATATGACCTAATTGCATCGCACCTTTGCCATGTCATACATCATACATGCATCATGCCCGATTTTCTACCGTAGTATTAAATATTGCATCCGGTGTTTCTTCTAGTGCTTTGCTTCTTCGCAGATTAGGACGATGAGTGGATGCGAGTGTCGACCCGATCTTCGGATGAACCTTCAGCAATGTTTTCAAAGCAGCATCTTCCCTTTCTACCTATCTTACTTTTATAGTATTTATTCCCCATGTTGATCTATTGCTATCCGTGTTTGCGATGCTCTAGTTTTCGTGCGTGATATCCCTTGCGACCTTATATTGCCTTGGACACATCCTATTACCTATTGTTTGGTAGATAGTTAGACTTGCGCGTCGTGATACGCTTGCTCAAATCTTGTTGCGTGTCGTCAAGTACCACGCTTGTTGGAGTCTTTAGCGTGTTTAATGTTGGAGATGATCATGGCTTTAATTCTTGTTTAATAACTAAAATTGAAGTAGGTAATGCAGAGGCACCGTGGGTGATAGACAATATTTGGTTTCACCGGCCACTGGTGTCCCGTGGGACCCCGAGTTCTTGACACTGTTAGAGATCGGCGCGCTAACCACATGTGGGATGTGGGCACCCCATCGATTAGTACCGATTTCAAAGTATTGTACTGGGGCCACAACTAGTTTGAGGTTTTTACTATTCTGTACTTATGTCACGCTTTCTTGCTTTATTTAAATTGTGCGAGCACTTTTAATCGCATCTTGTTAGGATCGGGACACGTTTTGTTGTCGACAAGCCCGATCATCTTCGGGTTCGATCGTTTGGCCGTCCACCCAAACCACGAGTCCGTCTCGAGACCGGCCGACTTCGCTTGGTAGACTTAGTGGGTGGCCCCATGTACTTGCTTTGGTCTGGGAAGCGTCATGACTTAGGCCGCCGACATACCGATGGGTGTATGTTAATTGATCGGCAAAAGGGTCAAGTGCGTGTGGATACTTTGGTGCACCCTGCGGTTAAATCTTTTCGAAAAGCCGTGTCCGCGGTTATGGACGACTTGGAGCACAGTTCTCGATCATAGACAACTATAACTAAAGTTTACTGTTATAATTTGACTTGTATCCGATGTGACTAGTAATCAGCTCAACTACAACGGAATGGCGAAATGAAAGTACCAACAACTGCTGGGTTTGGGATATCTCATGCTAATTGTATCTGACTAGTAAGTGTTGCAACTACAACGGAATGGTTAACTAAAAGTGCCCACTGCTTATTATATCAGGATGACTATCTATACCTGACTAGTAATTGCTGCAACGATAACTGTATAAATAAAACTGCCAACGGTGTGAGTTCCTCGGTTGACTTCCTCGTTTGGTCTCGAGGGGGAAACACCAGGATGGGTATGTTTGGTGGTAGAATCAGGTTGGTTCCGAATAGGTCCTTCTTATCCCTCTCTGATAGCCGACAGTTATCTCGAGTCTCTATAGGTTGTTTAGTGCATGCATGCCGCTTCGATCCACCATACCTATGTAGGCGAGGACCGCGAATTCTAGTCTCATGCCTGTCTTGGCCTCGATCTTGACCGCTCTCTTTTTCCTTTGCCCTTTGTCGGCACCCCTTTTGTTTAAGCAGGTTTGAGGTCGACGTCGTTAGCAGGGTTACCCTTCCGGCTTGGCCTGGGCAGGGTTATGGACGCCATTGGTTATTCTTCAGGGCTCTTAGCTCAATTTGCATCTTGTCCGTACTCGGACGCTATATCGTTTTAAAAGGTGATTTGGATCTTTGTATTGTATATTTGTATTCTTGACCCTTTGAGTCGTTGTTGTATATATATGTTTTGTGGGTTCCATCGAGGACTATTGTGTAATGATATTACTTCGTTTTCCACCCGCACGCAAGTGCCTGGTGGGCACCTTTGAATCGTTTCTATGCGGGTATTGGCGGGAAGCGCTGAAACTTGCATAGGGTCGATTCTGAGGGTGTTACAGAGGTATAGACAATGAATTATATCTCTTAATCCAATAGAGCTAAACAGAAGATATTTATAATACAATTGTAATGTTGTATGGATGGAAGCCTTGTTTAGCCAACCGGAAACCTGAACCATAAAGGATCAAAGGATTATAATGATCATGCCTTACTCACCAATATTGAATGCTTATACCAAGTGACATTGGTGGATAAAACATGATTGAACCATAGTATAGATATATTATCCTAGATTAGTCATTACAACTCACATTAATATAATGTGAGGTTGGAATGTTAGATATTGGAGTTAAGTAGATATAAGACAGTATGATTAAGATTATGCTAGAGTAACATTGGATTATAGTAGTAGTAGTTTCCTCAGGGGAAATACTAATACTTGAGGAGATGTGAAGTTATATATACAGTTACTAGAGTAGTATTAGTGATGGATGATTAAGGAAGAGTATGATTGGAGTTAGAAGTAACCACTTGTTGGATTGGGGATTATCAACAACAGAGTAGTGGATATAACCAAGTATGGATATGAAAAGATTATGAAAAGCTTTAGTGTCAAGCTCATTGGATTTATAAATGAATTTAAAAGAATAAAGGTGGATAAAAATATTAATGTGAAGTAAAGCTCATCATGTTAACACATGATGATGGATAAGAAGAAGTAGTATATCTAGGAAAAGAATTCCTTAATTAGAAGTCCAGAATTATGAGGTATGGAAGATAGGAATCCTTGGTAAACCTTAAACCCTAAATATATAATCAAGCTTAACATCCATCTCATCTGACGGATAAATCCTTCTGTAGGAATATTTTCCTATAACAAATCAATTAAGCACATCTTTTCTCAATTCCATTTATCATAACCATATGTGCTTAGGAGATATCTTTATCAATTCTTTCTCATAAGCCATTCTAAAGAATCACCGCACTGTGTTGTAAAAGGGTAACATCATTCTGATCACAAACATAAAGACAATGTGTTTAGCCATTAATCTTTACTCATATCAACAAAAGAATACAAATGAATCAAAAACCCTAAAACCCTAGGGCAAGCAATTATAATTTCAAACACTATTAGTACTTAAAACTTTATGTATCAAATAATTATGAAGGATCAATATATATAAAAGTTTCTTTAACATTATAAATCAAGAAGAATCAAAACTCATGGATTAATAATAATACATTCTTTAATAAGTTTATGAATATGAGATAAATTAAATGCATATACTTAGTTATATTAAACCATTACATTTACACTTATAAAGAAGAAATAAAAATCATTTTATAAGTTCCCCATAAATATATATATTTATATTAAAAGGCAAATCTCTAAAAAACCTAAGTGATGAATATTACATTCAATAAATAGTTTCCTATTAGTTTAAAATTATAAGGAAATCAAGAAAGATATCAACCCCACTTATTTTCCTATATTCCTGTATTATTTAATGTACTCTATAACAATTCTGGATATTTAAGTCCATATAAAGAATTCATATTTAAAAGGGTTTAATGAAAACAGAAAATAAAAGGGTTCTGTTTAATAAAAAAAACTCGAAACAGAGTAACAGCCAGGCCGGCCCACTTCTCTCTTTCCTCTCGATGTCGCCCATGAGCATCGCCCCGCGGCCCACTTTGGCCCAAGCAGCATCCCATCTGGCCCGTTACCACTTTGTCACCCTCTTTTCTTTTCTTCTACCTCATGCAAAAGGACCTAGAAGGCAGAAGTGTCGCCGTTGGCCCCCTCGCCGTGATGCCCGCTGCAAGGAGATGCGTGCTACTTCCCTAGACGGCGTCTACAAGACCCCCTCCTGCGCAGAGACGAACCCTATCTTTTCCTCTTCCCCCATTTCCCCTCTGAGCCGGAGCCCTAGCTCGCAGGACCCCTCTGTCCCCGTCGTCTCCGGCTGTCCCAGGCCAAGCCATGACCACCGTCCGACTCCCCTCGCTCGGCTTGTTCATCTTAGCCCTCTCCCGTTCGCGCGCATGCTTTCAGACGCCTAAATCGAGACCGCCGTCCGCCGGCAGGAACTTCTTCTCGCCGTTGATCTGCGCTCTGCCGCGTGTCGCCACCGGCATATACGCGCTCCTGGTAAGATTCTGACTCTGCCGGTCCTCTCCGATCTGCTGCTCGCTTGTTGTGCTGCTGTCCCCGCGTGCACCTATCGCTGCCGCTGCCGTTCGTCGTTGTCGGCCATGCTCCGGTGGTCAAGTTCGAGCGGCGCCGCCCGATTTTGGTCCAGCACGACGCATCGACCGTGACGAAAGCACGCCAACCCCGCTTTCCTTCGCCCTCTGTGTCGTTCCCGTCATTTGTGGCTCGTGGCCGGGCTCGTCGACGTGGCGCCGAGGTGGTGTCGACGTGGCACATGGACCGTTGACTCCCGCGTGACAACTGAGGTGGCCTCGGGCCCCTCTGTCAGCCACCGTGGGTAGCTTCAGCCCTAGTGACAAACGCCCCAACCCCTCTGGTGACATCAGCTCTGTGTCATGCTGACGCAGTAAATGTTTTTAATTCGTTTAATAATTCCAGAGTTTGATTAAATATTGTAAATTCAATATCTAATTATTTATAAGTCAGAAAAATATGTATTATATATGAAATTGTTTAGAAGAATAAAATCTACAATTTAAACTTATTACCAAACATTATTATGTTAGTTATTTAAATAATTATTATTTAATAAAGGTTTTATAAGTAATAAAACTTAGACAATTCATATTTTAAATCTTGATAAATAATAAAAATATAAATAAAATACCAAAAATCTTAGAAAAAATAAAAACAATACTTTAAAACTATAATCATACATTATTATTTCACTAAATTAAATATTTTTTATTTATTAAGTATTTATAAGGTAATAAACCTTATAAAAATCATAACTTATTATTTATAAATCACAAAAATAAATGTAATATACCAAAATGATCACAAAAATAATACCTACATGTTAAAAATATAATATTCCACTTTTGAGTAAAATAAGAAATTAAATACCTTATAACTTGAAATTAAACTTATTTCCTTAATTGATAACTCATATAAAGGTAAATAAAATTGTTAATAATTCTAAAAATTAGAAAATTGAGTCTAATACATAGTATTAGTCTTAAATATTGGTAGTGTGCATTCAAAATGAATTAACACACTTTAAATACAATTTTATTAAATTATCTTTAACCATAAGTGTAGAATATTTTATAAAAGGATTCTTATCCAATATAAAATCTCCAAGAATAATTTGTAATGAAATAAAACCTATTACTTTACTTTAATCACACGTTTATAAAGAAATCAAAACACTATAGTGAGCTCATAAATAGTGAATAATATTATCTACTTATTCATAAACATTAACCACACCCTTATAGGGAGATAAATCCCTTTATACATTTACAATGTAAAGAAACCACTACCAACTAAAAATAATACCATTCCATAGTAACTTTAAAGAAACATTATAAAGTGAACCAGGTATAAGTATAACAAGCATTAGACTTAAAGTACATCTATGACTTTAAAGTTAATTTTAGTCTACAAGACTTTCAATGTAATGCTAAAACCTTGTTATGTGTTTTATAGTTAACTTTGGTCTGTTATAATTAAGTTGTAAAGCATCTCAAGTCCAAACTATTCAAACACAAACAACATCAATCACATTTAATTAACCACAAAGAATGTTTAAACCTTAGTAAGGAAATCTTTTCTTCAAATGTTATTCTTCTTGCCACTTTAGAAAACAGATAACAACTAATGACAATCACATTACTTTATGCTTTCCTTGTATAATAAGATTGTTAATACTTAAGTTCTTTATAAATTCCATTGCTTGTAAGGTAAAATATGAAGATAAGGCCATTCTTATATAAGTAGTCTTTGAGTAGCATTCCACAATTGTGTATCTCATTGTTTTATGATATTGTAAATACATGTTGTTTCACACACACTCACAAGCCTTAATAAGAAGCACATGTGTGAAACTTAATCTAAAAGGACGACACATTCCAAGGAAACTCTTTCCAGTATCCAAACCCTAGAACAACGTTGTCCTCGGGATTCGTGTTTATCAACTTGCATTACATTGCTTATGCATAAAAGCATCTTGCCTCTTTAAACATTAGTCCTTACCGGACCAATGATGCTGATTTCAGATATTGGATCTTTTATATTGTCTTGAAGACCGTGAGTGCATAATCTTGCAATCACAAAAGGCAAGTTCACACTTGCTCATGTCTTTTGATTATTTTCTGTAAAGTATTTTTCAAATCCAGTGTTGTCATCACCTGCATTTGAAAAGGGACAGAAAACACTATTTTCATAATAATGTGATTATATGTTATTTACCATGAGGTAATAACCTACTAAAAGAGTTCCGGTGGTAAAGGAACATATTACCTAGGACTTAACAACCAATGTCGCCAGTGATTCTTGCGCCGTATATCACGCATTGACCATGAGATTTGGAATGGGGCGGAGAAGTCAGCTGTATCTTTTCCCTATCGCATGGAGCCGGATGTGCGGGTCGTGGCTGTTATTACTCGTAGCGTGCATATTATATGGTAATTCATAGAGGATATGCAGCATATGGGTGGGAGCCCTCAACGTCCAACGATAGTTCCGGCATTTGAACGGTATGTACTGCCAATTGACGTAATTCAATATGTGGGCTGGCGTACACCAAGGAGACATGCGGGATCGCGGAGAAGGCGGTGATTGGCTTGGATCTTAGTCTGGGCCTCACACCAAGGAAGTATGAACGAACCTGCAATTCGGATGTGCAACAAAGCTAAGATCTCTCATGGGTAAAGTGACGCACCTCTGTAGAGTGTAAGAACTGTAACTTGTTACTCCCTGTTCCGGGAAGGAGCGGCGAACGCGGCGGGAAAGGAACTCCATAAAAGTTCTGGTAAACCTGTGAAGGCTGATGGACATAGTTTTTCAGAATAAAAGTAATCTTTGAAGAAATATTTACGAAAACTTGCATTGCCTACGACCTACGGTCTATGACTGTAGATATAGTGCATCAAACACTCCTTTTCTAGTGAACTTGCTGAGTACGCTCGTACTCAACGTATCTTCTTAACCCTTGCTAGGTTCTAAAGCCAGTATAGACGATGTCTGCATCAAGTTATGCTCCAGAAATCATCATCAAAAGCTAAAGCTCTTCGATAAAGTCAATGAAGTCAACATATATATCCACTCAAGTGAGGACGAAGTTGCGGATTAGATAAGAATAGAATCTCAAGCCATAGAACCTACTTCTGTCGAGTATTGCAATAGTAGCAATGCCAGACCATTAGTTAAAATACTAGTCTTATTAGTATGATAGTTTTTGATTTGTTTATTTCTGATTCTTCTTTGTAAGAAGATTCTTTCTCTCTCTTTAACCTAGAGAGTTCTTTGGATCTTGTGTAAAGAGTTGAGTTGTAACCTATAGTCATGTCTTGGACCTGTTGTGTTTCTGTTGTACTACTCCGAGGGATGTAATACCAGTGAATGGTGTTTCATTGGTGTTATGTCAACGGCTATAGTGTACTACATCATGCAGTGGTATGCTGGGTCACCGTACAAGTTCCCACTTCATTTCACACCGGTAACATCCATAGACAAAAGAGCATGATATCAACGGAGTATAAAAAGTACAAGTGCAATGTCGAAAACGTTCCCCGTGACAACACGGTTCCGCTAATCCCAACTTATAAGTGCAAGAATATACAACAAAGTTGCCTCAATGGTTCCAGTTTATTAGGGGCAAAGAATAAAATGTGCCATCAAGTTCGTGAGGGCTTTAATCAATAAGTTTCCACATAACAAAATAGTTTTTAATTGGAAGATAGTTGAAAACAAGAATATACTTGAATGATGTAACACACCATGCATAGGAGTTTATAGTGGACACTTTGGAATAACTTGGTTTCTTGGGAGTTGGAAGCTTGAGTATAACTTACTCATACAAGTGGAGGCTAGCAAAAGACTAGGAGCAACCAACTAAGAGAGCAATAATGGTCATAATTATGCAATGCAACAAAGCAAACTAATTAAAGCAAAGAGTGGTACTACAAGTCAAGGACTAAATTATCATAGAAGCTAATGGTGACTTGTCATAGTCATAACATGGTGTAAGCATGTGCCTAAGTCAACCCAAGCAAAACATCAAAGGAGAATGCCATAATACTATGCTTTTGCATGCTAAAACAACGCATAATTTCTTTAAGACACACTAAGCAATCCCAATTGTTTGGAACAAGACATACTACAACAATAATAACTAAGCATAATGCTAAAACAACACCTAGCATGTCATGCTAAAGTCTAAGTCACAGTCAATGCAAGCTCCTCTTGCACTTCAAGCAAGAACTTACTACTCCTTTTCAAACACCAAGCGAACTTATTTGCAAAACAACATAGCGAGAACGGGGGTCCAAACTACTAAAGCAAACTAAACAAACTAAGCAACGCAAAAGAAAACTAAGACGCTCCAAGAACAACACAACTGTGCATGAAATAATAAAAGTGAAGTGTCTAGACAAACCTAAGCTTTTTATTGATGAAGAAGGGGATGTCTTGGACATCCCCAAGCTTTGACGCTTGTATTTCTTGGATATTTCTTGGGGTGACACCATGGTGGCATCCCCAAGCTTGAGCTTTTGTCTATTCTTCATCTCATTGCATCATTCTCTCTCTACACCTGAAATTTTTCCTTCATACAAAACTTCAGACAATCTTCATTAGCAACATTAGCTTATTCAAAAGATATTAGACCACTGGAAAAGCTTTGGAACAACAAGGCTTTTCACTAAAAACACAAACTACTGAAGTAATTCCTTCAAAGAAACTCAATTTACCTGAAGAGAGCTAAAAAAAGGAATCAATAAGAAGCAAATGCAAATAATGACAGAAATCTGTCAAAACAGACCAGCAGGTAAAAACGAATTTTTTCGAACATATTTTGTTGCTCAAATCAAAAAGTGTTGAACTAACGAAAGTTAGCCAACATAGTGGGGGATTTATTCGTAAATTTTGAACTCAATCTGAGTTACAGAGCCTCCTCACAAATTTTTTTGGTAGAGGATAGAAATCTGTTTCGGGACAGCAACTCCCCAAATCTTACTTCCCTCTCATTAGAGGTTATTCTTGGCACAAAAAGCAAACAAAAAAGATAAGAAGAGGTCATTACAGTAGTAATAACTTCCAAGACTCATAAAAACTCTTAATTATCTCCTAACAAGTACTTTTCTTTAACGCCTTCAAGTTAGGCACAAGAAGCAAGAAGAATCAAGTATTTTCAAATAAAGAAGCATTAACATCAAATCTTGCTTTCAAAGGAGGAGCAAAAAGCAACTTCTCTCTCCTCATAGGGAAGTTTTCAATACCTTTCTTGAATGGAAATTTATATTTGATGGTGCCTTATTTCATATCCATGATGACACCAACTGTTCTAAGAAAAGGTCTTTCCAAAGTAATAGGACAAGAAGCATTGTATTGAACATCCAAAACATAGAAATCCACAGGGATATAAGCATTGTTAACCATAATGAGAACACCATTAATACTTTCCATGAGTTTCTTCTTAGCATTATCATTGAGTGGGACATTCAAATAATAATCTTTTAATGGTGGTAAATCAAGCATTTCATAAATCTTATTAGGCATAATAGAGATACTAGAACCAAGATCACATGAAGCTTTGAGATCAAAGTCATTCACTTGCATATTAATAATGGGTTCCCAACTATCTTCTACCTTCCTAGGAATAGAAGCTTTGTGTTTTAGCTTCTCTTCCTTAATCTTAACAAGAGCGTCTGTAATGTGTTTGGTAAAGGCAACATGCATATCACTAGCATCAGGACTTCTAGCAAGCTTTTGTAGGAACATAATCACTTCAAAAATATTGCAACCATCAATATCAAAATAAAACTTAGCATCACTAGTAATAGACCCACTAGGCTTAGGCATAGTAGGAGGAGGAATAGGGGATACTTGTGGTTTAGTGGTGATAGTGCACACGCTATTGTTTCTATCAATTTCAGCTTCCCTTTCCCACCTAGCATGAAGTTGAGCTAACAACCTAACATTTTCATCAATAGTAACTTGTATGGCATGAGCAGTAGCAAATGTGTTTTCCATAGTTTCAGGTTTAACAGCCATTTTATTAACTAAGAAAGTTTGAGCTTCAGACAAAGAGGATATATTTTTCTCAACAGTTAAAAGCTTTTCCTCTATAGTCTTATTGAAAGTGGTTTGTTTATTAATAAAGTCCTTGAGCATGACTTCAAGTTCAGAGGGGGCACTTCTAGCATTATTGTAAGAGCTTCCATAGGAATTGCCATTATTAGGAGGATAAGGCCTATAATTGTTGTTGCTACCAAAATTATTCCTATAGGCATTGTTGTTAAAATTGTTGTTTCTAATGGAGTTCACTCAACCTGCTCTTCTTGAGCAACCAAAGAGGCTAAGGGAACACTATTAGGATCTATAGGAGCTTTCCTATTAACAAGCATAGCTATAATAACATCAAACTTTTCACTCAAAGAGGAAGTTTCCTCAACAGAATTTACCTTCTTACCAAGTGGAGCTCTCTCAACATGCCATTCAGAGTAGTTAACCATCATATTATCAAGGAGCCTTGTTGCAGCACCCAAGGCGAGTCCCATAAAAGTACCTCCAGCAGTAGAATCCAATAGGTTTCTTGAGAAGAAGTTCAAACCTGCATAAAAAGTTTGGATAATCATCCAAGCAGTGAGTCCATGAGTAGGACGATTTTTAACCAAAGATTTCATTCTTTTCCAAGCAGGAGCAACATGTTCACTATCAAGCTGTTTAAATTTCATAATATCACTTCTCATAGCAATAATCTTAGCAGGAGGGTAGTATTTTCCAATAAAAGCATCTTTGCACTTAGTCTAAGAATCAATACTATTTTTAGGCAAAGATAGCAACCATTCTTTAGCTTTTCCCCTCAAGGAGAAAGGAAAAAGCCTGAGCTTAATAATATCTCCATCTACATCCTTATACTTTTGCATCTCACAAAGTTCAACAAAGCTATTAAGATGGGCAGCAGAATCATCAGAACCAGCACTAGAAAATTGCTCTCTCATCACAAGATTCAACAAAGCAGGCTTAATTTCATAAAAGATAGCATCAGGAGCAGGTGGAGCAATAGGTGTGTTTAGGAAATCATTGTTGTTGGTGCTAGTGAAGTCACACAACTTAGTGTTCTCAGCAGAGTTCATTTTGGCAAAGGTGGGCAAACCAAAAACAGCAAGAGCAGCTAGAGCAGGAACTAATTTTTTTATGTTTTTGAATAAGGAAAGCAAACCAAGCTAGACTAATTTTTTTTTTTTTGGAAAGAGGCAAACAAAACCAAGCAAAAGAAACAAAGCAAACTAAAAACAAAGTAAAGAGAAAGGAAGTGAAGGACTCTCCTAGTGAAGACGTCCTTAGCCTCCTCGGCAACAGCGCCAGGAATTACTTGATGCTACACTCAACAGGGAGGAAGAGTGCTTCGTTGGAAACCCCAAGAGCAAGGTATGAAGAGTACAACAACAAGATTTCCCTTAGTAGAAATCGAGGTTGTCGAACCAGAAGGAGGAAGAAAACGTCACACAGGTGTTGGAAGCAATGTGGAGACCTGCACAACACAAACTCAAGACTCTGTCCCAATGAATCAGTGAGGTTATCAACCTCACCGATTTGCCGTAACAAAGGATTAAACGTATGATGTGGAAGGTAATGGTTTGCATCAAGTAAACAAGTAACAGTGGAAGATGTATCAATGGTAAAGATTGGACCGGGGTCCATAGTTCACTAGAGGTGTTCTCCTTAGATAAACAACATGGTATGAAGGGTAAACAAATTACAACGAGGCAATTTACAGGAACTGAGCAAGGCATAACAATGCAATTACTAGCCAGAAAGATCCTATGAGGTTGATTGGGCAATACAACAATATACATAGACCGTAATCCAACTGCATCTATGACTAGAAGTCCACCTTCAGGTTATCATCTGAACCCCCTCCAATATTAAGTTGCAAGCAATAAACATCTGCTTTAAGCAAAGTGTGTAAGGTAAACAGTCCACATGTTCCATGAACAAGAGACCGTTGTTTTCTTCCTAGTAGTAACAACACATCTACAACCGAAGAGATTATTGTCACTTTCCTTGGAAACTAGAGGCATGAACCCACTATCGAACATAAATACTCCCTCTTGGAGTCACTAGCAACTACTTGGTCAAGATAACCACTAGCAACGGAGAGCATGCAAAATCACAAACAACACAGACATGATAGAATCATAAAGATAGAACCATTAATTAAACTAACATAATAATCTCAATATCCATCGGATCCCCGCAAACACAACATGCATGATTACAAATAGATTAGATCTTGATCATGAACGGAGCTCACAAGATCTATACATGAAAGCACAAAGGAGGAGATACAACCATCTAGCTACTACATGGACCCATAGTCCAAGGTGGAACTACTCACAAATCATACCGGAGAGAAGGCCTCCGGGATGATCTCCCCTCCGGTACGATGCCGGAAAGAGCTTCAGATCCCTCCCGATCTAGGGACGATGGTGGCGATGGCTATAGATGGTTTCATGGATTTCTGATCGGGTACTGAGAGTTTCTGCATCGGGGGCTTCTTATAGGCGAAGCGGGAGACCGAGGCGGCGGCCAGAGGGGGCAAACCCTACCCAGGCGTGGGGTAGGGCCCACCCGCGCGTAGGGGGGTTTAGCCGCCCTGGCACGCCTCCTCGTCTTTCCTCTGGACTTCATGTTCCCCACGAAAAGTTATTGACTTTGTCCTTCGTCCCGTCCAATTCCGACAATATTTCTTACTAACTTTTCTGAAACCCAAAACAGCAGAAAACAGGCATCTGGCACTATTGCAAGTTGTTAATATGTTAGTACCAGAAAACATGTAAAAAGCACCTCAAAATATAGACAAGTAAAGCAAAGTAGATACTAAACAAGCATGGAACATCAAAAATTATAGATACGTTTCCAACGTATCAACATCCCCAAGTTTAACTCCTGCTCGTCCTCGAGTAGGTAAGTGATAAAAAGAATAATTTTTGAGGTGACATGCACCCTCACAATAAAGATCCAACCATTTGCAAGCATCGAAAGTTGGAATCAAAGAACTCTAAACATGTGCATGAAAGATGGAGTTCTAACAATATGACATAGTAATTATGCATGCAACATGGCAAGCTATAAACAAAGATCATGAATAACATGCATTGAAAAACATTTATTTGTTCCACATACAGAAAACATAGCATAATGGTAATCAGCTTGTCCCTCATAGAACGGTTGTAGATATGCTGTTGCCACTAGGAGAAAACAACGGTCTCTTGTTCATGGAACTAGTGGATTATTTACCATATATATTTTGCTTAAAACAATTGTCTGTTGCTTGCAAACTTAATACTGGAGGGGGGTCAGATGATAACCTGAAGGTGAACTTCTAGTCATAGATGTAGTTGGATGGCGGTCTATGTATATTATTATATTGCCCAATCAAATTTCATAAGACCTTTTTGTCCGATATTGCATTGTTATGCCTAGCTGAGTTTCTGTCAATTGTCGTGTTGTAATTTGTTTACCCTTTATGCCATTTTATTTATCTAAGGAGAACACCTATAGTGAACTATGGACCCGGTTCAATCCTTACCATTGATATATACTTCACTGTTACTTGTTTACTTGTTGCAAACCATTATTAACTTTCACATCATACGTTTAATTATTTGTTACAGCAACCGGTGAGATTGACAACCTTACTGTTAGTTGGGGCAAAATTTTGAGTTTGTGTTGTGCATGTTTCCACGTTGCTTACAACACCTATATAACGTTTTCTTCCTCCTACTGGTTCGATAATCCTGATTTCTTATTGAGGAAAGACTTGCTGTTGTGCTTTATACCTTGCTCTTGGGGTTTTCAACAGACTCCACATCAATTAAACCATCGGAAACTAAACGTTTCTAGAGCAAAAGTTACATCCGTCTTGCTTTAAATATGCCAGATTTCGGCCAAAAAAGCGCACTGAGTGGAGGTGATGTAACTAGTCATGCGGCAAAATTTCCCTTTATTTAAACGGAAAAGAAATTGGGAAGGTGCCGCCTAGGACGGTTCCGACTTCCGACCCGAGCTCCCGAGCCAGTCAGCCGGGGTTCCCCTCACACCGCGCACTCCAGAGCCAGTCAGGGCGGGGTTCCGCTCGCCGCCGCCTGTTCTCCCCGCCGGCGTTTCGTCCGGCAGCCTCGCCATCATCTCCTTGCACCGCTCAATCCCGTTGCCCCACCCGTCCGCCCGAACAGAGAGAAACGAGAGGATGTGCTGCTAGGATTCCTCCGCCGCCACCCGTCTCCACCTCGTCGGCGAGGAGCTGCTCCCCCGCCCCTCACCGCCTCGTCCGCGGCAGGCGTCTCCCGCGGCCGCTCTCGACCGGGACCCTCTCCGCCGCCCCTCTTCTCCGCCCGCAACCGGCAGATCGGAGCGGCGCCTCCACGAACTCGTCCCCGTCCAAGCCATTCCCCGACCGCCGCCCGTCGTCTCGTCCCAGACCTCCCCCGACAGCCTTCCGCTCGTCCCGTCAGGTGAGACGCCGTGCTGCTTGCTGTGCGTGCGTTCTGCCTCTTGCTATGCCGTGCTGTTTTTTATATGAAAATGCCGTGCTGTTTTTTATATGAAAATGCCGTGCTGCTTGGTATGCCGTGGTACTTGTTCCATTTACTATTGTGCTGTGATGCTGCTTGCTGGCCGCTGCTATGGTCTACCCTGATTAAACAAAGAGGCCTGCCTTAAGTAAGCCCTAAATGCCTCTCAAAAAAAAAGTAAGCCCTAAATTCTCGAAAAAAGTAAACCCTAGAATTTGCTGCCTTGGGTGCTAGTGCTGTCCTTGGGGGTGGATCATGGATGGCTTGTCTGTAGTACTAGTAGCTGGTAAGGCTGATAGTCTTAGTTTAAGTGCATTTCGACTACCGAGTCCTGTAAGCCTTATCTTTTATATGTTTCGGATTTGCTAGTTCTCATGTGCCCGAGAACTTCTTATGTCTCAGCCACCTCTCTCACCATTGGATTTACGTCGCGATTCGTGCAAATTGGAAGTTATACATGAGTTGCAACTAGGTTACAACTGAGAATGGTTGCAACTGAGAACTAGCTGAACGTAGGAAGTTCTCAGGCGGCTGAGATGTACGCGCTCCCTGTTTGTTCATAGATGCAGGAGAGTTGCGACCGTTAAAAAGTACCCCCCCCCCCCCTAGACAAATCCAAGTCACTTATTTTCGGACAGAGAGAGTAGTTTGTTTTGTTCTGACCGTAGACGGTTAGCCGTTAATGAGCAAAGTGGTGTGGTAAGGAGGTGGTAAGCTGTATCAGTTAGGGGATCACTGGCTTCGGATGAGTTGATCCTGATCTGATGGTCAGGAAACATGTCTATATAAGCAGAAAAAAAGGTCTCCTGCCTATTTTTTTTTCTTGGGAGATTTGAGATGGGACTGTTTCAAACATGGGATTGTTTCTTGTCCGATGCGTAACCACAATAGAATCACAGATTGACAGACAGTTCATTGTACCATTTGCACTATTATGTTCTAACATCTCAATTTGTCACTTGGCAGACAGTTGATTTTTGGAAGACACTCTTCCTGTTTTCCTGTCGTTTGATGCGGTTTAACACTGAGTAATATGCAGACTAGTGGGCCGCCTCAGGTAAGTACTTTCCTATAGCTTGTAAGGTGGTTATTCTCACGAAGGGTTTTTGTTATTGTGTGGTGTGCAAGTATGGTAATCCCCTTAACTGTCTTCCAAGCAGCCCCCAAGGCCTCCTATGATGGGTTCTACCATTCTGCAACAAAATATGGGACCACCAATGCCCATGCAGGTGAACTAGAACGTTTGGGTTGTTGCTTCTTTCTGCAGTCCCCACTTTAGTAATCATATGTTAGATTTTTAATGTTGCTATTATGTGCTTCATTTTCAGTTTAGGCCAGCGAGCACACCACAACAGCCTCCTCAGTTCATGCAACCATCGCCGCAATTTTTTCGACCTGTTGGTCAGGCCATGCCAGGAGTTAACATGGGCGTGGCAGGGCAGATGACACATTTTCCGCAACCTGGGCAGCCTATGCCTCACTTTGGTCATGTTCCGCCTGCATCACAAGCTGTCCCTATGGCGTATCAGGCAGCTAGACCTATGTTATCAGCGCCTACGCAACTGCCGCCCCAAGCTGTATTCCCTGGTGGACATAGTTCCACCATGGGCGCTCCTATGCTGCCTCCTTATACTGTATGTCTTGTTTTTCACTGTTACTTTTGATGTGTATGTGGAATTCTTCTCTCTGTCAATAGTATATGTATATCTCAATGACAAGTTAATTAATGCTGCATTTCAGTATCAACCAACATCGGTTCCTCCTGTAGCTCAACCCTGGGGTACAGCTCCAGTTCAGGGTGTACCCCTTGTGTCACAGATGGTGCAGCCTGGACACCAGTCTATGCCAGCTTCATTGCCCCCAGTAAGTACTTCGGGTCCTCTGCTACATTTCCATCCCTTTATCTTTGTCTGCTATGTTAAATTTAAGACCTCTGTCCTATTGTTCCATTTCGCATGCTACATAAAATTGAAATCCTTGCCCATGGAACAACTCAGTTGTCAAATGTGCAGGTTAGCCCAACTGAACCAAGCTCTTCGGATTGGCAAGAGCACAGTTCAGGGGATGGAAAGAAGTAAGTCATATATCTGTTACTTTCTGTTTTAAATAATAATTTCATGATATACGTGCTGATTCTGTAATTGCATCTGTTGGTTTTGTTTTGCTTGGTATTGTTCTTTCTCCAGGTACTATTACAATATGAGGACAAAGCAAAAAAGTTGGGAGAAACCTGCTGAGTTGATGACACCTTTGGAGGTTAGTTCCGCTGTATGCTTATACGCGTCATATATATTTTCTTTGCTTCCCTGATGTTGTCTTTGTTCTGATAAAGTTTTAACTGTTATTCCAGTGTGCTATTTCAACATATCATTGTTCATTTTATCAAAATATTTATGGCCATGATTATCATTTGGTATTTAGCAGGTATAACTCACACTTTGCTTGTATAAATTGATTATTTATCTCCGTCAGTAACATGTGCAGCTTTTGCATTGCGGGCCAGCGTATTATGTATTCTTTTTCATTTTTCACATGACTAGTATCTAAATTTAGAATACAATGGAACAATAGTTGCATGAGTCTGCTTTATTTCGTCGGTAGTACCACACCCTAACTTATTTAATATGATATAAGTGCAACATGTTTTCTTCCTGTATTGCTGTCATATCATATTTTTTTGCAATTATTTTTGAGTAGTATTTACAATTGACCCAAAATGCATTCTTCATCCTTACCCTTCCAGAGGGGTGGGGCAGTCATATGGTAACTGAAGAAACATGTTAGTGTCTTGCCAGATCACTGCCTTTCATTGCTTTATTCTTTTTTGGTGAATATTAAATGGCCATTTATGGTTTTCATTCTAACTTTTTGTAATGGTACAGCGGGCTGATGCCTCAACTGAATGGAAAGAATTTACTACAGCAGAAGGACGAAAGTAAGTTCATATTGAAAATACCAACATGTTCTATTATTTGGTCAATGTCATGGATTTCCTTTATTCGGTAGTTTCACTATTGTGTTGTTCCAGGTACTATTACAACAAAGTGACAAAGCAATCCAAATGGTCTATTCCTGATGAGCTTAAGGTTTTTCTTTTGACACGACATCTATAATTATTGTCTAATATAAGTTAGAATATTTTACAATTACTCTCTGCTTTCTGTTCAGATTGCACGTGAATTAGCAGAAATAACATCAAATCAACAGCCTGGCCGTGAGACCGAAACCACTACTGATGCCCCTGGTGGATCCGCTTCTGTTTCTGCGGAGCCGTCCTCTTTACCTGCCAACCAGTCTTCATCTTTAGTTGGAATAATTGCTTTAAGCACACAAGATGCAATGACAAACTTGCTTCCCGGTGCTTCTCCTGCTGCTGGCCTGTCATACAATGGGGATACATCTTATTCTTTCGGTTCCATGCAAAATAGTGGAGCAAGTGCTGCTGTTGTTACCCCAGTTACAACGAGCACACCAATTTCATCAGTTGCTAGTGATGTAGGGACAAGCAGGTATTTGCAGAGGTTTTCTGTTCCCTCGATATCTTCCTCACATTATTCAAATGCAGTTCACACATTGTGTTACATGTTTTAACTTTGAAGGAACAATTGTCGAAGTTCGTCTCTAACAGGCACTGCCTACACAAAAGTTGGAGCATTTTCTGACGATTTGGAGGTATGTTTTGGTACCATTTCACATGTTTTTTATTTGGCAAAAACAGCTTGTCTCATTAGCAAGTGTTGATCTTCTTGCAGTTATTTTAGAATAATCTATTTCCTCTATCTTGTGCACGGCCTGCATTGTTTCATTTTTTCTCACCCTTCCATTTTCTTAGAGTCATAATACTTGTGCCGTTGCTTAGATTCGTATGTGAATTGTTCTCCCTTAGAACATCGTTACCTCTCCTGTTAATGGCTCTTAGTTTTTTGTTTTTCTCTAACTGGGTGTTTAGACAAGGGGGGAAGCTTTGGGGATTCTTAACCAAGTCCTCCTTATTCAAACTGACTACAGTAGTTTCTTATTTTACCGATTTGTTGAGCTATTTGTGGATTGCTACATTCGAGCATGTCTTTTTGCCTGTGGAAAAATCGTTACCATGATCCTTAAGCATTACTGTGACGCACTCGCCTTATTGATCGATTGATTTAGAGTCTCTAAAATCAAAGTTTACTGTAATGTGGAGATATGGTTTACACTGTGGACACGTGGATGATATCTAGAGTTACTGGTTCCACTTGCGCATGCTTGGTTCAGAACATTCTGTTAGAAAGTTTACGAGGATTCAAGATTTCAAGGACTGGCGCGGCACAAAAATCTCATTTCGCGATCTAATTCATAGAGGGACTAAGAATTTCTGTTTTATTTCCTTGTTTTGTTATGGGTCTGTTAAAACCTACTGCTCAATGCATTATTTAGTAGTTTGAACTCTTCTTTCTTAGAGGAAAAGTTCCTCATATAATCTGAGGTTCCTACTTGAGTTGGGACTTGGGACTAGTATGTCAACATCATTAGTGGTTGTCCTACAGAAACTGCTAATTTTGCACATCTCGGCATATTTGCATGTCCTGATTTGGATTTTTTCCATCAGATGAATAGGACTATATAATGGGTCTAATTGTATTTAAAGCTTACATTTGCTATGCTGCCCTGTGAGAAGCATATCTCTGTTTTGGTCGCTGTACATTAATATTAATTTTCTTACTGCCATCTAGGAGGCCAAAAAGACGATGCCAACTGCAGGGAAGATCAATGTTACTCCACTGGAGAATAAAACAAGTGAACACGAACCTGTTGTTTATGCTAATAAGTTGGTGAGGAAGACTAGTACAGAAGTAAATTAAGAATCATCAATTGATATGCTTGTGTGAACAACTTATATTTCTTATTTTTAGGAAGCAAAGAATGCCTTCAAGTCCCTGCTTGAATCGGCACATGTTGAGGCTGATTGGTCATGGGAGCATGTGCGCAACTTGAATTTAAGTATTTATATTTAACTACTATTAATTAATCAAATGCCTGACAGTGATGTAATCTTCCCAGGCCATGCGAGCTATTATCAATGACAAAAGATATTGTGCTTTGAGAACTCTTGGAGAGAGAAAGCAAGCTTTCAATGAGGTTATCATTATTACTTATAAGATATAACATTATTGTTGAATCCTTCAGTGTAATATCATCATTTCAATTGTGGTAAATCACCACTTATGGCTACACCTGCTGTTTTGCAGTACTTAAACCAGCGTAGAAAGATTGAAGCTGAGGAGAGGCGTGTTAAGTGGAGGAAAGCACGTGGTGATTTTCTCACAATGCTGGAAGTAAGATTGCTTTAGTAAGATTTCTCTTTCCTTACTATACTTTTACCACATTAACCACTTTCATGCCCATTTCAGGAATCTAAGGACCTTACATCATCGATAGGATGGAGGTATATTCTCCAACTCCTTTTTGTATATGGCAACCATAACGGAAAGCTCTATGCTTTTCATAGGCTCTTGTAGTAGTTGAATTTTCTGTCTGTTAGTATGGCTTCTTTATGTTTCTGTTGCATACACTTAGCATGCCATTTTTTCACTGTGCAGAAAAGCAATAACTATGTTGGAGGGTGATGAAAGGTTTAATGCTATTGAATGCACATGGGAGCGTCAAGATTTATTTGACGACTATCTTGTGGAGCTACAAAAGAAGGTTATAACTTACTCATCGACAAGATGGAGTATATGAGATGAAAACACTAACTTAGTATATGAGATGAAAACATGATAACACTATTCTGGGAAGCTTTCATGCATTGTAGCTTAAAATATATCACTTATCACATACTGATCTTGATCTAATATATATTCTGTTGCTTTGTAGGAAAAGGCAAAGGCTCTCGAAGAGCATGAAAGACACGTAGCGGAATATAGAGCTTTTCTTGAATCATGTAATTTCATCAAGGTTATTTCTTAGACCTTATCATCTAGCGAATTAGTATGTTCAGAGTGTCATCATATTTTTTATATGCTCAGGTAAACACCCAATGGAGAAAAGTTCAAGAGCGGCTAGAGGATGATGAAAGCTGTTTCCGACTTGAGAAGATTGATCGCTTGAATGTTTTTCAAGTTTGTATTTTCTGTATCCCATCTGCTTCTCTCATTTTATGGTTTAACAAACCATTATTGTCCATTACAGGAGTACATACTGGATCTGGAGAAAGAAGAAGAAGAGCAGAGGCGAATACACAAGGTATTTCATTGTCTTACTTTATTCCTAGTATCTAATTCCTTACTCACATTACTCTTTAAATGCAGGAGCAAAAAAGGAGACAAGAGCGGAAAAACCGTGATGAGTTCCGCAAGATGTTGGAACAGCATGTTGCTGATGGCACACTTAATGCAAAAACTCATTGGCGTGAGTACTGTGCACAGGTAATTAGAATATTTTTAATTTTTTGGCAACAAGTTAAAAGGAAGTTTTCTTCGTCCATCGACTCTAAAACCGGGCAGAATTGGCCCCTCAACTATAAATACCTTATGTCCATCCATGTGACTATTTGAAAGTTATTTTGACCCATGTACATCCATGTCTGCCACACCATATTAAGTAAAACGCCTTGTGACTTTTGGAATTTTAATCTACTGACTTGCTGACTTGCTGACTGGATGCCAAGCTATCTCTTCTGTGTCAAAAACCACATACACCGTACATGTAGAGGCAATTTCTAGACCAAAATGTAGACTTGGCAATAGTTGAAGGACGAACTTTGTCTGGTTTTAGAGTTGGGTTGAAATGTAGATGTTGCCAATATTTATGGGATGAAAATTACACCTTTTCAATCTACACCCCAGAGCGAAAAATCATTTCCTCTTGTTACTCTTCTGACCTCCCGTGTCGCTCGTCTGGGCGGCACCGGAGGCACCCCCAACCTCACCACCCAGCCCTCCCCACCGGCTTTCCTCACCGCCGTCGTCGCTGGCTCCTGCCGCGGTGGCGGCGGGGCCTGTCCCCAAAGGTGGCAGGGCAGTGAGCTTTCTAAGCGGAGGAGCTCCATCCCTAGGCGCGGGGAAAGCAGGGGCGGCGGCCCCTGGTCTCCTCTCGGTGGTGGGCGGCCCTGGCCGAGGTGGTCCTCGACAGGGCTAGGTGGGTGGCAGGGAGTCCACGGCTGCTGCTCCCGGTGCTCCAGATCTGGTGCTGGTCAGCAGCTTGTTCGCGTGCAGGCAGCGCTGTTCTGGCTGGCAGGCGACAGCAGTCGTCCTATTGCTGGAGCTAAGCTGCATGTGGCCGGAGCGGCGAGTTGGGCGTCGGAGTGGTGCCGGCGGCGCGATGGGTCCTTTTTGGCTGGATCTGGGCGAGTGGAGGGACTGGGGATGCAGGCTGTGCGCATGGACGGTGTGCCGTGTGTGTGGATGAAGGGTATTGTGGCCGGGGCATCGGCCCTGGTTGGCGGTGGTGGCGGCCAGAGACCGGAGGCATGCTGCTCGAGGCGTGCAATAGTTGCTGCCGGCGTGATGCGGGACCGAGGAGTGGAATTCGACTTTGAGAAGCTGTGCTCTCGCCGTCCTTGTGTGGCGTGGTGAAGTTCCAGGTGAAAGCTGTGTCGGTGCCGGCAGCGACGGCGCATCAGCGTTGTTATCCTCCTTGGAGGCGCTTGTCGTGGAGCTACATCCTCACCCATGTGGGTTTGAGCTCTCCGGGAGAAATCCCTAGCTCCGGGTTACCGAGCGGGCGACGGTGGCGTCTACGTTGTGACCCTTCTTGGAGGCGTCGTCTTGGAGGCTCAGTTCAGCGGCTGGCGTATGTTTCTCTCGTCGTCGGGTTGGTGGATGTCGGGGCAGCGGCCTCGAGCAGATGATGATTGTGTGCTGAGGCGGCGGAAACAATGGTGGGCAGAAGTTCCATGGGGTAGTTTTGTTGTTTGGATGGCTTTGGGTGGCAATCTTGTGTCGCTAGTGCGGCGAGGTTGTCGGCTCATTCGGCGCGTCCCACCGGAGGTAGGTTTGATTTTACGTCGGGGCAGCTGTCCCGGGTTTTGGTGTGGCGGCTGTTGTCTGCGAGCAGTTTACCTTGTGTAGCTTGGGCTGTGGGCTGCTGGGTCATGCGGCGTTGTGGCTCGAGAGCGAGCAGGGGTACGTCGGGATGGCGGTCTCGGAAGGTGGTGTTGGCGGTCCACACGGTGTGGCAGAGCAGCTGGATGACGGGACGGCGGTCCCAGAAGTTTGGCAGTGTTGAGGGCGTCAACCTCGTGTCGTGTGGGCGACGAGGTTTTCATCTTTGTTGAAGCGTCCCTTGTCTGCTCCTCCCATAGCAGTCACTACGTCTTCTCTTCCGCTTTGGTGGGAGGTTGTTCTGTCTTTGCGGAGTGGTGTTTTGGGCGTCGCCCTAGTTGTGTTCGTGTTTGTGTGGGTTTGGTTCCGATTGTATCGGTTTTAGCCCGGTTTTCCGTTATTAACCGGACATTCTCTTCTTAATTAATGGATTAGGCAAAGCTTTTGCCTTGTTTCCAAAAAAAGTACACATTTTCCCAAATCAAATGTTAAAATGTTTACCCTGATTCATTAAATTTATCAATTTGCAGGTAAATGATTCACATGCTTACCTAGCTGTAGCTTCAAACATGTTTGGTTCCATGCCAAAAGAACTCTTTGAAGATGTCATGGAGGAGCTGGATAAACAGGTTTAATTTCTGAAAAACTCTGAGTACTTTCTTTCAATCATTTATCAATGTATAAATGTCGTACTATAGTTTATCAGTTGTGGTACTTGGATGAGAAGTCCGTGTATTGTATCGATGATCGACAAACTTTGAAAATTATGTAGTGAACTAATTATGCAGTTATACTAGCTATTATGCGTGCTTCACTACGGAGAAAAAAAATGTAGAACTGATTGTGTTATGTCATTGTCACCATCTCAGTCAGCTCCACGCCTCATCTATGCTGCTGCTGCTGCTGCTATGCTCATCCATGTTTAACTTAGGACGGTGTCACGCCTTTGCTACGTGTCATGCTGCAGTTTTGTTAAGACCTTTTAGCTGTGGTTGGGTTAGTTTCTGTTAGTTAAGTTGTATGGTGCGATAGAGAGACCCATTTGCTCTCAGCAGCTGTAAGCTTAGCATTAAATGTCCGATTGGATGTTGGGTCATATTGTTCCAATTCGAGTTGAATATTCCTCTGTAAAATCATGCTTGTTAATTCATTCAATGTTCATGGTTTGAATAAAATCTGCTGGAAAAAAATAGTAGTTCTATTCATCTTACAAGCCAAACATACTCAGATACCTGTCTTCCTTTTTTTTATCCATTTTAGCTGATGGTTTGTGACTATTTTTTTGTCAGTATCAAGATGACAAGACTTTAGTTAAAGATGAAGTGAAGTCTGGGAAGGTACCTTTGCATTTATTTATTTTTCACTCCTAGAAAAAAGTGTAGTGCATAAGTGCAGTTTAGTTTTTATGTAGAAACCCTTCACATGTATCGTTGACTACCTTTCTATTTCTTCTAGATTCATATGGTGGCCTCATGTACACTAGAGGAGTTCCAAGCCACTGTTACAGAGGATAACAAATTTAAAGGAATATCAAACATAAATATCAAGGTGTGTTCTTAATTTTTTATCAGTATTCAGAGATACTTGAGATATCGTGTAGTGGTATTTTTGATTTACAAGTGATTGCAACAATGAGTACTAGCCATGACTGGATGTGCTACAGCTTATTTATGAGGACCAAATTGAAAGGCTCAGGGAGAAGGAACAAAATGAGGCTAAGAAGCGTCAGCAGCGACTGGGTGATAATTTTCTGGATCTTCTGTACTCAATCAAGGTATCAATATTGGCCACACGGTAGCAATTATTTTGATAAATGACTTTGCGCTATCTGTTAAAAAGGACATAAAATCTGGGTCTTAAATGTTAGATGATTTTCAGGTTCTTACTCTAGTCTTAATGCAAGATCCTGTAGGTCCAAAAACTTGCTTAAAACCCGTATTTGTAACCTTTAATTTTTTATTATAATTATAATTTTAGATTTGGACTTCAGTTGTTATGAACACATTGAATCGTCAATAGCGGTTTCTACCTCAGTTTCTGACATATATAGCAAAAACTCACCTGAATGGTTGGAGGCAACCTGCTGATTTCGAATGGAATCCTGAAACTTGTGTGGGACCACATTCATCAATATGTTTTGCTTCACTGAGCAACTTTATCGATAGTTACTCCATTGTTTTAAATGAGATGAGTTGAGAAATATTATCGTTTGGAATGTTAATCTGTTGTCTTTTTTCCATGGAAAATTGTAGGAAATAACAGCTACTTCAACATGGTATGATTCAAAATCACATTTTGTTGATACCGTGGAGTACAGGTAACGACAATCCTCTTTACGCATTGCGTTAAGTTGCTAACAATGTGCCATTCCGCCTTGTTACAAATGCTTTCACCGATCCTCTCTCTTTCACGGTGCAATTCAGCTAATTTAGTAGTTGTGGTATGTGGTAACTGGCTAGTTACTTCTGTTTGCACTTATCATTTGTACAGTTTGACTAGCAAAAAAGAAGCCGAGTTGGTAGATCTGAAATTTTTTGTTTGTGAAGGTCCTGAGATTTATAATTGTAATAAAGCTGTGTAATTTACATTTTAAATCTTTTTAAGCCAGCTTATTTGATATTAAGCTTGAGTTATGTCTGTGTGAGATTATTTGGGCCCTATGTGTAAATAAGTTCCAAGTGTCCTGAGGACCTATTCAAAATTGGCGCGTTGAAAATATTCTGGTAACAGAAAGGTTTGTGCAAGTACCTATCAACAAACATAGAAAAATGCTGGTTTGGGCGTTGGATGTTTGCAGAAGTTCCTCTCTGAAATTGGAGTTAGCCAATATCAATTTAATATTTGCTATTTTTGCCTATTGGGACATGTGATGATTTTATTTGTTGTATACCTCACATAGGGATTTGAGTAGCGAGACATATGCTAGAGAGCTTTTTGGAGAGTATATCGTCCGCCTCAAAGAAAGGTCCAAAGAGAAAGAGCGCATAAGGGAGGAAGAAAAGGTAATGCTACTGTTATTTGTTGAATCATTTACAACTGTTTGGTTCTTGTTCTCCTATTTTATTTTGCGGACAACTAATGGAAAATGTTTTTTATCTACTGTACATGTTTTCTGAACTTCCTCCACTTCGTATTTTACCGCACTCCTCACTCCCACTTATTTTGTGGGTGCTGCAAAAATTTGTATGTGAAATGCACATGCACCATAGCTACGCTTGTTACCAACTGTAATGTGTACCTGAGTGCCTGCAAGTTTATACACAATACACGTAATGCAACTTTTTTTCGAGAAAACACAAAAGGATTGCGTCTCGTTTCATTGAGAAGTGAAGAGAGTATGTACAAGCCTAGAAAACCTGGTTACAACATATGCAAAACACAGAATTAATGGACATCCCATGTCTCTGGCAAGTAATCCCGTAGGCCTAAGGCCCCTGCACGTGGCCAAAGGCTGGATTCAGCTTTGATTCTGCTCAATGTGTTGGTGCAGCTTGGGCGCACTCGTTGCGCTGTTTCCAGATCAGCCTACCAGTCCCCTAAAACTTGACTCCCCTTGCGACGGTGGTGGGCAGGTGACACGCAACATGAATGCAACTTAACTAGTATTTTTTACACATGAATGCAACTTACCTGTACAGTTTACCTACATATATGCCTTCATGTAAGTTTTCTTATATGTAGGCAAAGAAAGAGAAAGACCGTGAAGAGAGAGAAAAGAGGAAAGATAAAGAAAAAGAAAGGAAGGAGAAAGACCGCAAAGAAAAAGAAAGAGACCGAGAGGAGAGAGAAAAGGAAATATTAAAGGATTGGTTAAAGAGAGATGAAATGGAGATTGGTGACGATGATGTGGAGATTCATGGCTCAAAGGATAAGAAACGGGAGAAGCATAAAAGACGCCACTATGACACCACAGAGGATCTAAGCTCTGAAAGCAACGAGAAGGATGACTCGAAGAAGCCTCGAAGACATAGCGGTGATTGCAAGAAATCTAGGAAGGTATATAACATTTGTTATCTTTTTGTGCAATCAAGGTACTTAAATTATGGTTGGCACTTTGCCTCCCAACACCTACTCTATTCAAGTCTTGACGCAAAATTAATTGCTCCCCAATTTGCAATATGTGATGGCGAACTTAGAATAATTTATTGCCCTTGCATTGTGATGTTTAAACATTTGGACAGTTGGGTAAGGCATGTGTGTATGTACTGTTACACATTTATACACAATAGTTTGAAATAGGTAAAATGGTGCACTTGTGATATTGTTAGTA
Source organism: Avena insularis (assembly GCA_023614405.1). NCBI lineage: Eukaryota > Viridiplantae > Streptophyta > Magnoliopsida > Poales > Poaceae > Avena > Avena insularis. The sequence continues at coordinate 51,541,988 of CM042695.1, forward strand.
TATATTATTTGTGTTTTGTGATAGTGAATTTAGGATATTCTTGCCCTTGTATTGTGATGTTTAAATATTTTGACAGTTTGGTGAGGCATTTGCGTATGTGTTATTACAAATTTATACAGTATTTTCATATTGGTAAAATGGTGGACTTGAGATATTTTGCCAGTATATGATACTTGTATTATGTAAAATATCTGCTGCGTAAATCATTTCGTGAATTAGCATGGTTGTGATTCGTGCTGCACATACATTCTTCATACACCCATATCACATGGATATTTATGATATTGAGATTCTTTGTTATTCATGCAGCATACCCATGCTTCAGACTCGGATACTGAAAATTGGCATAGAAAGGATAGAGATAGTCCCCGCGAAAACGTTGTAAATGAGGAGGAGCTTGAAGACGGTGAGGTTGGAGAAGATGGGGAGATTCATTAGGCTTTGCTTTTACCTCCCAAGACTTACTGTCCCTTGTCATGTTGTCAATTGCTGCTATTTTGATTGCTTAGTAACAACTATGCTTCAGAACTTAACAGTGTTACAATCATTGAAACTAGTGTTAAGGTTTCCCTCTGTTTAAGCGTAACCATGTGTACTTCTGGGGTTTTGCACCATTATCCAATCTGCCTTCTTTGTTGGCATGTATGCAGAATCGCAGTGCACGAGGTATGTTTTAGAGTGCTCCATCGGACTTGCAGGTACAGCGGTGAATATAGCTCTGGTGATTCACCGCATGTTTGTTTGTAACTTTTTTTCCTAGCATTGTGGTTTATCTCTGAACAAGTCTGTGACTGACAGTTTTGGGAGAAACATGAGCGTGTGTGTAATGTCCTGACGGTCGGCAACATATACAGCCATGGTTTTGACATGGATGGATTAGCAGCACCACTAGCATAGCAGGAGCCATAGCCTCTCCAGCCGACGCAGCAGTTCATCATCTCAGCTCCATATGATGTATGGTTCCTTTATGAAAAGCTATTTGGCAGATTGTACTAATCTATTCACGTAGTCTGTTAACCTTTGTCATGTCGAATCATTCATACTTTAGAATGTTTTGTTTTACTGTGAGTCTGGGAGGGAGGGTAGTTTCTAACCAAAATGTCACTTTGATCTTGATTGTGCCATGATTTTTCCATCATCAGCTTGATTGTTTGTGGAGTCGCAGACGAGTTTATTGCTTGGCAGAATTGTATGAAAGAGCGATCAGCTTGTGTGTCGTTGTTTGCGTAGTTTTACTGCTTGATCTAGCCTAACCTCTAGGGAGAAAGGGTAGTACAGTACATGCTATTGGTGCGTGAGTATCTCTAGGGAATGGTTTTGTAATTTTAGATTCTTTGTGTCCATCGGTGGGCTGTAATGTAATCTTTGATACAGGCATTGTGAGAACAGATGTTAACGTCAAATAGCTTTTGCAGCACAAGATGCTTACAAGAGGGCGTAGACCCTCCGCTTCTAGAATAGTTGAAATTCTAGTTTTATCCTAGTATAAAATGGAAGAGAATTTTCTTTATGAGAAAACTCAGGCACCTGACATAGGGTTCGGCATGGATTAGGGTCCGATGCGCAACCGCAAGACATGGCTCCATTGAGAACCATGGCCACCGGCCATCCTCTGTCGTCTACCTATTGTGTATACCGGAAGAGCGGTTTCTTTCTAGATTTAGTTATGTCTTCCTCTATTTGTGCAAATATACAGTTCTATTTGATGATGTGTGTTGCTTCATATGTTGTTGTCCTCGTGGTGCGTCTAGACTTTTTTTTTCCTGTTCCTCCCACCAGTTGATTCGAATACATCTTGGTGTGTGAGATGGGGCGGAATCTCCTACCTGAGCCGAGCGTCCTCTTGAATTCAAGTAGCAGAGCCAGAGAGACCCTAGAAAAAAAGTACTACCACCGAGGGTGAGAGACACAGGAGAGCGGATAACTTGTGAAGACAGAGTCATCATGTCAAATGGCGGCCTGCTGGCGCCGAATCGGTTCATGTCGATGCAGCGGGAGCAGAAGAGGCCGAAGTGCGGAAAGCCTAAAGCTTTTTGAATGTATATATAAAGTTTTTTTTGCAAAATAAGTACATTGATTTTAGTAAAGGACGTTTTAGATGTATACGGTTCCAAATTAATGCCCGATAAAAATGATTTTGATATAGTTGTATGCAAGCCTAAAGCTTTATTTTGGAAAATAAAAGGTTATACGTATATATACTCAATCGATCAAGCTTTACTAGCGTGTAGTGCTAAGCATTAGCCTGAATTTAATGTATAATAAACTAGCGTTTTACAATTTATCACGTCCTTGTGTTGTACTGTAGTGGCAAGTGTATGTCTTCAATTTTATTAGGCAGTGCAGGTCTTGAGTTCAAATCTCTTCGCTCTACACTGAAATTTTATTATTTGCACAACCACTGACATATGGGACCCTTCTGTCAGGCCGTACCAAGGTTGCAAACGGCAAAGAAAAAATACACAAGGGTCATTTTGAAAAAATCCGGATGCCATAAATGGATGAATTTGGTTAAAATTGATCAAATCTGTTGAAATCAATCAAACTGAACTAAAATGCTTCTAGGATGCAAGTTGTGGGACTAGTTTTGTTCACTTTGCAAGATGTGAGACTAAAACGCTTCCACGATGCAAATTGTGGGAAAAATGTATATACCTCCACACGGTAAGCTCCTTCGGCCTCTCTGCTACTAGTATTCATCTGTGCTATAGTACTAGTATTCGGGCAAACCACAAAGCTGCTGGTGTGAAGACATTGATGCTTGAATTCCACGGTCCTTAGAGCATCTCTAGCCGTGATTGTAAACTCGCGAACTGTAAAACGTGTTTACAGCCGACTGAACTTGGTTTTTACCGTTCTAGAATCGGTGGCGTGGAACGGTGCCTGCAAACGCGGCCCGTGGAACAGTAAAAACCGCAGGTTTCAGAATTTTTGATGAACCCGTGATCAAATGTCAGCGATCAAATTTCAATCAATGATGCAAATCATCACAGTTATCACATCATATTGTCCCGATCACAGCAACCCAAACATAGATTGGGCTAAGTTCAACCATAAGATCCAAAATAAACATTCGCCAATGTAAATGCAAGGGATCATCAAACCATCTCGTCGCCGCCGAGCTCATCATCGTGCACACCATCAACACTCATAGAAGAGCCACCTAGGGCACTTGTCGATGAACCACCGCCTTGGCGTGCTTGCTTCCTGCTCTCCAAGATGTCGCCGAGCATTAGTTGATGCAACTCCAATTGGACAGGAGTCATGTTGGAGGTGTTCATCATCATGATCTCCTTCTCCTCGTCCAGGAGATCCTTCATTGCCTTGGCCTCCTTTATCTTCAGCCTCCTCTCCTCTAGCTCGCTCTTGTACTTGGCATGTTGACGGATTGCTTCCCACCTTGCATGCTTCATCGTCATCTTCTTGTCCTGCATCAACATCTTCATCTCCAAGGTCTTGGTCGTCAGCAACTCCTTTGACTTTGACATGGCCTCAATCTTATCCCTCAAAGATGATGCTTCGGCTTCAATCTTGATCCTCTCCTTTGCCTTATTGTTGCCTTCTGGCTTATTCTTGTTCCTTCCTCCCTCTTCATCATCACTACCATCATCTTCATTGCCTCCTTATTTTGCTTCCACCTCTTGGTCTCTCAATGTCCATTTTGGCATATGCTCAAGCAACTTGTAACAATGGTCAATGTTGAAAAATTTCCCATTGGATCCTTGCATTGCCTTGTACCTTTCCCCGGCGTAACGTTCCTAACAATGCGGTGCTCAGCTAAGTTACCAATATGCAAACTATTGGTTAATGAAAGAAAGAGGAAGAAATGAACTCACATATTCATCGGCGTTGATACCACTTGGAGGATTGGTTCGCACTTGTGCCATACATGCGGACGAAAGGCTACAAGCAGGCTTGATCACATCCCATCGGCCTTGCAGAGACCGGTATGAGCGAGTGACTGGCTGGGCTACGCGAGGCATGAGTTGGAAGAACCTATCTTTGATGCGCTGCCAATATCTCTTGCCGGTTTGGTCCGTGCCGGTAACCGCATCGATGGACACCTGTGACCATGCATTCAGCGAACAAACGTCCTCGATCTCGGTGTAGTTCACGGCGTGTTTCTTCTTCGTCTTGTTTTTGGTCGCCTCATCAAAAACCTCCTCTTCAATCTCCTCCAATTATTTGTCGCCACCATCATCCTCCCCTTCGAAAGGAAGCTGGTTCGCCGTGATGTCGACCTCCGACTCGTTGAGCATTTCCATGAACGATTTCGTGGACGAACACGGATTGTAGCTACATCGGAAGCTGATTTATGCACTATGAATCACAAGCACCGCATCATTGAGAATTCAGAGGCCATACCTTGAAGACACATCGAATTGCGTAGTCTGAGCGGCACCAGGCGTAGTCTGAGCGGCGACGGGCAGAGGTTGCGCAGCGTCGGGCATAGTCTGAGCGGCGACGGGAGTGATCCTTGAGTGGTGCACGACCTGCTTCATATTCGTCCTTTGGCAGGGACGGATGCACGCTGCCGAGGCTTTGGCTTCGGCGCCTTGGCGGAGGATGCTTGGTCCACCGATGGTGCAATAGCGAGCAGGAGGCATCGACAGACAGGGACGCCAGCAGCGGGGCGCTGTTGTTCCCCAACTGCTTCATCTTCCCCGGCTTGGCGGCCGCAAGCACGGCGACGACGGATATGACGGACGGTGACCCAGATCCAAAACCTTCGGCTACACATGCCTGAGGCGACGCGACCTCAGCAGTGGCGGGCGCAAGCTTGTAGGGGTCCACGGGGACCGGAACCGGTGAGCGGAGGTGGTACAGAGATGGGTGGGCGGGAGATCGGCGACGACGGCGCGGAAGCGGGAAGGGGAAAGGTGAAATGTCACTCGCGCGCGCAAACGTCTCGCGTAGTACAGAGCACGCTTAGTTCCGTCTCGCACACCGCACAAGTAGGGTTCGGGATCCGGGTTCGGACGGTAAATCTCGTTTACAGTTTCGTCACCTTATACGGGTACTACTAGAGCGACAATTTTTCGCGAAAACGGTAAATTACCGTTTATTATCAGTTTTCACGAGTTTACGGTCACAACTAGAAATGCTCTTACAGTGCCAAATCTTATGATCGTCTCAGCAGTTGGCTTGAGAATTTGCTATTACACCGGTGTTGGAAGAACTTAAGCTTTTTCACTGCTGTTAGAGAAGGCAAAGTATGACTTCCCTTGCTCACTTTTATTACGACAGGAGTGATAATTGTGTCTTACGTCCCACAGTTAACCTTAGTTTGAGATGCGCATTGACAAGCATCTTCAAATCTGCCCAAACTAAGTCATACCACTCCGTATTATCTCAAAAAAAAAAAAGTCATACCACTCCGTACACACGAATCATCCAACGGCACGGACAATAAGAATAAGCATGGACGAGCCGGCATCGCTCCTATGAATTTGCATGTAGACTGATCTGAACTGGTACTGAAAGCACAACTGCTGATGCGCATCAATACATATATAATTGCCTACAAGAAAACCATGGAATTTTTCGCAAAAAAAAACATGGAATGTTTCTCGAAAAAAAGATAACACAAAACATACAACTAAATTAACCAACTGTTGACCTGGCAACGCTGCTCATATCTATAGACGGGACGAATTCATGATTACATCAAAAGTCTGAAGAAAACCTGAAGAAAGCTGCTATCATCACCATATATAAGTAAACAAGAATGAACCTAAGCATCTAGCTGACACCCGTCCCCGTCCCTGGCCACGTCTATGAAGACCCAGCCGTCACTCTCACTCTTCTTGTCCTCCTTGTTGATTCCATCATCGTCATTCTCTGGACCCGCGGACTCTTCGTCCACCTCCGACTCCTCGTCTGTGTCTGGATAAAGCACGTAGCCCTCGAACTGGACGATGACCGCATCCTTGTCGGTGTTGGTGTCGACATCAGCGTCGCCTCCCGGCGGCATCAAGTAGAAGCAAGACTCCTCATGCAGTACCACCGGTGTCTCCAGCTCCACCTCGGTCACCTCCGACGACAGCTGCGCTAGCATGATGTTCTGAGCGCCCATCTTGACGCCCGCGGTCGCCATGACACCCTTGTCGGCGGCGCTCTCCGGGTCGACAAGGAACACGTGGGTGAGAACAAAGGGCTCGTCATCCCACGGGCTTAGCTTAACCTCCTCACCGATCTGGAGCTGCAAGGCCAGTCGGTCTTCCTCGTCCTCCCCATCATCCTCGCCGACTTCGTTATCGTCATCCTCCAAACTCGCGGCCTCTTCGTCACCCTCCTCTGACTCCTCTTCCGTGTCCAGATAAAGCACGTAACCCTCGAACTGGACGACCACCGTACCCTTGTCGCTGCAGACGTCGCCTCCCGGCCGCATCACGTAGAAGCAAGACTCCTCATGCAGCACCACCGGTGTCTCCAGCTCCACCTCGGTCACCTCCGACGACAGCTGCGCTAGACTGATGTTCCCGGCCGTGCCCATCTTGACGTCGGCGGTCGCCACGACGCCCCTTGCCGGCGGCGATCTCCGGGTCAACAAGGAACACGTGGGTGACCACGAAGGGCTCGTCGTCCCACGGACTTAGCGTAACCTCCTCACCCATGTTGAGCTGCAAGGCGAGGCAGTCTTCCTCCTCCAAGAGCTGCTCATCCATGGCGGCCATGCTTGATGCTCGACGGATCAGTCGTCGCCCGAGCTGCAATTGCGCTGTTCCGAACGGTGGAGAAGAAGCAGAAGTCGATTGCTTTGTACAACACAGCCTTGGGGTGCTTATATTGATGGATTGGGCACACCGATTCTGACCAAAAATTGAAACATAAAACATACACGGGCACCGCTCCTGCGCTCGCTCCCCGCGAGCGACGCAGGGGCCCCCTCTCCCCGCCCTCCTCCTACCCCCCCTTTTTTCCTCCTCTCCCCGCCGCCACCGGTGAGCGCCGCCGGGCGAAGCCTTGGCAGCCGGGCGGCGGCGGATCTTATCTACCGTGCGTTGGTCGGTGGGCTGTGAGGGTGGTCGGCCGGGCCGGTGCAACGGGATCCAGGAGCTTGTTCCTGTGGCACACAAAGGACATGGCGGTGGAATCCTAAGCGGTGACGGCAAAGGCCAGGAGCTGCTGCCGGAGGAGGAGAGGGACGGCGATCGCCCCAGATCTAGGTCGGGCTTCAATCTGGGTCGGGCGGGCCCTGACCTGGGCTAGGTGGGCCTCGGTGGGGCAAGCGCCGGTGCTCCCTGGGCACCTCTCGTGGCTGGTGGCCTCCGCTGGTGGCTGTGTGTGCTTGCTTCTGGTGCTGCTTCTCCATCTCAGTCCGGTGGGTCGCGGCGGCGGTGTCTTAGGCTGTGTTTGTTTGGGCTGTAGCTTTTGAAAAGCAGCTGTAGAAAATCAGCTGCGAAGAATCAGCTGTAGGAAGCAGCTGTTGGCAGTAGAGATTTGGTGTTTGGCAGAAATGCTTTTGATAGCTGTTGTTGCTGGTTCTAGGATTGAATTGTCTGTAATGCCCCTGAGTGCAAAATATGTTATATAAGTATTGATAATTCGAGAAATATCCCTAAATAACGAGAAAGGTGTATATAAATGATAATCCAAACAGAGTTAGCTAATTCTATCTTTTTAACATAACTAATATGTTTAAAGCTAAATTATTTCAATTAACCTACTCCTTTCGATCCATATTAGTTCTTAAATTTGTCTAAATACAGATGTATGTAGAAAATCTTGACTAGATACATTTATATCTAGAAGAATCTAAATCGACTAATATGTATCGAAGGTTTTTTTTTTGCTAAAATTGCTATAAAGATGTAGAACACTGATTTAAATATTTAAACACTCTAACAGTTATTATGAACAGAAAGGCCCACGTCAGGTGTGATGTGGCACACCTTAACACTTGAAAGGCAGCAGTTAATGGGCGTTAACTCCTCTTCTATTCTTTCGATTTCTTATTTTTTATTTCTTCTATTTTCTCGCGTTGACTAATCTTCACGGAGGCCAAGCATGAGCAGCGCCTGGTCATGGCGTCGTGGGCGTGCGGGTGGAGCCTGGCATGAGGGGCTCGATACGGCCTCGTGTACGCATCCCCGAGCACGACGACCTGAAGTGGTGGTTGCCGGCGGAGGCGGCTCCCTTCCTAGGATTCGCCGCCGGGGACGAGCTCGAGCCCGGGGACGGCAGTCGGCGGCAGTCGTTGACGAGCCTGGGGATGGCGGAGGTCGGAGACGAGCTCGAGCCCGGAGATTCACCGCCGCCCACGCCTAGGATTCACCGCCCCAGACCTCCCTGCTACCCCCATGGCCAAGCGCCGCCGCCCCATCCGCAGGCGCCACCGACCCCAGACCTCCCTGCCGCCCCTACGGCCAGATGCCGCCGCCCCCAGACCTCCCCTCCGTAGCCCTGTTTGCGAAGCATGACCAAAGGCGTTCTTGGTGGAAGGGGAAGAAGGCGCGCGACAGTGGCGTTATCGACCGGCCGGCCGGAGGAGCTTGATGAGCCGAATCGGGGGGATTTGGGGGGGAATCGGGGTCTCCTCTGCTGACCTCAGGATGGCAATTATTTTGTAAATTTCGTAAACCGCAGAGGGTAGTTTGTCACCTGTAGTCTGGAAAGCTAGCAAAAGCTCGGGAATCAGCTCTGACGCCGCTTCGGGCGCTTCCGAGCTCGCAGTTCATTTTGGCCCCCCGCTTTTCACGAGTGCTTTACAAATATTTGGTGTTTGTTTTGCCCTACCGCTTTTTGATCCCAAAAGCCTTAAAAGCAGAAGCAGAAGCCCAAACAAACATGACCTTAATGCTGTCCAAAGGCGAGACCTTGGGTACCACGCGCGACGGGCTTGATCGGCGGCGGTGTCGCGTTGGCAACGATGTGGCCTGTCCCCGGGTGTTGTGGTCGGGGTGCTTCTTTGCGGCGGTCTCGACCGGCCTATGAGGAGTGAGGCGGCGGTGACGCCGCTCATGGCTGCTGGCAGTCGAACATGGCGGACTCGGTCGGTGCTGGCGAGGGACGGTTTGACACAGAGCGGCAGGTAGACGGCGGCAATGACAAGCGCAAGCGGCGGGGCCGATAGGACCTCTTCATGGCCTGGCAGGCGGCCGGGCCGGAGCCGGTCCTACTCGACCTTGCTATTGCGTCCGGACAGCGAACACCTCAGGTGGTGGAGGGCGGATCCCCTCCCTTGGGCTGATGTACAGCCCGATGGCTGCTGGCTATGGTGCTTCCCTACCTTGTCCAATCCGCCAGTCTTGCCGTGTGATGTTTGCCGGGCTATGGGTCAAGTCCGTGGATGCCGGGGCGGTGGCCCCGGAAGGTGGACTGCGCGATCGGCTCTACGGCGAGCGACGTTGCGGTGGTGGTTTCTCTCTTCGGTCATGTGGATGGCGTGGAGCGGACGGTGGGGGATCCTGGTGTTGGCGGTGCTCCGGCTCTGCCAGCTCCTAGATCGCGGTTCGGAGACCTAACTCGGGGACAGCGGGCGGCTGAGTTCTCGGGCGCGGGGTGAGGATTTTTCCGGACGAAAGCTCAGCGCTTCTGCGCCAATGGCGGCGGTGCCTGCGGGTATCGTAACCCTCTTGGGGGCGTCATTGTGGCTATCCTCCCCGGCGCGGTGGCTCCGGGTGAAAACCCTCGACCTCACGGTCTCGACGGCGGCGGCGTTGTGCGTCGTTACCCTCTTGGGGGCGGCGGCGTGGAGCCTAGATACCTCTCGGTTTTGTTTCTCTGTCTTCGGTGGCAAGTTTTGGTTTTTTCCGTGTTTCTCTTTTCTTTATTTTGATCTGCTTTGTAAGAGGTTCTCCTCACCACCTTATATCAGTTTGGCCGTTGTGGCTTTACTTATAAAACAGGACGAATAGCCTATTTCGAGAATTGCACCCGGTGTACGTAAGAGGTGTGATTTGCAGTCACCGATACCGATTCAAATCGTAATTGACCGATACCGACTGGGATTCGAGTCCGAGAAGCCACCGATCCAGCAAGCGCACCTTTTTTCTCTATCGGCACCGTTTGCTAGCTAGCTCGTACGTTCAGGTTCAGCTGGTATATGTACTTTTCTTTTTGGGTAGGTTCAGCTGGTATATATACGTCAGCTGGTATTTTATGTACGCTGAACTCGTGCGTTTTTACTCACTTGATCAGCAAGTTGATATCATAAAACTACCATTTTACATGTCAATTCTCGCAAATAATATCAGGTGATGTTTCAATCGCAAAAAACTACCAGATTGAAACCAACTTGTCGCAAAAAAAACTAATCCATATTTAATCGCGAATTGACACCGATTCTGACAACAGGGCCCACATGTAAGGAGAAAAATTGCTGACGTGGACTGGCCCCACCTGTCAGCTCTATTAAAAATAATCAAAATATAAAAAAAGGGACCTGTTGACCCCCCCCCCCCATCAAAAAAAAAACTTGTCGTAAGGCAGCACAGGTCCGTTGCCGCACTCTAGCGAAATCTCTCGCCGCAGCCCTCCCCTCCCTCTCTGCACGCCCTTGGAATCGAACAGCTCCACCTCGCCGGGTAGCCGCTCGCCTTGAGCCCCCGGTAGTACCACACCCGCAGCGCCCGCTTCTTGAGCCGGGAGTCGTGCTCCGCCGCGCACACCAGCACGCGCTCGCACGGGATCTTCGCCACGGCAGCGCGCGCGTCGTCGTTGACGAGAGGGTCCGCGTCGTCCCCATGCGTGGCGGCGCACCACACGGCCGCCCAGCCGTCCTCGTACGCCGCGGGGAGCGGGTGCTCAGACGCGAGGCGGTAGTAGACGGAGACGCCGATGGCGCGGGCGCGGGCGGCGCGGTACGCGTGTTTAGAGGGGTCGTCGGGCGAGCCGACGACGAAGCCGCCGCCGTGGAAGTAGATGATGACGGGGAGCTTGGCAAGTGACGCGGCGGTGCCGAGCGTGGGCGGGAGGTACACGCGCGATCGGGCGGCTCCGACGTGGATGTCCTTGGAGACGACGCCGGTGAGGGGGTCGGTGCCGGCGGGGACGATGGCATTGGTGCCGTGGCGGGGAGGGCAGCGGAGGCCATGGGAGGAGGAGAGAGGAAGGGGAGGGCGGTGGAGGCCATGGGCGAAAGGGGAGTGCGACGGCGACGGCGGCCATGGGCTCGTCGGAGTGTGACGGGGCCATGGGAGAGAGGGAGGGGAGGGTGACGGGAGGTGCTGCCTGACGACGGGGAGATTGGGGTCAGCGAGTCCTTTTTTCTTTTGATATTTTAATTATTTTTTAATAGAGCTGACAAGACTGATATTTCTAAGTGGAAGAAACTTGAGGATGAACTGCGTGCTAAAGAGGTCATCCCAGAGACAGACGATTGGATCGAACGTGCAAAGAATTGGTTTTACGGGCATGTGGGCACGTTGAACTCAGAAGGGAAGTGTATATATAACATAAGACATAAAGAAAACTCCTTGCCCATCGAGAACATAAAAAATGCAGTAAAGGCTGTTGAAAAGGGAGAGTTCATTTCCGATAAAGAGAATGACGAGCTCACACTCTCCCTTAGGAATAAGGAACACGGTGGACGAACACGAAGCACAATAGGCTCCCAACCATGAAGCACTGGGTTTTTCGCAGAAATTGAAGCAAATATTCAGGCAGACCGGATGCGTAAAATTAAAGAACAAACAAAGCGGCAACAAGATCAAATTGACGCACTTGGCCAGCAAGATACTACCGGCCCATCTCAGCAACACATGGTGGTAGAACCTGCATTCGATGCTACCGTCCTATCGAATAATCGGAAAAGCAGTGTGGCTTCCACCGAGGTTCCGGTTGATGACGATGGTGCATCGACGATGGCTCGTGTTGACTACCCAGTGGATGATATCACACAGATGACACACTGCAAGCTACATGTCAAAGTTGTGAACATAACAATGAAGGTGGTGGTCGGCTATGCCTTACCAATTGGACCTGCATCCGGTTCCGTACGGCTACGCTGTTGTCGGGGTGGATGAAGTCATGCACGACTTTCACCAGTTGAAGCTTGACTACCCTGCAGGTGAAGGGGATGTGACTGAACTGGGAGAAGCAACAAACGTCATCATTCTATGGCCAAAGGAATATATCGTGCTTCCAAAGTAGACGCCAAGGCCATCTTCGCCGCCGTCTCACCCATCTCCGCCAGCAAAACAGTCGTCTTTGTCGCCTCACTCGTCTCCAGCGCAGCCGTCGCCGCCGCGACAGCAATCGCCGCCGCGACAGCCATCACTAGCGCCTCAGGAAAAAAGCGTAAGCGTACCACCGCTACTCTGCGGAGTGGTAAGCGATCGCCGACACGTAAACAGGAGCCTCTTCCAAAACTATTAAAGGTTTCTCCCAAAAAAGCTTATGATTGTACTCAAGAGGAGACTGCGCGATCGTCGAGGCATAAACGACAACGTTTTTTGCTAAGCTGAGGCGGCCGAAAGTGCCAGAGTTCCCCAGCACCGAAGAAGATAAAGCCCGAGTGTTCAAAATGCTAAAGGGCCTTCACCAACCTGAGCCAAAGCTGCCATCAGACTATGAGCGCTATATTCTCGAGTCACATGCGGCACAGAATCTGCCGAAGAGCACTAGTGCAAGCGGGGAATCTGTTCCCCATCTTGGAGAACAAAAAAAATCTTGCGCCCCTCTCAAGGTGATTTCCCATACCAATGTGGGGTCGAGCAAATATGCGGCCGAAGAGCAGTATGATCTAGAGGTAGTTGCACTATACGAAGAAGCGACCGCTGCTCAAGGTATGAGTATTGCCCACTACTTATCTCAGTTATAGTACTTCTCCGAGACTCAAGTAGCATACAAATACCAGTACGAGAATCCTCTCGTCAAACCTGATGAGGTAAAGAATATCTACCAACAAAAATATGAAGATTGCATAACTGGTACATGAATGCCACAAAGGACAGGGCTAACTGGATAATGTTGAGGGTTACAAAAAAGCATTACGAAAAATAAGATGACATGGTAGCCATTGAATTTGTTGAACTATTTCAATTATTCAATCATGACGCCTTCGAAAAATCGATCATTAGTACCTATTGTCTATAAGTACTAATTCTATAATTAAGTCTCTATCTATCTCATCTCGTTTATTGCATGTATATAATTATACTATATTATGCAGAATAAAGATTCTCGAATGCAGCAGAGGACAAATCTATGACATTGGGTTCGTTGACCCATATTTCGTTCATCAAGCTAATCTAAGAAAAACCAGGATACAGAGGATAATATTGTACACGCGTTAAGTTTTCAAGAAACCAGAAGGGAAATACTATTTACTTACAACTTCGAGTGAGTGTTATTGTCTTTTATATACTTTATATTTCGCTTACTCGATGTTAAGTGTATAATTGATGAGTTATGCATGCGCGACTTCGACTATATTCTCCTAATCATTCAACCTGACAAAGGGTAGGTACTAGTCATGGACTCGAAACATAAACCCCTTGAGACGTGAGCGGACATGCAAATGATGCTCCAGCGGTAATTCTAATCATTGCCACACTATATAGGCAATGTTCGTGAATTTAATGATATCAAGTAATTAATAACTCCTTTTATTCGTTTTCTTCGCCAGACAGCGCTTGGAAACGGTTCATCAAGAAGGCTAGGGGTGTTTAAAAAGAGGAGCTTACATTTAAACCACTAGATGTAAGTACCACTAGCTAGATCCGTGCATCTCTTTGATTCTTGTTTTGATACCGTTATCATGCTTGATTATTATTTTGATTAAATTCTGTTCTCGTAAAGTGCCTGACGCAGGGTGTAGGAAAAATTTATGTAGATACTATGTTTGCGAGTTCATCCGTCAGACATGCTATGAGAAGGGCAGAAATTTAGAGCAACTTAACATACATAAACAATTTTCATAGTTTTTTAATACCATCAAATTGTGTTTAGTTTGATTCATATAGGTTGACTCATTTTTTAAATCAGCTCGAACGGCTGCGGGACGATCTTCTGCCAAAGGATCGTGTACGAGCAATTCATGAGGAATTGGGGGATTCTTGAATGCATAAGTCATAAACCCAAAAGGAAAATACCATACGGATTTGGGTATATCCATATGGGACACCATGATGTCCAGGCATCATACCTGTATTTTATTCAATTTCTTACATACTTGATACTGTATGTACGCAAAATTCACATACCTAGCATTTACATACCTAAGTTATATATATCCTAGTTACATATATATTCCAAGGTATTGCATACCTAAAGTGCACGTAAGCAAGTTACATATATATTTACGTATGCAGGACACGTATACCTTAGATATATGATACCTAGGTACATGTAACTTAGGTATGCATATTTTAGGTATGTGATACCTAGGTATATGTATCTTAGGTACATATACCTTCAGGTATGTCTAGTTCAAAGAAAATTTATACATGCCCTGCATACGTGAATATATATGCACTTGCTTACGTATGCTTTATGTATGCGATACCTTGGGTACATGTAACAAGGATACATGTAAGTTAGGTATGTAAAATTTGCGGTACACCATTAGTTATGTAAGAATTTGAATGAAATACAGGTATGATGTCCAGACACCATGGTATCCCATATGAGCTTCCTATATCATGCTTGGTGCATAGACACCAAAGTGTCCAGTTAATTTACCTTGGGTATATATATGCATGAAACCCGTGTATGGAATGTATGTTCGACACTTGATCTTTATTGTCACGATGATGTTGTGTAATATAATGGTTTCTTCATTGATGAGTGCAAAACACAAAATAAAAAATAAAACAATATAAATGAATTCTCTGCCGCGGCTAAAAAGTGGCAAATAAATTCTCTGTGGCAGAGAAATGTGCCAAATTCCTATCGCGGCAGAGAGTGCCTCGCGCGGAGCAGCAGCCACGTGGACCATTTTTTGTCCCGGTTCGTGGCCGAAACGGAACTAAAGGATGAGGGTTATAGTCCCGATTGCCCCGTCCCGATTGCTCCGTCCCGATTGGGAAACCGGGGCTAAACCAACAGGACGCATGGCCCTATTTGTACTAGTGGGTTAAAGAAGGCAGTGGCTAAGCTTGGAGCTCAGCTACCTGCATGTAAGTACTAGTGATGTTCTCTTTGCCTCCAACTCTTTCTATTCTCGCTAATCAATGGTTACTGATATTAATTCATGCCAATGTATGCATGCACAACCTGGTCAAAAGTGTAGAGTTTTTATGAACCTGTAGTATGTATATTTGCTTTATCTAAATTTCAGAAGATGGGCTTTTTTTGCATTCCTTTTATAAATATAGATCGATTAGGCATCTGATGAGATCATTGTCCAATGATAATGTTGCGGGTTGTTTAAATGAAGTTTCATTTCTCCATCACACCTAGGAGAGCAACATCATGGCCCCTTCATTTTCAATTGATGTATGCATCTTTCTGGACATCTAAATAGTAGAGTTCCATTTTAATGAGTATGACCGAATTACTGCAACACTAGATTTATCACGTCAGAACTAATTAACCCATGTACAAAACGTTTGTGTCTTTCAATTTTTTCCACTTCAGCAAATTCTAAGTTATTACATATTACCTATTATTAGGTGTTACTACTGGTGACCGCATAGTTTTGCTGTCTACATTAGTTGACAGAGCTGAGCTTAATGAGTACGATATTTGTTCATGTCGCAGGACAAAGTGCAAGTGCATGAACATGCCGTAAATTTCAAGCGCTTCTTGGCTCGCGAGATTCAAGTCTTAGCGAAAACAGGGAACTGAATCGACTGATTAATTAGAATATATGTTTCTTAGCTTTAACATTGTTTTGTAAAGATAGAAGAGGGCTTATCCTGTTAGTTCTTTGGAGATCTTGGCACCTCCGAAACGACTTTGTGCATAAAAAAGGTGAAGCTACAATTGAACAATCAGTAAATTTTCTGACTCGTCTTATATATGAACTAGGATTACCTATTACAGACCTTGCAGATAAGAAGGGTAAGAAACCAGTGCTGAATAGTGGAAACCCCAATATTACCTGTCATCAGCTTGATTGTATCCATGACGTGAAGGAAAGCTCGGAAAAATGGGTACCTCCAGGTAAAGATTGGATTAAAATTAACGTGGACGCCTCTTTTGTTCAGGAATTAGGGGACTGCTCCATTAGATGTGTAGCTTGAGACTATATGGGTAATGTGATCTGGGCATGCATCAAAAATTAAATGTCTGGATGTTTTTGAGGATGAGTCCATTGCTTGTCTGTTGGGTCTTCAAAATCTGAACAAGAGAAGGTTGTGCTCTGTCATTCTTGAATCAGATAACGCTGGAGTGGTTGTTGCAATTAGGAGAAAAAACCAAGGTATGTTTAGATGGTGGAAATTATTTGATGTATTAGAGAGATTAGCTTAAATTGTGATCGTTTTGTAGCAAAAAAGATAGGAAGAGAGAGTAATATGGCGGCTCATGCTCTAGCTGCTGTAGCTAGGAAATCTGAACAGAACAATTTCTGGTAGGGGTCTGTCCCACCGGTTATTGTTGATATTGTTACCAGGGAGTCTATAAACCTGTTTGTGTTGATCAATGAAATATCTCTTTTCTCCTAAAAAAACATTGTTTTGTTTAACAAAATATGCATTATGTTACTTCAACTAGCGGATATGGTAGTTTCGGCACTGTGATTATTTGCATAGTAAATAATCTACTGAAGGTTTGGTCCTGTTTGGTGTTCCAATTTTTTGTCATACACTTGTGAAAAATGGGTCTCTAGTCTCGGTCCGTAACGGGCTTTAGTCCCGGTTTTAGAACCAGAACTGCCAAATCGGGACTAAAAGTTCTTATCTCTAATCCCGGTTTGCTATGGCCCGGGACTAGATCCCACCACGTGGCAGTTTCAGCGCGGTGGGGGCCGGAGGACATCTAGTCCTGGGTCGTAACACCACCCGCGACTAAACGGGTTTCTGCCGCGACAGAGATTCGTCTGTTTCTCAGCCGCGGCAAGATTCTGTGTTTTTATTTTGTTTTTTAAATTTTGTTCCTTTTCAATTTGTGTTTCATTATAATTTTTAACATGTTTTTGTACACTTATTCTATGCTACTACATACTCCCTCCGTTTGGGATTATAAGTCCCGCACGGATAACTAGGTTGCCAATTTGAACAACAAAATATAAATATTATAGCATAAAGATTATACCATTAGAAACTTTAAAGGTTATATTTTCTAATGATGTAACTTTTGTGATATATAAGTTATATTTTGTTGGTCAAATTAACAACTTAGGTATGCGCGTAGGACCTATAATCCTGAACAGAGGGAGTACACAATATACATCGATGCATATATATAATTAATATTTGATCCTTGCGAGCATATATATATATATATACAATATTCAATCATATAAAAAGGAAGGAAATGTTTTGAAATTATATGGTCATTGATGATATATCATATCAATTATATGGAGATTACTAATTCATATTGAGTTCATGTCCTCAACATAATGTTCTCCCCTTTCATCGAGGACCTCCTTCATCAGAAATCCCGCCAATTCCTCTTGAATTGCTCGTACGCGCTGTTCTGGCTCGAGATTCTCTCGCAAACCGTGAATATAATGTGAATTAACTTTCCTCTCACTGGTCAACTCGCGAATGTACTCGCAAACGTAGAATCTACAAAAATGAGTTTCCGGTGGTTGCTGCAAACTATTCACCATTTTATAAGTTAGTTGATCTTTGAATGGACCTGTTATTTTTTGTTTGAACCGTGTCCAACACCTGCTCGGCAAAGAAAATAAACAAATGAGTTATTAGTTAATATATATCAGTAAATAAACGAAAGATACCAATATAATACGATAATGATTGAAATTACTTCTGGAGCATTGCTTTCATGTCGCTCTACTTCTCTTGATCCCAACTTAATGAGTTATGGACTTCAACTAGGAACTTGTCAACTTGAATATTTAGCAGGATCAAGTAGAACCTGCGGATGTTTACATAAGCAGACGTGTATAACTCATCAATTACACTTAAAAAAAGAATATGCACAAGATAGAAACACTCACTTGAAGTTTAAGAAAAGAATTTGTTTTGTGGCGGGAAAATGTTTCCGCACGATTCTAGAGGCAGCCACGTGCTCCTCCCTCCCACCTCCCTGTAGCCTGCGTGCCCTACCCTAGCGCCGCCGCCTGCCTCGCCGCCGCTCTGCTCGCGTCCGGCAGCCTCCCACCACCCCTCCCCACCTCTCTGTCCTCCTCCCTCCCCTATGTCGTCCTCGAACTCCTCCGCGGCGGGGAACCACCGCCCCGCTAACGAGCGGCGCTGGGACGGGGCCGGAGACGAGTCCTCCGGCGCTCGTTCCTACCTCGACGCCGCGCGCAGCGTCTCGACCTCCCCCGCGCCCGCCCCGGGCGCCGTGACCTCCCCGGTGAGTGCGGCGCCCTGCGCCGCCCCCGGTGGACGTGTCCCGGCCAAGGTCAGGCTCGGCCCCCATCGGAGGTGCACCTCGTCAACTCCGGCGCCGCTGCGGTCGACGAGGAAGGATTCCAGGAGCCGAGGCGCAAGAACCCCCGCCGGTTCGAGCAGCGCCAGGCTCGCCGCGCCTCGCCGCCCTCACACAGCCGGGACCGCCACCGGTACGAGCAGCGCCGCAACGCCACGCCTGAGGCTAGCGCGGGCCTGTGCCACCGGTGTCTCATGCCGGGCCATATCATCCGCGATTGCAAGGGCGACGTGCATTGCCGTAGATGCCACTTCCCCGGCCACGAGTACTGGCAGTGCGACATGAGGCGCAAAGAGCGCGGCGAGCTCGAGCGCTCCCCTTCCCCTCCCCGCACTCACGGTGGTTTCCGCGACCTGCCCAGGACTGCCCCCGCGCCCGCGCCGCGGCCGGACGCCCCGCCTCCCCGCGTCGCCGACCCAGCTCCTGCCCCCATCGCGAGCGATGACCGGGCCGTGGCGCTGTTCCAGGGGCCTGCATCGGGGACACCGACGCCTGCTCCGGTGCCTGCCCCTGCACCACCCTCTCCGCCGCCGCGTGTCATCATCTCGTGCTCCGTCGAGATGCTGGAAGCAGAGGAGGTGCTCCGCCTGGCCATGGTGGCCTCGATTACGGGCACCAGACCCCGCGTGGCGGTCGAGGCGGTGGAGCGCCTCCTCTGGGCTCGCTTCGACCTTTGACGCGGGGACTTCACCGTCCACCTTCATCATCCCGAAGACTTCCTGATCACGTTCCACTCCAAGACAACCTTTGACCTCGTCGCCGGCGATCACTTCCTCAAGGCCCCGGAGTTCTCCCTCACCATGCGCCCATGGTGCAAACTCGCGCACGCCGGAATCGAGCACCTTGACTACCACGTCGAGCTGGAGATTCGAGGCATCCCGGCGCAAGCTTGGCACTTGTCCATGGCCGAGAACATTCTGGGGCATAGTTGCTGGATCGAACGCCTCCATCCTGGCACCCGCTCGCGCGCGGACCTGGCCACCTTCCGCCTTGAGGGCCGCGCTCGGGACCCGAAGGACATCAAGCCTAGGGTGGTCTTGGTCATTGTTGAGCAACTGCCGCCGAGCTCTCCGGCATCGAAGCCTGCCACGCGCTCTCTCTCCTACCCTGTCACGGTCACTCTGATCTGTGCGGTCCTCGACAAGGATGCGCAAGGCATCGCCAACCCCCCTTCTGACCGTGGCGGCGACGAGGGCCGCGGAAACAGGCGCCGCGATCCTGGCCACGGGACGGGACGCCAGCGCCCTCGCAGCCGCGGTCGCAAGCCCCGTCGGGACGATGCTCCGGGCGCTCCTGGGGGCGCGCGAACGACATGGCGGTGGACAGCCTCGGCTGGCAGCGGGGCGGGAACGCTCGCGCTGACGGCGTCTCTTGTAGCTTGTCCTGGTCTGGCCACGGCAGAGCTACGCCATCCTCCGGTGCCGGTGAGAGGACCATGGGTCCCTGGCCTCAGCGGGGCCCACGTCTCCAGCGCCGGCGCTACCGCCAAAACAGGAAAGCGGCCTGACGAAAAGCAAAAGGGCAACCGCCCCAGGTCTGGCGCGTCAAGGCTGCCCCGCAGAGGCAGGAGTGGCGGGTCAGGACAACCCTTGACCAGGTCGCCTAGCCAGCTGGCACCGGTGCATTGGCTGTCGGTCGGGCCTCCACCTCCCCGTGTGAAGCTGGGGCCACACGCTCCCCGTCGCCTAGCGAACGTGCGGATGAGTCCCAGGTTCGCGCCTCTGATCCGTCCTTCGACACGGGCGATCAGCTGGGCGGTTTGTCCCTGCAAAGTGAGGTCCCAAGCTCCGATCCTGAGGAGCGACCAGGTCACCCCCCCCGAGGCTGATCGCTTGTCGGGCCAGGACGGTGCTTCCGCGACTGGAGCCACATCTGCGCGTGGCGACGAAGCAACGACTAACGTCAGGGAGGACGTAGCCCCACCAGACCACGCCATCGTGAACGACCCACCCGCCACCCCCTCGCCAGTTCTCGCCTCTGCGTGCGCCTCACCATCTACCCCCAGGACCCTTATCCTCCTGAGGCCCACCGAGGCCAGCCCGCTGCAGCCCACCCCGGTCTCCACAGGCCTGGGCCACTCTACTCCGGCCAGAACTTTCTCCAGGGTGTATGAGAGACGTTCGCGCCGGCGCAACTGCAGCACGTCTCTGGCTCGTGGTGCACCTGTTCCGTCTGTCGCGCCCTGGACCCTGGGCAGCTTCCTGGCGACAGCTACCAGCCAACTCAGCCCCATCCTTCCCACGCCGGGGAAGAAGGGCCGCATACAGCCGATCAACTTCGCCCCGCATCGTGGATATTCCTCCACCGCGACAAAGTCCACCCTGCCACCTACTGCGGAGCGGCGCGCGCAGGTCCAGCTCATGCGCACCTTGGGCGTCGTTGGGATCGATCAGGAGGTTTCTGATGTTGAGATGCGGGCATTCACGAACGTCTTCGCAATGTCAATCTCCATCCCGATCCTTTCGGCCATCGCGGCGCTTTTAGGCCACTCTCTGCCGGCACATGTTCTTGAGGGCGAGCCCGCGGCGGCGGTGGCCGTTGGCGTCTAGCTGCTCGCCTTGTATTTTGGACGATCTCTTGTTAATGGATCACAAACTCCGCATTATTGTTTGGAACGTTCGTGGCCTTAATTCTCGTGCTCGCCGTATCGCTATCCGTTCTATGGTTGACTCTGCCGGTGCCTCCATCGTTTGCTTCCAGGAGACCAAGATGGAGCTCATTTGTACCAGGATCATCCTTGAGACTCTCGGCCCGGACTTCGACGAGTACGTCTACCTCCCGGCTATGGGGACGCGTGGAGGCATCCTACTCGCATGGAAGGGCCGTGAGTTCTCCCTCTCCGTGCAGGAGTTCTCTGCCAACACCATAACTGCCAAGGTCACCGCCCCCCTCGGAGCTCTCACCTTCTCCCCCTGGTGGATCACTGTGGTCTACGGGCCGAAGGATGACAATGCCAAGGTCGAGTTCCTCCGCGAAATCCGCGAGGTGCGAGCTGGCTGCGACGAGCCTTGGCTGATCTGTGGGGACTTCAACCTTATTCGGAGCGAGGAGGATAAGAATAATGGCAACATCAACATGCGCATGATCAACAGATTTTGCCGCGTCACCAACGAGTTAGCTCTCAAGGAGGTCTATCTGAACGGACGTCGCTACACCTGGTCGAACGGACAGTCCCCCCCCACGCTCGTTCGTCTCGACCGCGTGCTTTGCACGGCCGACTGGGAGGACCAGTTCGGAGAGTACACCTTGCGCTGCCTCGCCTTGGTGGTTTCGGACCACAACCCATTATTGCTGGACTGCTCCCCCGTGTCGCTAACCCTCAGACGGTTCCACTTTGAAGACTATTGGGTCAGGCAGGACGGATTCCAGGAGGTGGTGACCGAGGCGTGGCACTCGGTCCACGATGCCGAGCCTTTCTCGCAGCTTTTGCTCCGGATGCAGGCCACGGCCCGCAGTCTCACCAGCTGGAGTGCAAAATCTATTGGGAACATCGAGCATAGGATGGCTCTGTCGCGGGTGTTACTGCTTCACCTCTACAAGGCCCAGGAGGATAGGATCCTGTCGCCTGGGGAGGACTTGTTGCGTAAAAAGATCAAGGTCACCTATTTGGGCCTTGCGTCTCTGGAACGCACCATCGCGCGCCAACGCGCTCGCATCGCGGTGCTCAAAGACGGAGACGCGAATACCTCTTTCTTTCACCGCCAGTGCACGTACCGTCGACAGAAGAACCGGATCCACAGCCTCACGGTCGACAACAACATTCTCACCGACCACCGGGACATGGCGGACGCGGTGTTCCATCACTATGATGGCCTGCTGGGCACGGATGTTGGCCGCGACCACTCCCTCGATCTGGAGCCCCTTTTAGGCCCGGCCCACGACCTCGACAGCCTCGACGCCCCCTTCGGCCTTGACGAGATTTGGAGCACGGTCAAGAGCTTGCCGGCGCGCAAAGCGCCGGGGCCGGACGGATTCACTATGGAAGTCCTGCGTGCGTGCTGGACCACGGTCAGATCTGACTTCGTGGCGGCCTTTCAGCAGTTGTTCGAGCTCCGCGGAAGGGGCTTCTGCAAGCTCAACCAGGCACTCCTCACGCCATCGCCTGCGTGCGGCCGACCCAGCTTGGCGACTACAAGCCCATCAGCCTCATCCACCTCGTGGCCAAGATCTTCGCCAAGTTGCTCTCCCTTCGCCTGGCGCCCAAGCTCAACGACATCGTCAGCCCCCTCCAGAATGCTTTCATCAGGGGACGAAGCTTGCACGACAGTTTTGTGCTCGTCCGCCAATCGGCGCGGCTTCTCCACCATTTCAGAGCCCCGCGCGTCCTCCTCAAGCTCGACCTTGCGCATGCGTTCGACTCCCTGTCCTGGCCATTCCTTTTCGACATGCTGCGACGTACTGGCTTCGGCGATAGATTCATCAGTTGGTTGGCCATCCTTTTCCCGTCTACGAGCACCAGGGTGCTGCTCAATGGCGAGCCTGGCCCGCCCATCTAGCACCGACGCGGACTGCACCAGGGAGATCCGCTCTCCCTGCAGTTGTTCGACATTGCGGTCGACACCCTCGGCAAGCTCTTCAAAAGAGCCGTGGACCTGGGCATCCTGCAGTAGCTCCACCCTCAGCGTTCGATCCCTTCTGTCTCGCTCTACGCAGATGACGTGATCCTATTCTGCCATCCCACTGTAGACGACATCGCAGCGGTGAAGGGAATCCTCCAGATTTTCGGCGGGGCTTCTGGCCTTCAGGTGAACTATACCAAATGCACGACCACCCTTATCAGGGCCTCGGTGGAGGACACCGCGCCTATCCTGGAGTCGCTTGGATGCCCACTGGTGGGCTTCCCCCTCACCTACTTGGGAATCCCGCTCACCCTCCGCAGGCCCACCTCGGCCCAGATGTAACCCCTTGTTGAGCGCATGGCGAGGCGCCTACCCACATGGAAATCACGCCTGATGCAGAAGCCAGGACGTTTGGCGCTCGTCAAGTCGGTGCTAGGCGCCATCCCGTGCACCAGCTGCTTGTCCTCGACCCTCCCCCAAGAAAACTATCAAGGCCCTCGAACGCATTCAGTGGGGGTTCCTCTGGGAGGGGAAGGCCGCCGCCAATGGTGGGAGCTGCCATGTGAACTGGCGGCTTGTCTGCCGGCCCACTGACCTTGGAGGGCTTGGGATCCAGGACCTGGAGCTGTTCGGAATGGCGCTGCGCCTCCGCTGGATGTGGCTCAGCAGAACCGACAGCTCGTGTGCGTGGCATGACTTGAGTATCCCATCCTACGCCGCGGAGCGCGACCTTTTCTTCGCCTCCACTCATATGGCGCTCGGGAATAGCCACTCCGCACTCTTCTGGGAGGATAGGTGGATCGGTGGACTCTCTGTCTGCGAAATCGCACACCTCCTCTACAACTGCATCCCGAAGAGCCGACGCAAGACTAGGACCGTCGCGGAGGGGCTGGAGGCCAACCTCTGGGCACAAGACATCCGAGGGGTCCTGGGCATTCAAGAGGTGGGGCAATATCTTCATCTTTGGCTGGCCATCGCGCCCACCATCCTGACTGAGGACGAGGACAGGCTTCTTTGGAAGTGGTCCGCGGATGGAGCCTATACGGCTAAATCTGCGTCTGCGTCGCTTCCTTGGGTCCAAGCAACTGCGCCGCTGAAACTGATTTGGAAGAACTGGCGCCCAACCACGCCAGTTCTTCCATTGGTTGGCGAACACTCGACCGGCCAGCGGAGAGGCTTATGGCGTCACCTGCAACACCACCCTTGGTGTGTCCTCTGCGATCAGGCTATGGAGACCATGCATCATCTGATGATCGGCTGCCCCTTCTCTCGGACGGTTTGGCACGAGATCCTCGCATGGCTGCGCCTTTATTGCCCGCCGCCTTCGGACGAGGCAACTCTTCACGACTGGTGGGTGACGGCCCAGCATCTCACACCCGGGCCTATGCGACGTGGGCTGGCCTCCATGACGCTCCTGGTCCCCTGGATGATTTGGAAGGCGCGCAATGACTGCGTTTTCGAGCGTACGCAGCCATCCACCCACGGGCTAATCACCAAGATCAAGGAGGAGGCCGCGGCTTGGGCTCTTGCAGGGGCCAAGGGGTTGAGGGACATAGCCCCGCCGACATGGGATGTTCACTAGTTTCTTTCATTTTTGTCCTAGATGTTTGCCTCCCTGGAGGCGTGTAACAACTCTATCTCTTCAATATAATGAAACGCAATCTTTGCGTTTTCTCAAAAAAAAAGTTTAAGAAAATAATATTTCCTTGACAAAATGATGCTCCATTAAAAACATACATATCTTCCTCCACGTCCTTTGGGTGATTGTGTAACTTGTATTCATTAACGATATATGGGTCAATGAACCCAACATCATATCTTCTAGTACTTTTGCATTCAAGCATCTTCATTCTGCAGAATATGATACCGTACAAAGGATATTTAGTCACGATAATATATTACATGCAATGACTGAACTGAGCTAGAGACTTAATTACAGAAATAAGACAATAGCAATCGATGATAGATTTTTCGATGCACGCTGATTGTATAACTTAAATAGTTCGGTCATTTGAATCTGTATCAAGTATTTTTGAAGTGATGCTCCTTTCTAACGTCCATCGAAAACTATTCTTTCTGGTGCTTTTTTGTTTGCACAGTATATCAATCGTGCAGATTTTGCATATGTGTTGATAGACGCGCGAGCTCCTCATGACTCACTAGAGGCTCCTCTTTGACATATCTCCGTGCTATCTCACCCATTGGAATATCTTCATAGCCTAAATATTGACCAACAGATATACCCGCGTCGGTAGCAAGTTCTTTAGCCTTCACTACAGTGATGCCAATTAGTCCAGCGGCAGCCTTGGCTCCGGGGTCTATGATTTGCATATCTTTATCCATTTCGGCTCTGAAGGCCTTGTCGGTATCTTAAATCACTATGAGCGGGGGGGGGGGGGGAGGGGATTGAATCTTGTGTTATCCGAGTTGAGCAACTTGTTTCTCGCTTTTTTCACTTGTTATTCTTTTATGCTTTGCTTTCCTAATAATTTCGTGGTCATAGTCCGATTCTAGATTCATCGATATTTGGGATAGTTGCTCAAGAAAGGACTTATCCACTTTTTGTTTTTTCATCAAATACCGGCTTTAGCTCAGGCTTTTTGGGTGCAAAAAAAGCCTTAACTTGGGCATCCACATCCGCAGCGTTTTCCTCATTAGTCTTGTCATAAGGTCTCTTAGGAAGAGCCGATGGGATGTCGACTATCTTCGCCGTTTTACCTTTCTTCTGAGTGAGGCGCGAGGGAGCGGCGACCTTCCATTTTTTCAATGAGGTAGTATTGCATGGAGGTGGAGGCGGAGATCGAGTGTTGCATAGAGGCAGATATCGAGTGTTGCGCAGAGGCGGAGATCAAGTTGATGTACTCGTGCTGCGGTGATCGACATCAGGGTAGGATGGACTTGGAGGTTGACGATCATCGGGGCAGGGTGGACTTGGAGGTTGACGATCATCGGGTGGGGTGGACTTGGATTCCTCGGAGTCGGTGGCCTTGGCGTCGAGCCTAGAAACTTGATGTACTTTTTCTTCCATAGAATGATGTTGCGCCTGACATCTCCCAGTTTTCTAAGGCCTTCAAACGTAGCGATGTTAATCTCTAGGTCCGCAAAATCCTCCATTAGGTCATCCACCATGACACGAGCATAGACAGGTGGAATCGGAAGTGAATGGTGGAGTGATCCAGGTAGACAGGTAAAGAAGTGTCGATCGCCACCTTGAAGGACAGGTTGTTCATTGGCTGATGTAGCTCACATTGTGTCATCTCTCTAACATCATCCACGAGGTAGCGAGGCGTCGGTGCATCATCCAACAGTGCTTGATCATCAGCCCGGACCTCTGTGGAAGCCACATTGCTTCTTTGCTGGCTATGATCTAATGCAGGATCATCAGCATGCGGCTAAGATGACCTTTGGCTAAGTTCTTACACTACGAGCTTCTTCATCCTAGCTAGTTCCTCTTCTATCTCCACGATCCGGTCTGCCTCCCGGTCCTTCTTTCTCTGACGGCTTTTGTAACTGTCATCGTACTCGGGAAACCCTTTCTTCCACGTAACACCGACGCTTTTGCCTCGTGTTCGTCCATATTTTTCAGGATTCCCGAGAGCGCGTGCCAGCTCATCGTTCTCCCTCTCGGTCCGAAAAAATCCCAATTGAGCACCATTCATTGTTTTAACAATTGCATTGGAGGGTGTTAGAATTTTTCTTGAAAAATTGTCTTCCCTGTTTCTGGGTCCAACGATCCCCCATGCCCGTACCACAAGTGCTTTGATCTCTCAGGCCATCCATCTATACCGGGAGTGACCCCTCTAGTTCTCATGTCTTGATCTATAGTTTCCCACTTAGGCACGACACTTTTGTAGCCACCTGTTCCCATTTTATGGTGGTATTTCTTTTTGTCAGCATTTGCCGCATTCTTTTCCGACTTTGCCTTGGTTTCATAAGATAGCGTGCACGTTACAAAATCAGGCCACTGTTCTCTCAACTTCTGGTATGCTCCTTTGAACTCTAGAGTTTTCTTTTTCGCGACATACTTCGTGTCTAAACTACTCTTGGGGTTCCGGAACAGTTTGGCCATCTTCATTAGAGCCCAGTCCTTGACTTTCCCTCTTCTTTCAAGCCCACCCGGACTTGAGTAGTACCATCTGTCTCGAATTCTTTATACTCTTGAGGTAGTATTGAATGTGCTATGAGCTTCCGCCAAAGGTCATCTTTGGCATCATCGGTGACATAACTGTTGGATTCTTCACCTGCTTTATTTGACTTATTCCATTCTTGAATGGTGATCGGGAGGTTGTCCCTAACAATCACCCCGCATTAATTTGTGAAAATTCTCCGGTGCTTTTCTAGAGCAATCGGTTCTCCATTATGATCTATTTCGTCAATGGTAAACCTTTGATTACCATCCAACATTTTGTCCGGGCCTCATTTCGTTCTAGTTGTCGACCTCGATCGGGTGGGCTAAAAGAAGAAGAGAGAGTGATTACTATATAAATATCCAGATCAATTAATTGTTGAGGCTTAATATATATATACCTCACTGGTTATTGTCAAGAGGCCTTCATTGTTGTTTGTTTGCCCTTCATCAATATTGTTTGTTTGCCTTTCATCCATCTGTTCTAGCTGATGTCCATCACCAGATGGATTCAGAAATGATGATATATCGACCTCGTCATAATATTCTCCAGCATGAGGTTCAATATTAATAACTATTTCACCATTTATAATTCTCATAATAAGCTCGTTGCCTTCAGCGTCAGTGGTGCTCTCCATCACTACTACAAAAAACGTTAGAAAAAAGTCAGCTTTATATAGATATGAGCAAATAGATGGTAAAAAATATTGCGAGTACTACGAATACTACTACAAAATACTACTACTACAGATATTACGAATTAATACTACTACATATAATACTACAAATATAATACCAGTAATACTACTAATATTTCCTACTAACATTAATGTACTAATATATACTACTATATACTAGTATACTAACATTTATGTATTATACTTGAAGCATTTATAAACAGTAATATACTATTATTTATAAACACACTAATATACTATATATATTTGTAGCATTTACAAACACTAATACTAACATTTATGTACTATACTTGTAGCATTTATAAACACTAATATACTATATTTGTAGCATTTATATACTAGTAATACTAAATTTGTAGCATTTATAAACACTAATGTACTAATTATAGTAATAATAATAATATATTAATTATAATAATACTAATAACATCATCAGATCGGCGGCACCTATGGTGGCAGCATTGTAACGCAGGCGGCTGTTCTTTGCAGGCTTGAGAGGCAGCTGTGAGTATGGCGGCCGGAGACGTGGGCGGTGGGGCGGGACAAGCAGCACCTCCCCGTTCTCTGCGTCGTCTCGCCTTCGTCTTCTCCTCGATCGATTTTTCCAAGTGCTAGGGTGGGCATGGTCGGGCGCGACACGGCGTATTTACAGACCCCCTTTAGTCCCGCGTTAAGCGATGGCCCAGGCCATGGCTTAACTCGGGACTAAAGACCCCCCCTCTAGTCTTGGGTCTAGCCCTCACCCGGGAATAGAGGGTACTTTCGGCCGCTTCGATTTCACGCGCGGAGGCTCCCTCTAGTCCCAGGTCCAGCCCCACCCGGGACTAGAGTTTTTTTTGTAATTTTTTTATTTCTTAGTTTTTATAATTCAAATCAATTTTAAAACTTTGGAAATTCATATCTCCTAATGTATAAATCCAAATAATACAAATAATATGTCTATTATTATTAGAAAAATATAAGGAATCTGAATATATCATCCATACATATTTTTGCATCATGTATCAATTGTGCCATTTTCAAATCCACTATTTTTTCATATTTTTGAATTTTACAAAACTTTCAACATGAAAAGTGTTTGAATTTGAATAACTAATCCAAAAATATTTTTTGTTTTCTAAAATAGAGGGTTTTTTGTAATTTACTTATTTTTAGTTTTTATAATTGAAATCAATTATAAAACTTTGAAAATTCATATCTCCTATTGTATAAATCCAAATAATACAAATAATATGTCTATTATTATCAGAAAATATAAGGAATCTAAATATATCATCCATACATCTGTTTGCATCATGTATCCATGTTTTCTGTTTGAATAACTATTTCGGGAGCCTTTAGTCCCGGTTGGAGGCAATAACCGAGACTAAAGATATTTCCTGCCATTCTCAGAGACGTCAAGCCATGCGCCATGCTTTCTCGCCATTATCTTTGCTTCCCGCCACGTTTTCCCGCCATTTCCCTCTATATCTAGACCGACCTCCATGGCCATCCACACACATCCACACCTTTCCCTCTCACAACAATGGACACCACATATTGGGCAATTTTGACCCTCGAGAAGACTGAGGCGCTATGCGCCTTGCCACTACCATGCTCGCCATTTGGATGTTGGATGTTGGAGGGTTCTGTCTCTTGTGCCTCAAGGTTTCGCACGTCAGACGGCCATCACGAACCACTTATACCTCGAGCTCAAGACGGAGCAGCACATGGATTTCCATTGGGATCCTGACAACTACGACACCTGGAATGCCTTCTTTGCTAACTGGAAGTAAAGGGAGCTCACCAGATATGACGTGTCTTTATTTTCATTCCCATTAGCGTTGTTTCCCAAGGTTCGATTAAATCTAGGTCTACTAGATAAAAAAGCTACTATACTGCATCCATAATCCAGATCGAAGGTATCAAGAGTATTTTTTATAAAATCCAAAAACAACTTATTTTTGTCTAGGACATCAACTATTTACTATTTTGAAATATTGTGGTATAGATTTTCTTTAAAAGAACCATCCTTTCTTCTCGAGACAGGCCTGTTAGCGGTGGTGCGAAGATAGGATTAGCCAGAGATGAGGAAGACATCAGCGCTCGGAGGAGACGAGAACATAGCCGACCTAGCTGACGAAGGAGATGACGTGGCTGGCCGCGAGGAGACAAACTTAGGGCTTAGGATGCGGGCTCCGGGGGCTTAGAGGGATGGCTGGCTAGCCGGAGCCTTGCTGGAGATGATGACGATGCGGCTAGCCATGCATCTTCGACGGAGGCGAGGTACCAAACTTAGGCTTAGGGTGCATGTTGGGGGGGCTTAGGCCCAGTTTTTTTTAGTTTCTAGACAGCTTAATGGTGAAAAGAAACCTAAGCCCAAAAGAACTGAATTTTAAGCCGTTTTTCGAGACAGCCGGCTTCAACGATTTCTTCACGATTGGGGGAAGCCGCACTACCCAGCTTCCCGCAGCTTCATCGAAGCGGTATATGATGATACCCCTCATTTTCACATTATTTACGTGTTATTGCCACCACACAGCTGATACAGAGAACAACCCGAACCAGACAGTTTTCTTGAACTGAAACAGGGGACACGCACGCGGGGCTTTTCTTCCTTTCTCCTCTCCAGCTAGCTAGGGTTCCTCCCTTCCGCCGCCCCCGCCGCCACAGTCCATCCCACGCCGCCGACAGCCAGCCCCACCGCCGGAAAAACCATCCTCGCGTCGCTCCCATCCGATTTCAGGGGATAGTTGCGCCCTGCCCTAATTGTTGTCCCAAATCGACCTGCTGGCCGAATAATTGCGGCCTTCCCATGTGGCCGGTCGGCCGTCCACCGGAGCCACGTGCTGCAATGGAGCTCGGGAGTCGCCGGCCAACTGAAGTTGTCGCCTCCTCAACGCTTGGCCGACCGCTGCCTACACGCGTATCCATTTCTGTCTAGTAAACATCGATTTCAGTAAGATCGATTCTTTTTCTTGATAGAGCTAGCTCCCTTGTCCAGTACGTGCCTAGCATACTGATCTGCTAGCTCTAGCTCACCATGTATTGATATGCTACTAGGAATTTTCATTACGTAGGATTTCTGTGGCCCAGCATGTACTGCACCTAGATTTCAGTTTATAGATTTCAATGTCAAATGAATTCCTATGTTTTTGTATATGTGGTCCGCACCTTATTGTAAATTATTTTTACATAAACACTAGATGGATAAAGAGAAAGGAAAATCTGGAATGTCTGGGAAGGTTGTATGGGATACATTTGTAGCTGAAGTTTTTCTAGATGTTTATATCGAGCAAGTACTAGCTCGAAATTGTCATGAAGATAATCTGGACCAAACTGGGTATCGAGCAACTATCAATGACCTCCTATTTTAGTTGTAATGTTTAGGGCTTCATCATGTTAGACTCATGCCAAGGGCATTACAGACTTTCTATGATATAACTCACGCAATAAGCTAGGACAAGAGAAGCCGAAAAGAACTGGACTGTAGTTTCTGGATAGCTTATTTTCACTGTTGTTTCTCTGGACAGCTCCTGGACAGGGTGGCTTATGCATAAGCCGCAACCGAAAAGAACTGGGCCTTAGGGGGATAGCCGGCTAGCCAGTACCTCGCTGGAGATGGGGAAGACACGACTGACCGCGACATTGATGACCCACAAGTATAAGGGATGTATCGTAGTACTTTCGATAAATAGGAGTGTCGATCCCAACGAGGAGCAGAAGGTGTTGACTAGTGGTATGGAGCAGGAAATCTCTGTAAATACTTAGCAAACGGATTTTTAGGGGTTTTCTGATAAAGCAACAAAACAAAGTGCAAGTAATAAAGACAATGAACAACTGCAGCAAGTGGCCCAATCCTTTCTTAGCAATGGACAAGCCGGTAGAAATAATTATAAAGACCAAACGTTCTCGAGGACACATGGGACTTCTGTCAAGTGCTTTCGCTTCAAATAGCTGAGTACCCTTCTTTGATGTTGTAAGTGTTGTGTGGGTGAACCTGTGCTAATGTACCAACCTTACTTGGACTAATATCTACTTGTGATTAAACCCCCTGCAAGCATCCGCAACTACAAGAAAGTAATTAAAATATAAACCTAATTACAACCTTAAACTCAGAGACCCTACGTGCGGTGACCCAGCATACCACTGCATGTGTACTACACTATAGTCATTGACATGACATCCACAGAACACCGTTCCGTAAATATCACATCCCTCAGAGTGGTACAGTGGCACAACAGAAACATTGCGGCTCCATATTACAAAAGTACACACATTATTATTATTACAATACCGGAAGTTCAAGGCTTCCAAAAGATTCAACTTACAAACCAAAATATAAAGTGTTTCAGCGGAATTTAAAAGTAGCGAGTTGAGCTCGGCAGCTTATTCTATAAAGTTCATGTTGCTCGGCTCTGTTGGTTACTACTAACTAGGGATACTTAGTTGGACTTGTTATCATCGACACCGTAGCGGATCTCGTAATCCACTCCTTCAACACCTCCGGACAGATCGGGTTCCTCATAGAACACATCTTCTTGACATTCGGCTGCATACATTGGCACGTCTTCGGGATCATCAAAGTCTAAGCAAGGGATCAAAGGAAAGAATGAGTAACAGCATTACCCAACAAGTTTATTATATGCAAGGTGGGAAGTTTGATGCTCTAACTACCACCTCGAATTATAAATCCTTGGCACTATGCAATTTTTGTAAATCTTTCTTCAAAGATTGATTTTATTCTGAAAAAAATTATGACAATCAGCCTTCATAGGTTGACCAGAACTTTCATGGAGTTCCTTTCCTGCCGCGTTCGCAGCTCCTTCCCAGAACAGGGAGTGATAAGTTACAATTCTTATGCTCTGCAGAGGTGCGTTACTTTACTCCATGAGAGATCAACTCCTTGTTGCACAACCGGGCGTACTTTCCCGTCCACAATTCCATGATGCGGGGCCCAGTAGTTGGTCCAAGCCAATCACTGCCCCCTTCGCGACCTCACATGCCTCCTTGGTGTACGTCATGCCCACATAATGAATTACGGCAATGGTTTGTACAAATCGTTAGATGCCAGAACTTTCGTGGGACGATGAGGGTTCCCACCCATATGCTGCATATCCTCTACGAATTACCAATTAATATGCACGCTACGAGGATAACAGCCACGACCTGCACATCCGGCTTCATGCGAGAGGAAGAAGATACGGTTGATTTCTCTGTCCCATTCCAAATATCATGGCTAACGCGTAATATACGGTGCTAGAATCATTAATGTCAGGGCTTATTAAGTCCCTACTTGATTATCATTGTTGCAAATAGAACCCTAAGTTCTATTGCTCCATTATATCGCCACTTAGGATGATATCTATGATTTCTTTATTTGTGAAAATAATATTTTCTTTCTTTTATAGTATATATGATAGAGTGTGGATTTGCTGATAGCTGCCCCCAAGCCAACACCGTACGATGTGTGCCGAGATCTGCACTATAGCTCGCTATATGTTACCAACGATGGCATAGAAATCAGCGATTAGTGAATTCATTGACTGTCGTGCTGTGTCAGAAGCCTAAGCATGCGTGCATCCATGATAGGAATCCAGGCTGTTTTTTTGTGTTAGAACCGAATAGTATAATTTTATCTGTATGCGTAGCCAACATAGCATATATCACGTTGTGCAGTGCAACACACTACACACGTATTCATTCATTTTTTTTGCATATGTAGCTTAACATGCCCCTTGAATAGACTAACAAACAAAGAAAAATATTTGCTTGTACTCTTATGCCATGCATAAAGTGTGTCCATGCATGTCGCATAGTGCAAGCAAGCATGCATGCATGCATGCATATAGCCTATGTAGCTAACATGCATGTGTACAATGCAATGCATGCATTAAGACAACCATGCATCCGTCATATCATGTGCAATATTTGAGTATCTAATTCACTTAACCTGCATATAAGAACAAATCTGATCAGAATCCTACTAGTCTTGTACAACCTATTGCACGCCACACCATGCATGTTGAGATAAGTTAACTGACAAGTCTATAATAATTTGTTCTTGCTCGTGTATCACTGCTATTGGCAGCTGATGTGCTGGCGGAAGTCAGCTTTATTATAAATAGTTAACCACTCATCATCACAAGGTGCACTCTTAAGCAAGCTTGGCACATATCTCAAGACTATGGACCGGACGACATCCACAAGGGGGGCAGCTATCCCCCTTGGCAGCAGACTATTAACCATATATGATAACACATAATTTGTAAATACTTTGATAAAGACTCTTCAAAGCACATGAGCAAGTGATGAACTTGCCTTGTGATGGAAAGGTAGTGAAGTCTGATGCTTGCACTGGACCTTGAGCTTCTATGTCTATAAAACATCATTATTGCCCGGTAAGGACAATATTTAAAGAAGTAAAATGATTATGCAATAATGTAATGCATTATTTAACTTGATATGCATTCACCCCATTATTATAAAAAGTTCTTTTTAATAATAAGTAACACCTCTTAATAAGAAATATATCAATGAATAGAGGCAAATTATGATATTGAATGGTGATGCAAATTAGACGTATCAACTCCCCCCAAGCTTAGACCTTCTCTTGTCCCCAAGCGAAAACTAAGCTCAATAAACATGTCCACAGGTTTATGGAGTGAAGTGTCGATAAAAGAATACAGACAAGAAGCATCACACTTACCATTACACAACTCATAGAAGAAAGCAACTCACCATTATATAACTTAGCTTGCAACAAGTAGATGAGTCACAATAGAGATGCATAAAGATAACTCATAATTGGAATTGGCAAACTTTGTTCCTGGTCAGAGAACAGCTGGCAAACAGTTTTACAAAAAGCTTTTGTAGAAGTTTTCACAACAAGAGTACTCTTTGCTCAAACATAAAAGGTTTTTCACAATGATTGCTTTCAAAATAATACTCAATTGAAAAGAGTCTTGTGCAACTAAGGAAGATAGAGAACATGATTGAATAAATAATCATATGAATGTTTGAAACACAACAACTCAAATGCTTGCTGGAGATAGAGAGGAAAAAGGTTTACTGAATCAACTTAGAAAATAGGAGAAAGGTCCCTTCACAGAGGGAAGCAGGGATTTCAAGTTCATAAAGAGATTCCAAAACATTATGGTACTTACTAGCTTTGAGCCCTCATTGCCCCTATCATAAGCATCTTGAGGTGCTTAAGGTTAAAGTGAACAAGGATGGAGTATATGCTTGACAAAATATAAGTTGGCAATCCCATGTCCCTTAAGTACGAGGGCCGCTCCTCATGCTACTCAAATTTAGTTACCGGTAAGTTCTTATCATTGTAAGTACATGTGTATCATAAAGAACTGCCAACGGGGTACCCCTTGCACATGATACATGAGCTATCCCATAATCAAAATGACAAGGCAAGCATACAGTGAGCATCTCAGCAATCTTTTATTTGCTATTTGCATAGGTTTTTATTGAGCATGCTTCACAAATTGCTCACTATGGTGATGCTACAAGTTTCCACCATGATTAGGCATGGCTTAGGCTAGCGGCCCAGGCGTTTCTCTAACACACATACATAACTCCAT
This sequence comes from Avena insularis, assembly GCA_023614405.1. Lineage (NCBI taxonomy): Eukaryota > Viridiplantae > Streptophyta > Magnoliopsida > Poales > Poaceae > Avena > Avena insularis. The sequence continues at coordinate 51,577,401 of CM042695.1, forward strand.
GGACTTACAAGCTCCCCTTTTATTTCACACCGACGACATCCGCAAACAAAAGAGCATGACATCAACTGGATATGTATCCATAAGTGTTGAAAGTGTTCCCCGTGACAGCACGGTTCTGCTAATCCCAACGTATAGATGCAAGCATATACAACTTCGATGACACAATGGTTCAAGTTTATTAGGGGCAAGAAAATAAGGTGTGACATCAAGTTCGTGAGAGCTTTACTAACTAGTTTTCTCATAACAAAATAGTTTTTAATTCGAAAGATAGATGAAGCTTGAGAATTTGCTTGGAATAGCAATAATGCTAATATGTAGATATGGTGGACACAAATGGCACAAGTTTGGTTCAAAAGGGTTGGAAACATGAGAAGTAAGCCTTCTCAAAACAGGTTTTTGGCTAGCAAGGCTGGGTAGCAAGCAAAAGAGTTGAAGGAAACAAGCAAACCTACAAGTGATAAAGCCAAACATGCAATCTTCCTTGAAGACACAAAAGATCTTAAATAAAGAATACTAAGCTTATGAGCCAATCAAGAAAGAAAATAAATGATACAAAATACCTATAAGCTTTTTCTCTTTTCCTTTCAAACCTCAAAAGGTGGTGCTACTGACCAGAGCTCGGTTTGCCAAAACCAATTTAGATCTACTTGATGCTCCCAAAGTGATACAATACTGATCAACAAGATCAATCATATAATAGAGATTGCAAACTAAAATAAGAAGTGCAAAAAGTAAAAGATGAAACTTCTCATTAATATTCCATAAAGGCACTCACACCAAGGGATACATATAGAAACTAAAGGAGAGATACTTCCACAATGCAAACCAACCTATAAGATAACTTCTCTACCAAAGATATGAATCCACTAAAAAGATAAAAGATAATGATGTGATACCGCGGCACTCCCCCAAGGTTTGAATAAGCCAAGGGGATGCCAAACCTGATGACGAATTACTCCTTCGGTGGTGGTGTTCTCTTGTTTAGGGTAAGGAAACCCTCCATCATCTTACGAAGCCTATCATTCTCCTCTTGAAGTATATCCACCTTCATCCTCAAAGTACGGTACTTATCACAAAACTTGTCAGTGGTTCGAAGGGCTTCCACTGCCTCAGGGCAGTGGTCTGGTTCCTCACAATTCCTCACCTCTAGACCCTAGTTCACATAACTTATACAATAACAATGTAAATAACAATATTAATGCAATATGATAATGCAAAATGCATGTATCACCGGCCGAGCCCTAATATTTTTCTCCAGCCCTAACGAGGAGAACAGCTTCCTTGTAAGTTGTGTGCAGAAATTTAGAATTGTTCTCTAAAATATATTTTTGTTAAATCCACAAATAATACATAAACTTTAGAAAAGTCTGGAACGGAGGCTATAATCCCGTGCATATTACGAGAAAAGACACGTCTAGTGTTAATTGCTCCTACAAAAGTAGGTTTCCTTGCCCTTAACCTTGCGGCGGTTGGTTCCTCCATCTTTACTTCCTCCTCGATGCTCCAATCCATGTCTTAGCGCCTAGCAGCGATCCTTTCTCCTTCCTCAGGCTTCTTCCCCTTGTCGTTGGCGGAGACCATGGTGCTCTAAACTTGAGAAGATTTTTTGATAGAAATAGATCGAAACGAAAACACGATGAGAACACGATACACAAACCTTGGGGAACCGGGGGGTTATATATTACGAAGTTTCAAAGCACAAGGAAGATATTGATACGAAAACGAAGCGGAGACGGAGTTCGGGGGGCTCACACCCCCTCCAGGCACGGCTAGCTGGGGGCCGCGCCTGGGGTGGTGTGGCCACCCCGGCCTCCGTTTCCTCCTCTGTTTTGTTTCGTAGCCTTCCGTATGTAATAAAAACATCAAAAATATAAAAATATTAGGTTTTCACGAACCTTTTGTTTTCACCACTTTTACCTATTCAAAGACGAACTCTACAGATTCCTTTTCTCCATGTCCTGAAAATTCCTTTCCTACAAGGTCTCACACAAACCTCAATGGCAACATCAGTGTAAGCAAAAACCATAAACCTTTGGTTCACATTTCAACTGAAATCCATCAAAACGAAAGCTACTATAGCAACTTCTTTCCAAAACCCCAAAAGAATCTGGAAGGGAATCAATATAAGAGGCAAATGCAAATGATGGCAAAAATCTGTCAAAACAGACCAGCAGGTAAAGATTGATTTTTTCGAAAACCTTCTGTTGCTCAAATAAAAAAGTGCAAAACTAATGAATGTTGGGTAACAACTTGAAGAACAAGCACAGAAAAATATAGCTCCATCCGAAGTACTGAGATCCCTCACGAATTTTTACAATGCAACACAAAAATCTGTCCTAGGACAGCCACTTTTCACAACTCCTCCACTTCTCAAAAGTAGTTAAACTTGACATAAAAACCAAAACGAAAGGATAAGGAGCGGTTATTACTGAGGTAATAACTTCCAAGACTCGACAAAACTATTGGGTTATCTCCTAAGAAGTACTTTTCTTTAATGCCTTTAAGTTAGGCTTGAAAGTTTCAAAGATGCTCACATAGCAGATATAAATCTGAAGTGAAAGAGAGCATTAAGAAGCAAATAACTAACACATTTGAGTCTAACCCACTTCTTATGCATGGGGGTATCACGAGAAAACAAATTGTTGAAACAAAAAGCCACTAGCATAGGAAGACAAAACAGATGCAACTTCAAAGCTTTCAACATAAAACGGGGAAACTTAACATTATTGAGATGCATAAAACCATGTTTCCCTTTCTCATAATAACTTTCAGTAGCACCTTGAATAAAGTTGACAATATAACTGTCACAGGAAACAACTTTATAATCAGAATGAGTATACTTACAATCACCAAAAAGAGGTCCAAGGTCATAAACCGGATCAATAGAAGCAAGTTGTTCCATCCTGAAATCTTCATTAGGCACACTATTTTCACAAGGAGCTATAGCAAATTTGGAAAATTTAAACTCATAAGAATCTCCCTCATGCTTAGTCAAAACTTTCTCCTTCTTACAATCTATAATAGCTCCACAAGTGTTCAAAAAAGGTCTACCAAAAATGATAGGACAAGTTTTGCTAGCTGCCAAATCAAGCACTAGAAAATCAGCGGGATACTTAATCTTGCCGCAGAGAACCTCCACATCTCTTACAATACCAATAGGCCGGATCTTTCTCCTTCTCCAAGATGACCACCTACCCCTCCTCCCATATAAACATGGACACCCCCTCCTTGAGAACACACCATTCTCTCCTTGTGGTGGCTACACCTCTCTCACCATCGTGAAGATTATCGACATATACATAGGAAACTAGGCCGGTACACGATGATTCCTATGGAATTGGAGAAGTCGATAAATAGGAAATGCCGGCCCAAAAAGCCCTACCAATTTTCATGACCACTTTTTTTGGCTTTTGTTTCCTTATTTTTCTTTTTCCATCCATCCTTCTTATACCCTACATAGCTTATACACCCCCCCGGCATGTTCCCTTGTATAACCCTAGCCGCCGGAAGTTTTTGTCCTCCACATCAATCGACCGCGGTTTCGTCTCCTCCAGCTGGCCTTGTTGGTGCTGAGAGGGGTGGGAAACTCATATACTAGTTGGAAAAGTTAGTAGATTAGGATAGATCTGCATCTGATAGCCATGGTGTCGATAAGGAAGACGCTCACAAGAAGTTCTTCTCGGACACCAATCCTTTCGCATGATGGTGTTGATCCCAGAAGCTTTTCCCCCTTCAGGTACGCTCCTTCGAATCCCGCCTTAATACATTGCTTTTGGCCTTCTCCTCACCGCAATCGAGAGGATGATCTCCACAATAGAAACCGTGCTTTCTCCATTCGATCTCGACTTTTTTTGGTTTTTGCGTCTCACCATTGACGAGGCATCTCAGTTTTCTTTCCATATATTTTCGGTGTTTGTTCTCACGAGGATATCGGCGGTTGTTCTATGGATCTGGCGTGTGCCGGCTCAAAACCCAATTAAGAACCCTCATCCGCGTCTGTCATATATAAACAACTGGAACAACACATGTTTGTCATGCTTGCTCCGTTCGATCTCGACATTTTTTTTTGGTTTTCGCTTCTCGCCATCGACCAGGCATGTCGATTTTCTTTCCATATATCGTCGGTGTTTGTTCTCATGGGGATATCGGCGGTTGTTCTATGGATCTGGCGTCTGCATAGTCTTTTCAACGCGGCTCAAAACCTGATTAGGAAACCTTTGCTGTTCACATGTCTTAAAAACTGGAACAACATATGTTTGTCTATAACATCAACTATTCATTGTTTTAATATATTGTGGATTCGATTTTTTTTAAAAGAATCGTTCTTGCTTGGATGGTGGCCCATGCTCCACTCTACATAAAACTTTAGCACAAATATTTCCTAACCAAATTTTTTGGTGGGGTTGGCCTAGATTCAAACTCGTACATAAATTTTCTCGTGCTAAGGTTTGTCCTCCCATACTGCTTCAGCTTAGCCTATCCTCGTGGCCGTGGGCTGTGTCTGGTTGTTCCTGACTTGCTGCCAACAGCCGCGCCTCACAAGTTGTTGGGCTTTGTAAATTTTGTTGTTCATATGCCCATTTCCGATTTGTGTTTTATCTCCGTCTCTCCAAATTTCTGTGGGTGTTTCGGCCATTCTTCTCATGAAAATAGTTGCTATTTTTTTGTGATTGTCCCGTCCAGAATTATTACTTTCTCCGTTCACCACTATGAGACCTTATACATAAATATCTTGCCAGATACACTAAATTAATACTGTATAATCAATGTAGTTTGTATAATCTTTTCTGTAATAAATATAGGCTGCTATCTTTTCTAGATACACTGAATTAAATTTGCATAATCAATGTATGCCATTATTTCCCCGCGCCATCTTTTTTACTACAATAATAAATAAATAAATACGCGATGTAATTATCAACCAAAAATATTTTGCCGCGCTCTAAACAGGACACCACTCCGTCTCCTAGATACGCCAAATATTTTCGTATCAAAGCTAGATTTTCCCGTATATACGGCCACGATTTAGCAAGTGACACCCAGAAATATATTTCCAGATACGCACAGCGGATTAATTAATTCCAGCACAATCAATGCCATGCGGAGCCGTTCTCGCCGGGCGGCTTCCGCAGCAGTAATTGCCTACGCTGTAACCGCTTTCTATTTTTTTTTTACCGAACAGTAACTTTTCACTCGGGTCCAAATGATTCGGATGGGAGCCAGCAGCTAGTTCACACCGCTGCTGCTACAGTGGCCCGTGACGTGACGGCCGAGGCGGGCAGAGGCGAGGGGTAAAAAAGCAGAGAGAGGGAGGGCAGATAGGCGGTAGCAACGGCGTCCCCTCCTCTTTTCTCTCCGGTGGTGGCCGCCCAAAACCCCGTCCCGCCCTGCCCGCAGCGATCGCGCGAAAACCCTAGGCGTCGCCGTCGCCGCCGCGATCGGCCCGCATTCCCCGCCCGCGGACGGAAGAGGTACGGCCTCGCCGCCCCGACCGCCCGCCTCCCTGATTCCTCCCGTGCGCCGTCGCTACGCGCCTTTTCTCCTCCGCGGGCCCTGTCGGTGCGCGCTCGTGGGGAGGGGAAAAGCTTAGGGTTCCGCGCCCCCGCTTGGCGGCAGGGCAGGGCCTCTTCCTTTCTTCCTTTCCTCTGCTCTGCTCGGATTTATCGGGGTTTTTGCCTCCGGACGGCTCTGGCTTTTGCTTTCGATTTTCCTTTCCCTTCCGCGGTGGGGTTTGGTTTTCCGGTCCGGTTTCCTAATATGAATGTCCGATTGATGGAAAGTTTCTGTTCTGTGACTGATGCCAGAGACCAGAGCGGCGGGATGGGCAACAGCCGGTCCGGCGGAACGCCGCCGCCGGGGCCGAGAGACGGGGGCACCAGCACGGCGAGGAAAGACGCGGGCGCCGGCACGCCGCGTGCTTCTGGAGGCCCCGCCATCCTGGCGCTGCCAACGTCCAGCAGCAGCACAAATGACACTCTGACGGTGACGGGCACTCCCCCCTTGCCGTCGCGCGGAGGGCCGGGCGTGCCGGGTCCCAGGAGCTCAGGTCCAGGCCGGGAGAGGGGTTCCACCACGCCAGGGAACGGAAACGTGATGAGGCCCTGTTCCGACAGGCAGCAGCGGAATGGGGCGGCGGAAGAAGCGCGGCCCGGAGGGTCATCGACTGCGTCGAAGAACAGCCCTTCGGGTTCCCTGTCAAGAGGGTCAATCGCGTCGAAGAACAGCCCTTCGGGTTCCCTGTCAAGAGATTCAGACTGGACCTCTGCCTCTCCGAACGGTGCAGGGACGCCGATGAGCGAGCACGCCGGGAATGGGAACACGCGCAGCTTGTCGAAGAAGCGGAAAAAAAGACAGACTGCAGAGCGCTACTTCAAGAGATTCAAGGCGGTCGGAGGAGGAGCGAATGCCGCCGCAGGTACCGTACCCTCTTATGCTGTGCTTGTGGTATATATATCCAGTTAGTGCCCGAATGGTCCCATCTTGTGATACAAATAGTAGTTTCTTATGGCTAATGTGGGCTTAGGCACTTTGCCACTTTGATTAGGAGTAGCTTAAGGTTTAGAGGGGAATAATATAATGTGTAGAACACGCAAGTCAGACATCACGGACTGCGTGTCGTAAACTTGTTAAGGTTTTAAGCTTCAAGGTGGGGGACCGTGCATTAAGAAAACGATCAAGTTTTATGAAAACATAATCATGTTGCAAATTAGTCGAGGTTCCAGGCTTCAAGTTGGGAGACATCTCTAGGGAAACAAACATTACAAAACCACTTCTGTTTAAGTACCAAATCAACATGGAAATTTCCGATCATGTGTTAGTATTGGACATCGCACTTGCAATCTGGTTTATGAGGCTTACCTATTGGTTGTACACTATTGGTCATTTTGCCTGCACTAATTCATTCCAATACTAGCATATCTAACTAATCGCTAATTTTCCAGGTGTAGTTGTTTCTCCTGACAGAGTGGGCAAGGAAAACACTTCTAGCGGGCATGTGGCAAACGGCAACGTCTCCAAGGTAATGGATAGATGCTTTTTTTCATTCCTCAGATGCTTTGTACTCCATAGGATACCATTTGAAACAGTGACGGTTACTAACCTCTTATGGTTAATTCTTGTAAGCGCAGCCGCGTAAGCCTACCGACGTGCCCCTGCAAAATATAGCGGCTGAAAGCAGTCTACCAGGGAACGCTAGAAATCGACCCACTGCTCCTGCAAGGTGCTTTCTTTGTATAGCAAGGATTGCTATTCTCACCTTAGCTTTTGCGGCTTATTTGATTCTAGGCAGTTTGGTATGCATTTTGAATCCATGCTAATTCTGCGTTAACCTTGCCATTTTGCAGACAAAGCTGCCAACCATCATTGCAAAGTGTGCCAATATCTCCTGTTCATCATGAAGAGGTACCACTCTCCAACTAGATATACCTAAAAAGTACTTAGATTCTTCTGGCAACTTCTTTTTATGCCCGGACTCTCTCTTGTTCCCTACATTATGTGCTTTCTGATTTTTATTCTTCAATGGATTTGGGGTTCAAAATTTGCTCTTCTAACATTTCTGTTAGATGAAGAACACGCGTGGAGACAGTGAACCCATTAGCGTCCAGAAAGAAGATTCAGCTTCAGGGCCTGTCAAGGTGATGCCATCTGATGAAACAGATGGTAACCCCAACATATGTGTTGTTTGTGGAACCACAGGAAATCTTAGGTAAGTAGCTTAATATGTATTTACATCAACTTTACTAATCTATTAAAAAATAGTCGTGCAAATGAAGCCGTTTCTCTAGGATAGCATATGAACAGATTATTGTGATTTATAAATGAAAAAAAATCATCTACTCTTTCTGAGCTATGGTAAAATTGCCGAGTTTCTCCATTCAAATAGAATACTTCGCCTTGTATGCTCTTTATTACCCCATGGGTCCAGGGGCTTTGCTCGGAATATTACTTATATTACACTTTTTATGTCCTTTTCAGTCATTTGGTTATACGTCCATGCAGGTGTCTTCTATGTGTGTCTTTGTTTATAATTTTATGCAGTAATATGTGCTCGTCTGTGTGTGTATAATTTTTTGCGAGTAATATGCTGCAGCCTGCAGTAATATTTGACATGTTCTATTGTTTATTTAGAAACAAAAAAAATTAATAGTTGCTGTTTGCTTTGTTACCCTGGTATTAAATTCTGTTTTGCCTTCTATGATGCCAAATCTTAATAAACTCCTATCCTGGAGAATGTTCCAATTCTTAATGCACCCAAAGGATATGGAGTATATGCATTCATGCATAAATCCATTTTGTATACTTTGTCATTGTTCCATCATGATGAATGGAGGAATGGCATGTTTGTGATGGCTGTGTGTTGAAGAACGTCTGAGTGCTGGACATGGTTTTGCCTTCTTCACAGTTTCACTTGCCACATCTCCAGTCTCTATGATTATCTTCTTTTTACATTTTTTATTATTAGGCGAGTTACCATAATACGTCACCCATATTAATGGTTGTATCAATAGTTGAACCCTGCGGCATAATCTCAGCCAAACACCAGGTTAGTAGAACCTACAAGAAAGCTTACCTAATTTTAGAGTGGGTTACCTAAAATGTCTCAGAATCAGATAGCCTGTTTTTTCTAAGTGCACATGTAAATTCCCTGTTCTCTTATACTGTCTAGCATGGTAAGAGAACACACTATTAAAACTTGTCATCTGATCTGTGTATTTTATTGATGTCCTGCGTACACTTTTGGTCCATCATGCACAATATTCACTTCATGTTCTGATGTATATATTCAATGGACAATAGGTCTTGTGATGGAAAAGGTTGCCAAACCAGATACCATATCTCTTGTCTGGATCCTTCCCTGGAATATTTGTCTCCTGGAATTTGGTTCTGTACCAGCTGTACGGATAAGAGGTTCCAGTTTGGTTTACATTCTATTGTTGATGGAATAGAGTCTGTGTGGGATGTCAAGGAGACTGAGGGTAAGTACAATTTTTCTTCTGGCGTGAGATAAAATCTATTATATCAATTCTTATATTTCTTAATTTATTACCTCTTTTTATCGGTTCTATGTTTGTAGGAATGCAAAATAGCAAGCAGTATTTTGTTAAGTATAAGAATCTGGCGCATGTCCATAATCTTTGGGTTCCAGAAGGTGATATCAATGTCACGCCTGGAGGTCCTGATCTTCTTTCATTGTTTAACAAGAGGAATCATACTGAGGAGGTGATCACTTTTACGGTGAACTTTATTTTGTTATATATATGATGTCAGAGCTAGGCTACTAGCTCTTATCCAGGACTCCTTCTCTTCTAAAGAGATGTGCTTCAGACACACACACACACACAGCTCTGTCTTGACATGCTTCAACACCGTACACACACAGGGCTTCTACTAGTAGGAAGCTTTGTTAGATATCTCAGGTGATACAAGCTTACAATGCAAAGAGGACTGTTGGTCCTTTTATAGAGTCACAAACGGCTCTGCTCTAGCTGTTTATTTTCTTAACCATTAAGCATGAACAACTTTACAGCTAGTGGTCAACTTCAACTTTGCTTCTATTCTTTCTTACCAAGACGTGGCTATCTATAACCTGGACTAGAAATTTCATGCAAGTTGTACTAGCATAGCTACTCCTGCCGACATGCATGCATAGCTACTTGACAAGTTTACTTCTAAGATATGAGAGATAATTCAGGCTTTGCAAAAGAACTGCACTGATGTTTTTCATTTAATGATTCTCCAGGCAATTTGGAAGGAGGAATGGACCAAGCCACACCGCCTGTTAAGGAAGAGGCTACTCATACCCCCAAAATTAGCTGACGATTTTTTCTCCTCATCTGATATTAAATATTCATATTGTACTCTTGAATGGTTAGTGAAATGGAGGGGTCTTGGCTATGATCATGCAACATGGGAATTAGAGACTCTACCCTGTTTACATACGCCTGAGGCTGACCAACTTAAAAAGAACTATGAGAACCGTTGTGAAGCTGCAAAACAATCATCTATCCCTACAAAAGCAAAGGTGTGGTGGTGGGAAAATTATTTTTAATGTTTTATCTTGTACTCCTAATACTATTTGTAATTCGTGTATGATACAAGTCTGATAGGAAATATCTTGTGGCCAGTTTGAAAATAATAAACTTTGTGGAAACCTAATATCATTTATTAGGTTATATATACTATTAAGATTGCTGTCGTTAAGATCATCGATATACTAGCCACCAAAAAATTGAAAACTTAAAGCTGGGCTAACTGATCTGCTAATTCCATAAAAAAGTTTGAGTGCATATTAACTGTACCATATTATCTTTCCACACTTAGTTTTCGCCTAGCTGTGTTGAACTATCACAGCATTGATATTATATTACCTCGTTCACTTTGTCACGTGTTAGTTACACCTTTGTGCTTAAAACCTATGCATATTCATGAAACTGCTAATTTTCTTCTTCTGTATAATACTGTGATTATTACTTGTATTTACAGGTTAAGCAAAGCGCATTTCAGGAACTTCAGAAATTACCAGATGGGTGCCATCCTAATTTTGACAATGATCACCTGTTTTCTATAAATCACCTTCGAAAGTTCTGGTACGAATCGCGTGGTGCTGTTCTGGTTGATGATAAGGTAGGAATTATGCAGGTAGCCTAGCTGCATTAATCTTAAAAAAGGCCAAGAAACAAGACTTTATCCTTCTATTCTAGTTTTCCATCCATATATTTGTTTGTAGTAGTTATGGCCACTGTGGTCATATGTTCTAGTGCTTCCTTACATGGATGTAAGATTGTACTGTTATATGTACATCTCTTGCAGTTGTACTTGGTTATTTTTAAACTCCTTTCTGAATAAAAAGGACTCGGTGTTTAACTATCATGCAGGAGTTTATAATAAAGACTGTCTTATTCGCAATGTCTGTATTACCTGACGTCAACCAACCCATCCTAATTGTCACAACTCCTGCTTCTCTATCCTTATGGGAGGTTCAGTTCAATACCTTGGCACCATTTATCAATGTTGTTGTGTATGATGGAGGGAAAGACAAGCTCAAATTAATTCAAGATTTGGAGTTCTATGAGAGCGGAAGCTGTATTAAGTTACAGATTCTCTTATCCCATGCTGATGCTATCTTAGAGGTAAGTGCCAACTGCTAAGTATCTCCTTGCTACAATCAGCAAGATAATGTTGCTTACCATTAAAGAAAACATAAGTTGCAGAGAGTCCCTTGATTATATTGGTGTCGTTACTAATTACTACACCCCTTGTTCTGTTAAGCTAATGTCTTTCATTTAATTGCAATCTCTCTGCCATGGCACAGGATCTTGAACCTATAGCACTTATTAATTGGGAGGCAGTCATAGTTGATTATTATCAAAAATCAACTCTGCAATATCTCGATCAACTGAAGCAACTTTCCACTGATTTTAGAATGTTGCTTGTGAGCTCCCCAATTAAGGTGCCTATCAATAGCTCTAGCATGTAAAACTGCTTCTATGCCACAAATAAGCTGCGCTGAATCTTGCTATTTTGCAGGATAATCTTCCTGAGTACGTTAAAATTTTAGGTTTCCTTAATCCTGGTGAGCAAGAAAATGGCAACTGCGTTGACAGTGCTGAAGCCCTTGTGATGTCGAAAGTAAACTTCAAATATCATATTGCATATGAGCGCCAAGCAGATTCTTCAAAAATATTGGAGCATTGGGTTCCTGCTTACATTTCACAGCTGCAGCTAGAGATATATTGTTCCAATCTGCTTTCAAATTCATCTGTCCTCCAGTCGAAGATGAAAAGTGATAGCTCTCTTCCTAACATTATTATGTCTCTCTCAAAGGTGTGCTTTGCAAAATAAATTTACTGCTTGCATGATACCAAGTAGTCAGTCTATTTGCAATCTGCAGTAATGCTACTTCTTTTCTTCTTCTGCGAAGTTACTGACACTGTTATTGACTTTGATCTATTCTTGTCCTTATGTTATAGTGCTGTGATCACCCTTACCTTGTTGATGAATTCCTGCAAAATTCGCCTGTCGACAATCACAATCGTATTGAGACTATAGATACCAAAGTGCAAGCATGTGGCAAGCTACTGCTTCTTCAAAAAATGCTTAAAGAGATAAGGAACAAGAGGATGAGGGTCATTATTCTTTTCCACGTGAGATACTCATGGCATTACCCTCTTTACTTATTACCTATGTGTGGAGCAATGCTCTAAATGTTCCATGTTAGACAAATAGTTTATCTATTGTGTTACACTGATGGTGACCAGTAATCAACCAATCAAGGTTGTAATTTTTGTTATATATTATTTGTTCAGTCATACACCTAGACACCTAGCAGTTATTAGGTGGCCCCAACTGGTCCAGTTATGGGGCCTAATCTGTGATTATACGGTATCATATAAGGGGTACTACCTGTTTCTTTTTGTGCCATATGATGTCTATTTCGAGAACTGAGTTATGGGGCCTAGACACCTAGTAGTGATTGTGTAGCCCCAACTGAGTTATGGGGCCTAGCCAGTGATTATACAGTAACATGTCCTGTTCCTTTTTTTATGCCATATGATTGTGCTTTGAACACTGCTGCCTATGAATTTCTTAGAAGCTGGACATATTACTTTGAATAATTGTAAATAGTCCCCAATACTGTTCTCTACATTACTAGAATATGCTCATAAGCTATGATGTTTGCATCTTACCTTGGTTTCAATGTCATGGTGCTGCATAAAAATGCCAATATGCCATTTATGTTAGCAGATATTTAAATGAATGAACATGGTGACCTGCAGAAGCGTTTTATTATGATATATATGATAATTTCCTCAGTCTGACATATAAGACCCATTTCACATATTGTTCCGAACTTCCGTGTTCCCACATATTGTTCTGAACTTTCGTGTTCCCTTAAGTACTCATCAACCTTTTTGAAGTATTCCGTTCATGCTCTTCTATGGAATTTGTCCCTTTGACAACTTTTGTTAATTGATTCTCGATTTACTAATTCAGCAGTTTTTTTTGGGGTGCTATGGCAGTCTGGTGTAGCAGGTGGTAACTCAATGGGTGATATACTGGAAGGTGTTGTTTGTGACAGATTTGGCCCTGAGTCATATGAGCGTGTTGAAAATGGTGCACAATTGACAAGGAAACATGCAGCAGTAAGTATGTTCAATGACAAGACTAAGGGGAGGTTTGTTTTCCTGATTGAAAGTCGTGCATGCCGCTCAAGTATCGAGCTGTCGTCTGTCAATGCCATTATAATATACAATAGTGACTGTAACCCACTAAATGATCTGGAGGCTCTGCGAAAAATCAAAATAGAGTCACAGAAGTATCCGAGCATTTTCCGTTTATACACTGCTTTCACAATGGAGGAGAAGCAGCTTGTGCTTGCAAAACGTGGCATGCTTATTGATAAGTACAAGGATATGCCACATAGTTTAGGCCATTCTTTGATCAGTTGGGGTGCATCATTTCTTTTCACCAGACTCGATGAGCTTCAGCATGGTACCTATGCAAGTAAAAGCTTTGAAGGGGATACAAAGTTTATGGATAATGTATTTTTGGAATTCTTACAAAAATTAGCTGGAAATGTTGAAGACACCGAAATCACCATATCAAAAGCTAATATGAGTGGCGGATTTTATTCAAGAAGCATTACTCTAATAGGTGAAAATGTGGCAATGCCTGTATTGGATGGAGATCCATCTATTTTTTGGTTAAATTTACTGGATGGGAAATCCCCTTGTTGGAGCAATATATCCAAGCCACCACAATCAAGCCATAGTATGTTACAGAATGTAGAAGAACCAGCCAAAGTTCCTGCTGAAGAAGCTGATGAAGCTAGAAGGAAGCGTAGAAAGATTGATCGAATCACAGTTCCATCTTCAAAACATTCATCTGACAACAGTCATGATGATATGTTACCTAAAGATTGTACTGCATTGAGCCCCCCTCTTCAACAACTTGACAACACACAACACAGAAAAGGTATCACATTTGCGACAAGAATACATTCTGCTGCAGATATGCGTATTACATTGTTCTGATATGATTTTGTTCTGAAGGGATGGAAAAACTGACCACACCCAAGAGTCTTCACGTTCAACTTAAGCAAGAGCTGTTAAAACTAATTAAGGTGTTACAACTGCCGGTATGCATTTTCTTTGTCCTTCCACTTCCTCTTTGTTTTCATTGTGACACACTCATTGGCAGAATGCATCAAAATAACATTTATTCATGCTTAGAGTACGCTAATGTTAATGTACAATATGTTATGCAAAGTGCCCAAAAAATCCTACCTGCATGCAAAAACAAACTCTGCAGCTCAAACATGCTCTTCTGTGTTAGCCTGAATGTAATCTTGTCATGGTGTGATCTGCACACATAGGTTGTGTGCAGGGTGGAGTGTGAATAGCACACATAGGTTGTGTGCTTGCTGTGTGTGAACAGGGCATATGAGTTGTGTCCTGTGAGAGTAAGCAGTGCACATAGGTTGTGTACTGAGTAGATAAGCATGCTGCAGTTTGTCTGCTACTAGAAGTATCCAGGGTATGTAGGGATAACTCTAGAATTAGGAATGTTCTAGAGTAAGACATTTAGGAGTAGTATAATATCTAGAGTTTGTAGAGTACTCTAGAAGTATGGTGTAGGGCTTGGATTGTGCCACATGGCAACAATCTAAAGAGTCATGTACAAATATAAATAGGGGTGCCTCCCCTCCCATGTAACGAAGCATAGGTTGCTGGGGCAAGCATAAGTTGCAAGCCAAGATGTAGTAGATAGCCTGTGTGTCAGGTTGAAGCACATATGTATGTGTGTCATACATATGTGTGTAAGCATAGGTTGCTAGGGCAAGCATAAGTTGCAAGCCAAGATGTAGTAGATAGCCTGTGTGTCAGGTTGAAGCACATATGTATGTGTGTCATACATGTGTGTAAGCATGGGTTGCTAAGTTCTGTAGGCATTTGTTGCCGAGTAGTGTAGCATCCGTTGCTGCAGAAGCTAGTATCACTTGAGATACCCAATAAAAGGAAAGCTTCCTACTAGCAGTGTAAGTGAAGCACATCCCCTTAGAGAGAGAGAGAGTGCTGGGTGATAGCTAGTAGATCCAAACACTAACATTCTGCACTTTGTGCAATTTTATCTGATATGCCTAGTGGTTATACATTTTTGACACCCATGTGAATGTTGAAACAATGATTTTCTACTCGAATAACATTCTTGCCAATGGTTCTTTTGATTTTTATTGCATGACTTCCACATTTGTTTGCACTGTTCTTATTTTTTTATTGCTTGGTTCTCTTACTGCTTTGTTCTTACCTGATCTGACATCCATTTTGTATGCACTACAAATGCAGGATAATGCAAGACTTAAGGCTGAACAGTTCTTTGAATATTATTTGAACAATCATCTAGTTCTTCCCGAGCCAGTGGGCATATTGAACGCATTCAACATAGCCTTGGTAAGAAAGGCACCCATACAATTTTTTTATGTTTTTGCTTTTCATGTTTATATATATCAAATATGCTTATGTTCCTTGATTATTTTCTTCAGTGTTGGCGTGCTGCTTCTCTTCTAAACTATAAGATAGATCGCAGAGAGTCGGTTGCCCTTGCTGAAAAAAGCTTCAACTGTGAGTATGATGAAGCGATGGCGGGATTCATCTATACAAAATTAAGGAACCTAAAGGAAAAAATCCCAAATAAAGCAGGTGAAACAAGCATCAATGGTGAACCAGTTTCAGTGGAGGACACCCAGCTTTCATTGCAACGGACCTCTACTAACTTGGAAAATGACCACATGTTCCAAAACAAGGAAATTGATCTTCATGGTAATTTCACAAATGGTGCACCTCAAGAGGTCTCATCTGTTGCTAAGCAGATGATCTCAGAGGGGCCGGAACCTGTTCAAGAAACTCAAAAAGAATGTCACGTGCCAAATGATGAGCCTCCTAATGTGATTGTGGAGAAAAGTATAGATTTAGTTGACAATGTTTTCTCCTTAAGAAAAAATAATATTCTTTGGAAACAACAGCTTGAGATATCAGGTTTAGTGACACACAGGCAGAACAATGTCATCAGACTGAAAGAAGTTCGCAGTTTAGTTCTGGAACATATTCGTAGAAGTCACATTGATGAAATGACCAGGAGTGAAAAAATAAAGCTGACCGCTAAGTGGTTCACTATGCTTACGTATGCATTTTTAGAGCACATGAAGCTCCAGCATGACAAGCTTGAGAGACTGCAGTCTGATACATGGTCTTCAGAGCAACAACTGAAGGAAAAGCTCCACCAGGTAGCAAAATCAGGCCAATTAGACCGAGACTTTGATCGGTGTATTGATCTACCTGAATCAAACTTTGTTATGGAAGAATTCATCCATTTGAATGAACTGAATGATGAGCATCATATTGCTGAAAGTTCTGTGTCAGATTGTCAGCAGTTATCAAATGACACATTGTCGATGGAAATTACATTAGTACGAAATGAAGTTTTATCAGAGCCCACATCTTCACAGGCAATGGAAAATGAGCGGGTTGAGACTTCTGCGGGCTCTGGTGGAGGGTCAGTATCAGAAGCTGTTGATTTTCCAGAAAACAGCATTCACTATAGTTCTGATGGAATTGGTGTACAAAGAGCTGGCTGTTCATCTAGTACTATTCCTGCAACTGATGATTCTACCTGTCAGGTATTATGTTGCTCATTTTTTAAATGCAGCAAGATAGCTCGATTTTGTTTATCTCCGAATCACCTATAGGTGACATGACATTTGACTACAGAAATGATTGTACACCACCATGTATTTGGCTTGTCCATATTTTGTACTGATGTGTATACACCATTTAGTCTATCATATATTTTCCAGCCTGTAGTGTATTACCTCCTGTGCTCTAGAATTCAGAGTGAAATATGTTACCTTCATAATAATATTCTTCTGAGCAATTAGCTTTTCATATGGTGGAAACACTTCAAAGTTGTGCCAGTTGACATAGCTAATATTTAGGTACCTCCGATCCAAATTAATGGCCTCAGATTTATCTAGATTCGGATGTATCTAGATAAATCTGAGGCCATTAATTTGGATCGGATGGAGTAGTAGATTTCAGAACTCAGCACGTAGTAGTCATTTTTCCATTTTTTTCATAAATCGCCACCGTGTCATGCTTCACATTTTTGTGTTTCATTGTACTATTATACTTACTTATTTATGTGTTCATTTATCACTATATATGTTTTGGTGATCCAGAGACTGATTGAAAATACCTTTATTTTATATCAGGAATCCCCGACCAGTGAGCATAGAAATGCTGAACCAAGTATGGCTGCGAAACAAGTGCCTGAAATTGAGCCCCAGATTTGCGAACCAAGTATGGCTGCGAAAGAAAGTACAAGTCCACCTATCCAACAAAGTTTGGCAATTTCATGGCATCCACTAGCTGAAGCAGAACCGTCAAGTATATTGAGCACAGTAGCAGCTTGTGATTTGCAGCCCGAAGTGCAACCATTAACCTCAATGCAGGATGAACCTGCACAGGAAGAGGGTGAGCATCATGTAGAGGATCAAACAGTGGGTATGGTGACAGCTCATGATCCCCAGTCTGAAATACAACCACCAGCCTCAGTGCCTGCTGAGCAAAGTACAGGTCTGCCTGCCCAACAAAGTTTAGCAACTTCACAATATCTACCAGCAGAAGCAAACCAGCCAGATATTTTAGGCACACAGACAGCCTGTGATTTGCAGCCCGAAGTGCAACCATCAACCTCAGTGCAGGATGAACCTGCTGATGCAGAGTATGAACCTGCTGATGCAGAGTATGAACCTGAGGTACCTGAAGTGGAGGATGAATCTGAGGCAGAGTACGAACCTGCAGAGGCAGAGCGAGCAGGTACCTTGGGTCCTATAGCAGCTCAGGATATGCAGCCTGAAATGCAATCATCAACCTCAATGCAGGATGTTCCATTTGAACTAACTTGTATGTCTGGCATGCCTGTGCTACAAAGTCCGACTATTCATCGAAGTGTAGAACCTTCACTAGATCCACATGCAGGGGTAGAATCAGCGGGTATGGTGACAGCTCATGACCTCCAGTCTGAAATACTACCATCAGCCTTAGTGCCTATGGAACAAAGTACAAGCCCTACTGCCCAACAAAGTTTAGCAACTTCAGGACATTCACCAGCAGCTCAGGATTTGCAGCCTGAGATGCAATCATCAACCTCAATGCAGGATGTTCCATTTGAACAAACTTATATGTCTAGCATGCCTGTGCTACAAAGTCCAACTATCCATCGAAGTGTAGAAACTTCACTGGATCCACATGCAGGGATAGAATCAGCGGTTATGGTGACAGCTCATGATCTCCAGTCCGAAATACTACTATCAGCCTCAGTGCCTACGGAACAAAGTACAAGCCCTCCTGCCCAACAAAGTTTAGCAACTTCAGGACATTCACCAGCAGAAGCTGAACCGGGAGATATTCTGGGCACAGAGGCTGCTTGCCATTTGCAGCCTTCACAAGGTGAAGTGCAACCGTTAACCACAGTGCAGGATCAACCTGCAGATGAACAAGCATGTATCTTGGGTGCCATAGCTGCTCGGAATTTGCAGCCTGAAACGCAACCGTCAACCTCAACGCAGAGTGCTCCTTTTGATCTGGTTGCAATGCCTGTGCTACAAAGTCCTAGTCTACATCATGGTGTAGAACCTTCACTGGATCCACATACCAGAGCAGAATCAATGCGTACGTTGGACTTGCTGACAGCTTGTGATCTGCAATCTGAAGTACAGCCATCGGCCTCAACGCAGGATCGACCCACAGAAGCAGAAGGAGCAGTTACGTTAGGCTCCATGGCAGCCCAGGTTTTGCAGCCTGAACTGGAATCATCAACTGCAGTTCAGCAGGTTCCACTTGAAAGGATAAGCTCTGAAGAAAGGGGTCAAATTGGTTTTCAGCCAAATATGGTACCTGGTCCTGAGCAGCCTACCCAACATCCTCCAGTCACAACTTTAGCGCTTAATAATCCAGTAGTTAGTGATGAGCCACTGAAAAATGAGTTGGACAGGTTAAAGCATTGCAATGATTTGCTTAGTAAAGACCATGAACATAAGGTTTGCTTTTTTATTCTGTCTGTTGTCCGTTTCACTGTAAATTGTCTGTGCTACTCGTCAGTTTTTTTCATTTCTTCTTTGGCTGCACATCTATTTTTCAACAGAAATCACTACTTCAAATAGAGTACAATAAAGAAATGGAGAAGATAAAAAGGAAGTATGACTCATTACTTCAAAAAGAGGATTCCGCTTATATCCAGACCCAAAAGGAGCTTGCTGATATCTATAGGAAGGTTTTAGTAAACAGAGCACTAGCTGAGAATTTTCGAGGGGTGTTCACACCATCTGCAGTTCCAGGTATGTCCAACTAAACGTGCTAGCATATCTCATTGTGCCCAAAATAATATTCTGGTCAGAATTAGTCTTTCAGCATTTAGCTTCATTTGCTGTGATATTTTTTGTTTAATGCATATTTTTGAATCCACCTTCTGTTTTGAGCGACCTATAAGGTGGAACATGTTGTTCATGCATGATTCAACTACCAGCGTCACTTGTTGTATATTTGGTCGTTTTTGTATGGTGAAAATATCATATTGAATCTGTTTGCATTGTCATTCTCCCGCTGTTTCTGGCTTTTTTTTCGAGTAATGCCATGCTAGGTGGTTGCATTATATTGATTTTCAAAAACGAAAAGGCAGTGTAGATCCAGGATCTAGTTCTTAGTCAGATTCTCCTTAATCCATCGATCACGTGATTAATGATTAGTTTATTTCCTTGTGCAATGCAGGGAGATCGACGAGCGCTGTAATGGAGCAGCCATTTGAGTCTTCTTCTGCTGCTCAAACTGCAGCATCACCAGTTATCTCGTCATCAGCAATCAGAGCACCAGTTATGTCGTCATCAGCAATCAGAGCACCGGTTATCTCGTCATCAGCAATCAGAGCACCAGTTCGTAATCCACCAGGATCTCATGTCCGACCTTCGTTTGTGGCTCAGCCATCGTCACCGTCATGGAATGCCCAACAACAGGCAACCCGATATGGCAATTCTTATGGAACGACATCATCCCCTTCTGTTCCAGCACATGTGCCATATGGCAGCTATGGATCCGCTGGAGCACAATCACGTTCTGTCCAACCACTACCAGCCTTAGCAAGCAATCTCTATACAGCAATGTCGCATGTTCCTCCTCCGCATCTGCCACATGGCAGCTTCAGACCAGCTGGAGCACAACTGCGTGCACCCTCTCCTCATCTCCCGCAGTTCAGGATGCCATCTCAATATGCCATGCACACAGCCCAGCAGCACCTTCCTGCTAGTCAAGCGGTTACATCGTTGGGACAGTATGCCCCTGTTACCTTGGGAAGCTACGCATCGACAATTCCACAGGGAGGTGCCGTACAAAACTACATGGATCCAAGTTCAGCTCACCAAACAATGTTGCAATCAGCATCAAGCTCACGCCCACCTCGCCGAGCGTCCTCGCTGCCACCGGGTCGACAAGAGTCCATGGCCAAC
The DNA here is from genome assembly GCA_023614405.1 of Avena insularis. Lineage (NCBI taxonomy): Eukaryota > Viridiplantae > Streptophyta > Magnoliopsida > Poales > Poaceae > Avena > Avena insularis. Next base: position 51,597,955 of record CM042695.1, read on the forward strand.
TTATTGCAGTCATCTGGTTCACACCCCATCTTCATGCCAGCCCAACAGCAGTCATCATACCCGAACATGGGCTTGGGAGGCACCTCGGGCCCGCCGAATGCAGCGCCAGGAAGCCAGCAGCACGCTGGTGCTCAGATAGCCGGCGTCAATCACAATCAGTCCGGCTACGAATCGGCGTCGCTGAGCATGCATTTGCCTGCTAGGTTTGGCCTGGGCAGCAGCAGCAGTCCTTCAGGCGCAGTGGCCAGCCCAGAAGTCGTGTGCCTTTCTGACGATGAACCGTAGCGATAGTCAAATGTGGTGTTGTTGTTGACTTAGGAGCCGCCGATCTAACGCCTCTAGCATCATCATCATCATCCTTGTATCAAGAGATGGACAGCTGCAAATCGGAAGAAAACGCTGCACCTGTTGAGAAATGGTAGAAGCTGATATAGTAGAGTACTGATCTTTTCACCAAATTTTGTGTAGTGCGCAGGGTAATGTAGCGAATGCCTGAACATTTATTTTCTATGTGAATCCGACTGGGCTGACTCTACGTTAGCCTGTTGAGATTGCTTTTCCTGGCTTCGATCTACACGATGCCAGGTTGGGGCTGGCATTGTTCTTCTAATTTATGGCAAGATGAAAATATGACTCGTTCTCTTGGAAGCCGAGAAAAAAAGTGAAGGTGCATATGACTTTGGTACTATGTAACATGTGTATGTCTCTGTCAGCTTATTCTTTGTTTTTTGTTTATTATTGCATATGTATTCTTCATATTCAAATGCCATATCTCCTCCTGTTGCTACAATGAGGTTGGTTGGTTTCACTGGGAGATGAAATGAGCTGAGCTGATCTGAGCTTGACCTGTACTGGATCCGATCTGATGGCGGAAGCCTACCCTGCTGTCCAAGGAAATGTTCGTTTGTGCTGTGTAAAATAGACATGCAGAGGTATGGCTGGGCTTGGGTAGGTCAACTCAGTTGCACATGGCCGGTCGAGGTATTGCCGCATAGGGAATACTTCGTTCGTTTCTAAATATAAGATATTTTTTTAGTGAATCTACGCACTAAAAAAGTCTAAATTTTTTTTACAAAACTAAAACATCTTATATTTTGATTTGAAATAAAGTATTGAGAATCGATTGTAGTTAACTAGTGTGGCACCTGTTTACTTTGTCCTAGTATTTTTTTTTGTTCCGCAGAGCTGAAGGAATGGTGGACGGTATGTGACCTGAGTGGCACCGTATGTTTTTATTTGGTTGCTTGAAAAGCTTTCTTTTTGAGAGAATTTGGAACGTGTTTGGTTACTCGGGCCTGAATTTTTCGTTTTTCTTTTTTGTCTCGCTGGATGCTGTATGGGAGAGGTTTGACTTGGACCAATTTTGGACTCTTATTTGGTTTTCCGAATTCTTGTTTCTCTCCAAAACATGGAGGTTGTATGTATGCTGTCCGGCGTTTGGTTTATCGTGCTTTGACAATGAGTGTTATTCGTCTAATCTAACATACTTGATCTTCATCTCCTCTAATCTATCTTACTATGCCTCCATTTGAGGTAAGTTGTACATTGGAAAAGATGCCCTTCAATGTTATGAATCCGTTCCGGCAAATAATTTGTAATTTCGTTGAGTATTTAAAACGCTACGTTGTTTTCTCTTTTAGAGCTTTTTTGAACGAATTTTTTCAAATCCGTCACACACGGTGATCATTTGAAATTTTCTTTGAGGAGAAGCTTCAGTTCATCATTTTACACAATTTTGATGTTGTAAGTTTTCTATTTTAACATTGCTATACGAGCAGATCTACGTGTATGTATGTATAATAAGACAGTGTATGTATGTATAATAAGACAGTTTAGATCTACATAGTTATAAATATCAAAACAAAAAACTTACAACATGAAAGCTGTATGATTCGATGAGGCGAAGCTTCAACCCAAAAGAAATTTCAAACGATCGCCCGTGTATAAAAAATTTAGCAAAATTTATTCACAAAATGTATAAACATGAACACAAAATACATCCATAAAAGATCAACGGAACTAGAAACCGATTACCGGAATGGATTCGCAACGTCGATTTGCATCTTTTTCATTTATAACTTATCTTGAATTGATGCATGATTTTGTAGATCAGAGTGGATTAATTTAACCACATTTAGAGAGGAAAGTTCACGTACCTGCGTTGTATGCGGGAGAAGAATTTTCATCTAGCGAGCCCGTCCACGCGAAAACGCTCGATTTTGGCACGCGGGGGACCTTGATGGCGACGGTGGCTCTAACCGGCAGTGGGAACAAGTTCCGGCGGGTCGATTGTTTCCTAGAAGAAAGACACATGATTAGGAAAGAAAACCACGAGCACATTGTGGGACACTCCATGCATCACGAAAGGCGGATGCACAAAATAACACACCATAATACCGAATCAAAGTGCAAAATAACACAAGTTCTATACGTAATGCACAAAAGAAGACATATCATCAGATAGATCAAGCTTGGCATTTGCGGATGTTATTTTGCTTCTTCTCAACATGTACCCTTTGAGCCGGATCTAAGATCCTCAAGTCCATCATCATGAGTTTGGTCTCCTCGGTCATGAGTTTATCCTCAGCCTCAATGGATCTTTGTGAGGCCAGTGAAGCTTCCAATGGTGGCTTCTTTCTCCTTGTGTCACCTCTCCTCCCTCTTGGTATTTGCCTCCTCCTTCTCGACGGTCAACTCCTTCAATATCTCTTGTAATGCCCCTTGGGACATTTCTTGTAATGACGAGGCTTGCCATTTTAGATCTTACTTGATGGCCTTGTGCCCTTTGGCCAAATGGCACCGACACCATTGCTTGGGCCACCCCTTCTTGGTACATCCTTTTCAAGATCGATGACCAGTGATTTATTGACACGCTTCTTCGAGCCATCCAGATCTTTTGGTATAGGGCAAAGCTCGTTTCCCACTCGGGACATTTTTTGATTGCCATCCAACAATGGGTCAATGTGAATTTCTTGTTATCATACTTCTTGAAGTACTCGGTGCCTTGGTCGCGCTTCCTCGGTCGACGCGCTTTCCTGGTCTCCATCGTCCGTTACTCCGTCGCCAACTCCTTATTCGTCTTGATCAGAGCCTCCCCCTTGGCCTTTGGGGGAAGCTTTTGTGGTGGGGGCTGCAACGATGACATCTTTCATCGCTGGGTAGGGCTCTGGCGCCAGCGAAATTCAGTTTTGGAAGTGGAAGGGAGAGAGTGATTTTTAGCCAGCGGCGGGTACGCCATGAGAGGACAGTGTAGAAACGCTTGCGGACAGGGCACTGTTCGTGCCAATGCAAAGCCATCCCTAATTTGGAATGAGAATGGGTGGTCCCAAACCGGTCCGTATCGCTCGGTCGTTTAGGCCGTGCTGCTGGACTGTGCCCTTGTCTGTTTGGACACGCTCATACAGTCGACTAAAATGGACATGCCATGAACCTTATCTGGGGAGGGCCTTTGCAGATGGGTTTTTATATGTCCATATGGCGACATGTTGCGTGTTGCTACCGCGTGTATGTGGTGATTGGGGGAGGTTTGGTAGTCTGCATGGAGCGTTTTGTTGCATTAGGACAAACATAAGCCAGGTGTTTGGTTCTCTGCTTTATTTAGTTGCCACATGAACAACCATTTGCGAGTCGCAATGCCCAGTCATTGGCACCGTGAGAGGTGGCCAGGACGACATAGAGATCGCGCACTATCTTGCGCTCCATGATTAGGTGGGTGGAGACCTTCCAGAATGTAACATCTAGGCTACCCCGGTCCCGACGGCTGTCACCCATCCTTAAATTGCTTCAGGTCAGACATGCTTAACCTGGAGTTCCTTTCAAGATAAGCCCTGAAAAATAAGTTATAACTTATTGGTATGAGCACCCTATCAATCCTATTAAGCCATGCGTTAGGATCTCACATAGAAGAATCCGGATAGCACCATGGAGGAGGTGGCGTGGCCGACAAGTATGAAGTTGGTCGTGGCATGCTACCAGAGAGTTGCCAGAGTATGCCCTCCCCTTTGCATGAATCGCGACGTGAGGTCGTCGCGCGGTGTGTCTGGCGTCGTCATGCCAGCCGTGTCGACGAGCTTGGGCTTGCACGCCTTGATTGCATCGGCGAGGTACGGATCGATGTACGCCATGTTGCGCGTGAGCGTTTGTCCGTGCCGAGCCTAAGACACGACTTCATGTATAAACTTGAGAAGCTGCAGATGGATTTTTTTGTCTCTCACCGGAACAAAAAAAACTTGTGACACAAGAGTTGTAGGAAATAACGAGATTAGGCTACTCTTGAAAGCGGAAACAGACGGACCCTGGACCGTCCCCTCTCTCTTGCGAACAGAGCGGAGACGATTTTCTGAACCTCACCAGCCAATCCACCGCATACCCCGGTGAGGTCTCCGGCGGCGGGAGGGCGGGGGAACCTTGTCTCCCGGGCTGTATATATGGTAGGTTTTGTTAGGTCCCCGGCTGGCGGGGTCGTGGAGGTGGAGGCACCACCGGAGTGGGTTTTGCCGTCGACCCGTGTTCCCTCTTGCGGCGATGCTTCTTGGAGCGTTGGCGTGGCGAGGTCGACTTCCCTGAGCTCGTGCATCTCCGGATCTTGCGAGTTCTTCAAGCTCCAACCAGATCCGTGTCGGCGGCGGATCTGGACCCTAAGTATGGCGTGGAAGACGAAGATGCGACGGAGCTGGAGGTCCTGGGTGTCAACTCTTCGGAGTTGGTTCGTCGGCGACTTCCCGGCTGCCATGGAGCTGGCTCCGGTATCCAAGGTTTGCGGAGAAGGGGCAGCGGCGCGCCACCGGCGCATCTAGCTCTCCAGCGAGGTCGGGATCCAGGTGGAGAAGAAGAAGAAGAAGAAGAAGAAGAAGAAGGGCCTTTGTGTTATTTCTCTCTTCCCGTGGATCTCTTTGTAAGAGCAAGTCCTGTTTAATATACAAGTCTTTCACCCGCAAAAACAAAAAAGCTACTCTTGAAAGGATATTTCGAAACGGTTGATTTGATTGTGCGCGACGAAATCTTACGAAAATTCGGGAGACCGCGGTTCTGGAAAGACGCTGTTCATGGAACTCGGGGGGCCGATGGGTAGAGTAGAACCCGCCTGTGTGGGTGTACATCTTTTTTTCGTATAAAACTTGTTTGAAGTAAGACGAAATGTTTGTGCTAAGAAAGCTCACGTGCAGCAAAGGCCAAGGCAGCAGCCCTGCTCTGGAAACGAAACGGCCGTTGGTAGCTAGCAGGGCCACCGATCGTTCGTCGTCGTTCGTCGCCCACGGGTGTGGCTGGAGCTGGACTGGACCCGTGCTTGGCGAAGAGAATATTTCCGAATACGGGCGGTGCGTTTGGTCCTGGACGGGACCGGACCGGAATGCTGGAGCGGTTATTGTCGTCGTCGTCCACCTCGAGCGGTGCGGTGCGGTGCGTACGTCGCGGAGGGGCATAAATCCTGCCGCGCGTGACTGCCATGACTGGTGTGGGGCTGGTCCTAGCGCTAGTATCATAACGTGTATCATACATGTCAATTTGGCAAAAATATGATGTGGCGTCATAATTAATGAAGAGAGAGGTGGTTAGTGTATCATAGGTAGATACCGTATCATAGCACGTAAAGCTAGAAATTATAATGACAAGTAAATCTTGTACACACATTTTACATAGAGATTCTATAAATTAATAAATATACCACTACTATGATACTACTATATGATACAATACACTAAAGACATACTCCCTCTGTTTCAAATTAGTCCGCGCGCACTCTTATCTAGGTGGCCTAGTACTTCCTCATTTTTTATCCAAAAAATTCTAAATTTTTTGAACCAGATAGTATGAAATGTGTACTAGCTATTTCAATAATCTCGGGAATTTTTTAAACAAAAAATAAGAGAATACTAGACCACCTGAAGATAATATCATCTTATTTAGTATTATATGCATGATATTAATAGTATGATACTACCATTAAGACCAGCCTGAGAGGGCGAGGGAGCGAGTGTGGTGCGTGAGGACAGGGAATGAAGTGCTACTGGCACTGCTCCAGCGAGCAGAGAGCAGTGGACTTGGTGGTGGCGTGGTGACCCGGCATTCTACTACGTATTTAATTTACTGAACCTGACCCAACGGGCGGGCGCCTAGTCTATGGTCTTGGTGGTCTACAGTGCATTCACTCGCCTCGCTCCAAACCCACCGCACCCCAAACACACGCTCCTCTCCAATCTCAATCTCAGTCTCAGTCTCCCCATCCCTCTGGAGTCTGGACGGAGACGCGGCTGGGGATGGCGGTGGATGAAGAGATGGAGCTCCATGGAAGAAGCTATGCAAGCTGTTGAGAGGTACCTTCCTCCTCCTCTTCATCCTCTTCTTCTCATCCCCTCTCTCTAGTGACATCCGGAATGGCTGCTCCCCCTCCCTCCTCAACGTTTTGCTTCCTGTCCCTGTTCCTGCCCTCTCTACTGTCATTCCTCAGACGCCTGCCCGCATTGCCTCTCCCCCCGCGATTCGCCTCCTTCTTCTTCTGCTCCCCCGGCCTCTGCAATTTCCGAATGTGCATCAGACTGAATCCCAGCACCTCCGCCTTATGCGAGCGCGGCATGGCCGTGGTGAAACTGATGATTTTTTAGTGCGGAATGCTGGATAGATTCGAGCCCCCTCGTCTCGTCTGGACTGTCAATTTCGTCACACGCCCACCTAGAATAGATTACACTGTCCTCCTCTCGTTGGACCAAACGCGAGCAACATCAAATTACCCCTGTCTTCTCCGTCCTCACTCGCGGAGATGGCCGGGTAGCCTGCCCAACCGGACATGCCAGCACGGGAGCCTCAGTGCCTCAAGAAGGTCAAACATTACGAGCATGGGAGTCTGACGGGGAAGATGCCAACCACGTGCAGCAGCAGCACCAGGAGCAGTAGTAGTACTATCCAAGCCTTGGCAACAGGCACCTCCTCCGCGCTGCTGCAGATCGCAGAATGATTCCCCACTCCACTCCACTCCTCCTTCTCCTTCCGCACTACAGCCCGCCCCACTTGTTTTCCCCCTCCCTCCGAGGAAAGTGAAAGACGGTGGTGCCAACTTTTTCTTCTTCGTCTTCACCTTCCTGGCCAGTAGGAAACCCACCTGGGGAGCGGTAATTTACTTCCTCCGATGTCGCCTCACCCACATTTTCTTCTACTACCAGTACCAGTTTCTAAGATGGATGCATCGATTGGGGATTTCTCTCTGCATCCGATGCAATCCGGCACCATTGTCTTCGGAATCAACCACATGCATGCACCCAAAGTGCACACGACAACATTGTCTCGTCACCACTGTAATTTCGTCACACACCGCAGCTGATCGCAGAATGATTCCTTGTTTCCTCCCTCCCTCCATCCGCACCCCACTTGTTTTCCCCTTTCGAGGAAGGAAATACTCCGGCGGTGGTGACATTTTCTTCTTCGTCTTGACTTCCCTGTCTTGCTGCTACCCATCCTGGGGAGCGGTAATTTACCCCCTCCAATGTCCCCTGCCGCCTGCCCACATTTGCTTCTTTTCACCCGGCTACCAAGACGCTGCCAATTTCTAGGATCGGTTGGGGAATTCTCTCTGCCTCCGATGCAATCCGGCTCCTATTGTCTTCGGAATCAACCACGTGCATGCACCCAAAGTGCGCACGACGACATAGGATTCTTCTCCCTCTCAGTTTTCACCTTTACCTCTGCTCTCTATTAGTACTTATTACAGTATTACATCCTGTCAGGAAGGCCACTAGTTTAAAACCCACTAGTTCAAAACTACCGGTCACTCTAGCCATCGTCATTAGTTTAATTAAACTAGTGGCAAAAGAGAGGATCCCATGCGATCCGAGGTGGTCAAGGCCAGCCGGCGAGCCGCCAATCCGTACACCGCCATGGCCTCTAATGGGTCCGAGGTACACATGCGCCATGGCCGGCTACGAAACTATGCTCCCGCTCTGAAGAAGATTAAGGTGCCTGAGTGACCCCAACGGCGCCTTTCAGGTAGCAGCAGTAGCACCAACCAACCCACAGTTCTTCCAAAACTTTCCCTTTCTTTCCTTTTCAGCACCACTGTCCTGCCCAGCTTAGCCGTCACGGATGCAACCATCCACTGGGTTTTCAGGTTTTGTTCTCTTCTTTCGCAATGCCGGTGCCAAGAAATAACATGTGGGATCTGAACAAAAGGTCCCCCCCCATTGCTGGGTTGATATACGTTGCTGTAGGTTACTCAAATAGGGAAGATATATAACCTGGCATGCATACATTAGTATTTCAGTTTCTCAATTTCTCGGTCAGTACCTACACAAAGAAAACGTTAATCAGCCTCATACATGCCAAAATCTTACTAGTAGTACTATTCTAGAGTATACGTAGAATCTGGATACGCCGCCCGTCGATGTGTATATCGCAACCGATTTAGCAACGTAATCATTAGTGTATCTGGACGGATCACACGGCACCACCAAGAAATATTTATGAAACACAAAGCAAAGCAAAGCTGCTGCACACTACTACTACTACTACCAACATGGATGGAATAGTTTAAGCAGCGGTGGTTGCACAAGGCACGTCCTTGAGCATGCTGCCAGAGTTGAGATGTAACCATCAGAGCAAAGCAACTGATTGAAATGAGAAAGAAGAAAAAAGTTTGGCCTCTTCAAGAAAAGTCCCCTGCGTTGTCCTTTGCCGACAAATTCCAATGGCAAAGATTTGCGTTCATTACAGAATTAGTGCCACTCATTATTACTTTGAGATTACTTTGTGTGCATCAACTAACTGGGTTCTATGTATGTTCTTGCACAGGGTGAATTCTAGAAGCGTCACCAAGCCTGAGATCTCCGACCACACCGCCACACTAAGCGTCCGTAACATCCGTCGTGGTCTCAGGTCGGTTGTCCTTTCAACTTCTAATCCACAGTCTCCGTCAAGCATCACGCCTCTAAGCACATGCAGTCTAGTCCCTCTGTAATTGGAAACAGGTGGCTGCTGTTCTAGTTGTTCTAGGCCCATTTACTTGTCTTTCAGTGTGTAGTGCAGTAGGTTGAGATGTCCCTTGTCTTGCTAGGTGCTGGTCCTGGATTGAGTTTATTATTACAGTGATGGATGTGCAGTGCATTTACAGGACTTTTTGTTGCCTGTTGAAGTTGATAGCTTTCTGTCCTTCTATTGCTCAGATTCTCTTTCCTGCATATATAAGCTGGCCCCTTTGTTAATAAGTACTTACAACTCCAGCTCTGTTTGGCTGTACTCCTGGACAAGATACAAGCAATTCATTAGCTTACTCCTCTTCTTGTATTTTCGGATGATTTCTCAGTGTTGTAGGTTCGGCAAGCTTCGTAGATCTGTTTAGCAATAAGATAATAGCTGTAAGTATAATTTCTGAGGTACCCATACTCTTTCTAGATTATACCTCTATATCATGACTCGGCATCTAATAGGATTTTGTACTTGTTAATGATGAACTGGACATGCTTGTGGTAATCTATACTAGTTTTTGTTTTGTTTTGTATATTCTCCTCAATATATCTAGTGACATAATTTGATAATAATAGATAGTCAGCCATGCCCCATCTAACAATATCAAAAGTGTCAAGTGTACTTGTTCATTGTGCTACTCATGTATCCAATTGATTTGTTTTCTCCCATTCTGGTCAATAAGCGATGATTTCAAACATCCGTTGTTATTTGGCCATCATCATTTTCAGAGATTGCGTTGGATGGTGCCTGTTTGATATTTTCTCCCTCATACCTGCACACTAGCTGATGATGGATCTCCACACGAAGCTTCTCCTGTCCTCCTTCTGCTGTGTACTTCTGATACAAGGAGCATCCAGCGGTAAGCACTGCACACTCATGAAACTAGATCTATTTGTTCTCAAACGGCTTTCACCTGACCCACAAATCAACTTGCAGATAATACCACAGGCGGGACTGGAGCGACAAACTGGACTTGTTCATGTGCCGCTCATCCACTAGGTGAACCGGACTCCAACAGCAGCTTGTCATCCAACTGCTCTTCCTCGTGCCACTGCCTACAAGGTATGAGCAATTAATCACAATCTATGAATATCAGCATTTGAACAAGTCGTTACACAACAAGATGACTGAGCTGGGGTTCCTTGCTGTCGCAGATGAAAACGGCGGCACAGGGTCATGGAACTGCTCCTGTCGCTCTGACAAGACCCTTCAGAATGAAGAACATGTTGTGGTGCATGATACGAGCTGCTTCACTTCCTGTAACTGCACATCTGGTACTCCACTGATTCAGACATATCCGTGATATACACTTCGTATACTGAATGAGATGGATACTGAATGTTGCTTGCTTCAACTCTCCAGGAAATTCTGAAGAAGGGAAGAAGCATTTCTCCAGCAAAACAGTCATTGCTACACTCCTGGTATGCGTGATCCTCACAACTGTTGCTTTCGTCGTCACCACGGCGTACTACTTCCGCCGCAAGGACGCTCTCTCTCCCCATTCTCGGATGCACTCTGTTGACAAGTACGCAAGCTGGAGCAGCAGATCGAACCTTGTCAGCAACCGATCTTCTCCTCTTGCCCAACTGAAACTGAAACCAGGGCTCAGTATCATCAAAGGCAAGGCAGACATCTTTTGCCTGACTAAATTGCTCCAGAGTTCTATTCAGGACAGTGTAGGACCTTTTTTCTTCTTTTAACTGTCATTTTGCTCCTCGCCTCAGGGTTCTTGTGTAGCTGCCCACAAATATGCCGGACTGAAGAAGGTCCGTTCCCCGGCGTTGTTCTCCGGTTCTCCTACGCGGAGTTGGAGCAAGCAACGGGGAAATTCTCTGACGAGCATCTCATCGGTGTTGGCGGGACAAGCAAGGTGTACCGAGGCCAGCTCAGCGATGACAAAGTCGTCGCCGTGAAGAAGCTTCGGCCGCTGGGAGGCGCGGATGAAGACTACGAGTTCCTGTCTGAGGTACGCAAACGCAAATCATGTTCTATTACCACCATGATTAGATGCTCTAAAGAGGAACACATCCATGACCATTTGCATCTTCCTCCTCCATGAACAAACAAACATATAGATCGAGCTCCTGTCACGGCTGAACCACTGCCACGTGGTGCCACTGCTGGGGTACTGCTCGGAGCGACAGGGCCGGCAGCTGGAGAGGCTGCTGGTGTTCGAGTGCATGCCCAACGGCAACCTGAGGGAGTGCCTGGACCTGAAGAGCCAAGGGAGGAAGCCCATGGACTGGGCGACCCGGGTTGGCATCGCCCTTGGCGCGGCGAGGGGCCTTGAGTACCTGCACGAGGCCGCGGCGCCGCGCATCCTCCACCGCGACATCAAGTCCACCAACATTCTCCTCGACGACAAGTTCAGAGCCAAGGTCTGGTTTGTATTTGATCATCGTCAGTCTTTGACAGTGAAATTTCTGTTCAAGATTCAGGAGATGACAGTTTCTTTTGGTTCGTACAGATCACTGATCTTGGCATGGCGAAGTGCCTGATGAACGACGGCGTGACGAGCTGCTCGAGCTCGCCGGCGCGGATGCTGGGCACGTTCGGGTATTTCGCGCCGGAGTACGCGATCGTGGGGAAGGCGTCGCTCAAGTCGGACGTGTTCAGCTTCGGCGTGGTGGTCTTGGAGCTGATCACCGGACGGCAGCCAGTGCATCGGAGGGCGAGCGGCGGCGGTGGTGCCGGCGACGAGAGCCTTGTGATGTGGGCGACGTCGCGACTACGTGACAGCAGGCTGGTGGTGGCAGAGCTTCCGGACCCGTCCCTGAAAGAGAGCGGTTTCCCGCCGGAGGAGATGCAGATCATGGCGCACCTGGCCAGGGAGTGTCTGCAGTGGGACCCGGAGGCCCGGCCCACCATGACAGAGGTCGTCCAGATCCTCTCGACCATCGCCCCCCACGGCGCCGACAAGCGCCGCCGCCACCACCTGCCCGCCGCCACAACCGCCGCCGCCTTCCATGCCGAGAGGCCGCAGGAGTGCGCGGTGTCGCTCGAGCGGTGGCAGGTAGGCGACCGCGATCACTTGCACAGAGGGAACGGTAAGGATGCCAAGGGCGCCGCCGTCGTGTCGGGAGAGGTTGCGGTGACGATGGGCCGGAGCTGGCGGTCGCCGGAGCCGGAGGAGGTGGACCTGACGGAGCCGCGGCTGGAGACGTTCACGCAGCCGACGACGACGACGACCCTCTTCAGGTGAAGGAGGTCGATCAGATATATTGCTTCGTCGTAGAGGAGATAGATAGACCAATAGTCAAAGAAGGTAGGAAACTCTGCTGCGATCCTCTGCCATGGCAGGATCGATTCTATCTTGTACAGGCAAAACGTAATCAATCAATTTATTTTGAGTAATTCTCAAGAAATTAAATTTATTTGAGAAGAAACGTTTATAAAGTATATGTAGCATGTGCAGTGTGTGAAAAAAATGTGTCTAAGAGCACCTTTTCTTTTCCCCCTTAGACCTGAGTCTAGTATACTGGAGAAGTGGTGCTAGCTAAAAAATCCTTAGTATACGTCTAGTACTAGGCACAGGTAGCTAAGAAAAAAGAGAGTAATGGACCCACACGTTAGTGTACGACTAGAATATAAAAACAATGTGTAAAGCTATAATTTTACTATTAAATGGGTTCCACAAAATAGCTTTTAATGGACCCACATGTTAGTGTACGACTAGAATATAAAAACAATCTGTAAAGCTATAATTTTACTATTAAATAGGACCCACAAAATGGGTAAAAGCTAGAGTCAGTTTTGCTTTCTTAGTCTCAAGGCTTGTTTCTCCTTAGCTATAGCTAAACGGTGTACCTGCTCTAAGTCTAACAGTGTCCCACATTTTAGAATCAATTCTATCTGAATTGCTCCGCTTGGGGTGGCCAGGGCATATGCTGGACTCTGGAGGCCTGGTTGGCTGTGCACCCAATGGGCCAACCCATATTTGGTCCGCGGACAGAGCGGCATCCATTAATGGCGGCACCTACATCCCCTGCTGCAGAACTTCCCGTCATTCTTATTTCCTTTTCTCGTCTGGTCGTGCCGTTTCTCGATAGCGCAAGTCATTTCCCGGCCGAGCAAGCTGTTTCCCGCATATAAACCTCGCCATCCTGATTGGGGGCGTAGTATACAACACACGACAACCACTAGCCATGCCTCGTCGCCCCACTCCACCTAGCGAGGCCCGGTAGAAGCGAGGCCGTCTTGTGGCCTACCCACCCACCCTGCCATCAGATGAAGGGTTTCGCAGCATAGTAAATCAAAAAAATTCTATGGATACGAACGGAGAAGCCAAGATCTAATCTAGGAGATGCAAACAACGAGGGGGAATAGATGAGATCTTCATACCCTTGAAGAAATCGCACAGCGGAACGTTCAACGGAACATGGTTGATGTAGTCGTATTAACCTTCTCCTCCTCGCGATCCGATCCGATCCAACGCCGCAAGTGGCGACGCCTCCGAGAGATGCACACGTACGGCACCTCGATGTCTCCTCCTTTCTCGGTCCAGCAAGTGGGGTGGAGAGATAGATTGGATCTACAACACGACGGCGTGGTGCAAAGGTGGAGAGTTTCTGCGGCAGGGCTTCGCCTACACGCAGTCGGGAGAGAGAGGAGGGCAGCAACTAGGCGGCTAGGGTTTGAGGAGGTGTGGGGGGAGGGTGCGCCCCTGCCCTCTTTATATAGAGGGCTGGCCGGCTTCCCCTTGCCCCTCCTCCAAACCCTAGGGCCGGCGGCCACATGGGGTGGAGTGGGGGGCAAGTTTTCCCCCCTTCTAGAAGCTCTCCCTAGGGTTTCCCCTAGGGCTTGGCCGGCTGGGCCTATGGGGCCTTGTGCCCCTGGCCCAATGCGGCCATGGCACTCCCTCGTAGGCCCACACCCCATCCCGACAAGTGGGGCCACGTTGGTCCCACTCCCGAAGGTTCTAGAAGCTTCTGGTACAATACCGAACATTCCGAAACAATTCCGAAATCCAAAAATTGCTTTCCCTTATATGAATCTTATTCTCCGGACCATTTTGGAACCTCTCGTGATGTCCTGGATCTCATCCGAGACTCCGAACAAAAACTCGTAAACCAATTATCCATTCTATCCTAGCATCGAGACACGTTAAGTGTGTGACCCTACGGGTTCGAGAATATGCAGACATGATCTTCTATCAATAATCAACAGCGGGGTCTGCAAACCCATATTGACTCCCACATATTCATCGATGATCATATCGGATGAACCACGATGCCAGGATTCAATTAATCCCATATATATATTCCCTTCGTCACGCGATATTTTACTTGCCCGAGATTCGATCGTTGGCATCGGCATACCTAGTTCAATCTCGTTCACAACAAGTACTTTACTCGTTCCGTAATCCGATATCACTTTGTGATTAACTCCTTAACCACTTTCTTGCAAGTGGTGTTGATATCGATTACCGAGTGGGCCCGAAGTATATCTCCCCGACTTGGAAGGGACAAATCCCATCTCGATACATACAACCCAACAAGTACTTTCCGATCACCTGAGAGACACCTTTATGATCACCCTCTCATAGGATGACGTTTGATGACCTCAAAGCTTTCTTCCGATACCAGGGAGTTGCATTATCTCATGGTCTAAGGAATACAATATTTGACATAAGAAAAAGCTTCATAAAGATGAACACGGTGACACGATCTAATTGCTCTGCTTGATTTGGGTCTGTCCATCATATCATTCTCCCAATGACATGATCTCATTATTAATTGACAACTCATGTCTATGGTTAGGAAACCTTAACCATCATTAATCAATGAGCTAGTCCATAGAGGCATCCTAGGGACACGGTGTTGTTCATAAACCACACAAGTATCAAAGTTTTCGCTTAATACAATTCTAGCATGGAATATAAACTTTGTCATGAACAAGAATTATAATAATAACATCTTTATTATTGCCTCTAGGGCATAATTCCAACAGTCTCCCACTTGCACTAGAGTTAATAATCTAGTTTACATCTGGCAACAATCTAACACCCATGGCACTAAGGTGCTAATCATGTTTTGCTCATGAAAGAGGTTTAGTCAACGGATCTGCAACATTCAGATCCGTATGTGCTTTGCTAATCTTCAGATCTCCATCTGTTATATAATCTCGAATTATATGAAACTTGCGGTTGATGTGCTTGGTCTTTGGATGATATCTTGGTTCCTTAGCCAGTGCTATGGCGCCAGTGTTGTCACACAATATCTCCAGTGGGTCCAAAGCACTTGGAACCACACCAAGCTCAGTGATGAAGTTCCTGATCCAAACTCCTTCACTTGGACGCTGCGGCAACCATGTATTCCGCTTCTCATGTAGATCCCATGATCACGCTTTGCTTGCAGCTTCTCCGACTCACTCCTCCATTCAAAATATAAACGTATCCTGTCTGAGATTTAGAATCATCCTTGTCGGTGTCGAAACTAGCGTCGACGTAACCTTTTACGACGAGCTGCTCATCACCTCCATAGACCAAGAACATTTCTTTAGTCCTATTTAGATACTTTAGGATGTTCTTGACGGCTGTCCAGTGTTCCACTCCTGATCACTTTGGTATTTGCTCATCAAACTAAGAGCATTGGACACATCCGGTCTAGTACACAGCATGGCATACATGATAGAACCTATGGCAGAGGCATAAGGCACTTTGCTCATAGCTTCTCTATCATTTACCATAGCTGGACACTGAGCCTTGCTCAATATCTTACCTGACAACATGGGCACTGGACCTTTCTTTGCCTTATCCATTCTGAACCTTTTCAGAACTTTGTTTAGGTATGTACTTTGGCTTAAAACTATTAGGCGTCTTTGTCTATCTCTATAGATTTTGATGCCTAATATATAAGCAGCTTCCCCTAGGTCTTTCATTGAAAAACATTTATTCAAATAACTCTTCACATCGTTAAGCATACCAATGTCATTTCCAATAATCAATATGTCATCCACATATAGTACTAGAAATGTCACTGAGCTCCCACTCACTTTCTTGTAGATACAAGCTTCGTAGCAATTTGGAACAAATCCAAAGCTCTTGATCACTTGATCAAAACGAAGGTTCCAACTCCGAGATGCTTGCTTCAGTCTATAAATGGAACGCTGAAGTTTGCACACCTTATCAGCATCCTTAGGATCGACAAAACCTTTGGGTTGCATCATATACAACTCTTCATCAATGTTGCCATTGAGGAACGCAGTCTTGACATCCATCTGCCATATTTCATAATCATGAAACACAACAATTGCTAATAAAATCCGAATGGACTTAAACATCGCTACGGGAGAGAAAGTCTCATCGTAGTCAACACCTTGAACTTGTCGAAAATCTTTCGCGACATGCCATGCTTTATAGACAGTAACATTACCATCCGCGTCCGTTTTCTTCTTGAAGATCCATTTGCACTTAACGGCCTTTCGGTCCCTAGGAGGTTCCACCAAAGTCCATACTTGGTTTTCGCTCATGGATCCTAATTCGGATTTCATGCCCTCTAGCCATTTCTCAGAGTCTGGGCTCATCATTGCTTCCTCATAGTTCGCAGGTTCACTGTTGTCTACTAACATGACAGTCAAGACAGGGTTACCATACCACTCAGGAGGGGCACGTGACCTTGTCGACCTGCGACGTTCAGTAGTAGCATCGTCCGAAGCTTCATGATCCTTGTCATTAGCTTCCTCTATTGTTGGTGCAGACGGCACTGGAACAATTTCAGGTGTTGCGCTACTCTCCAACTCAAGAGAAGGTTCAATAACCTCGTTTAGCTCTACTTTCCTCCCACTTACTTTATTCGAGAGAAACTCCTTCTCAAGAAAGGATTCGTTCTTTGCGACAAACACTTTGCCTTCGGATCTGTGGTAGAAGGTATACCCAATCGTTTCCTTAGGGTATCCTATGAAGACGCATTTCTCCGCTTTGGGTTCGAGCTTGTCCGGCATCAACTTCTTGACGTAAGCTTCGCATCCCCAAACTTTAAGAAACGACAACTTAGGTTTAGCACCAAACCACAGTTCATACGGTGTCGTCTCAACGGATTTAGATGGTGCCCTATTTAAAGTGAATGCAGCGGTTTCTAATGCATAACCCCAAAATGATAACGGCAAATCTGTAAGAGACATCATTGATCGCACCATATCTAATAGAGTTCGATTTCGACGTTCAGACACACCATTGCGCTGTGGTGTTCCGGGTGGCGTGAGTTGCGAAACGATTCCGCTTGCTTTAAGATGCATGAGAAAATCATAACTCAAATACTCACCTCCAAGATCGGATCGTAGAAATTTAATTTTCCTGTTACGATGGTTTTCCACTTTGTTCTGAAATTCTTTGAACTTTTCAAATATTTCAGATTTATGTTTCATTAAATAGATATAACATATCTACTTAAGTCATCAGTAAAAGTGAGAAAATAGCGATAACCACCGCGCGTCGAAACACTCATTGGTCCGCATACATCGGTATGTATGATTTCCAACAAGTCCGTTGCTCGCTCCATTATTCCGGAGAAAGGGGTTTTGATCATCTTGCCCATGAGGCATGGCTCGCACGTGTCAAATGATTCAAAATCAAGAGACTCCAAAAGTCCATCAGAATAGAGTTTATTCATGCGTTTTACACCAATATGACCTCGACGGCAGTGCCACAAATAAGTCGTATTATCACTATCTACCTTGCATCTCTTAGCCTCAATGTTATGGATGTGTGTTTCATTGCTTTCGAGATTCAGAAGAAATAAACCATTCATAGCAGGTGCATGACCATAAAAGATGTTACTCATATAAATAGAACAACCATTATTCTCAGATTTAAATGAATAACCGTCTTGTAATAAACACGATCCAGATATGATGTTCATGCTCAACCCAGGCACATAATAACATTTATTAAGGTTTAAAACTAACCCCGAAGGTAAAACTAAGGAGAGCGTGCCGACGACCATCACATCAACTCTTGATCCGTTGCCAACGCGCATCGTCACCTCATCCCTTGCTAGCCGCCGTCTATTCCGTAGCTCATATTTCGAGTTACAAATATTAGCAACTGAACCAGTATCAAATACCCAGACACTACAACGAGCGCTAGTAAGGTAAACATCAATAACATGTATATCAAATATACCTTTAATGGTGCCAGCCTTCTTGTCCGCTAAGTACTTCAGACAGTTGCGCTTCCAGTGACCCTTGTCCTTGCAATAGAAGCACTCAGTGTCCGGTTTAGGTCCAGACTTGAGCTTCTTCTCAGCAGGGGCAACGCGCTTGCCGCTGCCTTTCTTGAAGGACTTCTTTGCACCCTTATCTTTCTTAAAGCTGGGGGGCTTGTTGACCATCAACACATGATTATCTTTCTTGATGTCCACCTTCGCAGCTTTTAGCTTAGCAAAGAGCTCAGTGATCGTATCAGTGGAACCAATCTGATTATGAGTAACTACAAAACCTTTGTAGCTAGGAGGGAGTGATTGCAGAACTCTGTCAATCTTGAGCTCTTATGGAATCTTGCAGTCCAGTTCCTCAAGACGTTGAGTGTAGCCCGACATCTTAATGGCGTGCTCACTAACGGAACTCCCTTCCTCCATCTTGCAGTTGAAGAATTTCTCAGAGATCTCATATCTCTCAGAACGGGTCTGAGTCTGAAACATGGTTTTCAGTTCCTCAAGAATCTCAAAGGGCCCGGCGAACTCCTCAAAACGATTTTGAAGGTCCGATTCCATAGCAAACAACATGGTGCTCTTAATCACACCATAATCATCTTTTCTTGTTGATAAACAGCTTTTTCATCACCCGGCGGATCTCTGACTAGGGCGTCACCTAAGCGCTTTCTCAAGGACATAGTCTTTTTGTCCGCCAATGAGAATGATTCTCGATTAAGGAACCAGTTGGTGAAGTTAGACCCATTGTTCTTAAGCTTTTCTTTCTCAGCAAAAACGTTGAAGTTGAAGTTGGACTTAGCCATTTGATCTACAAAATTTGCAAGTACAATTTAGACTATGTTCATGATAACTAGTTCAACTTAATCAAATTACTAGATGAACTCCCACTAAATTCAACATCCCTCAAGTTGTTTAGTGAACATGATCCAAATTCACCACACCTAATCCGATCTTCACGAGAAGAGATGTGGTTTCAATGGTGGACAACAAAGTGTCGCTCATATCATTCATATGACTCATGCTTAACCTTTTGGTTCGTGTGTTCCGAGGCCATGTATGTGCTAGGCTCGTCAAGTCAAACCCAAGTATTTCCGCATGTGCAAAACTGGCTTGCACCCGTTGTATGTGAACATAGAGTTTATAGCACCCGATCATCACGTGGTGCTTGAACACGACGAACTTTCGCAATGGTGCATACATGGGGAGAACACAGTTTTATCTTGATCTTTAAGTGAGGAAGCATCTTATAATGCTACCGTCGCGATCTAAGCATAATAAGATACATAAAAGGATAAGCATCACATGCATATAATTTTATGTGACATGGTATAGCCAATCTCCGCACAATGATCTCCATCTTGTGCCTGCTAGCATGATCTCCATCACTCCATCACGATTGACCCCACCACGACTAGCAACTACAACTATTGCTAACTACTTAGCGATAAAGTAAAGCTATTACATGGCGTATAAGAAGTTGACACACAGGTCATACACAATTATAAAGACAACCATATGGCTCCTGCCGGTTGTGTACTCATCGACATGCAAGTCGTGAAAATATTACAAAACATGATCATTGCATACAACATACACATCACATCTTGGGCCATACCATATCACAGAAACACTCCCTGCAAAAACAAGTTAGACGCCTCTACTTTGTTGTTGCATGTTTTACGTGGCTTATGGGAGTAACAAGCTAAGAACGATTCTTACCTATGGAAAGCCACAACGGTGATATTATGGTTGCCAACATCCGGTGTAAATCCCATGACAACTATAGTGAGAGAAACTGGCATCCACCGGCATGTGGAACAAGCCACACGTCAAGTGCAGAGCCGGTCTCGCGAACGAGGTCGCGTAAAGTTGGCCTGGACCGCTTCGATCTCACTATCCCGCGTCATAAGAATTACACAAAAAGAGGCTTGCAACAGAAAACATCAACGCCTGCAACAAGCATGTTGTGTTCTACTCGTGAAATACATCTACGCATAGATCTAGCTCTGATACCACTGAAGGGTTTCGCAGCATGGTAAATCAAAACATTTCTACGGATGCAAACGGAGAAGCCAAGATCTAATCTAGGAGATGCAAACAACGAGGGGTAATAGATGAGATCTTCATACCCTTGAAGAAATCGCACAGCGGAACGTTCAACGGAACGTGGTTGATGTAGTCGTATTAGCCTTCTCCTCCTCGCGATCCGATCCGATCCAACGCTGCAAGTGGCGACGCCTCCGAGAGATGCACACGTACGACACCTCGACGTCTCCTCCTTCCTCGGTCCAGCAAGTGGGGTGGAGAGATAGATTGGATCTACAGCACGACGACGTGGTGCAAAGGTGGAGAGTTTCTGCACGGAGGCTTCGCCTCTGTGATCGGAGAGAGAGAGAGGCGACAACTAGGCGGCTAGGGTTTGAGGAGGTGTGGGGGGAGGGTGTGCCCCTGTCCTCTTTATATATAGGGCTGTCCGGCTGCCCCTTGCCCCTCCTCCAAACCCTAGGGCCGGCGTCCACATGGGATGGAGTGGGGGGCAAGTTTCCCCCCTTCTAGAAGCTCTCCCTAGGGTTTCCCCTAGGGCTTGGCCGGCTGGGCTTATGGGGCCTTGTGCCCCTGGCCCAATGTGGCCAGGGCACTCCCTCGTAGTCCCACACCCCCTCCTGACAAGTGGGGCCACGTTTGTCCCACTCTGGAAGGTTCTAGAAGCTTCTGGTACAATACCGAACATTCCGAAACAATTCCGAAATCCAAAAACTGCTTTCCCTTATATGAATCTTATTCTCCGGACCATTCCGCAACCTCTCGTGATGTCCTGGATCTCATCCGAGACTCCGAAAAAAACTCATAAACTAATTATCCATTCTATCCTAGCGTCAAGACACGTTAAGTGTGTGACCCTACGGGTTCGAGAATATGCAGACATGATCTTCTATCAATAATCAACAGCGGGGTCTGGAAACCCATATTGACTCCCACATATTCATCGATGATCATATCGGATGAACCACGATGCCAGGATTCAATTAATCCCATATATATATTCCCTTCATCACGCGATATTTTACTTGCCCGAGATTCGATCGTTGGCATCGGCATACCTAGTTCAATCTCATTCACAACAAGTACTTTACTCGTTCCGTAATCCGATATCACTTTGTGATTAACTCCTTAACCACTTGCTTGCAAGCGGTGTTGATATCGATTACCGAGTGGGCCCGAAGTATAGCTCTCCGACTTGGGAGGGACAAATCCCATCTCGATACATACAACCCAACAAGTACTTTCCAATCACCTAAGAGACACCTTTATGATCACCCTCTCATAGGATGACGTTTGATGACCTCAAAGCTTTCTTCCGATACCAGGGAGTTGCATTATCTCATGGTCTAAGGAATACAATATTTGACATAAGAAAAAGCTTCGCAAAGATGAACACGATGACACGATCTAATTGCTCTGCTTGATTTGGGTCTGTCCATCATATCATTCTCCCAATGACATGATCTCATTATTAATTGACAACTCATGTCTATGGTTAGGAAACCTTAACCATCATTAATCAATGAGCTAGTCCATAGAGGCATACTAGGGACACGGTGTTGTTCATAAACCACACAAGTATCAAAGTTTCCCCTTAATACAATTCTAGCATGGAATATAAACTTTATCATGAACAAGAATTATAATAATAACATCTTTATTATTGCCTCTAGGGCATAATTCCAACATCAGATAGCAATGGTCCTTGGTTTTCTCTGTCAATGTTTATTTGTTTCGTAATTGGAAAATGTGATTTTTACATGGCGACTGATTTGTTGCTTCAATGAAAAACTCCACATACACCGCCGCAAAATGTTGCAGGACGCCCTTGAGCACGCCACCGAGGATATGGGCCTGATGGGGTCATGGCCTAATGGTAATGGGAATAACCGTCCGCCTGGCTGGTTGATGAGCCGGTTGTCATGTGCAAGTCTCCCTCTCATCAATCTATACAGGCATTTTTGGTAGCCTGCATGTTTTTTTTGCCCGGTCCGACAGTATTGTGGCTAGCATACAGGCCTTGGGCCATAAATGACAGCCCATTGGATAGCCTGTATATTTTTTTTGCATCCACGAAAATAAAAAATGTGGTTGTTTGATTGCCTGCATGCATCTATGAATACAAGAAAGCAATGTGTTTGGTTGCCTGCATCGTTGCTGATATGGTCACCTCTTTTGAATAGAGGTGATAATACCAATGTAAACACACACAAACACAAATGTAAGATCAATGCGATAGTTCACGACATGTCACATAAAAGTATTAGTTCATGACCACACGCACAAATCAGAACTACTTAATCTAGACAGAAGTCAATGCCGCTACACGATCCTTCTGAAAGCTTTAGGGTGTTCAGGGCACCTCTTGTAAACCTCAGCTTGAGTGTAGTCATAGATGACCACCTTGTAAACCTTTGGGTAGATCTTCTTAAAGTTCAGCAAGTAACCATCTTCAGGTCATAAGCTACTGCAAAAGATGCCCAACCTTTGGCTCGAAGCAAGCTTTACCATTGACATCTAATATCATGATGTCTCATTGGCAACCGGTCGTCAGCTTCAGAGTTACCATGTCAGGACTATCCAAATATGGTCTAAATGCCTCTGGGATAGGAAGCAATCCTAGTGCAGGTGTTATCATCACCTTGCAAAACTGGGTAGGGGTCACTGCCTCATCCTAGGTGCCAATATTGGGAGGCATTCCTGATTTTTTGGCCTCTTGTTCGAGCCATCAGCAGGCTCCTTTCCCCGACCACCGATCTTGAAAGCCTGCAATGACTAACAAAGATAAGCAATTAACACAAAGCAAAGCAATCTATATGAAGCAAAGCAATCAACACAAGGAAAAGCAATGAACAGAAAGCAAAACAATGAGTCATAAATTTGTTGCCTCATATTTTCCAATGTTGCACACATAATGTGGCAAATGCATGTCACCTTCAGGGATGGCGTGAGCGAACCAAATCAAATGCACAATACAAGGTTTGTAGTTTGATCAAACATCCCTAAAGTTACATTGTGTGACGATTGTAATCATCGACGCAACACACATAACAGGGACATAAGATCACAACAATCAAACATGTCACCATAGATGATCCCTTAGTACCAAGGATCCTGTACAAATCTCCTCTTTGGGCAAAAATACTAGGTACTAAATCCCATCTATAGAAAGTTGTTGCATGTGAAACTATCCTAATCATTGGTAGTTCGTAAAGGTGGAAACATTGCCTTATATAGCGCCTAACTTGCAGTTACCATTACTACTGCATGCGGCAACAGACGAACACCAGTTTCAGGGACAGGGTGAGTGAACCTGGCGGAATGCATAAACCATTGAACACACATCCTGGTTTAATCACCTCGCCCTGAAAGTTCCCTTAGCCATTGTAATCATCGACAAATGTGTTGGAGATATGCCCAAGAGGCAATAATAAAGTGGCTATTATATATTTATGTTTATAATAAATGTTTACATCCCATGCTATAATAATATTAACTGGAAACATTAATACTTGTGTGTTTTGTAAACATAAAAGAGTCTCTAGTAAGCCTCTTGTTAAACTAGCTTGTTGATTAATATATGATCATGGTTTTCTGATCATGGACATTGGATGTTATTAATAACAAGGTCAAATCATTAGGAGAATGATGTGATGGACACACTCCTATAGTTAGCATATCATAAGATCAAGTCATTTAGAGTTTGTTTGCTACAAGCTTTCAAATACATAGTAACCTAATACTTCGACCATGAGATCATGTTAATCACCATCACCGGATGGATAATTTGATGACATCAAACACCACTTTGTAACTGTGTGGTTATAAAGGTGGCATTAGGTATTTTGAAAGTATGTGTTGAAGCACATGGATCAAGAGTGAGATTTGTCCATCCATATAACGGATAGATATACTCTGGGCCCTCTCGATGGAATGTCATCCAATTGCCTTGCAAGCATGTGACTAGGTCACAAGGGAAGTTGAAAGTACCGACTTGATACGACTAGAGGGGGGGTGAATACGCATATACCCAATTTTAATTTGTTTCTCACTTTTAGGCTCAACGAGAAGGAAAGTTATCTAGAGATGCAACTAAGTGAACAACCTAAATGCAAGAAAACAAACACCAACCACAAAAACGGTAAATAGCAAGAAGTAAAGGAAGGGCAGTAATGGCGGAGTGGGGACACGGAGATGTAATTCCCGTAGTTCCCTCCCAAGGAGCTACGTCTATGTTGGAGAGGTGTCGGGGCCACACAAGGTCACCCGAGCGCCACAAAGGCCTCACCTTCTTCTCCGGTGAGCTCCCCCACAAAGGAGGCCTCACAATCCACTAACCGGTGACCTTGAAGGCGCCAACCGAAACCTTTACACCAAGGTTGAGGGGGAGGCTCCACAAATAAATTGGAGGCCCTCAACGACACCTCGAAGCTTTACAACGCAAGCCTTAGCTCCGAGGATGCCCTACACCGTCTAGGGTTCCAAGAAACCCAAGAGCAACAAGATCCACAAAGGATGGGTGGGGGAAATCAAATCTTCTTTGGTGGAAGTGTAGATCTAGGTCACCTCCCTCACCTCTCAAAAGATCAAGTCATTTGAGTGGCTAGAGAGAGAGATCTAGTGAGGTGAAGCTCAAGCATTAATGGAGGAGAGAGAAAAATTCGAGAGAGAGAGTGGGAGGAAGAAGAGGGGTGCCTTAAATAGGCCCCCTCGCGCTAAACCGTTAGCCCATACGACCTCACGGAAGTTCGGTGAGGCGGAAGTTCTGCCCACTGCTCCAACGATCATCGAGACCGTTGGCCCGCTCGAGCATAAGCGGAAGTTCCGGTGGACTTCCGACGCAAGTTCCGGCAAATAGAACACTTCAAAACAGAAGGTTACTGAGCCACCATCGGAACTAGGAGCAGAACTTCTGGGTCGCGAATCGAATCTGGCCGGAAGTACCGGCGTCTAGGCGGAAGTTCTGCTCAGGACCTTTTGGCAGGACAAGTTCTGATGCAAGTTCCGGCCCAAGTTCCGGCAATTAGAACACTTCATACAGAAGGTTACTGATTCACCATCAGAACTTGGGGTGGAACTAGCATCGGAACAAGGCTTAGAAAACCCATGAGAAAAAGCTGGAAAAAACTTCCGGCGCCAGAGAAGTTCATGAGACATGTAAAGCTCCAATGAATAGGAACTCACTCTCTCATGGAATAGTAGGATGGCTGTGGCGGTGCATATAGGTTTGTGCAAGAACAAGTGATTTCCCACAACCTTCCAAGATGGACCCCCTCTTAATAGTACGGTGACCTAAAAACAACAACTGGAGAGAAACTAGGAGAAAACTAAAAAGGCCACCGTCTTCATGAGATCCCAAGAGAGCATCCACCACAAGAGAAGGAGACATCAACAATGTTTCCCCTGAAACACAAATGCACAATTAAAAACACAATTGGGATTATCATTAACACCAAAAACATCATGGGAAGATATAGTCCTTTCAATCCCCCCCTTTTTGGTGTTAGATGACAATCCCAAAGATTTGCATAGAATCAAACCAATCTTTGCAATGGACGGGACAAGCTCCCCCTGTATGTGTGCAAGGTAGAGAAAAACTCTAAGGACAAGACTGGTACACATACAAGGAGGCTCCCCCTACCGATTGCAAAGATAGCACAAGGCAGGTACAAGAAAGGATATAAATCATACCATAACCAACCAAATGTGGTGGAGACAAAAGGAGTAATAATAACAATAAGGTCTATGAGGCTCCACCACCATATGCATGTGCTCAAAAGATGACAACAAGAAACCACACACACGACATTGCATAAGAGACCACAAAGGTACCACATAGTCTCGAACATAACAAGGTCCACAAGCACACATAAGTTCACGGACATAAATTCACAAGCACACAAATAAAACTAGAGAGTTCGCGAGCAAGAAAAGATCAAAGGCAAGAACAGGCTCGCGACTCAACCCATGCAAATCCCGTAGACAACCTAATAGACATCTTTCTCCACCTTTGGCATCGAGACACCAAAAGGAAGAAAAGATCAATCTAATCGTCCCAGCCATGAGAGGGAGGAGGAGGAGAAGACTCAGGGACCCAAGGACCCCACTCAGGCGACGGACAAGTGACCTCCTCCTCAGACTCATCCTCGGACCAGTGGCAGTTGTCGCAAATCCAATCATCCTTGGGAATAGTGACAGAGCTTGTGATCGGAGAGCTGGGAATGTTGAGAGCGGTCATGATGGCCTTCTGGCGCTGAATATTGTGACGCTGATCTACATAAGCCTGATACTCGCGGTCCTGCAGAAAGCAGAAAGTTTTCTTCACCTTCCCAAGCAGCTTCTTTGCCCAAGATGGCTGCCGCTGGAGAGACGGACGACTAGCACGAGAACCCCCGGGAGCAGAGGAAGGACCACCAGCTTCATCTCGGGCCTTCTTGAGTTCAGCTTCCTTTTCTTCTTGAGAACGAGGCTTTTGGTGCTTACTCACACGTATCTTCTTCTCTTCATGAATGGTGATGTTGTCTTGAGGAAAGTGAGTGCCAGTCGTCTCCAGCCACTTGTGATTGATGAGAGTCTGAATGAAAGGAGCATAGATGCAGGATTTCTTTTCAATAATAGCTTGCCACAACTCGGTGTAGATGAAGTGCATAACATCCATGGGACTATCAGAGTCACGGCAGAGATAAGTCTGATGCATGAGGTCAACCTGATAGCCATGGAACTGATCAAAGTTACCAGCCTTGGGAGAGATGGTATTCAAGTACACCCTACGTATGATGTCAAAAACTGGCAGCAGATGATTCACATACCCAACAGATCCCCATCCTTCAATGTAGAGAGGCTCCAGGACCTCAGGATCAGCAGCCTCAGGACCATGAACACGCCAACCATTTGCCCCGCGGCCAGGCTGAAGGGGATAGCCAAGAAGCTCAGCAAACTCAGACCAAGTGGCGGTAAGAAACACGTCCCTAGTCATCCACTTCAACACACCTTCAGTAGAGGACTGCATGTGAATACACAGAGTTAAGTAAAACTGAGCAATAGCAGTCACATCAAAGTTCTGACGGTGCTCCATGAGGGGAACCAGCCCAAACTTCTGACAAATATCAAGAGCCTCGCCAAAGTAAGCTTGCTTATCTTCCATGTGAGTCACATTGATGTACTTCTGAGGAGCAACCACGAACCGCTTCTTTGATGCATAGATTTCTTCATATATCTGTTCCTGACGGCAGTTGTGAAAGTGAGGGTCCAAGCAAAGACGGTCATGAGCCACGAGGTAGGGATCCGTGCTTTGAATGCGAGTAAGCTTTACGAGACCACTTGGAAATCTTGGCTTTGGTCATGTCCGCCCAGCGGTGGCCTTACGAGCAAGCGGGCCTTTTCCTGCGGCAGCAAGAACCGGGCGAGAAGCGGTAGCCTTGACGACTAGTCTGAGTGGTTGGACGCACAACCTCAACATCTTCTTCATCAATCTCAGGAGGAATGTCAGAGGATGGTCGACGGGTACGCTTGCCTTGGCGAGTACCTCCTTGCCCTGAGAGGAAAGCATAAGAATAGGGAGGGAAGGTGGGGTAAGTGCACAAGTTCGGAAGAGGAAACAAAAGAGATAGATTGGAAAAATACAAGCGGGGAAAAGTTGCATTATTGCCGGAACTTCCGCTAAATCGCCGGAACTTCCGGTGAAAATGGTCCACCGGAAGTTCCGGTCGTGGCTCACCGGAAGTTCCGGTGAGGCCACGAACTGACGGTTCCAAATAGCAGTTCACTAGATCTATATCTAAAAAGCCACAAGTGCAAAGATTTTCAAGAATGTATTGGACCAATCTACTCTAGCATGATACCCTATGCCTACCAAGATCTCCCAACAAGTTCTAGCCAAAGAACTAGCCTAGACATGGTGTGCCCTAACTCAAGCCATGGTGAGAGCAAGATCTCCATTAATGGAGGGAGTTGAGGGCAAATACCGGAGTCCATGCCGGGAGATCGAGGTGGGGAAGGTTCCCATGGAGCAGATCTGCGGAGGAGTGGCCGGAGACGAAGGGGCCGGAGCACCTTCACGGAGAGGTATTGTCCGACGGCTGCTCCAAATAGAGGATGGGTCTTGGGGGAAAAGGAAGAAGATCCCGTTTTCCCCCAAGGCCCACCTTATATAGGACAGGGAGCACCATCGGAAGTTCCGGTGTACCGGAAGTTTCGGGTCAGGCTGAACACGTTCCAGGTCAGCAGGTGATTCAGACGAACAACCAGCTGACCGGAAGTTCCGGTGACGCCAGGAAGACCTTCTCAGGTTTGGAAGATAACAAGGAAGAACTTGTGCAGGGAATAGAGAGGGCTGGAGGAAAGGAAAGGCTTAGGATAGAGAGCTCAAACTGAAAAGAACCAAAGCCAACAACAAAAAAAAGGAAAACACAAAAAGGTCAAAGACACAAATAAAAACGGGTCGGTGGCCGAGGCCACCTTATATAAGAGTAAATGGCTTGACACCGCGAAGATATATCTTGGGTTCATTACCAACACTCTTCATGAAGCTCAAATGGTCCCCTTTAGAGACTATAGAGTATGAAAACTTTAATGTGCGCATAATAGGGATAGCGTTTGTTCATAAGAGGAACTACACTCCCCCTAAATCCATGCCTACATCCAAACAAGATACACATTGAGACACGGGTAGGTGTGCAAGATACTCAAGCAACATTGCTCGAATCGATGATATTTAGCTCATGCCTTAACTCCCGGAACTTTGCTTCATCAAGAGGCTTCGTGAAAAGATCCACAAGATTTGCCTTGGTGGGAACATACTCCAAAGAAATGTCTCCTCTAGCAACATGGTCCCGAATGAAATGATGACGAATCTCAATGTGCTTGGTCCGGTTGTGTTGCACGGGATTGTGAGCAATAGCAATTGCACTCTCATTGTCACAAAGAAGAGGCACCTTGTCAAAAGATAGTCCAAGATCCTTCAAGGTTTGCTTCATCCATAGCAATTGAGCACAACAGCTTGCGGCAGAGATGTACTCAGCTTCGGCAATGGACATAGACACACAGTTTTGCTTCTTCGAGGACCAACAAACCAAAGATCTTCCGAGAAACTGACAAGCTCCGGAAGTTGACTTTATTCCCACTTTGTCACCAGCCCAGTCCGAGTCCGTGTAACCAATAAGATCAAAGCTTGCTCCCTTGCGGTACCACAACCCAAAGTTTGGGGTATGAACTAAATATCGTAAGATTCTCTTGACCGCCACCAAGTGACTTTCCTTTGGTGCGGCTTGAAATCTTGCACACATACCCACACTCAACATAATATCCGATCGGGATGCACAAAGATAGAGCAAAGAACCAATCATAGATCGATAGAGTTTTTGATCCACTTCCTTACCCTTGGGATCGATATCAAGATTAACCTTAGTTGGCATGGGAGTCTTGGCACCTTTGACTTGATCAAACTTTAACTTCTTAAGCATGTCTTGAATGTATTTGGCTTGGTTGATGAAAGTCCCTTTCCTCAATTGCTTGACTTCAAATCCAAGGAAAAACTTCAACTCCCCCATCATGGACATCTCGAAGCGGTCGGTCATGAGCTTGGCAAAATCCTCATTAAAAGTTTTGTTAATAGACCCAAAGATAATGTCATCAACATAGATTTGGCATACGAACAAGTGGCATCCAACTTTCTTAGTAAAAAGAGTGGGATCAATGAGACCCACTTCGAAGCCACGGTCTAACAAGAGCTCCGTAAGGCAATCATACCACGCACGCGGGGCTTGCTTGAGACCATAGAGTGCCTTATTGAGCTTGTAGACATGGTTCGGAAAAAGTGGATCCTCAAAACCCGGAGGTTGCTTGACGTATACCAACTCTTTCAAAGGACCATTAAGAAAAGCACTCTTAACATCCATTTGATGCAACTTAAAGTTATGATGGGTAGCGAAGGCAAGACGCATACGAATGGATTCAAGGCGAGCAACGGGGGCGTAAGTCTCACCGTAGTCGATGCCCTCAACTTGTGAGTATCCTTGGGCAACTAACCTTGCCTTGTTGCGCACGACAATTCCATTCGCATCACACTTGTTCTTGAAGACCCACTTGGTTCCAATGACGTTTTGACAGTCTTTGGGCTGCTCAACCAATGTCCAAACATTGTTCCTCTTGAAGTTTTGAAGTTCCTCATTCATAGCATCAAGCCAATAATCATCTTCAAGAGCTTCGAAGACTTTCTGTGGTTCCACAAGAGAGATAAACGCATGGTGAGAGCTAAAGGAAGCTAGTTGCCTCCTAGTAGTGGAACCTTTATTGAAATCTCCATTGACATTATCAAGGATATGGCCATCTCAAACAAGTTTGGCGAGACGATAGGCTTGACGGCGGGCTTGTGCTTCAACTCGAGATTCTTGAGCTACCACTTGGTCATTGCCACCAATTGAGTCGCCGCCTTGACTATAAGCACGAACACGAGGGTCATCTTCATCAATTTCCACTCAGGGGAGTCATCATTTGGAGAGGATCCTTGAGGATCATTGACTTGCTCTTGATCTCGACGAGCTTGACCTTGGGAAGAGCCGTGACCTTGAGGAGGAGCCCCATCTTGGGAAGGTTGATGAAGAGCTTGTCCGTGGGAGGTGCCTTGAGGAGGAGCCCCATCGTGGGGAGGTTGATGTTGTTGATGAAGAGCTTGTTCTTTGGAGCTTGGAGAGTCATGAGCATGGGAAGCTTCGGAAGAGCTTGAGGGAGCTTGTGCCAAGAAAGTAGGTCCTTGAGGGGCAAGATGATCTTGTGAAAGTGAGGGATCCACTTGAGTAGAGCTTGGTCCTTCTCCTTCGTCCATAAGGGGATCCTCAATGGGGAGGTGGAAACCCACACCCATTCTTCTTATGGCCTTGGGAGAAATTTCATCACTTGGATCACAAACACCATCTTGCCTAACAAGAGACTCATGATTTTCATCAAACTTCACGTTGCTCGTTTCTTCAACTCTTCCATTGGCTTTGTTGTAGACTCTATAAGCATGGGACTGATTTGAGTAGCCAACAAAAATTCCTTCTTGAGCCTTGGATTCAAACTTGGACAAACGAACTCCTTTCTTGAGAATGTAGCACTTGCAACCAAACACCCGAAAGTAGCTAACATTAGGCTTTTTCTAGGGGGAGAAGTTCATAGGGGGTCTTGTTCTTTTTCTTGCGGAGATAAAGCCAGTTGGTTGCATGGAAAGCGGTGGAGATGGCCTCGGCCCAAAAGTTGTATGGAGACTTGAACTCAGCTAGCATAGACCGAGCCGCATCCATCAATGTGCGATTCTTCCTTTCGGCAACTCCGTTTTGTTGAGGGGTGTAGGGAGTGGAGTATTGATGCTTGATTCCTTCATCACTGAGAAACTCATCCAAGGTATAGTTTTTGAACTCGGTGCCATTGTCACTTCGAATTGAGAGAATAGTTGCATTGTGCTTCCTTTGAACCTCATTAGCAAAGTCGATGACGGTTTGTTGAGTCTCACTCTTGTACTTGAAAAAGAACGCCCAAGTGTATCTTGAGAAATCGTCCACAATAACCAAGCAATACTTCTTGCCTCCAAGGCTATCATGAGAGGGAGGACCAAAGAGATCCATATGCAAGAGCTCCAAACACCTCTCGGTAGAGATTTGATTGAGTGCTTTGTGAGGAGTTTCATGCATCTTCCCTTCAATACAAGCCCTGCAAACACGATCTTTGGCAAAAGAAACATCGTTAATTCCAAGGATGTGGCCCTCGGAGTGAAGTCTTTGCAAAGTTCTCATGTTAACATGGGCTAGGCGGTGATGCCACAACCAGCCCTTGTCGGCTTTAGCATAGAGACATAGAGCATGAGGAGTAGTGGTCCCTGAAAAGTCCACCACATACAAGTCATGTTCTACATATCCTACAAAAGCCACCTTGAGGGACTTGCTCCACATGAGGACCACGGTATGAGAATTAAAGAAAGAAGAGAGACCCATAAGAGCAAGAGCACGAACTGAGAGTAAGTTGTAACCAAGAGTTTTGACAAGCATGACGTCAACCAAGGATACATCCGGGGTTACCACCACTTTGCCAAAACCCAAAACCTGACAGCTTGTTTTGTCACTGTAGGAGACCATGGTGTTGGCAATATTGGGCCTCAATTCGGTCATGATAGACTTGCTTCCGGTCATATGACTCGTGGCACCACTATCAAGCACCCATTTTGATCCACCAGAAGCATAGTCCTACAAGAAAATCAAGCCTTGGTTTTAGGTACCCATTTTGCAATGGGTCCCCTTTTGTTAGTGACAAGAGCCTTTGGCACCCAAATGGCCCAATGATAATCATGCGTGTAAGACGTTCCCACGTATCTAGCATATACATGACCATCATAAGATTTGCAAAGAATATAAGATGGATTGTTCTTTCCGGCAAAGTTATCACTTTGCAAGAGGGTTGGTCCATTTGGTACCCCTTGGGCCATGCCCTTGTTCTTTTTCTTCTTCTTCTTATTCTTCTTCTTCTTCTTCTTCTTCTTCTTCTTTTTCTTCTTCTTCTTCTTCTTCTTCTTCTTAGTCTTGGCAAGTTGATCCTTCAACACCTTGACTTCCTCTATGAGATGCTCATGCTTGCAACAAAGGTTAGGAGTGCTAGACAAGTCTATAATTTGCACAGCGGAAGACTTAGCGAGATCACAAGTTAATTGAGTTTGAAGCTGTTCATGGGCTTCAAAAAGATTTGAGAATTTACTCTCCAAGGCTTTGTGTTCCTGTTTGAGTTTCTCAAGATCCTTTTGAGTCCTATCATGACCACCCACAAACTCAACATTTTCTTTCTTGAGAACCTTAATCAAAGCAAGAGCATGGTCACGTTCTTTAATTGTAGAGCACAAGGTGTTGTTATGATCATCTACAAGCTTAGACACATTTTCTTCAAGATTAATTCTCATATTTTGTTCATCCTCAAGACTTTGAGTGAGAGAGGCAATTTCATCGGCGGCATCTCTTTCATTTTTACTTAGCAAGTCAAGAAGTTATTCCTTTTCATCTAAGGCATCTCTAGCATTGTCAAGTTGTGCAAGTAAGGACTCAAAACAAGTTTTAGTTTCTTTATCTAAGGTAGCAACAAATTCACACATGTCAATCATCTCTTTCTTCACCTCTAGACCAACAAGATCAAGAGAGGAAGGCTCACTAGGGATAGGTTGAGAAGTGGGTTTTGGTGTTACCTCGGTGGCCTTGGCCATGAAGAACTTTTGGTTGTAGAAGATGACATTTTCATTTGGCGAGTCGAAGAGGGATAGACATGGAGTTGAGGTAGTGGCAATA